>JAJAGP010000020.1:0-600000 GCA_025084515.1 Ancistrus triradiatus
AGATGTATCTTCCAACAAGACAATGATCCAAAACATAAAGCAAAATCTACAATGGAGTGGTTCACAAATAAACGTATCCAGGTGTTAGAATGACCAAGTCAAAGTCCAGACCTGAATCCAATGGAGAATCTGTGGAAAGAGCTGAAAACTGCTGTTCACAAACGCTCTCCATCCAACCTCACTGAGCTCCAGCTGTTTTGCAAGGAAGAATGGGCAACAATTTCAGTCTCTTGATGTGCAAAACTGATAGAGACATACCCCAAGCGGCTTGCAGCTGTAATCGCAGCAAAAAGGTGGCGCTACAAAGTATTAACGCAAGGGGGTCGAATAATTTTGCACGCCCCACTTTTCAGTTTTTTTTTTCTAAAAAAAGTTTCAAATATCCAATAAATTTCGTTTCACTTCATGATTGTGTCCCATTTGTTGTTGATTCTTCACAAAAAATTACAATTTCATATCTTTATGTTTAAAGCCTGAAATGTGGCAAAAGGTTGAAAAGTTCAAGGGGGCCGAATACTTTTGCAAGGCACTGTATATATGTATATATATGCGCATACATTAATAGCCACATAAATAATAGAAGAAATAATAATAACAATAATATGAAGAACATACATTAAATACATTATTCATTAATTAGAATTGACATTACTATTACTGTTAATATTATTATTATTATTTCACTATTAAGCAAAGATTGTCAGGTGCTTGAGCTTTTTTGCACCTTATCTTGCTCTGTCTATTTTTGCACTGCACACTGATGAGCCAAACATCATGATGACTCACCTTCAAAAACTGAATAACATTGATTCCAAATGCAAACGTTAAGCTTTGCGATCTATTATTATATTAGTAAGTCAGTTCTTGTAATTATATGTGGGAGAAATATTCAGAAGTAAAGACCTGAGTGACTTTAATAAGGGACAAATCATTATGGCCAGGCAACTGGGTTTTTTAAACACCAAGGCTTGTTGGGTGCCCCCCGTCAGCAGTGGTATGACCCTACTGATGATGAGCACAAAATGGTGAGAGGGTGCTGGTATCCATGTTTCATCAATACATGAGTGTTACAAATCCTATCCTGTCTGTTTAATGCTGGTTATGGGAAGAATGTGTCATAACATACAGTGCATCAGAGCCCGGTGAGTATCAGTCAGACCTTCAGCCATGCTCATCCCTGTCAGCTATTGAAAGCGAGCGCCACTTTGACATGTGACACATAACCAAATATGGGTGTATAGGTCTAGATGATAGTGATGTCAATAAACAATTGTTTCAAACCCAGCCCTCAGCATAAGAGAATAAATGCAAATGAAAAAAAATGCACATACATATTGTAACAATGAATAAAAGAATGCACAGACCAACATACTTCTATTAAAGACTTTATTTACCTTTACCTTCTGTAATATCATAAATATTTTATTAAATATTTACCGTCTGTGAGTCAACACAGATCAACAAACATCACTCCTCACCCCTGTGAAGTGGCTATCAAAACTGCTTTTTAGAAGAACACATTCAGTTCTTCAGGAAACCCGTAAAGCTATGAATACAAGTACAGGATGGTCATTTACCTACTGATGTACCAGCTCAGTAATCAAAAAGTCATAAATATACAAAAGAATCAGGACATTCCTGATTGAAGTAGTTAATAAAGTCAGTGTTGGGGGCATCATGGCACAAAGCAATGCATTACAGTAATTCATTATTAAACTAATTACTTTTTTTCATGTAAGGAAGTAATGTAATCCATTACGGTTTACATTCTTGTAACAGCCAATTGATTATTTTTAAAAAGTTACTTGCATTATTCCTGCTTCTGAGTGAAAATCTGAATTATTTCCAAAGCATTTAAACAAATCCTCTCCATTTCCGCCAGGCAATGGGAGAACGCTTTTGGAAGCTTTGAATCATTTGATCCAATCGATTCAAAAAATGATTCAGTAACTCAAAACGCTCAAGAGGGACCATTTGAGTTTGAGCCTGACTACTCTTTGTAAAAGCATTTCAAGGACTATTGGCTGTTATCCTTAGGAAGGAGCTTAGAGTTAAAGTACTCCCCATTACATTCTGAAAGAAGTAATTAGCAATGGACTAGTAATGGATTCCTTTTTTTGAGGAACTTTCCCAACACTGGTTACAGTAAGGGCTCAGCAGTTCAGCATGGCGTTGGCTCTCAGGATGCGCACCACTTTCCGTCTGTTGTAACTGTACTCGTACTGCAGGTTGTCATGGTACAGGTACAGCAGTCCTGTTCAGAAAGGAACAAAGGGAACACTCGTTAAGACATATGGGCTTTGTACTAACGTACCGAAAAACTTGATTTAAAATTTTTTTTCGCTGTGGCATCGTTTCCAGAAGCTTCTGCGATGTCACAACATTTATTTCTGTCCAGAGCTGCATTCAATTTTCCCCAAGATCTTGTACTGATGATGGGAGATTTGTTCCACAGTCTTCTCCAGCACATCCCAAAGATCCTCAATGGGGTTCAGCTCTGGACTCTGTGGTGGCCAATCCATGTGTGATAATGATGGCTCATGCTCCCTGAACCACTCTTTCACAATCTGACCCTTCTGAAACAGATGAACATCTTTTCCACGACCACAGGATGTCTTTGGACATGGCTGTTTAACAAATGAGAAGCTCCTCACTGCTTCAGTTAGGGTTAAAGAACTTGTTGCCAGCTGAAACATCATCACCAATGCAGTAATTATCCCATGGGAGCCTCTTTTTTAAAACTATTTAACCATTTGCTTAGTTAAATCAAGGTTCTGACTTTTTTTTTTGGTCGGGCAGTGTGTATGTATATATATATATATATATATATATATATATATATATATATATATATATATATATATATATATAAACAGACCCAAAAATGGATCACAGGTAGGTAACTACAGTATATATATATATATATATATATCATACACACATACATAATATAATATCTAACATATAATTAATGTCTGAATGGCAGAAACCTAGTATGAGTGAACCCTTGTGACACCTGCTGACAGAAAAGAGAATCACAGTCTTGGAAAAAATGTATGTTCTACTTTCCTTTTGGCCTTTTTAACTAACAAATCAAACCATGCTGCCACGACAAAAGGAACCCTTACCGTTCTTATAGACAGCAGCATCCACCTCGTCATCTACTCCAGGAAAGTCATCCTCAGTGTTTTTTGGGTACCCTTTGTCCATAGTGCTGCTCTGTTCATCATAACTGTGGATGAAATCAAGCTCAGTGAGCTGCGGGGTTTTACACTACACTCAGCACTTTACTTCATGTAAGCTTCACCATAAGGACATGTACATACCTCCAGTACTCCTCGTCCGTGAACAGCAGGGTCTTGCCTGTGTCCGGAATGTAGACTGCTGCATCTATTTTGCGGACGGATTTTGGCAGACCCAGCTTGTGGATGTATTTTGGATAGCCGTCCACCAGTGTGTAACCATTAAGAGCCCACATTTTGATTCCTTCACAAAAAAAACACAAGTATAAAAACACTATATTTACACTCACCGACCACTTTATTAGGTTCACCTTCTTGTTTCTACACTCACTGTCCATTTGATCAGCTTCTCTCATCATATAGAAGCACTTCGTAGTTCTACAATTACAGACTGTAGTCCATCTGTTTCTTTACATGCTTTGTTCATCCCCTTTACTCTGTTCTCTAATGGCCAGGACCCTCACAAGTCAGGTGCTATTTGGGTGGTGGATCATCCTCAGATGTCGTAGTGTTGCACTGGTATGAGTGCTATTGAAAATAGTCCACCAACCAAAAATGTTCAGCCACCAGCATCCTGTGAGCACTGATTAGAGCAAGGATTGGAGAATGATGCGCCAGTCCGTCACAGGGCTTGGTAGGGGTCACTGTTGCAGAACTACTGGATGCTCCGCCATGGCGTCTCCCCTCACATACATGGCCAAGCGTGCCTGTGTGGAACCTGGGTCATTGTGGTGGAGTGCCCACTATAATAATAATAATAATCAAGCTGTTCAGGTGGCACAGCAGACTAATATGCTGTCTCACCCTGCAGGGACTCGGGTATGTCCTGGCAGTGCCTTCCAGTTAGGTTAGGTGTCATATGCAGACGTGATTGTCTGTGTAGGAGGGAGAGATGTCTGTCAGGGGATCACCCCTAGGCACTGCATTGTTGTAAGGGGTGAAATGTGAAAAAATGTTAACAGAGATACACAATGCACATGAAGAACACGAACCGCTGAATATGATGACGATGTCTTTCTCTGGGTTCTCATAAGCAGCGTGTATTTTGTTTGGGAGGACCGGCCAGGTGGACTTAATGAGGGACTGGTCAGGATCAGCAAACTGTGGATGCAGGCGCCAGAAGTACCTGCCCAAAGGAGTAAACAGTTATAGTTAAAAAAAACAGCCCCAAAATATCACCAGGTCTCCCAACCAAATTCAAATCTGAACAGACACGATGAGGATTTCAGCCAGAAAGAACGCACCTGTCTTTAAAGATAATAGTCTCCCCACGAAGTTCAGTCACAGCATCGATGCTCAGCTCCGGGTCACATCTATTTGGGGCCTCAGGTTTGGGTTTGACCTTCTTGTGGTCAGGGTTAGGGCCTGCGATTGAAGCACAAATAGCAGCATTCAGGCTGAATCTGGTTCCGAATCCTACAAAACAATGCACTGCATGTATCTGAATTTGTCCGCTCTCCCATATTTACCATAGAGAGATTGTATGCCTTTGATGTCATCCTGAGTCAGGGGGAATCCACGGATGTACGTGTACACGGGGAACATCAGCGCACCAGGAGTGGAGGAATGAGCCATACCAAGGGCGTGGCCAAACTCATGAGCCGCAACTAGGAAGAGGTTATAGTCTACAAGGGAAGCAACCGGAAGAAAATCTCATTGAAGTGCAACCAGTTTGACTCTACCACAAAGAACTGATTTATCAGCATAGTCACGTAGTCTTTATAGGGTAGCGTAACGTAAGAATAAAGGCTTCTTCGCAGGAAAACTTTGTGCCAACGATAATGCGTCAGAGATACCGCTGAAAACACGAGTGGAACCCTACCATCTACACAGCAGCCCTAATGCCACTGCATTTTTAATTTATGGAAAGTCACAATAATTATAACAAAATACATTAATGTACTTAACACTTAAGGGGAATATATGATCGACCTGATACTTTTGTTTGAAGCCATAAATGCATTGATAGACATTATGAACATGACAGAAGATCAGCCAGATGAAACAGACTCACAGTGAATGTGAACCAGTTTTGTTACAGGTTAGAGAGAATATACAGGCTGTGCGGTGAAAAATAAAGGAGTACTACTTACAATAGGACACCATTTATTTCTTATTACAAATATGTAGCGGAAAGTCATCCAAACACGAGTAACTTACTCAAAAAAGTCTCTAAACACATCAACCGAGTTAGAACAGTCTGTAGTCCAAATGGGAGCATATGAGCAAACTAGCACACACCCGGTAAGGTGGTGAGCTTTAGAATGAATGATGGACTTCTGCTCTTTAACTTGAGAACGTGCTAATACTGTGGTAGCCTAGTGGTTAAGGTACTGGACTCTGGACCAGAAGGTCGAGGGTTCAAATCCCACCTCTGCCAAACTGCCACTGCCACTGAATTCTACACAACTAATGAGAAATGACCAGAAATATTTCACTGGCAATTCTAAGGATACAATTAAAGACCTATACAGTACCATGTGAGTCTTTTGTCCAGTGTTCATCCTCATCGAAGTGTGTGTCACCCCCGATGCCATCTCCAGGTGGGTAAGCGTGGGCGAGGAGTCCGTCAGGTCCGTCAAAGGGATTGTGGTCTCCGTGTTCTGTCATTTCCGCCACATCAAGGCACCATGGAAATGAAACGGAACACAGTTACAGTGGTGCTGCCAAGTTTGTGAACACTTTAGAATGTTCTATATCTCTGCATACACATGACCGAAAACATCATCAGATTGTCCTACAAGTCCTAAAAGCAGATTAAACCAAGCCAATTAAACAAATAAGACAGAAATATAATACGTGGCCATTTATTTATTGAGGAAAATGATCCAATATTACATATCTGCGAGTCGCAAAAGTATGTGAACCTGTAGAATTAGCAATAAATTTGAAGGTGGAATTAGAATGAGGTGTGAGTGCGTTTACATGCACTTAATAATACGATCATGGTCAGATTTCTGACACCTGAATTTTACTCCAGTAATCAGATTACTCATAGCATGTATACCAATTACACGATTTCCTAACACGAAAGAATGGTTAAAGAAAAATAAAATTAATGTTTTGAAATAAACAGAAAGAAATGTTGTGGAAGGACCTGCACTGAGCAGTTCATGTCAAGAAACCCAGCATCACAGAACTGAAGATGAACTCCAGACTGTTATGCAGGACTGATCAACAGTTACAGGAAACATTTAGTTCCAGTTATTGCTGCACAGGAGGGTCACACCAGATACTGATGACATTTTAGGTCCCATTTTTGCAGAAATATAGAACACACTAAAGGGTTCAGACACATTCAAGCACGACTGTAGATCTGAAAGAGGTTACTCCTGCTACATTCTTCAGCTCTGGTCCTCTACTTACCTCTACGGCCGAAACCGATCATAATGTCTGCGATTCCTTCATGCAGCCTCTTAAACTTAAGAGGAGTCACATCACTCCAGACTTTCAGGGCTTCATGAATGGCTCGGTCCACGTCTTTCTTGTCCATATCAGGAGTGTAGTTTGTAATTCTGAGTAACGACAGAAAACAAGTTGGATTTAAATAAGTAATCATACAAAACACAAACAAGGTACTGAATCAAATGTCATATGATCAGAACAACCTGAATGTCACATTGTTCCTCTGCCATTTGAGGTCTCTGGGGAAGTGATTGTACTCGGCTACATCTGGGACGCCGCATCTGGCTTGGTTCATGACCCGAAGCGTGTTGTCATCCAGATTGCCGGTGACCTCCAGCTTGAAGAATGACTGCATGGCACGGATCTTTTCACTCATCAGGTCTGACGACTTGGCTGTTCCCAGGAGGCCGGGCTGCATGCCGTAGTATCTTCTCAGGTAACGCTACAGATAGGACAAAGGAAAGGAAGGAATAGTGATGTGAATCTGAAAATGTGAAAAGCGTAAGAGTATTGTACTCTTAATAACCATCTGTATATGGGCTGGTACATCATTATGTACGTACTCTTATACTGCTATAATCGATTAGTTAGTCCTTTCCATTAACTTTTCAGCAAAACTGCATTCAGTCATCATGGGTAACATCACCAAAGTGCTGGAGTGACCGCAGGTTCATGCCACTCAAGCAGAAGTTTTATCTAACAATAATAATAACAATTATATCTTCAAGTTGTATAGCGCCTTTCTCAAACCCACAGATGTTTTACAGAAAGGAAAGGAGAGAAAAACCAAAACACCTTAAGATTTAACAGAGAAAAGTAATAAGAATTAAAGAGAAAGGTTTTAAGGTCAATTTTAAAGGAAGGCAGGGTGGAGCAGTTCCGCAGTGATTGTGAGAAGGAGTTCCATAGGTTAGGAGCAGAAGCACTGAACAACCTACCACCCACTGTCATGAGTCTAGTGTGTGGGACAACAAGAAGTCCAGTGCCAGAGAGAGCGAGAGGGACAGTACAGATGGAGCAGGTCACTGAGGTAAATAGAGGTAAGACCATGGAGGTTTATACTTGATACGGTGAGATATGGGTAACCAGTGAAGCTGATGGAGGATGGAATGGGTACAAGCGAGGACTCTGGCTGTCGAGCTCTGAATAAACTGAAGCCTGTTTAGCAGTTTAGTAGGAAGACCATTAAAGAGAGAGTTGCAGTAATCAATGCAGGAGAAGATGAAGGCATTCACCAGTATTTTGGCATCATCGCTACTAAGCATAGGGCGGAGATGAGCACTATATATATATATATTACAATCCAAGCAATTGGGTTAAGGCTCTTGCTCAAGGACCCAACCATGGTAGCTTGGCCAAGGCAGGATTTGACCACTAGTCCAGTACCTTCACCGCTAGGCCACCCAGTCCCAGTCCCCAAAACTGTGCAAATGATAGAACGCAGTCTTTTACTGATGCTCATCAGCAGTTTAATTACTCAGACCAAGGAAAGAACTGCCTGGCTGGAATGGAAACCTTCAGCCCTTGGCCCTTTTCTGTCTGAGATCTTTGCTTAAAGAGGTAGGGTTTTCAACCTTTGCAGTGTAAATGGAGACTCCTCAAGAGGAGGCTCATACCATCACTGAGGAGCCATATGGCCTAGCGGTTAAGGTACTGGACTCAGAAAAATCTTAGTTAAAAAAACAAACTTACCTCTGCTAATAGCCACTGGTCTGTCTCATCGGTTGGAAGAGGCTTGGCGAAAGACTGCGCCACAGTCACCAGTAGCACCACAACAGCTGTGATCTCCATGTTTACTTTGCAGGGTGTTCCTGAGAATGACTGAGACTCGAAGACGGAGCCTTTATATAGGTAGTCTTCAGAGCTCCCCCACCTCTAGGGCATTAAGACATTATGATTCATGTAAAAGTACCTTGGTCATTTCCCTCCAGTGCAAATTCCACAAAAGGGCAAACAGCTGCACCATTGTGGTTTTGGGGAAAAAATGCTTTTAAAAAAGCCTACGTTTGCAGTTACATCACCGAACATGTTCTGATTTTTCAAAAGAAATGATAAGCCTTGTTGGCAAGAAATGGCTAATTCTATATTAAGTACATATGTAATGGGGAAAAAAAAGATTGACAGAGGCTGAAATCTAACAGAATTCCACAGATTAGGATTATTTTAGGCAGACATGCTTTAGGTTTCAGACTAATCATGATGCCATGTTCATATCCATTAATAACTTTCCAGACAGAACGAACTCATGACTGTGATGCATAGCCATGCTGCTTTGAGTAAGCGTAGCTATGTTCACGCCATTGGCTCAGGAGATGAATGCAAGACAGAGCAGAGGATTCAGAAATGAAATTTGATTAACATGGTTAATGCAACTCAAACTGCCAACAGTGAATCCATAGAAAACGTGCTGATCTGTTTGCGATTAAGGATTTATCCCTTTGCAGGATATACAGCTCTGGAAAAATTAAGAGATCACTGCATAATGATCAGTTTCTTTGGTTTTACTGTTTGTAGGTACTGTATGAGTTTGAATGAAATGGAACATTTTTTGTATTTTTCTATAAATGACTGACAAATTGATGGCAAGAACATTTATTCACTATAAATGACAACTGGTCAAAATACCAAAGGTGATGCAGTACTTTCAGACCTTGATTAAAAAAACAATATTAATCTTATAGCTTAGGAAAGTTCAGAAATCAAAATTTCAATCACAGCTTTCATGTGTCTTTTCCTCAGTAAATAAGATTTGGTTCAGGGGATCACCTAATGAGTAACTTAATAAATAGAATGAGGTGTGTCTGTGTTGGAATTCATCAGATACTGGAAGGGAATTGCTGCCATACATGTACAGTACTGTGCAAAAGTCTTAGGCCACCATTAGATTCGTTGTTTTAGCTATGGTTTAATGACCAGATAACATTTTGCTGACGATTAGACCCAAAAACTTAAAAACTTGGATTCGTTACTCCGTAATACTTGGATACTTTTCTACTGATCTTCATTCCAATCTTTGTGAGCTTTAGCATATCTTAGTCTTTTCATTCTTCCCCTCCTGAAAAAGTGGTTTCTTGGCTGCTACCCTTCCAAAAAGACTATTCTTGATCAGGCTTCTTTGGACTATAGAAGGGTCAACTTGGATGAAGCTGCCAGGTGCTGACATTGCTCAAAGGGAGGTCATACGAAATACTTGCCACTGTAGCCTTCTTAAATTATTTTGTTAATACTGAATACAAATTTCCTGTATTTTCTGGTTGTACTCTAATAAAGAGACTCAAGATTTATTTATTATACATGGACATTATGCCATTGCTAAAACAATTCAATATCATCATCCAAGTTTAATGGTGGCCTAAGACTTTTGCACAGTACTGTAGATACGCTGATGAAAACTGAGTGGTCTCTTAATTTTTTCCAGAGCTGTAGTCACCCATCCCAGAACACTGATGTGCCATGATTCACGAAAAAGTACCCTTACCACTTCCCTCACTCACCTTCAAACAATATAGGTACGTAATCCCCTCACAGACAGGTCACAGTGTTTACAGTTGTATGCAGCAGAATGCTGTATGGATGTAACTCATGCTGACTCCTCCACCACATAAACTACATAAGCTTTTGGAGGGTTTCGCAGAGTAAACAATGGGAAAGAAAATGCATTTCCTCATCATGTCGTGAGGTCTAGAGTCATTCAAAAACTCCTGGAGGTCTTGGAAGAAAATATGCTTCCTGATAAATGTTTAAGCACTTTTCAGCATGTTGCTCCATTTTATGGTCTTGATGGATCCCATTAAATCACCATGAATAAGCATGTGTTGCACATTTCAGATATAGCCAGTGTCTGAGCATAACATAATACTGCTGACCTCACTCAGGGAAACGTCCCGAATAAGATCCAACATACGGTGCCAATTTGCGTGTAGACTATGCTGTGGAATATTTAAATAAACAGTATGTAAATGAAGTGGTTTGAGTCATGGCGGTAGCCTCCAGCTGGGGTCAAGCTTCACACAGACACAGAACTGGATGTTTCTGAGGACATTATTGATCCCTTTTGACAATCCCTGAGTAATGGGCTCCTGTCCGGTCCAGAGTACTGTACTGCCTTGACACAATCCTGTTTCTGAGGTCTGGAGATAATTCCTTTGAGCCCATGGCATGGAGTGTGCTCTGATACAGTGGGGCAAAAAAGTATTTAGTCAGCCACTGATTGTGCAAGTTCTCCACTTACAGGTACACTTCAGCTATGAGAGACAAAATGAGAAAAAAAAATCCAGGAAATCGCATTGTAGGATTTCTAAAGAATTTAATTGTAAATCATGGTGGAAAATAAGTATTTGGTCACCCACAAACAAGCAAAATTTCTGTCCTCCACTCGTTACCTGTATTAATGGCACCTGTTTGACCTCGTTATCTGTAGAAAACACACCAGTCCACAGCCTCAAGCAGTCAAGACTCCAAACTCAAGGACGCCAGAAAGAAAACTGTAGACCTGCACCAGGCTGGGAAGAGTGAATCTACAATAGGCAAGCAGGTTGGTGTGAATAAATCAACTGTGGGAGCAATTGTAAGAAAATGGAAGACATACAAGACCATTGTATGTCTTACCAAAACATCTCTGTAACTTACAGCATGCCACAGTAGATCTTCTGTCAGTTTGGGCAAGAGACAATAGACACCACACTATGTCATCAGTTGGTGGTTGGCCCTCCTCCAACCACTGTCAGTAAGCTCTCACCACTGCTGACCGACAGTACACCACAAGTCTTACAAAACAGAGATGCTCTGACCCAGTCGTCTTTCCAGAACATCCGTCTTGCCTCCTCATTTCTGCATGTGGCCAAACAAACAGAGCTTAGTGCTATATTATATACACTATGAACAATATAGACAAAAGTTTCTGGACACCCAAGAACTACATGCCAAAACATGGGTATTAGCATGGAGTTTCTCTCCCCTTTCGATGCTACAGCAGCTTTCACTCTTCTGGGAATACTTTCCAGTAGAATGTGGAACATCATTCTGAGTTCAGGAACTCATGTTGGACAATATCCCGTGATGTCTGGTGGAGTTAAAGTCAAAGCTCAAGTTCTTGTGGATTTATTGAGGAAAATGAGGAAATTTATTGAGGAAAAATAATTAGGCATTTTAGGATAGAAGCGCTAGTAAGTCATTTTTTTCTTTCCGTTATTTGTCCATTATTTTTGTGATTTTGCTTACCTCATCTTACGTGCAAGATATTTTGCTGAAATGGGGTTTACCAGCAGTGGTGAATTCAGCAGGAGTGGGAATTTGAGCGATGACAGGATGAGGTTTGCTCAAGGCACCAAATGTGCTTAAAGCCAACACTGGTGATACAAGTGAGAACAAGTTGTGTTGACAGAATTCCTGGACAAACCTTAAATTTAGAAGATATGTCTTGTAAAGAGACAAAAGGTCACATGGTGCATTAGTGTTTGCACAAGTTCAGGATTATAGGCTGGTAATGACATGCACGCTTGGAATGCAGCACCGTCTTGGATGCTGTCTTGGATGCTTGTCTGGTTGTTATTAGACTAGTCTGATTCTGCTGTATAGCTGTGAGTCACGGAGGATAGAAATATCGGGAATTTACACAATTTATTTATGATGCTTCGGAAGAAAGTTTGTCATCCATGCGTGGGTGGACATTAAACTATCCTTTAGCGCCATGTTCCCAACCTGGGGTCCGAAAATCACAGACGGTGCCTGAGGCTTTGTTTGCTCTGAGGTGCACGGAGTTTGTCAAAATACCTTTTTCACATATAAAAAAAATTAAAATAAAACACTCGTAAAATCTGTAAATGAAATTACTTTAAAAAATTTAAAAAGTATAGGTAGTTATTTCACACAATGAATAATTATTATTCTTTTGGAAGGATGTGTGTGTACAGGCCTACTCTGTCGGGATGTTAAAAGTAAAATGCCAGAATTATGTTTGATTTTGAAAAAAGGAGCCCAAAAAAAAAAAAATCTATTAATGTAACCCTAGAGAAAAGAAAAAAGGCTCTAATTTGCCAAAAAATATTTGCAATGAGTCACTTTATTCTTTGGGTCCATGTGTATGTGGGCTGGGTGAAATGACTGCAGGGACCAAGCATTTAACAAAAATGTTTCCTCTGGGAAGTTAGGACATCACACAAAGCCACGAGGCTGTGCTTGAGGGTTAGGAGTCCGGACAGGGGATAGTAGTGACCCCTGCTGGCCATGAATTGGACTTTAGCCCCATCCAGCGCACAGAAATGGCTGTGCCGTGTGAATTCCTGTGATAGGCACCAGATATCCTGATCTGGAAAATGTAGTTAAAACATAGATAAATAAATACTTTAACATGATAACTTTTAAAAATGTGATTCAACTCTGTTAATTAATTTTTCTAAAATTATTATCATTTTGGTCATTACCTTACAACCTTAGTCAAAACGTAGAAAGAACTCTTATTGCAGGACTCTTATTTTAAAATAAGAGTCCTATTCTATCTTATCGACGTTTCGATCGTCACTGCTTATGATATGTGCTGTACCTTGAATGGCAAATGTCTCTATACTGTACATTTAGTGTGCTAGATAGGGTACGACAGGGAGCACGTCTAACCCTCACATAGCGCACTTGTAAAGGGAAGGAGGAGTGATTTGGGATGAGGCCGGTCGCTTTCCGGCTGTAAACACAGCGGGAAGCGGGCGGTGTGGTTACATAGTTTGGGTCCAGCTCTCATCTAAAACCATACCGACTTTGTACCTGAGCAGAAAGAAGACGCGGAATTACCAGGTAGTTTATATATTATGTACCTGTGTTTTAAAATACAGTGTCATTTGTGTTTTGAATGAGGAATTTGGTCGTGACTTGCAGTGGGACGGACTGTGGTATTAACCGCCTCCTGTTTTCACTCTAGTCTTATTTAGCCTACGAGTTATATTTATGTGTAACAATTTATTTAGGTAACATGAGTTATGAGGTTTAAACAGTCCAAATATAGCTGTATGTGCATGATTAAATAGTTAGAACCAAAAATAACATCTGGGAAAAACTTTCTTACTGGGACAGCTGATCAGTGATATAGAAGTACTAACTCCATTTCTCACCGGTCACTTTATTAGGTACACCTAGCTAGTTGGATCCCCTTTTGCTTTCAGAACTGCCTTAATTCTTCGTGGCCATCGTCTGATGGGTACCAGCCGCTCATTATCTTGCTGGTAGCCATCAAAAGATGGCACCCGGTGTGGTCTTCTGCTGCTGTAGCCTATCTGCTTCAAGTTTCGACGTGCTGTGTGTTCAGAGATGCTCTTCATACCTTGGTTGTAACGTGTGGTTATTTGAGTTGCTGTTGCCTCGCTGGATATTTTCACTTTTTCCTGATCATTCTCTGTAAACCCTAGAGATGTGAAAATCCCAGTAGATCAGCAGTTTCTGAAACACTCAGACCAGCCCGTCCAGCACTAACAACCATGTTCAAAGTCATAAAATCATCTTTCTGATGCTTCAGTAGGTCGTCTTGACCATGTCTACATGCCTAAAGGCATCAAGTTTCTGCCCTATATATCTAGTCTTATAATCTCATATTGGAAAAACAATACAAAAGCTAAACGTGTGCAAATTATGGCATTTTTAATTGATTTTCTCCATAAAACACCTGCATAGAAACAAGTTCCCATTTTGACTCTGCTGGTCTGGCTGATCTGTGCATATAGATTCAACAAACCATACACACTGCTGTACTTAAGAACAGCTTTTTAAACAGTATCACGCTTTAAGCAGAGTGTTTATGATTGACAGGTGCACAGATGGAGCAGGACACCTTAAGGGCGCTGAACTCTCTCACTCTGGAACAGAAGATCCACAAGCTGGACACTTTCAGGTTTATGCTTTTCACTGCTTATCTTATCCGGCGATGATGAACTGCAGTCCTGTATGTAGTCCTGCGATCTGGCAAAATGGCGAACATGTCTACGATAAATGGTTTAGTTTGTGTACTAGATCAGGGAAATGCTCAGAACTTCAGCAATGAGCCAAAACCAGCATGATCCTGCTCTAGTGTTCCCTAAACATTGGTAAATAGTTTGTCTTAGAGCCACAGGGTTCTTTGTTCCATTTCTGGTTGCCGTTCTGTCTGGAGAACGTCTTTTCCTATAATTCCCCTCCCTGGATTCTTGGTGTGAACACCACATGCTTTTATTCCTGGTAGAAAGAAAGCTGGTGATGTAAGAAAAAAAAGTAGAGGATTAGACTTTAGTGATTAGGTTTCTCAACACATACTGGGAAAACAAGTGGATTAAGGTCACATGGGAACCTCAGGAGCTCGATGGGAACACTGCTGGCTTGAGCAGTGTCATGTGCAACTTGTACAACACAGTAAGTTCCAGAAGACAATATTCATATTACTGCTGGTAATTTACATCAAATACATAGCAGCTTGGGTGACCCTGGGTCAAATCCAATGTTTAGTTCTCCCTGTTTATCCGGGTCGAGTCGGGGGTCCAGAGACCACCCCTGTCTGAGAGAGCAGGCAAGCAGTACAGGGCATCAGTCCATCACAGGGCTGGGTGGGGTTCACAGCCAACCATGCCTGTGGCCCAACTGGAATGCGTCCAAATGTGTGCTCTTGAACCTTTGTAAAATGTTTACATTTAGTCATTTTGCAGCTTCTCTTATCCAGAGACCCCAAGACCTAATACAGTCTGATGGTGGTCAGTGGTAGCCTAGTGGTTAAGGTACTGGACCAGAAGGTCCAGTGTTCAAATCTCGCTTCTGCCAAGCTGTCACTGTTGGGTTCTTGAGCAAGACCCTTAACCCACAATTGCTTGGCATTAGCATTTCTAATATGCACTCACTTTTTAACAACAGTAACATGGTTGCAAGCATAAAGACTTTTTAGTTTAGCAGGTGACGTGCATGTGGATGAGTACAGGTTCACTCAGGATCATGCAAACAGAGTGGGGAGTGTGTGTGCTTTTAAAAAGCATGCGATTATTATTGGTAAAGGGAGGAACTGAACAGGATTTCACTTGGAATATACACAGGCTATTGTGCTGCATACAGTATTCTAGAGTATACTGACAACTAAAGTATATTTTGCGTATAGGTGTGCATTTTATGTATTAAAATTCTTTCTGAACTCCACCCAAACTTCACTTCCTATTTGGTTATGACCAGTTCAGGATCAGACAAGGAGCCGAGAAATCTGAGGAGCCCGTTTCACCCATTCCCTTTAACACTTTTCAGTATATATCATTGGGATTGACTCACATCTTACCAGGAAAAGACCTAGTACAGTTCCTGATCATTACTGGAAATGGGTCATTTGTGAACATTTCCAGCAGCGTTTAGTTTCTGGAGCAATTTCCTATCGAGCTAAGCAGGACTGCCGAGCCTCTACTGGTCCACAAAAGCTGACAAGGTAGAGGGAAAGACTTGCAACACCTTTTGAGAAGACTAATTTATTGAGCAAATATACAGTAGCTTAAATGTCAGGCTGGGCCAGAGAGTGGAGACGAACGCAGATAAACAAACAGGGCTCAGATAAAGTGTTGAACTCGGTGCACTATGAAAGCGTACGACATTTAAATAGCACGTTTGGAATGTTTCAGGAAAACTTAGTACCCAGAGGAAGCCCGTGCAGACATGGGGGGTGAACATTTACATTTTAGTCCTTTAGAAGATGCCCTTATCCAGAGCGACTTACAGTTCTGGCAATAGTGGGTTAAGGGGTTTGCTCAAGGCAGAGGTGGGATTTGAACCCTGGACCTTCTGGTTCGGAGACCAGTACCTTAACTGCTAGGCTACTACCTATGAGAACATGCAAACTCCTCACATCCAGCAGCTGGGATTGGACTAGCCACTGTACCAGTGCCCTAGATGCTTGCTTCATAAATCACAATAGCCGGTTTTATCCCACAAAGAGGGTTTAGACCAGATTACTATTTGTGTGTCTCTGGCTTTATATTAAATCTGATTATTTCTTTAAGCCCCCTAAAAATCCAGCCCATGCTCACATTTATTTTAGTGCTCCAAAATGAAAATCTACAGGTTGCTATGGTGAGACAGGCTCGAGAACAAACAAGCTAAGAGTATTGCCCAGAATAGATCCTCATTCCTTGTAGTGTCAGGTAGTGCAGATATGAAAAGCCTGCATTGCTAGACTTGATGTCAGCCTGGATTGTTTGCACCTCTGGATGAAGACACTGCGACGGCATGGAGGAAATTAGCACACATTTTGGTGCAAAGCCGCGAAAGCGTTCAGACAGCATGGCCAGCTTGGACACTCAGTCCACGGGCACCCGAATGCTCCTGCAACAGAAGCTAGACATGCTCATGACCTGCATGAACGACCGGGAGCCTAACGACAAAATCCACACCCAGGTGGCCAAAACTCTGGACGGCGCTGTTCAGATCTGTGGACAGAGAGTTGGACGACACAAGAAAGATCGGTTCAGGTTAAGATGTTTTCTGTTGACGATTTTCTTTAGTTTATAGTTTTACTTCATAGGTTTAGCACTTCTTATTGCTCTGCCTTTGTCCCCTTCTCTCATGAAGAGTCTCAGGGTGTACTCACACTAGGCATGGTTGCCTGAATCGGGCCAGAGCGCGAAAGGGGAGGGAGGAACAAAATATAAAAAATTCTAAAGGGTTCACAAACTTTCAATCACCACTGTATATATATTATCTTCCCAAACTCTGACCATTTCAAATGCTTGCGTTAGGCAAATGATGAACGATTGTCTGTCGCTTGCATTTTCACACATATTCAGGTGATGCATTGCCAGGGATGATCCCCATCCGCTCTCTCCTCCCCTAACTCAGATACAGGCATTCGTGTCTGTATGGGAAGGTACCAGTGAGGCTTGAACATAGGTGTCCATGATGGAAGGCTGCTGAACTGCTACATGCCAGTTACCACAAATTGTATTGCATCCATTTTTTATAATTTGCATAAAATGGCCTACTTGGGAATTTGCCCAGACGTGGTCCACACTTGCTCATAAGACCGTGCATGCGTCTGTTAGTTCTCTTCCTGTACAACTTGGAAATCTTCCATTGGTTCTTTTCTGCCTTTCAGCACAAGATAATAAAATGTCCAGACAGTTGAAGCATATGATTAGGGCTCTTGTTTCCTCTGTGTTAATAATAGCAACCTTTGTCTGATTCCACAGGCCTTTGTTGCTCTGGAGAAAAAGCCTAGGTTAATCATGTATGAATGTGCTTGGAGATAGAAAGCTGGTTTCTTGGAAGAAAACTCATTTTTCTTGCTCAGAAAGCTGCTAAGATGGATCAGACTGGCTGAGGTCCTAATCTGCACACTGCTTTGCCGGGTATTTCTGTGCTGATTAGTCCAAATGGATATAGTTAATCACAGTACGCGCGCCTGACTCTGCATAACACCAGGTTTCAGAATGAACGCAAACGACAGGTTCATTGAATTGCCTCCATCGTTCCATCGGGCATAATTATATCTTTCTGTGTTCTTCAGACTTTACATGGTCACATGGAACGTGGCTACAGCCGAGCCTCCTGATGACGTCAGCTCACTGCTGCAGCTCAGTTCTCCGAAAACAGCAGACCTCTATGTGATCGGGTGGGTTTCTCTTTCAGGCACAAATATCCATGTTCATGCCTTATTACAGTGGTTCCTAAACGTTTCCTACAGCGCCCCCTTTGGTAGATAAGAATATTGGCACACGTACACGTCTTACACGTGACTGCTACACATCAGCCTGCTTGTAAAGTCAATAAATGTCCCTTTGCCTTATTAGGACCTTTTAAGTATGATTAGTGTGACAATCCTGAACCACCCTAGTTCTCCTGGCACCATCAACACCAGTGTGGTTCCCTAACAATGAAAACCCACATGCAAGGCCTCCTGGTACCAAAACTTGGGGTGTGCTTCCATAGCGTCCATAGGTCTCTCATATATGAAGATATGTTTTCTAAGCTGCTACAGATCTTCTGTTCTTATCTTTCAGTCTGCAAGAAGTGAGAGCAGCACCTCTGAAGTTCGTCAGTGATCTGGCTTTTGGGGATTCCTGGAGTTCTGTGCTCATGAAGACGCTGACTTCCCTCGGCTATGTTAAAGTACAACTTCTTTATTATCTACAGTATAATTGTACAGGGCTTGGAAAGCACTTTTTATTGACGCTTGGCGGTTCTTCTACTTCTTTCACAAATTTCTTATTGGGACACGGTCAAAAGTATTAGCACACGCTCTGCGCGCAGTCAAAAGTATTTGGACACAGCCCCGCACTCAGTCAAAAGTACTGGAACACACCCTCGCACGCGGTCAAAAGTATTTGGACACAGCCCCACACTGGTTACAATTATTGGGACACACCCCTGCACACGGTCAAAAGTATTTGGACACAGCCGCACAGTCGGCCAAAAGTACCGGAACACACCCTCGCATACAGTCAAAAGTATTTGGACACAGCCCCACACTGGTTACAATTATTGGGACACACCCCTGCACACAGTGAAAAGTATTTGGACACAGCCGCACAGTCGGTCAAAAGTACTGGAACACGCCCTCGCATGTGGTCAAAAGTATTTGGACACAGCCCCACACTCAGCCAAAAGTACTGGAACACGCCCCCCGCACGCAGTCAAAAGTATTTGGACACAGCCCCACACTTCGTCAAAAGCATTGGGACACACCCACGCATGCAGTCAGAAGTATTTGGACACAGCCCCACACTTGGTTAAAATTATTGGGACACACCCCCGCACACGGTCAAAAGTATTGGGACACAGCCCCACACTCGGTAAAAAGTACTGGGACACAAGCCACATTCTTTCAGTTTGACTTGATAAATTTTTTTTAAACAACTGATTAAATAAACTGATCGAGTCTATTAACAGTGCTGACTGGCACACAGGCTGAAAAGCCACAACGGTCATGTCTTTATTGCTTAATGTTAAGATGGTGGTAATGATGTAGATGTTTAGTGGTGCTGCACAGTCCTATAACAGTGCTATGTCCTGAGTTGTTACTAACACTTTTTTTGCGCTTCTAATATTGTACGTGTGCTTTGTGACATTTGCATTCTATACCCGAAGTATCTTGGTGTGAGAAATGAAACATCACAGCTAAAATACAACCTTTATTGAATTATTAATATGTCCACATTTTCTCTCCCTTTCCCTAGGTGTCCTCATTGCGAATGCAAGGCCTGCTCCTGCTGTTATTTTCAAAGCTAGAACACATTACATTTATCAGAGACATTCGGACCACGTACACTCGCACCGGGATCTACGGCTACTGGGTAAATCTGTCTAAATATATAAAGCGTTGGATTGAGTCAAAGCAGTGTTACTGTAGTCAGAGAGGTTCAGAGATTTTCAGTCATTAAACTTTTTTTTGAGAGAAAGTACGTTCTTTGTACTTTTTTTGGTTATACACATGTTAGACAGAGAGAGTCTAACAAAATTACAAAGAAATCTGAATTACAGATGTAAATTACAAGTAATCTAACAATCAGATGGTAGCTCCAGTGGCTGGCAGTCCCTGAGGGTCTGGGTTTGAACCCCGGGCTGAGCTTGCCCTGTTAAGGTCGGGTGGTGTGGTTGCAGAACCCCATGACTACGACCAGGGTGAGTGGGAGTAAACCGGGACACTAACCGACTTTTCTATGTGTTTTTTGTTATGTCTGATATTGACTCACTCTTTTCTTACTAGGGTAATAAAGGAGGGGTGAGCATAAGCTGTTCCTTTTATGGACACACGCTCTGTTTCCTCAACTGTCACCTGACTCCCCACATGAACTACGCCTCCGAAAGAGTGGGCGAATTCGAGCACATCCTGAACACACAGACCTTCGATGGCAAAACCACAACTTCCATTTTAAACCATAAGTGAGTGTGCAGTAACACGCTAGTGTAATGCGATGCATTTTTAATATGACATCGTGATCCTTTTCTATATAATGATGTAACGTCATATAAAGCTACTCATGCATACAAGTACTTACAATGTAATTTTAATCACTGTAACTAAACACTGCCTGGCCTGTTGCAACCGGCCCAAAGTAATCTGTCCACCCAAGAGAGCAAAATTAACTAGATCTGCATTTCCTGACAGAACTGCAACTGTGCTTGAAATGTGGCAAACGGAAAGAATATGGCATGTGTCCCAATACTTTTGGCCACGTGCGGGGGCGTGTCCGAATGTTTTTGGCCACGTGCAGGGGCGTGTCCGAATGTTTTTGGCCGCGTGCGGGGGCGTGTCCGAATGTTTTTGGCCGCGTGCGGGGGCGTGTCCCAATACTTTTGGCCACACGCGGGGGCGTGTCCCAATACTTTTGGCTGTGTGCGGGGGCGTGTCCAAATAGATTTGGCTGCGTGCAGGGGCGTGTCCCAATGTTTTTGGCTGCGTGCCGGGTGTGTCCAAATAGATTTGGCCGCGTTCGGGGGCGTATCCCAATGTTTTTGGCCCCATGCGAGGGCGTATCCCAATGCTTTTGGCCCCGTGTGGGGACGTGTCTCAATACTTTTGGCCCAGTGTGGAGGCGTGTCTCAATACTTTTGGGAAGAGGCGTGTCCTAATACTTTTGGCTGCATGTGGGGGTGTGTCAGTACTTTTGGCCACGTGGGGGCGTGTCCGAATAGTTTTGGCTGTGTGCGGGGCCGTGTCCGAATGTTTTTGGCCGCGTGCGGGGCCGTGTTCGAATGTTTTTGGCCTCGTGCTGGGCGTGTCCCAATGTTTTTGGCCGCGTGCGGGGGCGTGTCCTAGTACTTTTGGCCCCATGCAGGGGCGTGTCCCAATGTTTTTGGCCCTGTGCGGGCGCGTATCCCAATGTTTTTGGCCCTGTACGGGGGCGTGTCTCAATACTTTTGGTCCCATGCGGGGGCGTCTCAAAACTTTTGGGCGGAGGCGTGTCCTAATACTTTTGGCTGCATGTGGGGGTGTGTCAGTACTTTTTGCCGAGTATGGGGGAGTGTCTCAATTTTGGGTTGGGGGCACATCCCAATACTTTTGGCCATGTTCGGGGGCATGTCCATATACTTTTTGGGCAGGAGCGGGGAGCATGTCCCAATACTTTTGGCCTCATGTGGGGGTGTTTCCCAATATTTTTGGCCGCGTGCCGGGGGCGTGTCCCAGTGTTTTTGGCTGTGTCCGGGGGCGTGTCTTTTGGCCACGTACGGGTGCGTGTCTCAATACTTTTGGGAGGGGGCATGTCCCAATACTTTTGTCCGCATGTGGGGGTGTGTCCCAGTACTTTTGGATACGTGTGGGGGTGTGTCCCAATACTTTTGCATGCTTATGTATCAGTAGATGTAATAACATGTCACTGAGTGCTCTGTGGTGGCAAGTCAGTAAAACTTTTTAAACCCTTGAAAAGTCTTAAATTTGTTGATCTGAAAAAAGGCCTTAATTTGTTTTTAAAATGTCTCCCAAAATGCCACATAGTAAAATACCGATATGTACAGGTACAGCTGGATCCTATACATCCGACACCCTGTATAAGATGCTTTTGTGACTCATAAGATGTAATACTCAGGTTCTATTATGCAACACTGTACTTAATAGAAGAATGAAGATGGTGGGCTGTCTGTCCTTTAGGCTCGTCTTCTGGTTTGGGGACTTGAATTTTCGTATTGAGGACCATGGGATGCACTTCATTCGCAACTGTATCACGAGCCAGAATTACAAATCGCTGTGGTCGAAGGACCAGGTACGTCCTGAGAAATCATCTGTCACTGTCAAACTGATGGAGGAGGGAAAAGCATGATCTATAGCTGAACCTTATTTTGGACTGAAGAAATACTTTTAAAAACAAATCAAATATATAAAATGATACCAAGATGATACTTTTAAAAATAAATAAAATAAAAATATAATGAACATAATATACAATATAAAAATATATGCGGTTTAGGTATTCATATACATTTAAATATTTAAATCAGGATTATTACCGATGCGTCAGTCCAGGGTTCAATTCCCGGCCACTGAGGTTGTGTTCTTTATTCTTTTATTTCTTTTTCTTTTTTTTTGTGAGCCACTGTTTCTTTTATTTAGCTATATTTTGGTTCACCAATTCCATCTGGAGCTAGCAGCATTTGGGTCCTAAAAAACTTTATATTTTTGTTTTGACTGTTCGCCAATTTTTTAAATGTTTATTTTGGTTTTTGGCTCAGTATCCATTTCACACAACAATTTCTAAATCCTGTAGTGAATCTGCATCACTAACTGTATGCAGTGTGCTATACTGTGTGTCAGTGCCTGCTGTTAGTGAAACAATCTACATAATGTGGTGTTAAGCAACGTTTGTAATGGATCCTGTTTTTTTAGCTGACTATGATGAAGAAAACCGTTCCTACACTACAGCAGTTTGATGAAGGACCTCTCGACTTTCAGCCTACCTACAAATTTGACTTGAACTCTGATGAGTATGACACGAGGTAGGTGCATTTTATTATCTGGTAGCCGACACGTTCTCAAAAAGACATCACTTTTTGCTCAAGTTTTCTTCTTTCTCAACCTTGCAGGATCCAGAACGCTTGGTTTGGTCTGGCGTAAGAATTGGCTTGTAACCCTGTTCTTTGATAAACCCTTTTGTTACCTGAAGTCTGATCCCAGTCCACTAACTTAATCCATACTATGATAGATGTGAACTTTCTCCTTCAGTAACAACAGTCCTACTATGTGCTTAATCTCGGGTTAAACTGATTCTAATAATCACAATAATTATGGCTTTATTTCTAACAACTCTGTATGCATTTCCAATGTGGCACAATAGAAATGGAATAGAATAACGACTTCTCAAGATGATTTATTACTACTAGTGTTGCACTGACACTTCCACACAGTATCAGTCTCTAGTGGTATCGCCACTGGATGAGGCGTAAACCGAAGCCGGCAGCATGTCTGCGGAGTCGGATTATTTTTTGCGTGTGCTCATTTACTATTACTATTACTAATACTATTATTTCAAGCTTATTATATCTTATTTGGGACACACAGCACTGATTGTACCAAAATAAAGGCATGCCAATCTATAAAAAGTATATAGGCACCTATCGAGTAGTTAAGTTAGACAGCTGGTATCGGCAGATACTTGAACATCAGGTATCGGTATCGGACAGCACAAAGTGGCATCTGTGCATCCCTAATTACTACACTTTTTAAAGACATAAAACACATGTAGTGATAAAATTTAAGTGTAAAGTAACTGAATTACTAAATAATGTTAAACTACGGTGGCCAATTTTAAGCTTTGGTAGAAAAAGGGATGCAACAATCTGAGTATCCAACCAGGGTCACCACGTTGGTGGGCTTGTGAATTGGTGCTGCACCGGATCACCTAGTCTAAATATTGACTATCCTAAAATATGTCTGTCCTGTCACTGGTACAATCTATAATGTCCTTGTAATGACTGATGAATGGTCTGAAAATCAAAACGCTTCCGCGTTAAAGTACTGGACTCTGGACCAGAAGGTCCAGGGTTCAAATCCCACCTCTGCCAAGCTGCCACTGTTGGGTCCTTGAGCAAGACCCTTAACCCACAATTGCTTGGATTGTAAGACTGTACCAATTGTAAGTAGCTCTGGATAAGGGCGTCTGCTAAATGCTGTAAATGTAAATTTAATGTGATAATGATTTACATTGACAGCATTTAGCAGACGCCCTTATCCAGAGCGACTTACAATTGATACAGTCTTACAATCCAAGCAATTGTGGGTACAATCCCAACAGTGGCAGCTTGGCCGAGGTGGGATTTGAACCCTGGACCTTTTGTCCATAGTCCAGTACCTTAACCGCTAGGCTACCACAGTCCCATTTGATTTGACGCCATTAACTGCATTTTTGCTGCTTGACCCATGAAGGACCCATAGTGATGGGCCGAAATGGTTCTCTTACCAATTTTTCATACATTCTACATAGAGCACTAATAGCCCATCGGAAAGGGAATTGGTAAGGTGGCAAACAATTTTGCACACTTCCTTATATGGTACCAATTCATATTTTGCATTAAAAATGTATAATTCTGGTATTCAGGACGCCTTGGCCGCCTTCTGTCAGACAAATCGCAATGAAATGTGATGCAGCAGCAAGACATGCATTTCGTCAATGATCATACTGTCCGTTGTGTTCAAATGACTTCGTAGTGCTTAATATTGAACATTTATTAGATGGATTATAAATATCGGTTGTAATATCGGCTAAAATTCTAATATTTGACCGATGCCGATATCTGATAAAAGTCTATATATCGGCAAATAATATATTTCTGCCCCATTTGAAACTACTCCCATCCAATCCATGCAACTCATTGCTTTTTATCTGCTTCATTAACACCGAACACAGCACATTTAGTGACTGCCTACATGCAGTAATGAACTTAACATCATGTGTCTTTAGAAAGCCCAGAGTAAACCGATTCAAACCTTTCAAATCAGCATCATGGGGACGTGCTCCCAGCTCATCTTCTCTTCTCTCTATGCTCTCGTGGTCAAACAGTGGTAAGAAGCGGAAGCCTGCGTGGTGTGATCGTATACTGTGGCGAGTGAAGCCCAAACCTCCTCCATGTGAGAACTGTAACAAAGAGAATTCTGATGATGAAGCCAATACGCAGAAGCAGCTAGATGATGAATATCCACTGAACCTGGTACAGGACTCTTACACCAGCAATATGAATTACAGCATCAGCGACCACAAGCCTGTCATCGGCATCTTCAAACTGGAGGTGAAACTAACTGTACTTCTTAAAATAATACTTTTAGCATTGTTTAAACATCATCTTTTATGGACTTTAATTGAACAGATTGTCCTGCACTGAGGAAAACCTAATGAATCAAGAAGAGTTTATTTTAGAATCCAAAGTTCAGGTGTTGAATTTAATGAATTTAAGCAGACAGAGAACAAATGGAAACTGGGGAACATGTCTTGAATTTGTTGCACTCCTGTATCGACATACAGTGGGGCAAAAAAGTATTTAGTCAGCCACTGATTGTGCAAGTTCTCCTACTTAGAAAGATGAGAGAGGTCTGTAATTTCCATCATAGCTACACTTCAACTATGGGAGACAAAATGAGAAAAAAAATTCAGGAAATCACATTGTAGGATTTTTAAAGAATTTAATTGTAAATCATGGTGGAAAATAAGTATTTGGTCACCCACCAACAAGCAAGATTTCTGGCACTCACAGACCTGTAACTTCTTCTTTAAGAAGCTCTTCTGTCCTCCACTCGTTACCTGTATTAATGGTACCTGTTTGACCTTGTTATCTGTATAAAAGACACCTGTCCACAGAGAGAGAGAGAATTATTTCAGTGCATCACTAGTTGAACCACAAACCACAGCTGCCCTTAAACCACTAACAAAACAGTCTTTTCCCTTTGTTTCTCTGTGCAGGGAAACCTATTGAAATCATTGTCCAATGGCACAAACTACAGATACAGTAGCTCTGCAGTTTAAAGGTTTAAAACTAGAACAAAGCAGGATTCCTTAAATCTGCTTTTGACATGATTAAGTGTTGTATCTGTTTAGAATTGAATACTGTGTTCTGTGTCTAACGATGAAGTGATGATACTGTAACCCTTCAGCTGCGGAAGATGTACGAGACTCCGCTGATACGTTTATGGGCTGAGGGGGAATGGAGTGCAGACATGGACTCTGTGGTGACTTACTGCCTGCTGCAGCCATTTCCATCAAGTGCCTGGGACTGGATTGGTCTTTATAAGGTCAGGCTCTGTAGTTTCACACATAATCATGCACCTTGAGTATCAGGATCCTGACCGGTGAGGCATTGTCCATCATAAAGGACAGGAATGATCTGTTGATTATAATGGGTCTTTACGATGCCAGCACTTATTTAAAATAATAAATCTTCAGTCAAAACTGAGGCAAATTAACCAGATTCTAATTCACTGTGCTAGTTCATAATGCACCTTAAATATAGTGGACAGGTAAGTCTGGAAGTACACTACTTATGGACTAACGTACCACAA
The DNA here is from genome assembly GCA_025084515.1 of Ancistrus triradiatus. NCBI lineage: Eukaryota > Metazoa > Chordata > Actinopteri > Siluriformes > Loricariidae > Ancistrus > Ancistrus triradiatus. The sequence continues at coordinate 26,605 of JAJAGP010000020.1, forward strand.
TGCATAGCAGTGTCCTTTGGCTTTACTCGGCAAAAATGATGGATGAATCCAAAACCATCGGAGTGACTATTTTCGTGTACAAATATAAGTACATTATTGAATGACTATTAAACCACAAACAGTTGGTAATGTGCTTACTGGTCAAAAGTGAATTTAATACTTATGTATTCATCATGGATTTAGTTCGTCGGACAAATGAGTGAAGTTTTAGACTTGACAAGTAGCTACATTAAAACATCACTAAACTATATTACTCCGAAGTCTTGTGACAGCACCGGTGGGCTTGTTGATGTTTCGGTTGGTTTGTGAGACGAAAGGTCAAGATAATTCTTTTCCAGTGCTACCCTATACAGTGTTCCACACAGAACTATATAGTGATTAGTTAATGAGTAAACGAGTGGACCATTTCAGGCATTCCCAAGGTACAATTCTGATCAAAGTGATGAGTGTAAATGAGGTAAACCTGACCGATTTCACTCCACAGGTTGGATTCCAGAGCATTACCGACTACATCACCTACACCTGGGTAAAGGATGGCCAGGTGGCTTTCAACAATGAGCTCATGCAGGTAATGTGATGCTTGCTGCCATCCTGTTTAATTTGCTCTTTTATTCAGTTCGTCATCGCAAAGCTTGTCAATAACAGTATGAAATGAATTATTCCGTAACTAAAACAGAACAAATAAAAGAGATGATGTGAGGTGTCACGCGCCACGGCAGCGCGCACCACCTCAGCCGTTGCACGGACCAATCAGGAAGCCCCACCGCGATCACTCTGATGATCGCGTTCAGCTGTGGGGCTTCCTATAAAGGCGCGTTCGGCAGAGACTCAAATCGCGGATTATTGGTGCTCCATGCCCGTCGCGTCCCTACGCGCCTCACCCGTCCGTTGCATGCTTGCCCTTATCCGCTCCTTGTCACCCCAGCTCCTCCGCTATCTTTCGTTCCCCGTGCACCTCCTCTCTATCCAGGTATCGCTTGTTTTTGCTTACTTCCGTGTTTGGTTTAGTTTCCACCCGTTTTGCGCTCTCAGTGTTGTCTATGTTACATACCCGTTTTCGTTTTCGTTCCATGCCTGTTTTCCGGCTTCGGCCCTGTTTTCGTTGTGCACCCGTTTTCGGTCCTCGCCTGTTGTTTTGCTGTGTTTTCCTTTGTTGTTTGTGCCACTAATAAAACCCGTTTTTCTGTAACCTGCGTTCGTCTCGCCTTCCCGTTCACCTCCTACGTTACATAAGGGATGTAACAGGGCCAGTAAATGGGTGCTGGGAGTCTTAAGGTGATGATGGTAGAAGCTGTTTTAAGGTCGAGTTTGTGTATTTTTCCCTCTATGTTAACAGGTTTATGTGAGTAAGGAGGACATCCCAGTGCTAGGAGGAGAATGTGTGCTCTGTTACTACAGCAGTAACCTCCAATGCATTGTGGGCATTAGTGAACCATTTAAAGTGAGTACTTTGTTCCACACTTTTTCCACAAACACAGAGGTTATATAACAAACAGAGGTTACATTCACACTGCAGGGGAAAGTGGCCAAATCCAGCATGAACAGCAAAAATCATTTTCCATACTTGCTTAATCAAAGTCAAAATTAATTCTTCGTATCTGTCTTAACACGCGGCTGTAACTAAAGCAAAAGAGTAATAAAAATGAAAACATGGAAATTATAATGATGAAAAAGAATGTATTGGAAAAAATCCATTAATAATATGGTATAGATAATATACAGGTACCAACACAAAGTAGCTTAAACCAGTGTTTCCCAACCACTGTGCTGCAGCACATAAGTGTGCCATGGAAGATTATCCAATTTCACCTGACTGGTAGTCTAAGCCAGTGGTGTGTAGTGACAGGCAGAACAATTCCATTTTCTTCCACTAGAGGGCAGTAAGCGATCCACTTTGTGTTCAACTAAACAGGCCCACGTTCCACACTGAGTAAATTGAGACTAGATTTATTATATTTCAATAAATATACTTTGTGACATTGTTCTTTGGTGGTGTGCCTTGTGATTTTTCGAATGTCAAATATGTGCTGTGGCTCAAAAAAAGTTGGGAAACACTGGCTGAAACCATGAACTTAACTAACCCGCACTAAACTCAGGAAACAGTCAGTCCTTTCTCGCACTCGCACTGTTCCATTGCACAGCAGAATGCATTTACTACGACTTTACATTAGGAATCCTCTGACAGGGCGCTGCCGAGGGGTCATGGATACCAGAACTATACCTTTTTCGTAGTATTTTTATTAAAATAAACAGCAAGTGCAAGCCATCATCTTGTCTGCCATGCGACAGTGTGCGCTAGGATGTTAATAAAGATAAGGAGTGGGGGACTGTGGTAGCCTAGCGGTTAAGGTACTGGACTCTGGACCAGAAGGTCCCGGGTTCAAATCCCATCTCTGCCAAGCTGCCACTGTTGGGTCCTTGAGCAAGACCCTTAACCCACAATTGGTTGGATTGTAAGATTGTATGAATTGTAAGTCGCTCTGGATAAGGGCGTCTGCTAAGTGCTGTAAATGTCCAAATTCGTTTACCACCCTCACCAATTCTATTGCCTATAGGCTAAGAGGACTGTGTGTAGAATGTAGGGAATATTACAGGATAGCCCATAAGTACACATCATGTGAATCTACAGTGTCAGAACTTTATATTTATTTTCTTTTTCTTTATTTCCATCATGTCAACTGCAGGTTCACGAGTCACGAGCGGCGATTGAAGAAGGCCTAATGCCTGAGAATACGAACAGACTCAATCAGGCACTAGACAGTTAGTCTAACTGCATGGACTCGGAGCTCGCTCGATGTTGGATGTGCCTCCTCCGTAAAGAATGCAAATCATTTAAAAAGTGCATTTTTACCTGAATGTTGCTATTATGGTTTTATTTTTTGAAGACTTTTTGTTGGTTTCTCCTCTCACTGAAAAAAATGATTAGCTACAATTTTTATAAACAATGAATGGAAAAAATGGCTAGATACGGTTCTTTCTTCTGCTGCATTTCAGCGTTTATTTCATTCCTGCCTCAAAGTTACTGTTATAGTTTATGATGTTTTATCTGATTATTTAAATAGAACCTTTCGTTCTTTCAGTTCAGTTTTTTTAATATATTGTAGTCCGTGTCACTGCCTTGTTATTTTATTTAACTCTGCACTGTTTTTAAACATTGAAATGAAGAATGTAGGTCATTTTGCACTGGTACATAACCTCAAGTTTGCACGATACTCTCTGTACATGTACATAATATAACTGTTAATCATTTGAAGTGGATCCTTATTCTGTATATGTTGCACAAGTATGCAGTGTAATGTTATTCGAGTATGAATATATGGCACACAGAATTTCTTCTGAGTTCTATTTATAAGTTGGATTGTATAAAAGATGTCCGTTAATATGAGTCACATTCCAATGCCTGCATAAAGCAAGACCTATTCTCTTAATACCCACACACGTGTGGTAACATACTGAAATACGTTTCACATGAATAAAAGATATATTGGTATAACCTGCCCTTCATGTTGCAGTGGATTTCTTATGACCAGAGTACAACCAGTGCAGCTGTAATTATATTAAATACACAATAATGGTGATGACTATCAAATGCTGTCACATGCTACCAATCTACAGTGGGGCAAAAAAGTATTTAGTCAGCCACTGATTATGCAAGTTGTCCTACTTAGAAAGATGAGAGAGGTCTGTCATTTGCATCATAGCTACACTTCAACTATGAGAGACAAAATGAGGAACAAAGATCCAGGAAATCACATTGTAGGATTTTTAAAGAATTTAATTGTAAATCATGGTGGAAAATAAGTATTTGGTCAATAACAAAAGTTCAACTCAATACTTTGTAACATAACCTTTATTGGCAATGACAGAGGTCCAACGTTGGAAGACCCAGCCACGTTCCATCTTCAATGCTCTCACTGATGGAAGGAGGTTTTGGCTTAAAATCTCACGATACATGGCCCCGTTCATTCTTCCCTTAACACGGATCAGTTGTTCTGTCCCCTCTGCAGAAAAACAGCCCCAAAGCATGATGTTTCCACCCCCATGCTTCACAGTAGGTATGGTAGGTAGGTAGTAGGTATGCATCACTGTGGTGATGCAACTCAGCATTCTTCTTCCTCCAAACATGATGAGTTTTTACCAAAAAGTTCCATTTTAGTTTCATCTGACCACATGATATTCTCCCAATCCTCTTCTGGATCATCCATATGCTCTCTGGCAAACTTCAGACAGGCCTGGACATGTTACTGGCTTAAGCAGGGGGGACACGCCTGGCACTGCAGATCTGAGTCCCTCTCTGCGTAGTGTGTTACTGATGGTAGCTTTGTTACTTTGGTCCCAGCTCTCTGCAGGTCATTCATCAGGTCCCTCCGTGTAGTTCTGGGATTTTTGCTCACCGTTCTCATGATCATTTTGACCCCACGGGATGAGAACTTGTGTGGAGCCCCAGATCGAGGGAGATTATCAATGTCTTCCATTTTCATACAATTGCTCCCACAGTTGATTTATTCACACCAACCTGCTTGCCTATTGTAGATTCACTCTTCCCAGCCTGGGGCAGGTCTACAATTTTCTTCCTGGTGTCCTTCAACAGCTCTTTGGTCTTGGCCATGGTTGAGTTTGGAGTCTGACTGTTTGAGGTTGTGGACAGGTGTCTTTTATACAGATAACGAGGTCAAACAGGTGCCATTAATACAGGTAATGAGTGGAGGACAGAAGAGCTTCTTAAAGAAGAAGTTACAGGTCTGTGAGAGCCAGAAATCTTGTTTGTTTGTGGGTGACCAAATACTTATTTTCCACCATGATTTACAAATAAATTCTTTAAAAATCCTACAATGTGATTTCCTGGATTTTTTTTTTTATTTCATTTTGTCTCTCATAGTTGAAGTGTAGCTATGATGAAAATTACAGACCTCTCTCATCTTTCTAAGTAGGAGAACTTGCACAATCAGTGGCTGACTAAATACTTTTTTGCCCCACTGTATGGTTGTCATGCAATCACAAGGGCTCTGTGATTTTTTTATTTTTTATTTAACTGAAAAGTTTGTTGGATGCAAAAAAAAAAACAATACTAAAACCCTTTCGCTACATGAATTAATTGAACTAAATCAAAAATCTAATTGATATTTTTTTCCATTAATATACAGTGTACACATTTAGCCATATCATTGCACAAAATACTGATCACATTCAATAGAATTATTTTCACGATTTTTGTCCATTCATGTTGATTCATTTATTTATTTTAATTTACTTGCTCTTATTTGACTCTAGCTTTTTCAATTTAAAAAAATCCATAGACATAGCAGGGGACATTACAAGCTTTAGAACAACACATAGATTACTTTTTAATACTTCAATAACATTATGTTCATCATGTTAGGTTTCATCGGCTGGCTTGTGCATCACACACAGACACGGTTAGTGGTGCCTGAGGGAGAGAAAGCACGTGGGGAGATCATTTGATTCCTGCAGGCTTCTATCCAGGGCACAATTGCTGGCCTGCAGGCAAAGTGGATGCAAAGCAGGAATACTTCCTGGCCGGGATGCTAATCCAGTACAAAACATCACACTTACCCACTCACAACTAGTTTTTGGAGAGAACATGCTAAACTCCTCACAGACAGTAAAAGAGGATGGATTTCAAACATTTAAGCAAGCTGATATTACAATATATAGAAATTGAGCCGAATTACTGAATGTGGCTGTACTATCGCTTGTAAAGAATCAGAATCGACTCTTCGGAACTTCGACTCATGTCTGACTCTAAATTCTACTGCTCGGTACATAGGCGATGTAAGTGGTTCAGTTTTTGGTGGGAGCAGTTTTACCCGATATTTATGTCAAAAGTATTATATTAAAACAAACTATAATCATCAATTGGCTGACAATACAAAGTAAGACGAAGTAAATACCTATGTAGCAAGCAACCTGAAGAACCCGGTCTACAGCTAACTAGTTAAACCTGGCTAAACACTTTTTCACCAGGTTTACGTTTTAGCTTCTCCTCTGCCTTCCTCAAAATACTATATATTAAAGTCGAAAAATACTTTATATAAAACTATTTCAAAATAAAGTACAACAGAGTAATGTAATGTTAGCGTGGAGAGAGTGAAATCAGCTACTTACTCAGTTAGCATGAGCCAAATAACTTTCAGAGTGCAGAATCGACTCCAATCAATAGTCTCTTAATTGATGACGCCAAAAGGATTCAGATACTCGATTCTTGGAATCGACTCTCAGCTGAACTGTCCGGTATAAATACAAGCCAAATCGGGTCCCATTTTATCTGTGTTACTTTTGATAAAGCATAATAATAAACTAATCTCCGGACATTAATGTACTGGGTATACATTTGTGAGGATGAAAAAAAAAAAAAATAATAATAATAATAATCATAATAAATAATAAACAACCAAATAAGGACAACAACCAAATAAGATTTGTTGTCTGAGAGAGGGGAGCCATGTGTTTTCTGGGGCTATGCACCAGACCATCCACGAACTTGTCAGTGTTAAAACATAAATATTAAAATTTAAAAAACGCCACAGTAAACATAGACACCCTTATCCCGAGATATTTACTTTCTTATATGTCAAATATAGGTCAAGTCAAATTTATTTATATAGCGCTTTTAACAACACAGCATTGTCTCAAAGCATCTTTACAAATATATTGGCTCAAAGCCCTAACTGAGCAAGCCTGAGGCACAGTGGAAAGGAAAAACTACAATACAAGGAAAAAACCTTGGGAGGACCAAGACTCAAATAGGGACCCATCCTCCTTGAGCAGCCCGGATGTTAAATATAAGAATTAAAAAATATATGTAAATAAAATACACTACGTAAATTTGAATAGAATAATATTCTAGAATAATATCCGGTTATTAAACTTAAAAGAGCGACCTGAGTAAATAAGTGTGTTTTTAATCAGTACTTGAAGATTAAGAGCGAGTTTGAATCAAGAACAGTGACAGGGAGGCTATTCCAAAGGTGAGGATCCATGTATGAGAATGCTCTTTCCCCTGCAGTGACTTTCTTAATCCTAGGGACTACAATTAACCCTGCACCTTGTGAACAAAGTAAGCGTGATGCGTTATAGTGCTGAAATAGTTCACTCAAATACTGCAGAGCCAGACCATGTAGTGCTTTAAAGGTTAGTAATAAGATTTTATAATCAGTACAAAATTTAATTGGCAGCCAGTGCATAGATGATAGAACAGAACTAATATGATCAAACGTCCTGGTTCTAGTAAGCACTCGTGCTACTGCATTTTGGACCTACTGGAACTTGTTAAAGGATCTACCAGAGCAACCAGCAAAAAAGGGCATTACAATAACCTAACCTTGAAGTTATAAACACATGGACCAGTTTTTCAGCATCGTTAACAGGACAAGTGGACCATGATAAAGTTCTTAAATCAGGAGTCTAATAACTACATTTTAAAGATTTTGGTATGTACCCAAGGCTAAGGGATGAATTTATTATGGTAAACAGGGGTTCTATAATGGCAGGGATATTCTTGAACCATCAGGAGAAAGTTTTTTATCTTAACCACTGAGCCTCCTTTGCTACTTTCTGTACTTTCTTGAGACGAATCAAATTCGGGGTGTAGAATCGACTTCAAAGAACCAGAATCGACTCCTAATTGCCTTAAACAGGAATCGGATATTCGACTCTGAACTGAATAGCAGATTTGCGATTCGGTACATATGTGAACCAAACAGTTGTTTTTAGGGATCCATTCTCTGTTAATTAAACCAAAAATAGCAGTTATCTTATTATTACACAAATTACGATTTAATTTAAAAGTATTTCGTGTTGTCTTTCACAAGCTTCAATAGTTAGATGGCTCCCGAATTGACTAAAGTTGCTATGGTAACCGTTTGTAGCCCCGCCTCCAGACCGTAACTAGTTGTGGTGTTGTCACAGCAACCGTTTGTTTACTATTTAAGAGCTTGCGCTAGGATTGATGTGGACCGAATTCAGACAACGTACTGATTAGAATTAAACAGGTAAAATATTTTATTCTTTATATTCATTATACAGGTATATACTATATTTCTACGTTATACATAAAGCCCCAGTAACTAAACTTATTGTACTATTTATTAAAAAACTATTATTTTATTAATTATAATTATTCATTTAATTGGCAGCATGATTGCCAGTATTAAGAATGAATGTGACTATTTATAATAAAAACCTACATATCTTCTTCTTTTTGTTATTATTATGATAATAATATTCTCTTGGGTGGTGCAGTGGTTTAAAATGCTAACTCGCCACTGCAGTGACCTGGCTTTGAGTCCCAGTGATGCCATCCCAGTGACTGGCATCCTGTCTAGGGCACCCTTATGCCTGCAACATGTGTTCTCCATAGATAGGCACCGGTGTCCCTGTGACCCAGAGTAGGAAAATGGGGATAAAATGCACAGTACATATATATATATATATATATATATATATATATATATATATATATATGTGTGTGTGTGTGTGTGTGTGTGTGTGTGTGTGTGTGTGTACAAGCAGTATGTACAAGCAGTATGTGTGTACAAGCAGATTCGACTTCTCATCTTGTTGTTTTCACAGTACAATGTCTCGAGTGTTAGAACCTCCTCCCAAGTGTCTGCCTTCGGAGTGGAAGCATGCAAACCAGGTGCACTTTAGGCAAGCCGAGGCCGAGCGGTCCTGCTCAGAGCGTCTCACTGCTGAATGCAAGAGGCTGATAGAGGAGAGTGAGAAGTCGGCCAAACGCATGCAGCAGGAGGCCAACAACAGGCTGGGTAAATGTTATAAAAGCAACAAAGTGTTCTCTTAATGGAACCGCTTTATCTCATGTTTGTAATCCTGTGCTGTGATGTGATGTTCTGTGTGTGTTTCCTTCAGAGCAGAGAATTAAAGACATTAAGTTCTGGAGACAGGAGCTCGAGCAGAAACTGCAGGAGATGGTGCAGGAGATCGAAGTGCTTCTCACCTTTAAAAGCCGAGTACAGAGGGCTCTGGAGAGCTGCTCCGAACCTCTCAAAGCCATACTCAGCTGTCTGAATGAGAGGTGAGAGCCACTTGCTTCTAATAGTGATGAGCTACTCATGATGATTCTTCTCCAAGTGTTTATGACTAGCGTTTTATAAGGTGTATATACAGTGGGGCAAAAAAGTATTTGGTCAGCCAATGATTGTGCAAGTTCTCCTACTTAGAAAGATGAGAGAGGTCTGTAATTTTCATCATAGCTACACTTCAACTATGAGAGACAAAATGAGGGAAAAAAATCCAGGAAATCTCATTGTAGGATTTTTAAAGAATTTAAATGTAAATCATGGTGGAAAATAAGTATTTGGTCACCCACAAATAAGCAAGATTTCTGGTTGTCACAGATCTGTAACTTCTTCTTTCGAAGCTCTTCTGTCCTCCACTCGTTACCTGTATTAATGGCACCTGTTTGACCTCGTTATCTGTATAAAAGACACCTGTCCACAGCCTCAAACAGTCAGACTCCAAACTCAACCATGGCCAAGACCAAAGAGCTGTCGAAGGACACCAGGAAGAAAATTGTAGACCTGCACCAGGCTGGAAAGGGTGAATCTACAATAGGCAAGCAGGTTGGTGTGAATAAATCAACTGTGGGAGCAATTGTAAGAAAATGGAAGACATACAAGACCACTGATAATCTCCCTCGATCTGGGGCCCCACGGAAGATCTCATCCCGTGGGGTCAAAATGATCATGAGAACGGTGCACAAAACCAGAACTACACGGAGGGACCTGATGAATGACCTGCAGAGAGCTGGGACCAAAGTAACAAAGGCTACCATCAGTAACACACTACGCCGAGAGGGACTCAGATCCTGCAGTGCCAGGCGTGTCCCCCTGCTTAAGCCAGTACATGTCCAGGCCCGTCTGAAGTTTGCCAGAGAGCATATGGATGATCCAGAAGAGGATTGATCATTCATCGTGGATTCATCGTGAAGCATGTTATATATATAAAACAAACATAAAATATATAAAAAACCTTGGAATTATTTAGATCAAAAATCCAGGTCCGAGTGGATGGACACTGTTGAGGAGGTTTGTATCAGTGACACCTGTGGTAACTTAAGCAGCAAAGTAAGCAAAGGAACATTATCTAGTTAATAACACAATGCTATATATATATATATATATATATATATATATATATATATATATATATATATATTCTACACTGCAATGGTATAGCCATTTTTAAAAAGAAAGGTAGAGGTAAACCCCTGGCTTATGCCATCCATTCATGTACTGTCACCAATTCCTGGGCTTTTCAGCTCTCAATATCAGAACACAGCTGGTCATGAAATTGTAACATTGCAGATCAATTTTCTTGCCATGACAACAACTCAGGGGACTTCTGGTGTTTACTGAAAGACTGTGAACATTGTTATAATATGCTCCCTGTACCTCAGGCAGAAGCGGCTAGCGATAGACCTTGTGTGTGATGAGGCAGAGAAGGAGTTGCTCAAAGAGAGGGAAGTGATCGATGGAGTGGTAGCTGTCCTGCAGAGCACTCTGGAGCAGATCATCGAGCAGATCAGGTGAACGGGTCAAACTCGGCTCACATTCAGAAAGAGTCTTCTTTTGTTTTTCTCAGAGATATCCAACCTACACCACATGTTCAAATGTACCCCCTTCAATCTGTGATCTGTGTTATTCCAGCCACACTCACTGTGTGCTAATAGGTCCATAATAATCCCATACAAACAACGATTTGACTTTGAACATGAATGTTCTCTTTTCTTCAGTAAATATTTAAAGAACTATAAGCTGTTTTTCTTGTACTTTCTATATCTAGCTGGTACAGTTTAATACAGTGGTGCTTGAACGTTTGTGAACCTTTTAGAATTTTCTATATTTCTGCATAAATATGACCTAAAACATCATCACGTAGATAAAGAGAACCCAGTTAAACAAATGAGACAAAAATATTATATTTGGTCATTTATTTATTGAGGAAAATGATCCAATATTACATATTAGTGAGTGGAAAAAGTATGTGAACCTCTAGGATTAGCAGTTAATTTGAAGGTGAAATTAGAGTCAGGTGTTTTCAATCAATGGGATGACAATCAGGTGTGAGTGGGCACCCTGTTTTATTTTAAGAACAGGGATCTGTCAAAGTCTGCTCTTCACCAAGAATGGAATGGCCAAGTCAAAGTCCTGACCTTAATCCAATGGAAATATTGTGGAAGAACCTGAAGTGAGCAGCTAATGTGAGGAAACCCACCAACATCCCAGAGCTGAAGCTGTTCTGTACGGAGGAATGGGATAAAATTCCTCCAAGCCGGTGTGCAGGACTGATCAACAGCTACAGGAAACGTTTAGCTGCAGTTATTGCTGCACAGGGGGGTCACACCAGATACTGAAAGCAAAGGTTCACATACTTTTGCCACTCACTAATATGTAATACTGGATCATTTTCCTCAGTAAATAAATGACCAAGTATAATATTTTTGTCTCGTTTGTTTAACTAGGTTCTCTTTATCTACTGTTAGGACTTGTGTGAACATCTGATGATGTTTTCGGTCATATTTCTGCAGAAATATAGAAAATTCTAAAGGGTTCACACACTTTTAAGCGCCACTGTATATATATATGTAAATGCAGAGGTGCTGGATCCACATAAAAAAAGTTCTGGAAAGCATGTGCTCCAAATATGACAGATACTATATCTTGTTCCGACAGCATCCAGCACAAATTACAAATGAAGCACTTATTGTAACCATATGAATTAGAACCTTGCTTTAAACCTTTGTTACTTCAGAATTTCAAAGTGACAGTTGACACTGGCTGCAGGTTGTTTTTTGAACACTCTACTGAACTGCAAATCCTTAATTTCCTTGAATATTATATGGACATACAAAAATTCTTCAGCACCTGCACCTCTGTTCAGCTTGAATATAGAGAATTTAATGATTTATTACTTGTATACAGAGTTTTGCTTATGCTCTTTACTCTAAATGCTTCACTGGTGTGTTTTACAGTTTCCTTTTACTTTAGATGTTGCTGTCTTAGGTTCCACCAGTGTATATGAAAATTGCTTGACTTCATTTTATTTTTTCCATTTAATCACTCTGATTTCAGACTCAACCGCTCGGCCAAATACTACTTGGAGAAAGATCTGCGGGACAAATTTCAAGCAGAACGCATTGATGATTTCTGCTCCATGCTCGCCAACATGTCAGCCAGTGATGAGAAGCAGACTGGTTTGACACAGATCAGTGATGGAGGGTAAGGATATTTGTATTCTTTAAAGATGCTGGATGGAAGATTTTCAGTTTGAGTCGAAATGGATGAAATGTCTTACTGAAAAGCATCTTGCAATGTGACATTACTGTACAGATTTCTGTGCTGCGGATTAATTGTATGGCTATGAATGCCAAATATGCGTTCAAATGGGAAATGGTGTAGTGTTGTACAAAACTGGAAACTCTCATTTCAGCAAGTTTAAGCCGTGGCTGGGCAATTTATCGAAAATGAATCGAAACTTACATTAAGAACCTTTAACTGTCACGCCCGCCGGCCTCCCGGCTCGCTGCACCTGCTGATCACGCGCACCTGTTCCTCATTTCCCACATCATTCCCACACTATTTAACCCTCACTCAGTTCACTCTCCCCGCGGATTCACAATGTTCCTACCCTGCCTCACTAGTTTGGTCCCCTGTCTTGTATGCCCTTCTTTTAATAAAACCACCTCACCAGCCAGTGGCCTTGCGTTTGTCTCCTGCTTCCAACCGAGTGTGACAGTTGAATCCGCCGATATGGAGACAGCGGCTACTGGCTCTGGCTGCAAGCCCACCGAAGGACGGTGGCTCGCCAACTTCCGTGCCCGGCTTGGGGAGGCGGCTCAGGACGCGGAGGCCGTTCCCGTGGATTTCGATGCGCTTATCCGCTCGCTCAACGGGCTCGCCCTGCGTCTCTCGAAGCCGCTGCCGCCTCCCGCCGCCGCGGATCTCACACCGCCCCCGTTCAGCCTCCTGTCGGCGACCCCGCTCGCCAGCCTACCCTCGGCGACCCCCGCTCGCCAGCCTCCCGTCGGCGACTCCGATCGCCAGCCTCCCGTCGGCGACTCCGATCGCCAGCCTTCCCTCGGCGACCCCGCTCTCGCCAGCCTTCCGTCGGCGACCCCGCTCGCCAGCCTTCCCTCGGCGACCCGCTCGCCAGCCTCCCGTCGGCGACTCCGATCGCCAGCCTTCCGTCGGCGACCCCGCTCGCCAGCCTTCCCTCGGCGACCCCGCTCGCCAGCCTCCCGTCGGCGACTCCGATCGCCAGCCCCCCCTCGGCGACCCCGCTCGTCGCCAGCCTTCCCTCCGCGACTCCGCTCGCCAGCCTTCCCTCCGCGACTCCGCTCGCCAGCCTTCCCTCCGCGACTCCGCTCGCCAGCCTGCCCTCCGCGACTCCGCTCGCCAGCCTGCCCTCCGCGACTCCGCTCGCCAGCCTGCCCTCCGCGACTCCGCTCGCCAGCCTGCCCTCCGCGACTCTGCTCGCCAGTCTGCCCTCCGCGACTCCGCTCGCCAGCCTGCCCTCCGCGACTCCGCTCGCCGGTGTCCGCCCGGCGTCTCTGCTCGCCAGCCGCCCGACTGCTGGCAGTCTCCTCCGGAACCGCACGCGGGGATTCGTTCTTGGAGTCCTAGCTCCGACTCGGACTCCGTGGGGGGGGCTCTGTCACGCCCGCCGGCCTCCCGGCTCGCTGCAACCTGCTGATCACGCGCACCTGTTCCTCATTTCCCACATCATTCCCACACTATTTAACCCTCACTCAGTTCACTCTCCCCGCGGATTCACAATGTTCCTACCCTGCCTCACTAGTTTGTCCCTGTCTTGTATGCCTTCTGTTAATAAAACCACCTCACCAGCCAGTGGCCTTGCGTTTGTCTCCTGCTTCCAACCGAGTGTGACATTAACCTACGTAATCGTCGATTATTTCGATTTTATTTCAATTCTGTTATCACGATATTTTTAAAACAATTGTAAGATTGGATTGGTTTGCAATTGGATTGGATTGTAAGACTGTATCAATTGTAAGTTGCTCTGGATAAGGGCGTCTGCTAAATGCTGTAAATAGTTAGCATCATGGGATTACTTCCTCCAGGAAGCTTTCAGTAAAGTAGTCCACATTACATTTTGAAAGAAGTACTGAGAACTAATGAAAGAAGTTACTTTTCTTGAATACCTACCACAACCCTGCTCATAACCTTTCAGGCTGAATGATGAAAAAGTCAGTGAGTTTTGTTGCATGGTGTTGCCAATTCGCCCATCATTTCTGTAGGCTTGCAGTGACTCCACAGGAGTGGGAAACCTTCTCCGACATGAACATCTGCAAAGCGGAGAAAGAGAGGAAAAACTCGGCATCTCTGCGGGCACTGGTGGACAGCCTGCTGGAGCAGACATCAGCTGATATGCGGCGGCAGCACGAGTCCACTGGCATTGCTCTGGAACTGCGCATACAGGAGACCAGAACTGCCAAAAGCCAGCTGGAAGAACAGCTGCACAAGGTGCACGCAGACCTGCATGCTATCCATCATCTAAGGCAGTTTTTTGCTTCCTAACCTAGTTCTGTATTTCATAGTAGGGCTTCGTGGAAATGATCTAGCTGATGGACAAAGGGGTAGTATGATTCAAATTTAAGTGTAGCATTTTGAATTTGAAAAACTAGGCAAACGTTTTGGCTGATCAGTTCCATTTGGGGTAAGGGGGGTGTTGTACAGTACTGCGCAAAAGTCTTAAGGCCATTTCACAATTAAAAAGTGGATACGTTTTTTTTAACATAGTGGGACCTTGACACCAGGTCCGATGCGTTTTTTTGTCTAAACACTCTAATAAAGTGGAGAGTGAGTGAACAGTGTTTTAAAACTCCAGCAGCACTGCTGTGTCTGATCCACTCGTACCAGCACGGCACGCAGAAACACACCACCATCAGTGTCCCTGCAGTGCTGAGAAAGATCCACCACCCAAATAGTACCTGATCTGTGCTGGTCCCATTCGAGAACAGACTAGGGGACCAACAAAGTGCAGTGACCACTAAAACGTAAATAAAGAATAAGTAGACTATAAATAGAAAAATATAGAATGCCTACAACTTTTGCACAGTATTGTACATCTCAAGTTTGATTCGGTGTGTTGATTGAACAGTGTTGTTCCCTGTTTCTTCTGTCTTTTGAAGCTGCTTGAGGAAATCGCAAGCCAGGAGAAGAACATGGAGGCTCTGAAAGCAGCCATTGGCGATAAAGAGGGCCCGCTTAAGTTAGCTCAGGCACGGCTACATGCACGCAGTCAGCGTCCCAGTGTTGAACTTTGTCATGACCCTGTTCATACCCGCCTGCTGTCTGAATGGCAGGAGCTTACAAGTCACGTTATGAGGTTAGTATTGGTGTACTGAGGACTTTAGATAGCTATGCTTTAGCTTGAGAGCCCACGGTTTGATACTTGCCTCTGGTTACTGTCGGCTTTAAGTTTGGCATGTTCTCCTCATGTCCATGTGGATTTCATCCAGACACTCTGGTTTCCTCACACCTCCCAAAAACCAGTAGGTGGACTGTCTACTCCTTCCCCTGGATGTGAATGAATGAAGTCTGCGATGCCCTGTAGTGGACCAGTTCCCTAGCCAGGCTAGTTTAACGCTCTCATCAGTAAACATTAACTAAAGGTAATAGTAGTTTAAAAAACAAGTTTATTTAAACAGCAGCTCTGGTGACTCAGTGGAAGAGCCAGATGCTGGAAACAGCTGTTCCTGAAGTCCATACTAGACGTGCAAAGTGAAAGGCAGGTGATGCGATTATGGAACCTTGCAAGGGTCTGGTGCCTTGTCCAGGGTGTACTGCACCCAGTGAACTATGGGATAGACTCTGGACCCTCCCTGGACCCTGACCAGCGTAAGCAGGGGTAAATTGGGATGTTTGGTGCTAGCCCACCACGGCGGTGACCCAGGTTCAAGTCCTAGCAGTGTCATCTGGCCACACAGGTAGAGTTGGCCAGGCTGAGGGAGGAGAGACTGGATGGTCAGATCACCCCACAGCACTTTGCCCGGTGACCATTACCAGGATAGGCAGGTTATATATTACTATATTTTTTCCTCACTTATTACCCTCACACTATTTTTCCATACCCACTTAATTCAAATCAGGGTTGCGGTTGGGGTGGGGCCTAACTGGCAGCACAGGGTACAGGGCAGGAACCACGCACACACTCACACTGGGACAATGCAGAGATGTCACCTAATGCCATGTCATTGGAATCTGAGAGGAATCCTGCAGGTTGTTTTTAACCCCTGTTCTGGTTCTAACTGTTATTTGAAGTTGTATATTTAAGCAATAATACACGAGAGGGAGTGCTTTAATGCGCAGGTGTGCTGTGGTCATAGATCAGAACACCCGCATCAATATCTCATGTTAAAGCACGATCTCGAGTGTATTCTTGCGATTATACCACAGTTCTGTTATCGGCATTTATTGTTAGATTTTAGATAAAGAGGACAGAAGAAATTATTTGTTTATCAATATTCTGCGAGGTAAAATAGTTCCATTCTATCGTTCCCCCGCGGCTAAGCCCTTCAGTCATTAAAGTCGAGGAACAGAATTACCAATAACTGTTTATTGTACAGACAATAAACACAAATATATCGATTGGTAAGTTTTCATTTATTAAAAAGAAAGTTTATTTACATTCAGCAAATAAAATAGGTCAGACTATTACTACGATCCACTATTCTACCAACTGAAGCAAATCGGAGTGAGATCCCGGTGTTATAACAAAAATCTAAGATTCCGTTTGATTAGTAATTATAAATTTGGAAGATGAAGCTCTTAATGTTAATATTATCAGTCAGAAATGTGACGGAGCATCAGCAGCTTCTCTGGGTTAGAGCTGGACTTACAGATAACAAACCTGTCAGATGAATGAAGCTCCGATCAGCCGCGGATGGTGTTTAATGAAAGACGCTGAGTTTAACTCCAGCAAACAACGTCTTGCTCTTCAGTCGAGCTGCGAATCCATTAAGAGTCCGGGACATTTAATTTAAAGTGACTTCATTTTGCTTTTCCAGAGCTTCCAAATCCTTCAGGTGACAAACATTTGGCTCAGGTTGGTCATTAATAGCTTCATCTACCAATTTAAATCGCTTTCTAAACCAACAGATTTTGTAAACTAATTATGGCTTTCATTTCGGCAATGTTGTGTAATTATAACTTGGCTGCTTTTTAGGGGGAGCGTCGTTGTTAGGTTACGTGTGTATGTCACGGAGTAATACTTATAGAACGTCGGTCAGAGTGCCATTATCGTGCAATAATGGCTCAGCTAGAACGTCTCTCAGCCAGTAAGATTGTGGGGTCGGAAGTAATTGTGGTGTAATTAGTTGGTACATTGTGCCAGTATTCAATCTGCTCTTGTCAGAAGCTGTTTGTAATTATGGTCCTCTCAATTTATTATTATCCTGACACCTACATTCTATTTTTTATCTTCGTTGCAGGTTAAAAGAAGGACTATCTGAGTCTGAGTTGGAGCTCAGAGCCCTAACTCGAAACCAACTACTTCTGGAGGAGGAGATCCAGGTGAAATCTAACTCCCTCTACATTGACGAGGTGATCTGCATGCAGCTCCTTCAGCCAATTACCATTCACTCCTTCTGACGAGTATTTAATGGGTATAAAGGGCTTAAGAGTTCAGTGGCACTGAACTGATTATTTGTGAATTTAGAACCTAATGGTAAAAGCTGGAAATACATTATGCATGAACGATGTTTGACTCAGACTTGTTTTTGTCGTATTAAAGCTGTGGATAATCTGTGAATGTGAAAGAGGTGGGAAACATCAGTGAATAAAATAGATTATGTGATCAGCATTGTATTGTATATCAAAATAACTCAAATGGTGCAAACCAACTCAAAAAATTAGGGGTTGAACATGCTATGCCCAGATGAGAGCGGTTCACAACTTGACAAGCTAGTGCTGTGGCTGTTCATGGTGTCTAATTGAGGACCAATAAGAACAAATCGACAAGATCCTTAATCCTCAATGGAAGGTACACAGAGATCAAAGGAACAACAGAAACACGCCTCAGTGAGGATGGGAAAGACTGCCGAGAAAACAAGAACCAGTGAAGCAAGCTTAATATTTAAGCAACACGATGCTCTGAATACACAAGCACCGCTCAAGTATAAGATCAAAGGAGAATGCCCACATACTGCATTGCAGTCCAAACCAAGCACGCTAGACATAAGCACAGAGCTCAAAGTGACAAAACCTGAAAATAATTAATAAGAAAAAGGCAAGACTAGTGCTAAGCATGATACAATGTCACACAAAGAATGAGGTGACACGCTGGCTTAAATGCCAACACCTGATATGCGAAAATTCAATTCATCTGTTGAAGACTCTGGAGAGTCAGAACACGCCTATGCCCTGCAATGCCAGACGGTGCCACAGACGCTGGCTGAGACTTGATGACTAGACAGTGCTATGACCTGAAAAAGGGTGGCTGTGTAAGAAATCCTGAAAAATACTGAATAAAGACATAAAACGTTCAGTTGTTGAAGTGTTTTATTAATTAATTTATTTTGAATGAAGTTATCTGAGCAAATGTTTTTGTCTATTATACTGGTTAATAAACCTTTTGCTTCAACTGTATATTGTGTGTATAAAGTTTCAAAGCTGTTTAAGTGTCTGTACAGTTACATACAATTTTTATATTTATTACATATCACAATTCTTTACAAATTTGCAGATCTGTATAATCAGTGTTTGGTTGACTGACACACAAACTCAAAAAGTAAAAACATTCTTAAACACAAGGTGTATCCTAATTTCACTATGTAAACATTAACTATTTTCGTTCATCAAAATCACTCTTATTATTAGTCATGGAGTCAGTGGTTATTCTGGAAGCAGTTCCGCAGTTCTGACAGTCAGGCTGTGAAGAAATTAAAACAATTTTTCAAAAAGAACCCACATGCCAGTTTGCAAGCTAATTGTAAGTGGTTATACTATATGTTGTGTCAAACACATAAATACACATAAAAATATGTACAGTGGTGCTTGAATGTTTGTGAACCCTTTAGAATTTTCTATATTTCTGCATAAATATGACCTAAAACATGATCAGATTTTAAACCGAAAAGTTCTGTTTTGGTCTCATCCGTCCACAAAACATTCTTCCAATAGCCTTCTGGCTTGTCCACGTGATCTTTAGCAAACTGCAGACGAGCAGCAATGTTCTTTTTGGAGAGCAGTGGCTTTCTCCCTTGTAACCCGGCCATGCACACCATTGTTGTTCAGTGTTCTTCTGATGGTGGACTCATGAACATTAACATTAGCCAATGTGAGAGAGGCCTTCAGTTACTTAGAAGTTAGCCCTGGGTCCTTTGTGCCCTCACCAACTACTACACACCTTGCTCTTGGAGTGATCTTTGTTGGTCGACCACTCTTGGGGAGGGTAACAATGGTCTTGAATTTTCCTCCATTTGTACACAATCTGTCTGACTGTGGATTGGTGGAGTCCAAACTCTTTAGAGATGGTTTTGTAAACTTTTCCATCCCTGATGAGCATCAACAACTCTTTTTCTGAGGTCCTCAGAAATCTCCTTTGTTTGTGCCATGATACACTTCCACAAACATGTTGTGAAGAGCAGACTTTGATAGATCCCTGTTCTGTAAATAAAACACGGTGCCCACTCACACCTGATTGTCATCCCATTGATTGAAAACACCTGACTCTAATTTCACCTTTAAATTAACTGCTAATCCTACAGGTTCACATACTTTTGCCACTCATTAATATGTAATATTGGATCATTTTCCTCAATAAATAAATGACCAAGTATAATATTTTTGTCTCATTTGTTTAACTGGTTTCTCTGTATCTACTTTTAGGACTTATGTGAAAATCTGATGATGTTTTAGGTCATATGCAGAAATATAGAAAATTCTAAAGGGTTCACAAACTTCACAAGCACCACTGTATACACTCTGGTACACACAGGTAACCTGGATGGATCACCGGTCGATAACTCAGGACCCAATGTCCAGTCACTGTGGTGGTGGGCTAACAAACTAATGAAATTGTGCCACCCAAGAGCCTCTTAGTGTTACTTAAACACTGCTCTTGTGACAGCTCTTGAACACTGTTTTAAAGCAGGTAGGATTTATTTCACAACCCCAGTCCCAACCACGTACAGTTCAATCACCTTATATTTTGTACTTTGCCCTCAAGTAAAGAGGTATGTATCTTGGGGTGCAACCTACAAGAAGGCTAACCTTCTGGTTCATGGAGGTATCCACAAAAAGGTGGAAAATCCACTCCTAACCAGAAAAGCTGATGTTCTAATTTTTAAATGTATTTCGTATGTTGAAAAAGTGTGTTTACATACAGTCATCACTGGAAGTCAGTATACTCAAGAACACTCGTGTCCTCAAATATATCACTAATTATTACACAAAACCACTTACACATTTCTTGCTTCTGCAGCCATCACTTCTTCTGTTTCAGACTTTCAAAAATCCTACATTTGTTCTGAAATGCAGAGAGCATGAAAACATTCACTGCTCGAAACACATTAGGCTGTTAATTTATCTATTTCTAAAATACAGACTGTACAGTATTGTGTACCTCATGCCACTGCAGCGTCTTCACTGGAAGAGCCAGGTGGCAGTGTGGACAGGTGCTGATCTGGTCCTGATCAACCCATTCTGTTTTACTACTGTACTTCCACAGCTCTGAGAATGACAGACTGGGATTTTCAGACTCTTTGCTTTCAGTGTCTATGTTCCAGTCACCATAGAGATCACATGGAACATCTGCTAATAAGTCACCAGGCTGTTGTGGGATGAAAAGGTATTTTAATTTAATAGAATAAATACATTTCTAGTAATAAAACTTGGACTCTGTACTGTACCATATCCTCATGTAGGGCGTCTGTGGCCAGAGGCTTCATGTTTTTACTGAAACTTTGTGTCACAGCTGAAATGTACAAAACATGGGAAATGAATTATATGCCAGTTCATGGGGATAAATAATTTATCTGCTCTGCAAAGTCAACACTAGTAGGCATCAAAGCAATACACAACCATGTATTTCCCAACAGACATTACACTATCGACAGAATTGAGATTTTCTCCCTTTGAAGGAAACTAGTACTTTTTTGTGTTTTGTTCCTAATTATCAGTGTTAGGCACAACAAAGAAAATTACAATACAACACATACTACATCAGCAATACATTCTAAATTTGAATGTTACAAATTTAGTATGTAATACATACTATTGTTTGAATGTTAACTGGAGCAGGAGAAAAAGTGCTCAAGACCGAAACTCCTTGGCAACAAAAAGTGTGAGTAAAAAAGGAAATTCCGTATATGTACACAGCCACAAATATAAACAGTTTTTTGCTAAATCAGTATATATGTAATACATATATATATGATCCAATATTACATATTAGTGAGTGGCAAAAGTGTGTGAACCTTTGCTTTCAGTATCTGGTGTGACCCCCCTGTGCAGCAATAACTGCAGCTAAACGTTTCCTGTAGCTGTTGATCAGTCCTGCACACCGGCTTGGAGGAATTTTAGCCCATTCCTCCGTACAGAACAGCTTCAGCTCTGGGATGTTGGTGGGTTTCCTCACGTTAGCTGCTCACTTCAGGTCCTTCCACAACATTTAGATTTGATTAAGGTCAGGACTTTGACGTGGCCATTCCAAAACATTGACTGTATTCTTCTTTAACCATTTTTTGGTAGAACGACTTGTGTGCTTAGGGTTGTTGTCTTGCTGCATGACCCACCTTCTCTTGAGATTCAGTTCATAAACAGATGTCCTGACATTTTCCTTTAGAATTCTCTGATATCATTCAGAATTCATTGTTCCATCAATGATGGCAAGCCGTCCTGGCCCAGATGCAGCAAAACAGGCCCAAACCATGATACTAACACCTACATGTTTCACAGATGGGATAAGGTTCTTATGCTGGAATGCAGGGTTTTCCTTTCTCCAAACATAACGCTTTTCTTTTAAACAAAAAGTTCTATTTTGGTCTCATCCGTCCACAAAACATAATAATAATAATAATAATAAATTTTATTTGTAACGCACTTTACATTTGAACACAAATCCCAAAGTGCTACAATATGGAGAAACAATAAATCAACTATTTAGATTAGAAAAACTCACACATACAATAAAACAGCAATATAAAATATTAACTATATGATTTTCTAAAAAGGTAAGTTTTAAGTCCCTTTTTAAAAGCATCAATCGTCTGTGGTGCCCTGAGATAGTCCGGGAGAGCATTCCACATTCTTCCAATAGCCTTCTGGCTTGTCCACGTGATCTTTAGCATACTGCAGACGAGCAGCAATGTTCTTTTTGGAGAGGAGTGGCTTTCTCCCTGTAACCCTGCCATGCACACCATTGTTGTTCACCGCTCTTCTGATGGTGGACTCATGAACATTAATATTAGCCAATGTGAGAGAGGCCTTCGGATGCTTAGAAATTACCCTGCGGTTCTTTGTGACCTCGCCAACTATTACACACCTTGCTCTTGGAGTGATCCTTATTGGTCGACCACTCCTGGGGAGGGTAACAATGGTCTTGAATTTCCTCCAGTTGTACACAATCTGTCTGACTGTGGATTGGTGGAGTCCAAACTCTTTAGAGATGGTTTTATAACCTTTTCCAGCCTGATGAGCATCAACAACTCTTTTTCTGACATCTTCAGAAATCTCCTTTGTTCGTGCCACGATACACTTCCACAAACATGTGTTGTGAAGAGCAGACTTTGATAGATCCCTGTTCTTTAAATAAAACAGGGTGCCCACTCACACCTGATTGTCATCCCATTGATTGAAAACACCTGACTAATTTCACCTTCAAATTAACTGCTAATCCTAGAGGTTCACATACTTTTGCAACTCACTAATATGTAATATTGTGATAATATAATAATATTTCCTCAATAAATAAATGACCAAGTATAATATTTTTGTCTCAATTGTTTAACTGGGTTCTCTTTATCTACTTTCAGGACTTGTGTGAAAATCTGATGATGTTTTAGGTCATATTTATGCAGAAATATAGAAAATTCTAAAGGGTTCACAAACATATATATACATTTATTTGTTTAACTGGGTTGACATGTGATATATAGTTGCAATCTAAATCCTATGGTTTAAGGTATTAGATTTCTGCTTATGAAGAAACTCACAGTCTAGTCCGTGGTCCTCAGAGTTGCAGGTTTGAGCATGCTGAACTTGGTCTTTCAGTCTTACATATTGGTTACATTCCTCGCATCGCTCAGTGCGACTCCCACAGGCCACAGTGTGCTCCTGCAGATTGCTCAAAGGCAGGTTTAGCTGACAGAACTCACATGACTGGAGTCTCTCTGAGCATTCATTTATCTAAGAGACACAAACAGACGACGACCCACAAAACTTATATAGTTTCCATGTATATTTTTTATTAGGTATAGGCTGTGGTGTCTACCTCATGATCTGCTAGTTTGCATTTTTCCATCTTCATTTTGCACTTCTTACATTGCACCTGTAAAATAAAGGGATTTGAGAACTGTAGTTCTTGACTGCATAGGATCTTATTCATTTACAGTAATATTTCCAATCTGTTTGTCAGTTAGGTCGGTATGGTAAGTGACCTGAGCGTGCTCTTCCAGTCTATGCTCCTCGAGCTGTTCCTTGGGAAATTGCTCATCACATTCAGGGCACACACAGAGGAAGCGCTGGCAGTGAGCTTCATGCATGGGAAGGTTCGCCTTGACCACTTCTTTATTGCTGTGGAGGAAAGATGCACAGGCTTTAATCAAACTGTTTAACACCTATAACCCAATCTCTAAAAATACTGAATACTCATCTGATGTTTTGAACACATAGTTTGATATTTTGAGCCCTCATCACTCGTGTACATGTCTTTTGCTTCCAAACCCCACTGGAATTTATTTTAAACATTGTAATCCATACAAAACCTCATTTATTTGCTGTGCCTTGCTGTATAAAAAGGGCTGATGCCGATATTTAGAGAGCAGGGTGACCGACTGCCGGTATATAATGCCAATATCACTTTGTTTTGCCACTGATAAAACATGATAATAAATGACACCTTAACAACTTCTTCTTCCTGGGAATATATATATATATATATATATATATATATATATATATATATATATATATATATATATATATATATAAATGTATGTGTATATATATAATCTTGTGCCTGGTGTTGAATAGCCATTGATTCTGAAGAGCGACGTTAAATAAACTAAGTAAACAAACCACCTGAAATACAAGCTATCAAAGTAGGCCGAGTTCAAACCTTTGTTCACTAAGCTCAGTTTGTTTACAATCTGAGTTCATCTCTGCTCTCTTGAACCTTTTTCGGTAAAAGCTTTATCTTTATTCTCTATCGGCCCCTAAGTGATCAACACCTTTAGAGTAACCATTATAAACATGCTCAGGTACAACCAATCACCTTCTTGTTCACAGACCAGGCTAACTGGCCCACAACAGACATCAACTGTATTGGTTTTGAATACCAGCCATAAATAGGACTGATAAATTACTCATAATATAAGGTATTTAACAGTGTAGCATACAAAACAAAAATCCTCAGATAATCCATACTATACTGTATAGCACTCTGAGAGCAGTATGCAGTTTGTTAAGTATGTACAGTAATTACTGTCAAACACAACACATTACTGGTGTGCTTGCTATAAGGTCAAAGATATTGGGTAGTACTGAAGAGAGATTTAAAATAATAATCTTAAATTGTTTTAAATGCACAGTCTATGTCTTAATTTCATATTTACACTACTGAAGGTCCACACCTGCAAAGTTATGTTGTGCCAAACATCATAAACACCTCAATTACTAATCATTCATCTCTGGAAAGAACCTACATGATTGCGCAGCCAGTCTTTCACAGTAAAAGTCATACAACTTTTTCTGCCTTTTATTTTTCCGGCTCTGACAAATTTTTGGGTGGTGTCCAGAGCACCTCAGGATTAAATTCATACAAGCCAATTTAAAAGGCTAGACATGCACATTTCTTTTAAAGGTAAGGAGAAACTAAGTGGATTGAATGAAAGGATTTAGGAAATACACTCACTTGTTTGTTTTATTTATTCATTTTTTAACTACACTACTTCCTAACAAGCTTGTTTACATGGTTTTATTTTATGATATGAGGAAATGTCTACAACGTAGAATACAGAAAGGTACATTTTGTAAATTTACTGATTTCTAATCGAAATTTAAAGTAAATAAAGTCAGATTTTTGTAATACATGTATTTGAAAGCAAAATCAGAAACTATATTCAAGTTGTTATTTATTAAACATGAAATAACATTCACAGTCAAGTAAGAAGGCAGTTTGGTAGTCCTTGCGTGTGAAATTCTTAACATTAAACAACAATGTTAAAGTTTAAAACTTGAATATAACCACAAACAGTCTTCACCACAGAGTGTGTACATAATATTCAGCCTATATCTCTGCTCTCTCACTACTCTTTCACTTTCGTTTTTGCGTCATTACAGCTGACTTAATAAACAATCCCTTTTTTTATTTAAAACCTGACTTTAAGGAAAATATAATGTAAAAACATTTCTATTTACAGGGCGTTACTTTCTGTGTGAATGTCTGTATTACCGAACACATAGTCTAAAAGCTTACACAGCAATTCATTACAGTAAACGCGATTACTGACAAAAACACACAACTAACACCGCCATTACCACGAAGTCATACGTTTATTTTTCAGACTCACCAGTGGTTACAAACGGCCTTTTCTTCTGCAGCAGCCATAGTGAATCGGTGTGTAGCTGTTTGTGTTCGGTTCCACTTTTCAGAAAGTGAAAGCATGCATGGAGTTTCTATTCCAGAGACTCGCGCATGCGCACCACACTGCGAAAATGTAAATACTGAGAGTTGTTTGTTTATGGTGATTTGTAATGGAGATCCAGATTGTTGCGCCTTCAGAGAAGGAAGTTCTGAGATTTTTTACCCTAAAATAATAATCACGTTGATGTTACTTCTGCAAATAATTAACTTATCAAATTCGATTAGTTATCAGTGGGACGTCTGTGATTTGTACTTCTCAGTGATAAAACCCTTGTATACAGATGGTATATAAAGATTTTTGAGTTTCTAGTGGGTCGTAGGCTCTACAAACCTGGGTGTTTGCGTCACACGTATCTGATTGAAGAAGCTTGCTATTATTTCCTATTATTTAGAATTTATTTATTTAGCATGGCCTCAGGATCAATGGCTATTCATGACAGGATCAAGGTTACATCAATATTCAGACACATTCATACTGGGCCAATTAACCTGAGGCATGTCTTTGGAATGTGGAAGGAAACTGGAGTACCTGGAGTAAACCCACATGGACATGAGGAGGACATGAAAACTCCAAATTGGTTGAGTTCATGGTTGGGTTCAAATCACCAAAAACTAAGGAACCCAGTCAAAAACACTAAATAAGCTCCAGACATTGCCTAATTTGTCAGCTATGCCGACACAGAGAAGCTAGCGCCGGTTTGGGAGAAGGTACGGGAAGCTATGCAGCCTCAGAGAAGCTAGCACCGGCCTAGGAAAAGTTACGGGAAGCTATTTCGGGTCAGAGAAGCTAGCGACGACCTGGGAGAAGCTACGGTAAGCTATGCTGGCTCAGAGGCTAGGGCAGGCCTGAGAGAGGCTACAGGAAGCTATGCTGGCAAAGAGAAGCTAGCGCCGGCCAGGGAGAAGCTACTGGAAGCTACACCGGCTAGGAGCAGCTAGCGCCGGCCTGGGAAAAGCTAGGGGAAGTTATGCCGGCTCAGAAAAGCTAGCGCCGGCCTAGGAAAAGCTATGGAAAGCTATTTCGGCTCAAAGGAGCTAGTGCTGGACTGGGAAATGCTATGGGAAGCTATGTCGGCTCAGAGAAGCTAACGCCGGCCTGGGAAACGCTACGTGAAGCTATGCCGGCTCAGAGAAGCTAACGCCGGCCTGGGAAACGCTACGTGAAGCTATGCCGGCTCAGAGAAGCCAGCGCTGGCCTGGGAAATGCTACGAGAAACTATGCCGGCTCAGAGAAGATAGCGCCAGCATGGGAAACGCTGTGGGAAGCTAGGGCAGAGCAAGGAAGCTAGCGGCGAAGCTACAGAGGCTAACGTGGAGCTGAAGGAAAACAGAAAAAGCGGATGGGACCGCAAACAAAATACATAATTGCAGACGCAGCCGCAAGCAAGGGAACAGAGGCGGACGCAGCTGCACACCTCAAACCAGTCAGGACCACAAAATGAGAGTCCAGGGTGGGCGGACAGGACTGCAACCAAGAGAGATCCAATGGACAGAGTCACAATGGAGGGTAATCCAGCGGATGAGACCACAACAAAAAATAACCCAGTGACGCGAGGAGCGAGCAAACAAAAACCCGAACCAAACGCTCAGGCAAAACCGAGACAATGCTACCGCAACGCAACTGGGGAAACATGGGGCTTATAAAGGAATAATCCCAGCTGCATGCAGTTAGCAATCAAGTCCACAATAATGAGTCATTAAGAGTCTCAGGTGGGATCTGTGAACATACTACTCCCGCGGGGGATTCTGGGTGATGTAGTCCGGATCGCCCACAACTGAAGAAACAAAGAACATCCAGGGGCAGGGCACGGATCCTAACAATTGCGTTCTTGCACCCTGTGTTCTCCGGGGCCGTTTGCAACCCTGACAGGAAATGCAGGGTTAAAACATGTTAAACAATAGTCTACATATAGTGGTACAGTATTAGCACTCATATTCGGCTCTGAATACACACCTCATTGAATAAGGTCTAGCCAGTCTAAGCAGGTAGGGCATATTAAATGCAGTATTTCACTCTGGACTGCCATCTCATGCTGCAGATATTGGCAGGTACTGTAACTGCAATAGGATCTATTTCAGACCAGCATTTGTTCTGTCATAGAAACTGTAATTATATTTGCTCCTCCCTTGCAACCGTCAGCGTGAGTCTCTGAGACTTAGCACCTGACTGCATCTGGCTGCTTTTAGATGTGTTAATTATGATTGCACAAATGGTTTGCCCTCTCATATCAGCTCAGTTTTCTGTGAGCGAGAAATTGGTCAGTGTGTGTTGGTGGTGCCTGGACGTGTCATATCTCATTTTTCAGTCAGTGTTGAATGATTTGTGCTGGGAGGCTTCAAAAGGTCAGATCAATGGAGGCTGTTGTTGGGTGATTCGTAGGTCACTTATTTGTGAGCTGGAGTGTACAGACTTTATTATTGTGGGGTGCTGGGATATTTAGAACACTTATATGTCAGGAACAGTATCAGCATGGATTGAGTTATCAGTAAAATCCAACATCTAAATGACATATCATCACTATGTAACATATACATATATACATATATTTAGGATTGAGTTGGGATTGCGGTAGCCTAGCGATTAAAGTACTGGACTCTGGACTCCAGTCCAGAGTCCAGCCACTTGTGCATGGCTCTTAACCCAAGATTGCTTGGACTGTAAGATTGTATCTGTTTTAAGTTGATCTGTATAAGGGCATCTGCTAAATTAGATAAATGTAGATTTGTATTTTAGTAAAGCTTGTTTCAGGTTTCAGGGACATTATGGGGCAGCAGCGCCTCCCCCAGGGCCTAGTGCATCAAAGTCCATTACATTTTGAATATGGAGACAGTTGAACACAGTTGAATAAGAGAGAATAAATGAAAAAAAAACTAATGAATTTAAACTATGATTTAAACTAATTATGCATGTTTATTTGGGGGAAGGGCTAAGACAGGTCTAACAACATCAATTTCAGATGACATGGTTTTACTACTTTACAACTTGGTTAAAATTATGGATTTGGGGGTTTCTGATTAATGTTCTCTAATATATTCTCAGGATTGAAAAATATGCATTGAATCGGCACCAATAAATCAATTAATATCAATAAAATGTGTGCGTTTCAGACAAGTTATACAAATGCTGGGACAGTGTTTTTTTCTCAAATACAGTGTGTTTGACTTTTCAGGAGACCAGGATGCCCAAGTGCTATAACAGAAATATGTTCGCCCTACCTTGGGGAGATCACAAACTCGATCCTAAAAGATGTCATAGCCTTCCAGGAAGAGAGCCAGGAATATTTTATTGAGAGTGCTTTGTGGCAGCTGAACTAGATCTTTATCTAGAGCAGAAGCTTGAACTTTTTCTAACCACTCATGCATTTGATTTCAAGCACCTTTCTTAATGGCCAAATAGCCGACTAAATATACAACCATTTACATATATAACTGAATGAGAAAGCAATGGAAAAAAGTAAGTATCACAAAGTAGTAACACACTAAATATCTAATCAAACTCATTCAAAGTACTTACACAACATACACTAATGAGCCAAAAACATTATTACCACCTGAGGTGTTTAAGTAGGTGGCACGCGTCATACTGACACCAGACTCTGGTTTTCCAGCAGAACATGGCTTGTCTTCTTATAGCATTGCATCCTGGTGCCATCCCTTCCCCAGGTAAATAATGCACATGTACCCAACCAACCATGTGATAAGAAAAAGAAAAGAGGACCCATTGAATCAGATGACCTTCTTCCATTGCTTCAAGGGCCTCTTATGCTGATTATTGGCATTTTTGATGGTGGGTAGAGGTTAACATGGCCATTCTGACTGTTCTATGGCTACAAAGTCCCATCAGCAGTGCTGTAACACAGTCCCAGCATAAAAAAATGTCTGTGACTTATGCAACAGTAGTCCTTCTGTCAGTTTAGACCAGATGGGAGAGTTATTTTTGCCAAGTTTTTGATGAGCCTTGGGTGCCAACCACCCTGCTGTCAGTTGGTGGTTTGTCCCTCTTTGGAAAGCTGTTGGTAGGTACTCACCGCTGCTGACCTGTTGCTCTGACTCAGTTACCTGGCCATAACAATTTGGCCCTTGTCAACGTCTCTGGTATTTACATCTTCCCATTTTCCCACATCCAACACCTCTACTACAAGAACTGACTGTTCACTTACCATCTAACTGTCCTCGACATGCAAAGTAGTGACGTGACTGTCAATGTCATTTCTTATTTGAGCTGTAAGCAGTGCTAATTCGAGGTAAAGTGCATGGAGGGAAATCGCAGGTGGCAAGAGATGATTTTCAGATAACAAACACCCATTGTGTAGGATTCACAAAAAGCTATTAAGTCCAAATGAGTTGTTTCCTTTAAAATGGTAAATAAATAATAAAGATAAATTACAAGTCAATCACCACAGGGACCCAGGGGAGCCTTCAGGTTGGATTGGGTGCCTTATACAGACACAACTGGCTGTCCGAGTTAGTGGAGGTCAGACAAGGATCATCCCCTGGCTCTGCAGTGATGACCTATGCCGTCCACGTGATGTGCTGGAGACCTGTCCACCCTGGCCCTTTACCTGGTTAAAACACAAAACATAAGTAAATACAACAAGAACAACACTATGCATGTTTTACCCATGTTACTGGGGGTGCCACAGGGCAATAATGCTCTGTTCATTACCTATTGTGAATGAAAAAGATTTCAGCCTGTGAAAACAAATCTTCATTGCCACTCATGAAGTCAGAGTTTATCAAGAGCTTTTAGGTGTTAGAATTCAGTGACGTATTTTCAACAGTGTGCAGCCTGTAGTACAAGTAAAAACAAGAACTAATAGCAAGTCTTTTAAGCAGAAATTTCAAGTTTGTGGATAGGTTTGTGCCGTTTTACCTCTGCATTAAGTTCTGTGCAACAGGACCTTAACCGAAATGGACGGGGACCAGGCGTTACCATAGCCACATAGTCTCATAAGGCTACTGTAAAGTAAATATAAAGAGTATTTTCAGTTTTATTTACAATAGGACAGGCACATACACTTACAAACGTCATTTATAGCTACAAACATGAGTAACTTGCACAAAAAAGTCTCTAAACGTGTGAATGACGGACTTCTGCTCTTTAACTCTCGCCTCTGCTCGTGGATCTGCAGCGCTGATTGGCTGTTCAACACTGCTGACTCAATCCACTGGTGGTTTCTCTGCCAAGCCTCTGCACAGAAGTGCCATCTATTGGACGTGAACCCACTGCAGAGAGTGATAGGAGGAGTGCAGAAGAAGCCAAGCGCACTGCATTGTAATTATACGTTCCCCTATCAGGCAGCACAACAGAATTTAAATAAGCATTTAACATCGGAATCTGTCATTATTATTAAGTAAAATATGGAAATTAGAGTTCAGTACAGTTATGTAAACTCATATATCATTCGTCGAGCAGAGCTGTACAATGTCTTTGCAGCATTTGGAATTAAAATACAGATTTTAACTTCCTATTATAAGACCTCAGACAGACTGATTAAAGCAAACGAACATTGATTGGATGGAGATTACCTAGATTTAGATGAAAACCAAATACAGGTGGATGGTTGGATATTTTGAAGGCAGGTTTGTTTTGTCTTGATTTAGTTTTGACTAGCCAGCGTTCGATTAAAAATAAATAACAAATCAATCAAGTCTATGTATTTTATTTTCAGCTTTCAGAAACATTATGGCCTTTTTTAAAATACTTTTTTAAACATTCCTCAGAGATTTTGGTCCATATTGACATGATAGGATCACCCAGCTGCTGAAGATTTTTCGGCTGCCCATTCCAAAGGTGCTCTATTGGATGTATACTTGCTATTTAACATGATAGGATGTTGACATGCCATAAATATTCTGGCTGAGTAACTGTAATTAACGTTTCAGTTCTAAGCAGTACAACTGTGATTATCATGTCGTCCATAATTGGGATTGCGAATCCGTACGCTAGCATAACGCATTTGTCAAGCCTGCTTCAACTGCAAAGCACGCTGAGCAATCTGGCAACCTGTGAATCTCGGTTCCTCTGAAAATGTCACCAAGTAACACTGTTGGAGACCATTGATGGAAACATGTTCACTGTGAACGTGTTCAGTATCTGCATGTGTATGCAGAGTGTCCTTTGGCAGAACTCCACAACATGAACGCCGAAGGAACATTTTGAAGGGTTACCAAGGCAACCCTAGAAAGTGCACCAGTTTGAAGGCACGCTGGCTCTTGTAATCTGCCAGGAGATTGGAGGAGACGGACACAACGGTTTTAAGTAATCAAAAGCAATGAGGCAGAGTCGGTTCGACAGGGGGAAAGATTGGCTGCAGTACACCCTGAAGGTTTTGGTAGGGGGTGTGTGGGCGGGAATCCGTTTCCCTCGTCATGTGAGCCGATCGGGGTTGATTATTTCTGGTTATTACCGGGGTACTGTCATCGCCACAAGCTCAAATCGACACTAATACCGCTGGATATGACAACATGGGTACTCACGGGAGCATGGGTGTGAGGCTTCGCGTAAATTATGCATTTTTGCTTGCCCAGGGCCTCTATAAATACACTGACTATATTCATTAGCAAGTCCTTATCTGTTTGTTAAAGGCCACATTATGTTTTCACTTACATTCACTCCAATTGTATACGGTTGTTTTATTTTACTGTTTGTTTTATTCAATTTAATTAAGCAGTCAGTGGTTAAATCAGATGTGCAAACTGTGTGTGAATTTAGTGCTAATTACAAAAACTAATGATAAAAAGGCTGGCAAAACCCCAAATTTGTGGCCAGCACCAGCCACAGAATTTAGTTTCAACTTATGCTGGTTAAACTGTCAGAAAAATAAAATTGCAGTGAAAGTGAATTCATCTGAGGGGATGAACGTGCCAACCTGCCTCTGCATCCTCAGGTAGAGCCAATCGTGTCTGCATATGATGCCAGTTTTAGACCACCAGAATTCAAACCTGGTTCCCTGCAGCTGTAGACCAGCCTGTTAGAAGGTTGCGCCACCCGAGTGCCTTCCAGTAGTATTTTCCTACCACGTTCCTGTGTTTCCTTTGTTCCTTTGTTAATGTGGGTCATTTGAGCCAGTATGAATACTTCCATCAGAACCTTGTTGCACCCCAAACAAGCGGATTCCCCCTGAATAGGTGGGTCTCGGCCCGCTTCCAAATGAACTCTGGTGGGATTCGATTGAGAGATTGTTTGACTGTATGAACCATGCATGATGCACAAACCAAAGACATAATCAACCAAACACTATGTGACGTTACAAGGAGCTAATGTTATTTATAAAGAATGGCAAAATACACAGGGAAATCACAAAAGCATAACAAAATAAAACTAAATAACAAAATTAAATAACTACATTTGATTGTTTCATTCCAAAAAACAGAATACTCAAGCATACCTGGTTTTTCCCATTATAGGAGACAACCTCTCCCTGCAGATTGCTTTCTTTTGTGAGAAAGTCTGAACTGACATACAGGGACCACCTGCATGATTCGTGTCCGTCTTTGGCTTTTAAAAGCAATTCTTGCCTGGAAGCGAAGCGACTTTTATTCATAAGTCCTGAAACACACTGGTGTTCCCTGGAGGTCAGTTTTGTCTTTTTGCCAAAATTCAGAGGAGAATTTTCTGTAGACTGGGATTTTTGCCACTGCTGGTAGACCTGTATGACCATATGCTTTGTTACACCTGCAAATTCAGCTACTTCTTTCACACTATGGCCTTTGGCACGCCCCAATGCAATCACTGCTTATTTACCAATCATTAACATTTGCTGTGTGACCCATTTTCCACACACTGAACGAGTCATTCACTGCACTGTACCACCTCTATGAGTCGTGTTGCATACCCTGCAGGTATTTATAGGCTGTACAACGCCATCTGCAGGAGCCTGAAGTTACTACAATTTTTTCCGGTCATGAATAATGCAATAAACTGTTTTCATTGTTTGACAGCACTAGTAAATACAGACATCCACCATCCCAACAGAGACAACCAGCACTAACTAAGCTTCCTGTACAAAAAAAGTTGTATCTCTTTAATAACACTTAATCATGCCATGCCTTAGTAGCACCAAACCTGCTGTCACGTACTGGAAACACTCCAGTCTGTCATGCTACAGACATGAGGACGTTTGAAACTCGGAAGATCCCTGTCTAGTCAAAAACTCAGAAACAGACAGAGACAGAACTGGAAGTGGGCCCAGCAGTGAGACTTCTTTTCATGCCAGCTCCATGGAAGGTGAGATCTGAGGCAAGAACCCTCACCAGGCCAGTTCCATGAAAGCTGGTACGGAAGCTGGTACTGAAACCGATGACAAGATTTCTCGTTGACTCATAATTTGAAATGTAGCTCAAACTTCACCTCACCAGATTAAGGATACGAACCAGATATCTCAGTGCAATTCCCTCAATCTGCCAAGTTAAAAACTTTGTTTCTACTTTCAGTCTTCAGGTTTAAAGTCCCGGTTCAGTCTGTGTCCTGGTACAGGGTGGAGAGCTGGTTCTGACTATTTGTTCATTAGTTTCTGCCTCGCCAGGGGTCGTTCTTTGAGTCAGAGGTCTTTTGTGTGATGCAGCTGGGACTGTAGCATGGCAAATTAGGAGTTCCCTACATGCATGACACATCTACCAGCGTATCGAGACAGTTTTGCATTTACAACGTGGTTGTTTGGCTTTGCAAAGTACATTAAACATGTCTTGTGGAAGCTCCTGTCAGTTTAAGCTACTCTACTTACCGGAGTGTGTAATTGGCATGGTACCTGCTGTGTCAAAGAATCCCAGATTTGCACATAAAATCCCAGATCATCGCACATAAAAATTTCACTCATACTTTTGTGCCATTTTACAAAACACTACTACTATCAATACTGCTCTTCACATGTCTGCACAGCTCAAAGTCTGGCCAATAACTGATGATCGGATCTGATGCCCCATTTACTCCGGTTCACAAGGTACTGCCACTGAACAACAAACCTCTACTGGTGGATGTGCTTTTTAGTGCAGATGCTGAAAACAGAACATATGATGGTCCTGTATTCATTTTATTTCAACTCCTGAGATTAGCCACCGCTTGTACTCACCCATAGTGACAATCTCATTTCCTACTCACAGAGCCTTTCTCTTGATTCCCTCCCCCATTCTCTCTCTCTCCCTCTCTCTCTGCCGTACTGCCTGCGTTTTGAAGCACTTCATCCCTTCTGCATGCTATGTTTACTCCATCCTGCAAGTCACTGATGGCAGACTCAAGGTAAGATGCTTTAATATTCATTCCGAGGCACTGTGCAGTCGGATCAGGGACTTTCTTTAATGCCCCCTTTGTGAATGGGAGATTCAGTTGTTAAACTGTTCCTTTGACACTTGGTGCATGTGCCTGGGTGTACGAGCAACAGCAGCCGCTCTGGTATGTGTGCGTAATGATTAAACATCATTACGAAATGCCTCTTGTCATAGCCTACTCATTCAAACTGCAGCAACTCGGAGGCAGACTTTCCCTCTTAGAGGAATCTAGAATGTGTTTGTTCAACAGATTGTTCTTTTTGAAAACGTGCCTTGCGAGAACGTCATGTTATGTTTATCAGTAAATGAAGAGTTTTCTGGTCATTGCCTTGCAGCCTGGCAAAGTACCCGAGAACGTGTATGTGCGTGTGTGCATGCACACCCGCGTGGGTGTGGAGTTTAATCGTAAATGTGCAGATGCTGTCCGTTTCATTATTTAATTCACGAGATGAAACAAAGGATGAGTCATTCTTCAAGCAGGATGTGTAGTATTAAATGACCAGCATCATTTGGGAATCCTGTGTGAAGTTTATCATTCAAGTTTCATGTTGACTCAAGATGGTCTACACGGTCTCTTGTTGGTGCACCATGGGGACCTGGACATCCCAATTTTTCACACCTGCCCCAAAACACCTGTTTTTGCCAATAAGGTTGCTTTCCTTTGCCAGGCTTCCTCCCTGTGTCACGCAAGAGAGCTTGTTGTACCAAACAGGTGGTGCTGTGCATTCCTCGACACCGTGAACCGAGGAGCATCATTCATAACTAGTTGTCACTGTTGCCACCGAGAGCAGTTTATTACCTCTTATTTTGATGACTGCATTACCTCATGGGAGCATAGTAGTGCCATACTGCGCCATTCAGCCTGACTACGATGTCACCCATGTGTCCTCTTGTTGCAGAGTATTTTCATTTCCAGTATTTAGCAGATCAAAGCAGGGCCAGCTCTAGACTTTTGGGGGCCCAGCCAACCACACTGCCAGGCATTCTGCCAGACGAACATACAGGTATGTGCTGTTTAACGTCTGGATTACGTACTGCGAAACAGAACGGTGACCAAAATGAATGTTGACCAGACATTGCCATAGTCACAGTCTTTTTAGGCTACTGTGATGCAAATATAAAGGGTATTTTCCATATCCTTTGGGTGTAAACAAAAGAGTACTACTTACAGTAGGACCGACACTTACAAATGTCATTTACAGCTGGCTACAGATAAGTAGGGAAAAGTCATACATGCAATCAGTGGTGCTTAAAAGTTTGTGAACCCTTTAGAACTTTCTATATTTCTGCATTAATATGACCTAAAACATCAGACTTACACACAAGTCCTAAAAGTAGATAAAGAGAACCCAGTTAAACAAATGAGACAAAAATATTATACTTGGTCATTTATTTATTGAGGAAAAGATGAAATATTACATATTAGTGAGTGGCAAAAGTATTTGAACCTTTGCTTTCAGTATCTGCTGTGACCCCCCTGTGCAGGCAATAACTGCAACTAAACGTTTTTTTTCCTGTAGCTGTTGATCAGTCCTGCACACCGGCTTGGAGGAATTTTAGCCCATTCCTCCGTACAGAACAGCTTCAGCTCTGGGATGTTGGTGGGTTTCCTCACATTAGCTGCTCACTTCAGGTCTTTCCACAACATTTCCCTTGGATTAAGGTCAGGACTTTGACTTGGCCATTCCAAAACATTAACTTTATTCTTCTTTAACCATTCTTTGGTAGAACGGCTTGTGTGCTTAGGGTCGTTGTCTTGCTGCATGACCCACCTTCTCTTGAGATTCAGTTCATGGACAGATGTCCTGACATTTTCCTTTAGAATTCTCTGATATCATTCAGAATTCATTGTTCCATCAGTGATGGCAAGCCGTCCTGGCCCAGATGCAGCAAAACAGGCCCAAACCATGATACTACCACCACCATGTTTCACAGATGGGATAAGGTTCTTATGCTGGAATGCAGTGTTTTCCTTTCTCCAAACATAACGGTTTTATTTTCAACCAAAAAGTTCTATTTTGGTCTCATCCGGTCACAAAACATTCTTCCAAAAACCTTCTGGGTTGTTCAAATGATCTTTAGCAAACTGCAGATGAGCAGCAATGTTCTTTTTGGAGAGCAGTGGCTTTCTCCTTGCAACCCTGCCATGCACACCATTGTTGTTCAGTGTTCTTTTGATGGTGGACTCGTGAACATTAACATTAGTCAGTGTGAGAGAGGCCTTCAGTTGCTTAGAAGTTACCCTGGCGTCTGTTGTGACCTCGCCAACTATTACACGCCTTGCTCTTGGAGTGATCTTTGTTGGTCGACCACTCCTGGGGAGAGTAACAATGATCTTGAATTCCCTCCATTTGTACACAATCTGTCTGACTGTGGCTTAGTGTAGCCCAAACTCCTTAGACATCCTGTAACATTTTCCAGCCTGATGAGCATCAACAACTCTTTTTCTGAGATCCTCAGAAATCTCCTTTGTTCGTGCCATGACACACTTCCACAAACATGTGTTGTGAAGAGCAGACTTTGATAGATCCCTGTTCTTTAAATAAAACAGGGTTCCCACTAACACCTGATTGTCAGCTCATTGATTGAAAACACCTGACTCTAATTTCACCTTCAAATTAACTGCTAATCCTAGAGGTTCACATACTTTTGCCACTCATTAATATGTAATATTCGATCATTTTCCTCAATCAATAAATGACCAAGTATAATATTTTGTTTCATTTTTAAACTGGGTTCTCTTTATCTACTTGTAGGACTTGTGTGAAAATCTTATGTTTTAGGTCATATTTATGCAGAAATATAGAAAGTTCTAAAGGGTTCACAAACTTTCAAGCACTACTGTACATTTGTAACTTCTGCTGATCTTCAACTCTAACTCCTGCCTCTGTCTGTGGATCCACAGCATTGATTGACTTTTGTGTGCAACAAAACAATTTGAATATGCTGGCAGTCCCCTCCTGGTCATTGTTCCTGTATCTACCTGAACCTGCTAATCCTGCAATCAGCTGTCAGTTCAGCACGATTTATGTGTGGCCTTATTTAGTTGGTTTCTTTGGTGGGTAACTGGTGAGGACTGGTGGTGGCCATGACTATGACTGCTACTTTTGAACCAAAGCATTGTAGAGAACAGCACACTGCATAAGTTTGTACTGGTGGTGTGCACATTTGCTGAAATCATATCAGTTAGGCTCTTCCAGTGTTTCCGCTACATAGTAAATATATTATTGCCGCCGCTGCTTCAGAACTTTATGAAATGTCATGAAATCGCAAAACTCTGCAGAGGGCTTTTATTTTGAATTGACGGATGGAGAGCTAAATGAAAGTGGAGAGCAATTATGGCCAAGGGATTGGGAGAAGACAGGGATAGGAAAGAACAGAGAAGGGTAGATTCACTTAAGTTAAGTTAGATTGATTTGCAAAGAACATGAACATTCGCAATTCAACGTAAAGCCTAATCCTAGAGGAAAGTCAAATCCTAGAGGAAACACTGTCTTCTGTATGCTCTGTATGCTGTTCTGTACCAATGTCAGAGAACAATAAAGCAGCTCTGTAGAACACACATCCTGTTTGACTCACTTTTAAGATCACTCGTGCTTGTAAAGCAATATACCCAGTTCTTGAAGGACAGCAGTCATTGTGAGACCATATGCCATCTGTTCGGGATCTGAAACACTGCTTGCTGAGCATGGAAAAGTCACTAAGGCATGAAGTGATTTTGTGATGAGTGCTTTGGTGTTTGAAGAGGTCAACAACTATAACTGATCTATTCTGGACAGTCTACATAGAGAGAGAGAGATAGATATGTGGGAGGCTGCCAGGCTGCCACTGTTGGGTCCTTGAGCAATGCCCTTAACCCACAATTGCTTGGATTGTAAGACTGTATCAATTGTAAGTCATTCTGTATAAGGTTGGCTGCCAAATGACATAAATGTAAAGAGCACAACATTGGTGGTTCTATGCTTCGTCAGCCTCAGAATGATACATGCTTTCTAATGTGTGGCGTACATTCATTTCTCTATATTGAGGTGACTTCATGTTGCTGAACTTCCTACAATTTCTTCCCAAGCCTGGGGTACCATACAATACCAAACAGATCATACAACTAGAAAAGGCTTTCTGTGTTGCAAAGTAGCTACTCTGACAAGTGCTTCACTCAAAAATCCTGGAGCTCAAGGAGGCAAGCACTGGTGATCCAGGGTTTGGCATCTTTCACTAGCCATCCACCAAGTGCAGGGTCACCTACCGAAATACCTGAATAGATCTTCCACAATAATCTCACAGAAGGATGTGATGTAACTTTATGAATTAAATAATGAAATACTTCATTTGCTCAAGCATATACTGTGTGTCAAGAGTCTACACAAAAGTGTTTGGTAGCCATGTCATTGTGTTTCATTCCAATCTCGGTTTAATTTCAGGGTTGCCAGATCCTACCACATAAACAAAGCCACCAGGTCTATGGAAACAAGCCCAAAAGAATCCACATCTCTGGCAACTGTGTTCAGTTACTCTTGCGTGCATGTGCATAATGAGAAAACCGGCTGCAATCGGAGGAATGGGATAAATATTTATTGAGCTGTGGTCTAGAATTTATGGGTGAAAGAATGAATCACCTCCAAAAAAAAGACGAATGTCTAAGTGGTATATTTGAAGTCAGGACTTTTTTAAATTATAAAATGCATGTTTGTCATCATTTTTACCTTATCCAGCTCTCCCTTCCCAGTAGGTTGTAGTAGGAGGCTGCAATGGCAAAATCATAGAACAATCCAACAATCCATAGAAAGGTATGTGTTCATGTTGAGTGATGGAAGCCTACTTACAGTTTTGTAAGGGCTGATTCCTTAAACCAGTTGTTGTGCCTTGACAAATGCCAAGGTAGCATTAGCTCAATATACAGTTAGAATTTTCTATATTTCTGCATAAATATGACCTAAAACATCATCAGAGTTTCACACACGTCCTAAAAGTAGATAAAGAGAACCCATTTAAACAAATGAGACAAAAATATTATACTTGGTCATTTATTCATTGAGGAAAATGATCCAATAGTACATATTAGTGAGTGACAAAAGTATGTGACCCTTTGCTTTCAGTACCTGCTGTGACCCCCCTGTGCAGCAATAACTGCAACTAAATCAGTCCTGCACACCGGCTTGGAGGAATTTTAGCCCATTCCTCCGTACAGAACAGCTTCAGCTCTGGGATGTTGGTGGGTTTTCTCACATTAGCTGCTCTCTTCAGATCCTTCCACAACATTTCCATTGGAGTAAGGTCAGGACTTTGACTTGGCCATTCCAAAACATGAACTTTATTCTTCTTTAACCATTCTTTGGTAGAACGGTTGTCTTGCTGCATGACCCACCTTCTCTTGAGATTCAGTTCATGGACAGATGTCCTGACATTTTCCTTTAGAATTCTGACATTAGCCAATGTGAGAGAGGCCTTCAGTTGCTTAGAAGTTACCCTGGGGTCCTTTGTGACCTCACCGACTATTACACGCCTTGCTCTTGGAGTGATCTTTGTTGGTTGACCACTTCTGAGGAGGTAACAATGGTCTTCAATTTCCTCCATTTGTAGACAATCTGTTTGACTGGGGATTGGTGGAGTCCAAACTCTTTAGAGATGGTGTTGTAACCTTTTCCAGCCTGATGAGCATCAACAACTCTTTTTCGGAGGTCCTCAGAAATCTCCTTTGTGCGTACCATGACACACTTCCACAAACGTGTTGTGAAGAGCAGACTTTGATAGATCCCTGTTCTTTAAATAAAACAGGGTGCCCACTCACACCTGATTGTCATCCCATTGACTGAAAACACCTGACTAATTTCACCTTCAAATTAACTGCTAATCCTAGAGGTTCACATATTTTTGCCACTCACTAATATGTAATATTGGATCATTTTTACTCAATAAATAAATGGCCAAGTATAATATTTTTGTCTCATTTGTGTAACTGGGTTCTCTTTATCTACTTTTAGGACTTGATGATGTTTTAGGTCATATTTATGCAGAAATATAGAAAATATATAGCAATATCTAGGT
Source organism: Ancistrus triradiatus (assembly GCA_025084515.1). NCBI lineage: Eukaryota > Metazoa > Chordata > Actinopteri > Siluriformes > Loricariidae > Ancistrus > Ancistrus triradiatus. Next base: position 67,786 of record JAJAGP010000020.1, read on the forward strand.
ATGCATTGTTGTGTTTGTGGTGAGGTTGATGTTCACAAGCTGCAAGATCTCTCAGAGAATACCTGGAGACAAATGCAAAAACCCTGAACTGCCATTGACCATTAGGGTTAATGAACATGGTCATTGTCTGGGCTTAAGGGACAGGAGGAACCTTCCAGTATCCATAATTTAAATGTAGTGACTGAACTGTCTGAATACTAATACACACAGACTGAGGTATCTGCTTGCCTGAAATGGGTTTTTAATAGTCTTCATCTGTAGTAGTCTTATTTTCTTTTTTTTGACTGAAGCACAGAAATGGGGTGTCATACATCTCTTTAACCAAGGCACAAATTTAAAACTGGCACAAGTCGACAAATGATTTCTGTTCGACTCTGCCACCATGGGAGTAGGGCTAGACCATGGGCTTGTAACATGTTTTTTCTACAGCTCACCACTGGGCCTTGGGAATGGACTAAAACCACAGGATAGTGGTTCCTGGCAATGTTTTGTTGTGATGAGAGCTGTTTCAGCTGGAGCTCTCCAGTAGCATCTGCCACATTTATACCATTGGACTTTAAGAGACTGATATTGTATATCTGCTCACCTTTTGTCCCAACGTTAAATAAACCAAATAAAAACTCCTATACACAAAGCCTAAGCCTTAAAGAGGTCAGCAATGATGAACTGGTAAAATGAACTGAATGATTAGTCCATCATTGAGTCTTGTGAAATGATCAGAATCATCATAGTTTGTCTTTACGCTTACGTTCCAGAAGAAGTGCTTTCTCTCTTTAGATTAATGCTAATCAAGTACCCTGTCATGTTTCTGTGAAATATCAAAGGCTGAGGGATTTTTAATCCCTCAAAGGTGGTGTCAAGCCATAGCTTTTGCAAATCTGTGAAGTCCTAACTAATGAGAGGGCTAGCTTTGGCTTGTTACCCACCTGGAAAGAAAACTTCTAATTGGAGAATTTCCCCTCTCAATTTTTTTACCCTTTCGGTTCCAGGGAGAACTTGACAATACAACTGTTCCAATACGATGGGGAGAGTAAATACAACAAGATTTGTTTAAATAAAAAAATATATAATGACTCAGTATAATAAAAAAATCTATATAATGACAATTGTTTGGGCCTACAAGTCGGTCCCCCACTGGTGTCGGGATGTTGAGTGGTGATGTTTTCAAACACCCTATTGTTAGCCTTTTGTTGAGTGTCCTCTGTAGTGTACTTCTACCAGGGAGCTTGTCCTTGCCATACTCTACACATGCTCCAAAATGTTGCTGCCACAAGACTTTGGGGATATGTGGATATTTCTGGGCTACATGATCTCCAGCCAAATAGGAACTCAAAACAGGTATAATCCCATAGGAAATGAACATTTGCGTACTTAGTGTTACATATACCCTGACCAGGTGGATGCATTTCATTCCATTTTGTTTAAACCATTTATATCATTTATAGGGTTGGGTGTTGATTCAAAAATTTCAAGGACTGGGTAGCTGTTAAAAAACAACTACAAAAAAATTTGATTCCACTTATCTGTTCCTATTAATGCATTTTATGCTTCAAATACACGGCCGCTATTAGAGCAAAAATATGGCTGGATTAAGGAGACACCTATCAGCCAGGACCGGGGCGTCATGCAATCAAGCATGTCATCATGTTGTTTTGTTTCGATACGCTCTGCTATAACATTAGCAGAAGATGGATGCTCAAAAGTTTGGCTCAGCTTTGAGAGAAAATGCAAAATGCAATATGTGTGGAAAGTTGATCTGTTTGAAGGAAGGGTGCAGCTCCAACATGGCAAAACATCTAAGACACCATCATGGTATTGAGCTTCAGCAGTGTACCAGGTTCATCCAACTTCAGTCTCCTAGCCTAAATAATGGATTAGCTTGTACACTCTAAAATGCTTAACGCGAACAGAGCTTAACATGGTTTAAATGACCTAAAACACTGACCAAAGTTCTCTCAGATACTACTGGTGAGAAGTACTGTGTCCTGCTGAAATAACAAATGTGTGTTCCACAGGGAAAGTAATCCTTTTTACATTAAACTTTTCCTTTCCGTCTTAAACCTATTATAAGTAAGGCTTAACGTAAAAATTATTACTTTCCCTTTGGAATACGTAGATAGTACTTATGACTAGTAGTAATTGAGAGAAGATGGTGTTCCTAGTTCACTGCTTAATACATTAACCCACATTTAGCCTTTTACTTATAACAGGTTTAAATTGGAAGAAAAAAAGCGTAACATAAAAACAATTACTTCTGAAGCTGAAATATTGATAAGATACTCCATTTCTAAACATGTGGCACATCTTTTCACAATTTTGGAATTGAAACTTGGAATTGAAAAGCAGGAAGCGATAAGCAGAATCGGAATCGATAAAATGCAAATGATACCCAACTCGAATCGTTTACATTCATTTGTGAGGGCTGGAACTACTACTCTTAGGCCACATGCTTGACAAAAACCTGAGTACAAGCAGGATGTGACACCATGTTTACAGCATGAGCAAATAAATTGCACACTGTGCCTTTTGATCGGAACATTATTCCAGGTGTTTTCTCAAAAAAACTGGTTGACTTTGTCAGGCGTGAGCAGTTTATGCACAGGGCTCACAATATATCCTGCTGTGCTAAACAGCCACTCTGAGAGTGAGATTGTGGCACAAACAAACAGCTATTTTCTAACCAACTAAGACATCAGTGCAAAGCAGGATTCATTTTCACGTGGGTCTTTGGCTCCATGGGTTACAACTCGTGACAATAAGCAGAAATCGCAGATGCTGCTTGCTCCTAGGTTCAGTGTTTGCTGGCTCTCGGTCCTCATTTGAAATAATGCAAAATCCTGCCAAACTGTAGCAGTTGCATATTCTTTGGTACTTGCTCACTAAACTCATGACTAGCTCTGGCCAGTTAGTTTTCTCCTCTCTTCCATTCCATGATTCCACCAAAAAGTGGAAGACCAATCAGACTGCCTCATCTCCTTCACCTCCCTCCCACCAATGTAGATGGGCCAAATGTGTTTATCTGGAAGTTTACTAGACAAATGTTTAATTTTATTTATTGTAAACTCACTTCTCCTGGTCAAGATCGCTATGGCCTTTCCACAGTGAACACATGGCACAGGCATAAGCGAATGTAGAAAAAAAATCTTTGTATAATGTATTAGTATTTGGTATGTTCCCCCACTGACAGCGTGCACTAGAGCTGCCATGAACTTCACAAATGTGAGCAAAATCGGATGATCCATGTTATCCCAGCATACAAAATTCCCAAGAGCATTTTGTGATATTACTGAACGCTTGACTTTCTGGTTCTCCATTATTTCTTAATGGGGTATAGATCAGGTAACTGTGGAAGGAAATCTTCACTTTCTGGCAAGTAGTTGTTGCAAAGCCCTGAGGTGTGTTTTAGCTCTTTATCCTGCTGCAGTAGGAATCATATTCCACGAAGGTCCAAACAAGCACTTTCACTAGTGCTCTCTGACTTTTGGTCTCCAGTTTATGTATACATGATAAATGGCTGATCTGAACTGATGCTTGATACCCAAGCGTTCACGCTGAAAAGCTGTTTTTTGGTAGCTGTTAGATAACATCCAGAACTTCCTACCCTTATGTTTACTGTACAATATTTTTTAGAACTTTCTTCTAATGTATTCGAGGTCTATCTATACTTTTTAATCAGTATAGCTCCTCTCAATTTCCACATTTGAATGCAGAGTACCTGCATCTGACATATTTATCTTTGCACCTTAAGATACCTGCAATGCACCTTAATTTATCCTCATTCATCATCCACTCTTGAAGTACAGGTCTCTCCTCCACATCCGTTCACTTGAAACCAAAATACAATGGTATCTCAGTTCTTGACCACCTCAGAACTCGTCGAATTCAGTTTTCGGCGCATTTTGACTAGAAAAATGTGTATTGGTTCTTGTCGTTTGCTCGGTACTCGGTACCCTTGCTTAAACTTGTATTAGTTCAGTAGAACTCCACTGAATCATGAATCAAAACTTGATTCATGATTCGCAACTCACGATTCAGAACAAAGTGATTCAGTGAATCAGGTTTACAATAGCTTTTGCTCAGGACTGTATTCTTAGTGCAAATAAGTCTCCATATGTCCTAAAAAGGCTAGTTTATGAGAGCAAACCGAAAGCAAAACAGGAACTGAATGCTCCAGAACACAGGCTGCAGTTAGCTTAGCAACTATGCTAGCGCCCAGAGTTCATCAATACAGTAAGTGTTTTAGTTTCACTTTCAATTTCAAAGTTCACATTACATTTAACTTATGGATTTAAGAGAACATATTCCCATCATAAATCAGGGAGCACCTGTACATCACAACTCCATTAATGCATATAATGCCTTATACAGTGTGGATTTTCTGGGGGTCTAGAACGGATTAATTCAATTTTCATTATTCGTTATGGGAAACATTTGTGAATTAATGACAAGAACCGAGATATCACTGTATTGCTGAATTTGAGTGTTGGTATCGGTATTTTGAACAAACTCATTTTGTTTTACATGGTTTGCAAAGGTGTAAAAGTGCAAATAATGTTACTGATTAGAATAGCATAAAAAACAATCCATAGATTAGAGCAGTGATTCCCAACGTGGGGGGCAGAGCAAGGCAAATGAATACGACATGTTGAAGATACATGTGATTTGTCACTTTGTTTTGTTCCCTAAGAAGTTGCAGTTTGGTATGAATTACAGTGTTTAAAATAAATTCCAGTGGAATTTGAATTCCAATTGGAAGCAAAAGAAGTACATGTGCAAGTTGGGAGGCTTGAAAATATTCTTATCTACAAAAGGAGGGCACTGCAGAAAAAGTTTGGGCACCACTGGAGTAGAGTGAGTATAGGAAATCAGGAGTTAAATAAAGCTGAAGCACAAAAACAGTCACCATTCACTTTATCTGCATAACACTGAACAGGGTCTCAGGAGAGCCGGTGCCCAGCCAGTGGCACAAGGCGCAAGGAAGGAACAACCCTAGAGAGGGTCGCCAGTCCATCATAGAGCGCAAAAATCTGAATATTTAAAAATGTGGCACAGTAAAAAATGAAGTAATAATAGTTTGAATAATAGCAGTCCTTACACACGTCACTTATATTTTGGTCTCTTTTTTTAAGTACATTTAGTCCCAAATTTAGACATTTCGACTGAAAGATATTTAGAATTCAAATGGTGTTAAATTAGTATGTGTGTACATATTTGAGTGTGAAGTGACAATACTGTGCTTTCTGGTAATAAAGATGCCACACAAAAAATATCACTATGTAGTGTCGTGGGTTTGTAACCACACTCAGGAGAGAAAGAAGAAATGAGTAGGTGGGTGTAGTGTGTATGAGTGCTGAATGTGTGTGTGTGTGTGGTCGGGTGGGCGTTGAACGTAGCAGGCAGTGCAGTATGGCACTGTGACAGAATGAGACTATTAAGCAGAGAGAAGCTAATTCTAATTTCTAATGGCAGGTTTAGAGAACCAGGAGCTGGCCTTAGCAAGAGGAGTAAGAGGTGGGGTAAAGGGCTGATGAGTAAATAGGAGAAGACATGAAAACACGACAAAAAGCTAGAGAGAAAGAAAGAGAGAAAAAGATGAATATCAAGGACAATATCAAGAAGTATATGAACAGACACGAAAGGTGGACAAGATCTGGCAGGGGCAGTGAGGACAGAAGAAATGAAAGCAGTATAATTTAGACTAAAGCAAGGCAAGGTAGCTGAATAGGAACTAGAGAAAAAACCCAACAACAATCAATGTGAAATAGAGCAACATTATTCTGGAGAGGTAGAGATACAAACTACATCCAACAGAGGCTTTAATGAGCCGTGGCATCAGTGCAGAGTCGCTTCCTTCTTCTTTCTCTCTCTGCAATGTAATAAAGTGCTGCAGTTAGATCATGGCAGAGCAGAAGAACATGATCAGTCTGTTCAGAACTGTCTGGAGACCAACGTGATGTAACCAGTTTTATAGTCTCAGGAAAGGTTATACAGTGGTGCTTGAAGGTTGGGGAACCCTTTAGAATTTTCTTTATTTCTGCATAAATATGACCTAAAACATCAGATTTTCACACCGGCCTGGAGGAATTTTAGCCCATTCCTCCGTACAGAACAGCTTCAGCTCTGGGATGTTGGTGGGTTTCCTCACATTAGCTGCTCGCGTCAGGTCCTTCCACAACATTTTGATTGGATTAAGGTCAGGACTTCCAAAACATGAACTTCATTCTTCTGTAACCATTCTTTGGTAGAACGGCTTGTGTGCTTAGGGTCGTTGTCTTGCTGCATGACCCACCTTCTCTTGAGATTCAGTTCATGGACAGATGTCCTGACATTTTCCTTTAGAATTCTCTGATATCATTCAGAATTCATTGTTCCATCAATGATTGCAAGCCATCCTGGTCCAGATGCAGCAAAACAGGCCCAAACCATGATACTACCACCACCATGTTTCACAGATAAGATAAGGTTCTTATGCTGGAATGCAATGTTTTCCTTTCTCCAAACATAACACTTTTCTTTTAAACCAAAAAGTTCAAAATCTAGGTTTTTGTCGTGTTTTCATGTCTTCTCCTATCTGCCCTTTACCCCACCTCTTACTCCTCTTTCTAAGGTCAGCTCCTGGTTCTCTAAACCTGCCATTAGAAATTGGAATTAGCTTCTCTCTGCTTAATAGTCTCATTCTGTCACAGTGCCATACTGCCCTGCCTGCTACGTTCAACACCCCCACACACACCCCCACACACCCCCACACACACCCACGCACCCACGCACCCACACACCCACACACCCACACACCCACACACCCACACACACACACACACACACACACACACACACACACACACACACTACACCCACCTACTCATTTCTTCTTTCTCTCCTGAGTGTGGTTACAAACCCACGACACTACATAGTGATATTTTTTGTGTGGCATCTTTATTACCTCTGGCCAGAAAGCACAGTATTGTCACTTCACACTCAAATATGTACACACATACTGATTTAACACAATTTGAATTCTAAATATCTTTCAGTCGAAATGTCTAAATTTGGGACTAAATGTCCTTAAAAAAAGAGACCAAAATATAAGTGACATGCAATGTAAGGTTTAGACACAGACCATCTCATTATGAGAAATTTCACAGGTAAAGGAATGTGATAAATGTTCACTTTCCAAAACGTATTATAACATCCTAATGCTATTTTGTACTAGGGTCGGATCTATTATTTCAAACTATTATTATTTCATTTTTTATTGTGCCACATTTTTAAATATTCAGATTTCTCATCCATCCACAAAACATTCTTCCAATAGAAAATGTAATACTGGATCACTTTCCTCAATAGATAAATGACCAAGTATAATATTTGTGTCTCATTTGTTTACCTGGGTTTTCTTTATCTACTTTTAGGACTTGTGTGAAAATCTGATGATGGTTTAGGTCATATTTATGCAGAAAGATGGAAAATTCATAAACTTCCAAGCACTGTAGTGAAGGCCTGGGGATAAGCGGAGACCATTTAAGCATATATATAACACTTTTATGGTGCAAGAGAAAAAGTTTCATTAGTATCAGTGAGGTAATCCATTTAGTACTTTATTGGTTTGCATCCAGCATCTGTATTCTCTAAGTTCTTTCTGTTCTCATTATTTATTTTCTGTGCTTCCTCCCACTCTTTAGTATTTTATGACCAGCCTTGAGGGGATTGGAGCTCTGGCAGTTTGCCGAAGTCTCTTCGTGTCTTTCTCTCTCCAACTCTTAGACTGTCAATCTTCTTTGGCAGCCTCTCACCACAGTATAAATGTAGAAAGAAGATAGATATGCATTGTATTCTGAAGTATATTGTATAATCATTGTTTTCACTAGGAACGTACCATTTCCACTAAAGACCAGACTAACAGCATTAGTGTTGGGTATTGTTTGCATTTTATCGATTGCATTTTATCGATTCCGGTTTTTTCCCCATTTAGTCGTATTATAAGAAAAAGCTTAAGGTGGCTTAATGCACTAAAGCTGTGAACTAGGAACACCAAACTTCTCTCAGTTACTACCAGGTACGGTCTACTGCTGAAAGGATGAACATGTGGTCCAAAGGGTAGAAAGTAATCCTTTTTAATGTTATCTTTTTTTCCTACATCCATAGTAACAAAGTGACAGACGTGACAGCAGTGTACTTAAATTTGGCCCTGGTTGTCTAAGGATTTAAGCGTATTAAAAATGTGCAAACTTGATTACTCCACAAATATATCCTAACTCATATCTTACTAACAGCGTCTACAGAGGGTCTTTTAAATAAGCAAAATAACATCTGTTTCCATGTTTGCCTTAAGGAGTATGTAATTTATGGTGTTTTTATCCATGGGTTTTATGCAAATCATTTCAAGAAAGAGACCGAGTGAGGAAATGAATATATTAATAAGCTTCTTGTGCTGCATTCCTACTACACTCTTTATCCCACTTCTAGCCATCCTACTGGGTCACACTGATATGCATTTCAAACCAATGTCTGATCTTTCTTATAGTACTTTTAATATTCTGTATTTAAGCAATTTTTAATCATGATTTCAGATTTTATAGTAACAAAAAATAAGTTGATTGTATATAATTCGAGTATATAAATCAACATGTATTAAGAAACAGGTCTTTCATGTGGTCATTTTATTAAACAAAATGTATTTATTCACTGAATTTACAGTAAATGTATTTATCATGATATGAAATGGAGAAAAATTGTGCCAAATGTATATATATATATATACACATATATATTAAGCCACGTTAAGCTTTTCCTTATAATAGGATTAAATGGGGAATATATATATATATATATATATCTTTTTTCCCCCCCATTTAATATATATATATATATATATATATATATATATATATATATTTTTTTTTTTTTTTTTTTTTTTTTTTTTTTTTTATTACCCCATTTAATCATATTATATCATATCATATAATCATAAGGAAAAGCTTAACGTAGCTTAATGTACTAAAGACCTAGGAACACCAAACTTGCCCAAATTTGGTCATGTCGCACAGCCCTAATCATTTGTGTTCTCTGGTTTTGTCCATACTTCTCTCTCCTGGTTTATCCTCTTGTCCTCAAAGTTTGTTCGCCTGTTCTTTCTAACCACGTTTTGGCTCTGCTATGTTTGACCTGTCTGCTGAGGTTTGTAATAAACTTGAAGTCTCAGTTGAAGGCTTTGTACATTCGTCTCTGATCACTGGCCTAGCCTGAAAATTTCTGTACAGTATGCATACCACGTTCTCTTCCATGCTGGCTGCTTGAGGGTCTCTGATGACACTATCCTATTAGACTACACACATCAATTAGTACTCTCTACTAGTAATCGACAGGTACGGGTTTTTAAATGGCCAATGCCGATATTTAGAGAGCAGGGTGATATATAATGCAAATATCATATTTTTTGCAACTTATAAAAGTATTCATAACATTCATAAATAAATAAATAAATAAAATGTGTAAACACTAAATGTTACAGTAGTGCACATGGTAGCATATTTTTGTTTTTAATCCCAGTTTCAGTTAAGAGCAGCAAGTTGTAATTCTGGAAACAAAGTTTTCTTGTTCATCTTCTCATAAATGGCCCCACCCTCACTGACTGTTCTCTCTGCATCTTTGTTTTAGTCACTACTCCCTGTTTATGAGCTGCAAGTTGTAATTTGTAGGTTGCAAAAAGAAAGTTTCTGTGCATTTTCTGCACAATTTTTTAATATCGGCCGATGCCGATCATCTCAAAATGGCATTAATCAGTCGGTCTCTACTGTTTATTAGGACTTTTCTAAAGCTAGTACATGTCCACTAGATAAGATCTATCAAATTTGTGAAAATAGAATTCAGTACCGATCTAACAAGTGAGGCCGACACTGAACCCGATGTAAATGCTCAGCAGGGAATCCATGAATTCCACTATTGCCCAACTCTGTGCCATTTCCTCTCTGCCCATGTCTTTCTCTCTGTCCTTACCACTTATGATTACTCCTCCACCACGTATTAGCTTGGGAGCAGTGTTTGCTTCACACATTGCTGGTTCAATATGGTAGCCATGAATGCCGATTACATAACTTAATGGTATTGGCAAGATGCATGTGGCAGGATGACTGCATATCTGTTGCTCATTGACACATATACATTCACTGGCCAATTTATTAGGTGCACTTTGCTAGTACCAGGTTGGACCCACTTTTACATTCAGAACTGCCTTAATTCTTCATGGCATAGATTCAATAAGGTGCTGGAAACATTCCTCAGAGATTTTGACATTTTGACATGAAAGCATCACTACACATTTGTCCCCCACACCATTACACCAGCATTAATTACTGACACAATGCAGGATGGATCCATGCTTTCAGGTTGTTTACGTCAAATTGTGACCATACCATCCGAATGTCGCTGCAGAAATATCAGATCTCATGAGATCAGTCAACGTTTGTCCAATCTTCTGTTGCCTAATTTTGGTGAGCCCGTGTGAATTGTAGCTCCAGTTGCCTGTTCTTAGCTGACAGGAGTGGCAGGAGCATGGTCTTTTGCTGCTGGAGTCCATCTGCCTCAAGGTTTGATGTGTTGTGCGTTCAGAGATCTGCATACCTCAGTTGTGACAAGTGGATACTTGAGGTACTGTTGTCTTTCTATAAGCTTGAACCAGTCTGGTGGTTCTCCTCAGACCTCTGACATCAGCAATGCTTTTCTGTGCAGAGAACTGCCCTCACTGGATATTTTCTCTTGTTCAGACCATTCAGCAGTTTCAGAAATACTCTTCAAAAGCCATTCTTCCTTATTCTGATGCTTGGTTTGAACTTGAGCAGGTCATCTTGACCATGTCTACATCGAATTTCAGACATATGATTGGCTAATTAGATAACTGGTTACGAGTAGTTGAACAGGTGTTCCTCCTAAAGTTGCAAGTGTGTGTAGATGTTTGTTCAGAAACACCTTCAGTATAAACATAACGTGTTGCAACCTATCCAGAAACACCAAACTTACCAGTGAAGATTGATTGTTGGTTGATTCTCAGCACCCGCTATTGGCTTGGGGGTTAGACCTACAACTAAGGCTACACCTGTTAGGTTAGGTCTGACTCCTTCACACAGCTTGTGGCAGTGCCAGTGTTTGGGTGCCATTTAATTTTCTTTAATCAATCAGAACTGCACTGAACGGTGAGTCATCAAAGGTCTCATCCACTCGAACAGGGTGTAGAAAAAAATGTCCAAGTGATGCTCATCTGATTAACACACAAATCGATGTTCCACCTCATCCAGAATTAATCCCCAGTGAGAGGGAGCAGAATGCGTGGCCACAATGCTGAGCACGATCCATTATCCCGTACCCATCAGCTGTCCAAGGCTGGAGTAAACAAGACAGTGCGTCTCCGTTCAAATCACAGCGGCGGCTTTGATCTGCTAACCATATCAGCACATCAGAGTGCATCCGGCCATGTATCCGGCGACTCATGGTGAAAGCAAATGATGGGAATGATGAGAATTCCCTAAGGCACGCTGAAGTATTGAATAGGACACAAATGGAAACCTATAGTTGTATTCTGCATAAAAAGTCCAACATTATTATTTTTATGTGGTTCCCAAAAATCTGCTGCAGTGCTTTTGTAGGTAAGAATGTTTTTGAGCTCCCCACTCCAACACTCACATACACAGCTTTTTGCTCAACTTCCTATTGAACGAAACAAAAAGTGACAAAACTTGACAGTGGAATTATTACAAGTGACACGCATTATGTGTCTTAAATCTTTACTGCGTAACATAGCCGAAACGTGCACAGCTGAAACAGTGCTCCAACATGCTTCGGTAGCTCCCCACTTTATGAACCACTGGGTTAACCGGTGGCATAGGGCGCAAGTCCATCGCAGAAACCCAAACTACCCAGAGAAAACCCACGTAGACATGAATGGTTATAAGGTTTTGGCTTAACAGCATATATGTAACAAAGTTAGGTTACTACAAACATGGACAATCAATTAAGTATCTTTTTAGTTCACTCAAACTTATGCCCAATTTCAGAGGATAGCCGTTTTTTAAATCTAAAAGCTACACAGTTTTACTATTTAATTCCAGTGGATCCCAAACTTTCTCTGCCATGCCCTATTTTTCTATAAGAATATTCTCTTGCCCCCCACCCAACTCTGACACACACGTACACGTCTTTTGCTTCAAAACTCCATTAGAATTAACACTAACTCGTACAAAACTGCACCTTCTTATTGAATAAAACAGAGTTCAACATGAACTTTTTTCCCAACTTGCCCTGTACGTCAAGCAACCAGAAATTTCACTGCCCCAAACCAAATATCTATTTATGCCTGATTTATTTTTATTATTTTTGTCAATAACTCGAACACATACAGTATACACTACAGTGTAAATAGTGAGAATTTTTGATTTTGCAATGGGTTCTTAATTTTTTCCAGAACTATACATGATGTAGTATAAAATCTTTCTGTACCTCTATGTTTGGCTGAATAAATACATGGAAATCCCATTATATTCAACCCTACACCAAGAGGGAAGGAAAAGGTAGATGGAGGGAAACTGGTAAAAGGCAGACAAAAGCTAGAAGAGGAATGCCAAAAAAATTACAGAATCACCTCAAGCTCTGCCCCTCCCTTTACCTCCTCTGCTGTTCCAGCCCTCTGAAAGTGCAGAATAGAAAGCTGTTGCATACAGGTGAGGAGTCAGAGTGGCAGAGTGTGTGTTTGTGTGTGGTGCTGGACCCAGTCAGCATGTTCAAAAGAAAGAGGAGTGTATCTTTCGGAGGCCTTGGATGGTACGTTCCATTTAGTGGCCTTCTCCTGAATTGCTTATTTTCTAGTCCAACAGTTAATGGCTTTCAATTTCTGTTTTCTTTGATATTGCAGCAAATTTAATGTCAGTGTGTGGCCTCACATTCTCAAGTAGCTTTTTATTAAAGCTTCAGGAATCCTAAATGGTTATTGTTTATAGTGGTGGAAGTAGGTAAATGCTGGTCTTGTAGGTATAATAAGCATTAATTGTGAAACTTGTTTTTCAATGTTAATTGCATGGTTCGAAATTTGTTAAAGCACCCCTGCTTTAAATCAGTGCCGTTTAACAACTGCATCAGGTTCTATGAAACTGGTCATGACTGAAATGGACGTTGACCAGACATTACCATAGTCATAGTCCTTTTATGCTACTGTAAGGTAAAGGGTATTTTCACAGAGAACTGCATGCAAACGAAACATAAATGCATCAGACATACCGCTGAAAAACTGAATGAATCTCACAGCAAGGGACTGCAGTAAAAACACACGTTATTGATTTAGAACTGCTACTTGCTCGCCATAAAAAGTGAGACTTAATATTAAATGCCTTTATTTGAAGAGAACCGAAAGCGATGCAACTTTATTTACCTTCTGTATTAAGCTAAGCCGAGAGGTGCGAGCACAGGAAATTGAACAAACTGTGGACCTGTTTTAGCTGCGGTCCCTTCTCGCTTTTTCCTGTATTCACTGGTTATTTGGTAATCAAGAAAACTTGCCTTATCACACACACAGACTCGCAGACTCATAAAAGTCCTGGCAGGAATGATGAGAGATGATTAGGCAACAGAAGCCAGGCAGTTTATGAAGGAGAAAAACACATTAAGGCTGGAATAATCTGCATCACTCAGACCCTGTCACACAATGTTCTCGTTCTCAACCCCACGCCGTGCCACAGCGTAGCTCCATGTATTTATAGTAAAGGCTGGAAGGCATGATGAATCGTGCACACACATATGGGCACACATATCATGCACATACACTTTCCTAACCCAAGGAAATCACAAAGCACGACCAGATCATCATCATCAACCTTCCTCCCATGACAGGAATATCAGATTTGAAGACTCTGCTCTAGTGTGTGCTGTGGGACGAATGTAGGCTGGGTGTTAACCTGTGTGTCATCTGTTATCCACTGGACTTGTGTAGATCTGCTCAGTGCTATAAACACAGCTGAGCTAATGGTCATGATGATAGCCTCTATACTCAGAACACTATCAAATCCATAACATCAGCAGTACTCCTTAATGCATCACTACACCTTTCAACATCACATTCAACATGAGTTATGGCTCACCAACCGAGTGCTGGTGCTTATTGAACCCAGCTACTCTCCTGCACAACTGGTGAATAACCTCAAATAATGTCCCAACAAGTAGTGACCAATTTAAAATGGTTTGGTTCTGTACCTAAATACAGTGGTACCTCGGTTCTTGTCATTAATTCGTTCCAGAAGGCTTGTCGAATTTTTCCCATAATGTAAATTGAATTCATCTGTTCCAGACCCCACATTGTATAAGACATTATATGCATTAATGGAGTTCTATTGTACAGGAGCTCCCTGATTCACGATGGAGATACATTCTGACGAATCCATCATAAGTTACAGGCATCATGAACTGAGGAGTTCAAAGAGTGTTTGGTAGAGCATCTATACCATATCGTAGTGGAGCCTATGATAAGTAATGATAAGCAAATTCATTTTTAAAACGACTACATTAACCTACAGTTGGCCAAAATCATTAACACAAAGCTTATTTTATAATCAAGTGTTGAAAAATCTCATGTAATTTAGTGAGTAATGGATTGAAAGTAAAAAGTAAAAGCAAAACACTTACTCTATTGGTGAAGCTAACTGCAGCCTGTGTTCTGGAGCATTCAGTTCCTGTTTCCCTTTTGGTTGGCTCTTATAAACTAACCTTTTTAGGACCCCTGGAGACTTATTTTGCAAGAATATAGTACTGTAGATGTGAAAGTAAAGAAAAACACGATGAAAATAGCCAAAATCTTCTCTGAGCAAAGACGACTTCTACACATTTAAGCAAGTGCACCGAGTACGGAGCAAACGACAAGAACTGAGAAATTGTTCTAGTCAAAATGTATCGAGAACCGAATTTGACAAGTTCCGAGGTGGTTTTTATTTCACTGCAGACAGTATGAAGCCCAGATATTTCATGTTTTGTCTGGTCAACTTAATGTTTTGCTGGCAGTTTCAGATAAAACAGAAATAGGCTGCTTCTGTGTATTTTACACTAATCACACATGCGTTTATTTGCTTTATTTCATTAACAGTATTTACCTTACTGGTAATTTTTGTAGCTTATACTTAATCTTTTGGACAGCCTATGAACTGGAGAAAATGGAAGTTCTTTTCAATGGCTTGGGAACTCCTAATAAAGCCCTCCTCCCTACTCCTAACAGTTTTCACCTTAGGAGCTCTTTAGGGGTTAAGATACTTTATGAGGGAAACGCCCACAATTCTAAGATTTTTCTTAGAATTTCATCACTAGCAGCATCTCTTGGCATTAAGAATCTTGATGAATAAGGCTCCTGGTTTATATCATGGTGTTGTTATTGTGAACAGCTCAAAGTCATGACTCTCTTGTGACAGCCAGATTCAGATAAATATATCACTCATTCCCTGGTGTTATGTGGGCGAGATGAAAGTCAAATGTGGCCTGCGACTGGGTCAATCACTCACTGGTGTCATGTGTTAAAACTTTAATTGTGTCATTATTTTTTAGACATTATCATTGCACTTACTGAAACAGAGTTATATTTCAGATTAAAATCCAGTGTTACGTTCTGGAGCTAAAGTTATTTCAATGTTTAGGCTTATTTCAAGGTTTCAAATGACTGCCAGAGAAGACAAACTGCAATAATGTGAATTTTCTTCTCTTTTTTTGCTTCACCTGGCAAGCAGAGCGTGTTGTAAATGATTGCAGGCCACTCTGGTAACACAAGCTTCCGTCTTGCAGTGTTTGCTCATAATTTATTTTGATTGTTCAAATCACAAATCACAGGCGCAATAAATTAGTTTGAAACTGTTTTCAGGGCTATACTTAATGATGTATGTGAGTCAATTTTATGGCTTGAAGACTTCATTTCATATAAAAGATAACAGGTTGGAAAACACTGCAGGTGTACGAAGGGAACACTGCTATAATTACTTGTCCAAGCATAATGTGTATTTATTGCACATATTTTATTAATTAAACATTAATGGCCTGATGAGAATATTCAATTCCTCTCTGTCTCCATCTGTCACTTTGTCTATCTGTCTTCTCTTTAATGCTTAGGATTGACAAGTCGAGCATCACAGCTCTGAAGGCCAGGTGAGCATTTTGTACCCTTTCATCATCCAGATGCCAGTCATCTAACCACACAGAGATGTGAGAAAATGTCTCTTTGGAGGCAGCATAGCAGTCATTCTTTCAGAACAGTTGATGCAAGAATGCAGACTGTAGGCCCTGTTTACATGTTTTGATTATTTTTATGCATCAAAGTAATTGCAAACACCGATACACGTTAAGATCCGATACGTCAAATAGTGTAATGAACAATAAGTAACAGTTCTCCTTTGGTTCACTTTGGAACAGCTTTCTTCAAGCCAACTGATATAACATTTATTCTTCTTCACCCTTCAGAGCTTGAGAGCATCAAACAAAATGTGATGTAACTGAAGATCCTTATACTTCCATTCTCTTTACATCATAATAAAACCTGACCTTGGTAAAGTAAGTTGGAAGAATTTTTAGACTACATCACTCAAAATCAACTCTTTCCCACCATATATTGCACAGAATCGCTGCTTCTTCCTGAAAATGCTGCCACATGGCATTTGTTTATGGTTGACACCTTTGTTGTCTCATCTTGTCCTCTTTGTTCACCCATAGTAATGTAGTTGTGGGACTGTAAAGAAAAACTGCAGTGGTTATTCAATCTCTTTCCCCAGGGTCCTTAGAGTCCTTAATACCAGAAGTGTGCACTTGAATGTACTTGAGATCAGGTACACATACAGTTCAGGGTTTTTCTGAATCTTAGGCAAAGCATGTTTTAACATAATTAAATTCATGTTGAATGTGGTCTGAGTCTATTCAGAGCACAGTGGTACCTCGTTTTTTTATCTCTATCTCTATCTTCTATCTCAGGCTTTACTCTTCAGTCATATGGTATGTGCTATATGGCAATTGTAGCTTGTGCAAAAAATACTTTGTAGAATTTATCCCAATTCATTTTTTTTGCACAACTGAATGGGTTGATGATGATCGACCACACTTTTTCCCCAAATCAGTGGCATTATAGAAATGGAGCATACCATTTACATTTACAGCATTCAGCAGACGCCCTTATCCAGAGCGACTTACAATTGGTACAGTCTTACAATCCAAGCATTTGTGGGTTAAGGGTCTTGCTCAAGGACCCAACAGTGGCAGCTTGGCAGAGGTGGGATTTGAACCCTGGACCTTCTGGTCCATAGTCCTGTACCTTATCCACTGGGCTACCACAGTCCCAATACCAGCAACTCTTTGATAAATACAGATGTGAAAATATCAGACATCATTATGTTCTAAGTGCCAGCTGTTGTACTATTCATTTATTGAAATACCTTCTGAGGGCAGTATTACACACGACTGGATCTGTGAGGTAACCAATCACAAAAGCAAGCAGCAGTATGTGATCTTGTTATTACAGCTGTGTTTACCTCTTTATTTAGCAGTTTTCTCATCCATTTGATGGATAGCTGAGCTGCTTGAGCTTTTTCTGCTGCATTAAAACTTATTATAACCACACCCCCTCCATGTTCTGATTGGTCACCTCACAGAACCAAGTGTGCAATACTGCCCTAAAAAGATATTTCAACAAATAAAACTCCAACGAGCAGGCTATTTATTATGTTCTTCAGCACAACAGAATGAACATGAAGTAAGTTTAACATATTTTTATAGTATTTGGCACTACTAATAAGTAAAGCAGAATTGTGACAGTGGGAAATATGGCACCTATTTGACCAAATTCTGACTAAATTGAAGGTTTTGGAGGGGACAATAGTAGGACTGGTTACATATGAGCGAAGACATAAATATTTTAGAGTATGACTGTAACAATAGTCCTGTTTACTGATGAACCCAAGTACTGAGATTTATGACCGGACCAGAAGGGTTTGTATAACAGGAGAGATTGACACCACAGTGTATCAAACCAACAATGAAGCATGGTGGTGGGAGTTCAGGTCTGGCAGCATTTTGCCTACTCTGGAGTTGCACACCGGGACAGAATCAGCCACTCCATTTGTCAGACATGCTGTAACCTCTGGTTTGGATTGTTGTGGTGAAGGATTGGTACTGTAGCAAGATAATGACCCAAAACACATCTCAAGCTTTGCAACAACTATTTGAAGACCAAAGAAGATCAATAATGCTGACCCACCAAGCATTTTCACTTGTGGGCTCAGACTCTGACCCCCTACTATATATATATATATATATATATATATATATATATATATATATATATATATATATATATATATATATTTATATATATATAGTGTGTGATGTCAATGAAGTCATTTGGCCTAACAATCCAGAGATGCACTACACTGCCAAAAGTATTTGCTCGTCTGTCTTCACTGAACTTGAGTGATATCCCATTCTTAACCCATAGGGTTTAATATGATGTCGGCCCACGCTTTGCAGCTATAACAGCTTCAGCTCTTCTGGGAAGGCTTTCCACCAGGTTTAGGAGTGTGTTTATTTGACCCTTCTTCCAGAAGCACATTTGTGAAGTCAGACACTGATGTTGGACGAGAAGGCCTGGCTCGCAGTCTGAGTGAATACTACTGGCAATATAGTTTAGCTTGAGCAGTACAAAAACCTACCCAGCTAAGACTTTTTTTTACTAATCAAAAGTTTATTTGTTTACCCTGTAAAAAGGTTACTGGTATCTTGTTACTTTTATTTTACTCAGTGTTTTTGTTTGTTTTTTTTACACATTGCTTACACCCCTATTTATACTTTTTCTTCTAGGACTAATTCCAGTTCATCCTTAGTATATCTGCTAATAGTGTTTAAACTGATTGCACTAGTGTCTTCATTAGTGGTCCCTAAGCATTTGACTGACTGTGTTTTTTAAAGCACAGTTTAATTATGTGAAACCATGTTTTGTAGTGAATTGTTTGGTTTTGCGAGACAGAGATGATTTTTATTGAACGAAAAATGTGATTTAATTATAGAACATGCCTTTTAGGAGATGTAGAAAACTGTTATAGAATGACATGGTTTGTTAAATCATGTATTTCTTGATCTTGTGCACTGGGGCGTGTAACTCCCTTCGTATATGCATGGTTTATGAGGAGCAGTTTCAAGAGGAGTGATGAGTGATGTGAGGAGAGGAACAGAGACAAACATCAAAGCTACCTGGTGTTAGTGGACACAGGTGTGTTTGTAGTGGCTTTTGTTGCAGCCTCTCTCCTAAAAGTAGTGCATTTGCATGTAGAAAGGGATCCGTCCAACTTTCCATATATCATTTAATATCCAATTTTAACGATTTGTTAACGCGGTCTTAAATTCGATGTTCTTTCTGCATTAATCCACCCTGCTTTGAAAACCATGGAAATCAGTGTACGAGTGAGTGTGTGTGAGCGTGTTGTATTTTTGGAAACAAATCAGTCCGGCTGCTCTAGGCAGGTTTCACTGTTACCGAACCTCTCAGCCCCTTTGATTGACACTACAAAGCCAGTTGTATGTATTGAACCTGCTCTGTTTAAAAATGCAGCATAATCAGCCGTGTGTGCGCACGCGTGTGTGTTTGCGGGAGGCTGTTTATGCCAGCTTTTGTGTATGTAAGATAGATAAGTGCTGTCTGAATTATTAAAAAGTGTGTATCCACATGTGAGAAAGAGAGAGAGGAAGATAAAGAAAGAGAGAGAGAGAGCGAGAGCGAGAGAGAGAAAGAGAGAGGGCAGAGTAAGGGTGAGCGAACAGAGAGGGAAGATCTGTGTTGCTTGCTGTTTGTCTTCACACTCTTTGCTCAAGATGCCGCGCAGAATCTGGTGAGTGCTGAGGTGTTGCTTCACAAGCTGGAGTGTGATTAGTGACTGTGCTGATGTTGAACGACGTTGTGCATGTGTGTTTTTGCTCGAAGATATGCGCTTTTTTTCAGCAGAAACAGCCTACAGCAAATTGCTCTGATTTCTTCATAGTTGTTCTGGTTTTCTTACCCGTTTAACTGGACCTTACACTTGCTGCTTAAAGGAGTAGTTTGGGAAAATTCCTCCAAATGTGGTCAATGCTTCAGGTAGATTTTCACTGGGTCATTTCTACTACAGTCATAGGTGTAGCTTTGGTGACCCAACGACTGGTGGAGCCCAGGAACACTCCCTGCTGCAGGATTTCTAAATTTTCCATAAATCAAAAAGCATTGTTTGACATTGCAAGGTGAGAGCCAACCAGGGCTGGATGCAGCCTGCTTTGACTGGGGAGTGCAGTGAAAATATCCTTGGGGAGTGGGGGATATATCATGTGATGATACACAGGGGTTCTAGGTTGCTGTAGTGGGTATACCACAACAACATGGCTGGGGGGCACAGCAGACATCTGGGCAGGTACTTGGAACAGCTCTGCACCCCTCTGTATCCATGGAACTAACCCTAGATAGGGCACCGATCAATCGCAGGGCGCATGCAAACACAAAGAACACACACACGCATGTCTTGCTATCCTTGTGAGGACTTTCCATTGACATGATGACAATGGACTGCTGCAGATAATTAATACTACCCCTACCCCCTAACCTTAACCTCAGTAACCTAAAGCAAGTCTTTTGGCTCTTTTGGTTTCTAATAAAAGTTGTCATTTTTGGTAGTCAAGTCAAGTCAGATTTATTTAATGGAGCACTGTCTCAAAGCAATTTTACAATTTTAGATTATCTTCTAAAATTGTAATATTATCTAACATTATCCTCTAAAATATGTAATATCTAGGGTCAATCCCCAATTGAGCAAGCCTAGGGTGACAGTGGCAAGGAAAAACTCTAAACATTATGAGGAAGAAACCTTGGGAGGACCAATACTCCTTCTCGTGTGAAGCAGTTAAAGAAGTGAGGACTGGAAAACAGTCCTCACTAGTCAAAATTCTAGGTTTTCCTATCATCACAGGGACATTTGGTCCTCACAAGTACACAAACAATATGCAAATTCCAAACGTAACGGCTGGGCTGGGACTTGAACGTAGATCTCTGGAGCTCTGAGGTGACAGTGCTAACCACTGAACCACTGTACCAAGCTTTACTTAATTTAAATTTTTTTGTAACTGCTGCCTTATCCTAATCAGGGTCTTGGGTGGTTATGGATTAATTCAGTGGAACTCTCTGGATGGGCTAGGAAGGGGTCGTTGCTTCTGTTCCTGTGTCATGCCCAACCCAGCTGGAAAACACCTGTGGGTCTCACCACAGTAGTGGTTTATATTATCTTATGAAACTAAATCAGTCAGAGAGATGCCATGCTTTCTTAAATCAGAAAAATACAGTCATCTAGAGCTTCTATGATGCAGCTTGGTGGCTCTATGGTTAGCGCGGTCACCCAGAACGTTTATATTTATGTTAAAGTCATTTAGCAGATGCCCTTATCCAGAGCGACCTACAGCTGAAACTATTTTACAATCCAACAATTGTGGGTTAAGAGTCTTGTTCAAGGATCCATCAGTGGCAGCTTGGCGGAGGTGGGTTTTAAACCTGGACCTTCTGGTTCATATTCGATTATGTTAACCGCTAGGCTACCCAATAAGGTTTTACATACTGTGGGTACAATAGGATTTGTTTGTAGCCAAAGCATTGACAGGTTCCACCAAATTTGAACTGGGATTGCTGGAGTCAGAGTCCAGAATGCTAACCATTACACCATGGAACCGTTTAAGCACAACATGAGTGCAGGCCAGTGAAGGAGTGGGAAGGGGTGACAATTGTGCTCTGGCACAGCACAAGGCAACTGGGCATAGTGGAGGTATGCCCTCAATGACACAGCCAAGAGACTTGTTGAATCCTGAACTGCAGAATAAGCACAAGTCTTATCTGAAAAGCAAGGTCTAATCCCTGGGGTCCAACATCACAGGAGGTGCGCAAGGCTTTGTCTGTTCTGAAGAGCTCAGAGTTTGTCAAAAGATCTTGCGTGGAGCCCCAGATCGAGGGAGATTATCAATGGTCTTGTATGTCTTACAATTGCTTCCACAGTTGATTTATTCACACCAACCTGCTTGCCTATTGTAGATTCACTCTTCCCAGCCTGGTGCAGTTCTACAATTTTCTTCCTGGTGTCCTTCGACAGCTCTTTGGTCTTGGCCATGGTTTGAGTTTGGAGTCTGACTGTTTGAAGGCTGTGGACAGGTGTCCTTTTATACAGCTAACGAGGTCAGACAGGTGCCCATTCATACAGGTAACGTTGGATGACAGAACGACTATTCTTAATAAAAGAAGTTTACAGGTCTGTGAGTACCAGAAATCTGCTTGTTTATGGGTGAACAAATACTTATTTTTCCACCATAATTTACAATTAATTTCTTACAAAATCCTACAATGTGATTTCCTGGATTTTTTTCTCATTTTGTCTCTCATAGTTGAAGTGACAAAAATTACAGACCTCTCTCATCTTTCTAAGTAGGAGAACTTGCACAATCCGTGGCTGACTAAATACTTTTTTGCCCCACTGTATTAGTAGTTACTGGGCATCTATATCCACATAAACTGTGCTAAAAGGTACGAGTCCCTAATTTCAATTGGACTGAATGCTAAGTTTGTGTGTTAACTGTTTTTTGCGGCAATCAGACACCTCTTGCTTGACCATTTTGCCTGAACACTTATTTTTGGCTAAACCATTCCTTAGTCTTCCTTAGAATATTCATGAGCCACCTATTAAAAGTGATGGAAAGCTAAGCAGTTAGGAGGCTGCTAAAGTGATGTCAATTGTCTGGCACCTAAATGAAGCCTCCATGCAAAGCTCCTTATCCTGTCATGAAGTATCACGTCACAACAGGCTGCGATGTAATTATCTCCTGCCATGGGCAGCTATTAACTGGAAGCAAGTGACAAGAATATTGTATTATGATTACTATGCTATTAACAGGCTTCATTGTTTTTTTTTTCCTTTTTCATAAATTGCAGTTCATTGTTTAAATATACTATATTTTGCCATTGGCTATGTGTGGAAAATTTTACATCAGGCTTAAACGTCCTGAAATACAAAACTGTCCTCATTTACTGGTTTTCGCTGTAAGAGAAATGACCACTAATCAAAACTTTCTGGGTCAGTAAACAAGCTGTAGTAATGGGTTCAAGAAAAAAACCACGACTGTTATTCTTGGATGTTACAATTGTTTGTGTGAACAGCGTGATGACACCCTGCACTCTAGTTAGCATGGATTTCGAAGAGCATATTGTGATGGTTCTGAATGCTTGACCTTCTGACTTCAAGTGAATGCACAATGGGGTTTAGGTTCGGTGGTGGTGGAGGAAAGTCCATGGCAGTCAGCATTCCTTGGACTTATCTGGTCTTCAAGTAGGTGTTGCAAAGCTTTGGCGTGCATTTTGGGACATTATATTTGTACTGAAAAATACTGTATTAAATTCATGACGTCTGGACCCCATTGCATGTGTTAAGAAAATAAAACTCTGTACATTTTATCAGAGCATCTCAAACTTTAATTAGAACTAGGCCTGTGCTATAGAAATCAATATAGCAATGTAATGTATTATTTTCATGATATTTACATGTACAGCATTTATCCAGAGAGACTTCCAATTGATACAGTCTGTAAATCCAAGCAATTGTGGGTTAAGAGTCTTGCTCAAGGACCCAACAGTGGTAGCTTGGCAGAGGTGGGATTTGAACCCAGGACCTTCTGGTCCAGAGTGCAGTATCTTAACCGCTATGCTGTAATTAGTATCAGCATGTGGCAAAAGGAAAGTGCATTACTCCTACACATGAAGCTTAAATCTTACAGAAGCCAGCTATGGTAAAAAGTGGTAAGGCACTCCCCAAATGATCTGAAAGATACTTAAAAACACAGTTTATTTGGCATCACAGTTTGTCGTTAAGCTAAAGTTGCAGAAGAAGTGCTTTCTCTGCTGAAACATCACTCTGGTCTTTCTGTGACTTACGCAGCATCAAGAGGTCTTCCACTTCCAGCATTTTCTTCCTCTCTCAAACCATGGTGGTTTCAACCATTAGTATTCAAACCTGATGGGATGATTCAGCTGTTACTAATTATGCTGACACAGATTTCTAAGGCACGCTGTAGCTCCATGAAGCTAACCAATGAGAGAGTTTGCTTCATCTCGTTACCCCGGCTGGAAAGAAAACTTTTAATTGATAACCTGGGTCTCTAAAGTGTAACCATTTCGCTTCCAGACAGAGCTTGTCACCAGGACAATCCAATAGATGAAGAGATGAAATACAAGAGGTAATGTAAACTAAAAAATAATCCACAAACACTTAATCCAATTCAGGGTCGTTTGGTGGTGACACAATTCTTCGGCATTCTCTGAAAGCCTAGACGGCCCTAAGGGTTCCTATTGAGGTAAACACGGTCTAGTTCATTTTTAAAGTAGAAGCGTTCTTACCGGTGGTTCTTTACCCTTCTTGCAAAATAACATAGGATTATTTTTTGCAATTCGTCAGTGACTTGATTGAACTGAAAGTTTTTTAACCATTCTCGGACGCCAAATAACTTGTAGGAGCACTTCCATCATACAACACTAGATGGCATCAGTAGTATGTGCCGCCTGTATAAAGCAGAAGCGTCATATATGACTGCATTTTTGCAATTGTCCTCTAGAGGGAGTTGTCAGTTTGTGTCCTATATCAAGGGCCGATGTGAATAAACCGGACAGAATTTCTTTTTGATTGAAATTTGCATTATAAGGGCTGTAATTTACAAATGCAAATCTTAATAGTTTTTGTAATGGCATTAAAATGTTTCTTTAATTAGTATTTAATGGTGATGATAAGCAGTGGTGTATACAACTTTGCACATGCTTGATTTCACTTTTCTTGTTTTACAATATTTAAAATGACAGAAATGTTATATTTATGATTGTTTCCTGGTAAGGTTCTTAACCTTATTAACCAAAACAAGGGTACTTTTTGCATAAGACTGTATAATATTTTGTTTCACGCTTTACAATTAATTAATAATTCTATTAGAATTTCTATAGTAATTTAATTATCTAAATCATTAATACTAATACTTCTAATAATAACAACAACAACAGTAATAATGATAATACATCTTAGGGCTCTGGAATTCATTGGGCATAGGTGAGTATGCCCTAAATGGGGAACAGCCCATCGCAGGGAAGGGCAGGGGTCACTTATTTAGGGCCTACCATCTCCTCATGCCTTGTTTGTGCTGCGTGTTGCTATTAAATTATTAAATTCAAGTCTGAGACATTGCTCAAATCAGACATGAATAAGCTCAAGCTATTTCAAATGTCTCTAGAACAATCTTTTTGAACAACCCACAACAGAGGAGGACATTCAAAAGTTGTGATGCTTCAGCCATGTACGCCTGATGAATGCTCTCCACCTACAATAGACGCTTCTTTGATGGCAGCAGCCATCACGGTGGAAAATGCAACGATCAGCACCAAGGATGACTTGGGTCAAGCAAAACAAGGGTGCATTTGGAGACTCAACAACAGCAGGAATGTTGCTGCTGATCGCCAAATGTGGCTGTGTTTTGTAAATGAAGCCTGGAATCAAGTGGCATCCACAGTAACATACTGGCTCTAAGGCCGTCCTCATTTAGATTGTAGCTAAGGACCAGGGAGATACATTTAGACCTGTATTCAGTATCCATTAAGAAAATGTTGTGCATGAGCACTTATAATCTAATACAACCATCATGGTAAACCCTATAGAATTTTTAATGGTAAGTGTTAGGACTGTTCTCATTAAGAAGTTGCAGATTTTAGATTTAGATGACATTACTAACATGGGATCGATTCTCCAGTGGCATAGTCAGCTGCAGAACAAAAATGGGCGTTCTGTAGGAACCCCAGTGAGACTTGTTGCTAGGATAAAGACGCTCAGTGACAACAGGGCAACGTAATCAGGGTAAGGGCTGCTTCACTCTTTATCTCATGTTTGCTAATTTGGTTGTTTAAACTTGGAAATGTGATTTTAAACACTTAAGTCATGCTATATGGCTGATTCCATTAAATTATCAACTTTGCAACAAACACACAAGCACATATTGGTGGTGGGCAGATTATTAGCAGTGCCTCATGGTGAACAGGTTAAATTGCTAATGATTGCCAATGAAGTCTCTGGATCTGTACTTGGATCCCATTCATCCAATAGATATTCCCTCAGTTGGTCAGAGATTGATGTCTTTTGACTATGAAGGCCATAGCGTCAACCAGTCAGTCACCCATTATGCCCTGTGGATGGAGCCATTGTCATCCTCTTGTGTAGAGTGCAACCACATGCAGCTCCTCTTTTGCCATTCTGTATATTTTAGATTTTCTCCCAGGATTTTGCTGAATTCCCTAAATTCCAGTACCTTTGAAAGTATGAATTGGGGCCATTGGTTTACAAATAGAATTTGTTATCATATGTCAGTGGTTCCAAAACTTTTTCTGCAGTGCCCTCTTTTGTAGAGAGGAATACCCCTCCCACCAAACTCCAATACAAATTAGGTTAATTGATTACACTAAATTGGCCCAATCTGAGTATGTATGACTAGTCTCAATGTAACCTTGTGTCTGTAAATAGACATGGATGCTGAAAGCGGCGTTAACAAAATATATGGGACTGTGGTAGCCTAGCAGGTAAGGTACTGGACTATGGACCAGAAGGTCCAGGGTTCACACCCCACCTCTACCAAGCTGCCACTGTTGGGTCCTTGAGCAAGATCCTTAACCCACAATTGCTTGGATTGTAAGACTTTGTCAATTGTAAGTCGCTCTGGATAAGGGCACCTGCTAAATGCTGTAAATGTTCATTTCTTTCAACATATTTTCTCAAAATTGTCTTTCTGCCCAAAGATAGCTTTACAACTTTAAAACCCTTTCACTGTTAGGAAAAAAATAAAACCTGAAAATTTGCTTTGCAGAAATTACACATTTTATCCCAATCAAAAGCAATGGTCATTTGCCCTGCTGCGCCCCCCTGCAATAGCTCCAAGCCACCTAGGGGGGCGCACCCTCCACTTTGGGAGCTACTGCCATAGGCATGGCTTTTACGTAAGGTAGTGAACACGCTGTTATCCAACACAGTAAAAAAAAATTGTACACATGCTTATTGAGACATTTTTGATTGGTAGGGCTGGTTCTGTTTACCACATGGTAAATTGTTATGAAGATGTTACATGTTTGATTCCTTCATTTTGTATCTGCCGTATATCTTCACATTTTTACCATATGCAATCAAATATACAGTCTTTCTGGTTTGCATGGTTTGGTTGACCACTTGGTTATGACATCATAAAGACTAATAAAGTATTGTTTGAGGTTTCATTGGCAAACGTTGTAAACTAAAAGCAAGTAAACTAGACCTTGCTCTAGACCTTCACTCTCTCAACGGCTAACTGTTACAATTCAGCTGACAGGATCTTGACAGAACATTTCCGTCTTCTGTTTATACTGACTATTGTTGATTTATTAATCTTTGGTGTACGATCTCACCCAGAGGATGATTAGTTCCCTACTTGCTCCAGGTTCCTCAAGGTTTCTTCCTTATCGAGCTCAGGGTCCACTGACTGTGTGACCCCAGCAAAGTTAATAAATAATAAGTTAGTGATACTACCTGTGTCACATTATATGAAAAGCCCATTGCTTGGTGTGAAATAAACAGTGTTACATTTAAACATGTGGTCCTGATCCCCACAGACACCCCTCCCTCCCCAGTTCCTAAATGTGATGCAAATCTAAAGCACCTGCCCAAACAGCTCATGCATGGAAGCCCTGAAATCTAATCGACCAGCACAAACAAATCCTATTAAAGGAGTACAGGCGAGGCTTGCATATCTCCAGATCAGTCCTGGCCCCCAAGAGGCCTCCCTTAGCCAGTGTTCATCCTGGAAACAGAAGGACACCCAGGAGTGGCTTCCCAATGGTCAGTTGGCTACTTTGTGGCTCTCAAAAGCCTGATTAAAAACCAGTTGACAGATGGAGTCCTAATCAGGTCTTTTCGAGCTGTGTCACTCGTGAAGTGAAGGGGTAAATGTTTTGAGAGGTGGGTGGCTGTTTAAGAGGATCCATACATCACAGAGAAATTAAAATCATCTATTCAGATACTGGTCAGCTCCACCACAGAGAGAAGAGAGTCGGGAGAAAGGACCGAGCTTTTCTGATATGTAAAAGGAGGAAATACAAGCTAACGCTTCCAATGGGATAAACACTGACAATTTATACTAAGTCAAAAGCCTTTTTCCAAGCCTGATTCTTTTGCATTATCATTAGGCGAGCTCCAAAGAAGCATTTTAGTGCAGCCATTTGTAAATCACAACAACCATGAATTCTATTCAGTAATCATTAGCACAGGCTTGTTTAGCCTGGTAAAGCTGTCCAAGTCCAAGCAAGTTGTTTTGCATCTGCTTGAGATATACAGAGTGCTTACATCACTCCTTTGGGGCAAAAGCTGGTTACACTTCAGCCCGCTCTGTTTGTTATAGGCTTAGGCTTGGTTCATTCCACGGCGTGTGCTCGGAGCGCTCTCACTTCCGAGAAAAGCCGAAGCCCTGTTGCTGTTGGAAACACCAGCTGAAAGTGCTGTGTGCTAACAAACACTGCAAATGAGCCGATGTCCTTGAGTCTGGAACCTTACACAGGAAAAACGGCTGTGGATACGATTATTGAGAGAAAGGGTCATCGAAGACGGGCCAAAAAGTGATAAGCTGAGAAAGAGCTCTCTTACTGGACAGGGGGAAATAAGTTTTCATTAGCCTGCCGTTGCTTGGGTCAGCCTTGAGTATTCGCATCTGAATGGTGTTTGGAGGAAACAAAAGAATGGAACCTCAAAACATGCCGCGCTAGACTGGGTGCATGACCTTTTTGTTTGCGATGTGTATTTGCTCTGTGTGTGCAGGACTAAAGCCAGTCACATGACAATGGCTAAGACCTTAAAATAACAAATATTTCATTTCATTCCATTTCATTCCATCAAGTTGAGCTGTCAAAGGCAACAGTGGCAAGTAAAAATCCCATATAAGGAAGAAATTGAGAGGCTCAAATGGAGAAGCCATTCCTTATGGCTGAGGTAAGACAACAGGATTAACTTCTTAAGAGTTCTTGTACAGCTAAACATTGCTGAATTGAGAATAAGACATAAGACGTTCAGTGTAACATGAAGGACAAATCTCTAAAAGATTAATGTAATCTGTAGACACTATATCAACACGATGTACCAAAACCACACCAAAAACAGAGAACTTTTTACTCAAAACCACAAACACAAAACGGCTTACTGAGGGCTTAAAAATTATGCAAAATGGTTAAACGGTCAAACAAAAAGATAAGTTACAAGTTTACAAATGCTTAGGTGGCAAAGCAATCTAATGCGCTAGCCTTACCACCACAGGGATCTGGGTTCGCTAACACCGGTTCTCCAGGGATAGGTCTAGGAGCCCCCATAGGACGTAAAATGTAAAATAAGGCACCCCAATTCTCCTCTGTCTCTCCTTACTGCATGCATTATGTATACGTGTTTTGCAAGTCAGCACTTGTCTGACTAAATCTCCAGGGTTCCTGTCCTATGATGCTAAGCCAGTGCATTCCAGATTCTTCAGTACCTAACGTTTTCCATTTGCTTATATGACAGAAAGGCGATTTTTACAACTTAGCATTGTCTCACAGTATCGTTACAAAGATCTAAGGCCCTAAGCCCTAATTTAGCAAGTCTAGGGCAACAGTGGCAAGGAAAAACATCCTAAGTGACACCTTGGAAGGACCAAGACTCAACCAGGGAGCCAAATCAAAATTTAAATAAAATAAACTTGATAAGATAAAATAACAGTTCATTTTTAATGTCCTATTCATTTTAAGCAGTGTTTAAAGCATTAAAATGTAGCTGGCAATGCTACACGTTTATTTAAAGTTGCTGTGCTACATTAAAGTTATTGTTCTTGCTAAAGTGTAAACAGTAAAGACCAGTACATGTTTATTTTTGACAGCGGTATGATGTTCAACCAGTTTTACCAGCAAGACCAGCAAGACTTCAGAGTTCAGCAGCTAAACCAGGACTAGACCAGCACTAACCAGCTTAAACCAATAACAAATATGGAACTTGTATGATCATTATGGGCCTAGCGGGTAAGGTACTGGACTATAGACCAGAAGGTCCAGGGTTCAAATCCCACTTCTGCCAAGCTGCCACTGTTGGGTCCTTGAGCGAGGCCATTAACCCACAATTGTTTGGATTGTTAAATGCTGTAAATGTAAACATGGCAGCATCAAAAGCACAGCATATGTTAATCTTTCGTGTTTGTTTAAGCAGTGATGTGGCTAACTACATAGAAAAAGCAGTTAAATACACAGAAACTACATCCATTACTGATACCCTTTTCTAATATAATTTGCAATTAGCAGAGGAGACCAAAACAGTTTGTGAATTCTTTATTGAATTTGACACAACAATTAAGCATCTGTGTAGTTAAGTTGCTTTGTACAGTTAGCTTGTAGTGCAGCTAGCTGCATGCTAGCTATAAACAACACACAATAGCTTAGAGTTTGTGAATTGTTGCTCTTGTTTTTGCAGTTATTAAAGAACTAGGTGACTATATTTCGCATAAAAAGTTTTGTTTTAGCAATTTACTAGTACAGTAAATTAAGAATTAAATCGATCATTAAAAGCTAACTGGTGCTACAGAACTCTAGCTCTGGCTAATTCAATAGCAGCACTAGCAGTGTAACATTTACAGCTTTTAGCAGATGCCCTTATCCAGAGAAGCTTGCAACTAGTACAATCTTACAATGCAAGTAATTATGGAATAAGGGTCTTGCTCAAAGACTCAACCCTGGCAGCTTGGCAGAGGGGGGATTTGAACCCTGAACCTTAGGGTCCAGAGTCCAGTACCTTAACCACATGGCTGCAATATAATAACACTTGAACATCTGTGAAG
Organism: Ancistrus triradiatus; assembly: GCA_025084515.1. Lineage (NCBI taxonomy): Eukaryota > Metazoa > Chordata > Actinopteri > Siluriformes > Loricariidae > Ancistrus > Ancistrus triradiatus. The sequence goes on from JAJAGP010000020.1 coordinate 98,719, forward strand.
GTCTAAAAAAAAACCTGCTTACCTCAATCACTGGTTTCAATTCTGACCCATGCATGTATAAGCTTACAAATAAAAGGCTTCTCCTTTATGCATCCTGTTATCAGTCAATCTGATTTAGCATAACTTCCCTCGCGTTAAATTCATGTCTAAATGAAACACACACACACACACACACACACACACACACACACACACACACACACACACACACACACACACACACACAGTCTTTGTAATCCTAACTTTATGGGGACTTTCCATTGAGGTAGTGATTACTGGAGCTAAATAATTCTGCACCTAACCTTAACCTCAGAAACCTAAAGCAAATCTTTTGAATCTTACATGGTTGCAGTTTCTGTTAAAAAAAAAGAAAAAAAAAAAAAAGCTTTCCCTGTGGGGACCAGCAAAATGTCTTTCTATCCTTATGGGGGCACCCACACTCACTGACACAGAGAAACTTTAGAGCTGGCAGTTGACCTAACGAACCACTTTTGAATGTGGGTCACACCCAGAGGAAACCCCCACAGACATGGGGAGAACATACAAATCCCACACCTTTGTCCCTAGACCTGTGAGGCGATAGTGCTTCTGTTTCCTCTGCATATTCATGTATTTGGAAAATATTGATATAGCATGTTTTTATACAGTTTGCCACAAGCTCCTTTCTGTCAATTTGTGACATTTTACGTTTCGTTATATTTTAAAATTAGACGACTCCTGTGTGTGTGTGTGTGTGTCGGTGGGTGTGTGTGTGTGTGTGTGTACACAGATATTGTATGGGTGTATAATGTTGTTTCCGTTCATTCTGTGTCCTCTGAGTGTGGATGAGTTGGAGGTAAAACATCTGTCAGTTTGAACCCTATCATCCCTTTCTCTCTCTCTCTCACACACACACACACACACATACACACACCTAGTCACCACCATGGCCACACTGATTTATGACACAAATTAAATAAATGACATTTGAAGCAGAAGCGGGAGATAGGACACTGAAGTGGAGGTGAGCTGGGGCTGGGCACATCATGGCAGAACAAAACAAGGCCATTCAGTCTGGACAGTTTCCTCTCCCTAGAGAGGAATGAGGAGAGAGAGATGCAGATGATTTCTGAATAGCCTTTGTGCCAAGAATATATTAAAAATCCATCCTCTAATACAGATATTGTTGAATGATTATGTATTTGAAGCCGCCGGAGCCCTGCAAATGATTCAGTGATGATCATCTGCCTTGGCAGGATAGAAAGGTCGCCCAAGTAATTATCACACTGCATTTGGATGAGAATGGGTCTTAGTCATGGGTCAGGGCAAAGGGCAGATCTATTGTGTGCAGGTTACAGATTGTCCTGAGCTTTTGGTTTGGCGTCCGATGTTTGTTTTCTTAGCTCGGTACTTAATGTGGTGGTGCACTAGTAAAGGGACTGCACTATTAACCAAGGTGCCAGCACTGCCAAGCTACCACACGTGGGACCTTGAGCAAGACCTATGAGAGATGTTTTTAAGAGATGTTACCAGTATAGACCCACCACCATACTTAATGGTTGGCAGCAGACACTGTGGATTGAGCGCATCTATTGTACAGGTTTGACTTATCAGACTACATTTTTATTTCACCCAGGGGCCAGGTTTTGCTTCCTTACACAATCTGGGCTATTGAAACTAACATTTAAAGTGGTTATACTGTATGTCACTGTCATGTGAGTACTAATGCACTTTGCTGATGCCCTTAGTGAGACTGCTTTCTTTTGTAACATCACACAATCATCCGGGTTTGATGACTAATGCATCTGGCGTTTGGGCGCCTACTACAATATTTGTCATCTTTGGTAGATGGTGGCCTCGTGTCACTTTGAATTCATAGATCCGAGTACAAACTGTGAGAGTCCTTCAATACAGTCGTATGAAAAAGTTTGGGCACCCCTGATAATTTTCATGATTTTAGTTTATAAATCATTGGTTGTTCAGATCAGCAACTTGAGTTAAATATATCATATAGCAGATGAACACAGTGATATTTGAGAAGTGAAATGAAGTTTATAGGATTTACAGAAAGTGTGCAGTAATTATTCAAACAAAATTAGCAGATGCATAAATTAGGGCACCCCAACAGAAAAATGACATCAATATTTAGAAGATCCTCCTTTTGTAGAAATAACAGCCGCTAAACGCTTCCTACAGCTTCCAGTCTGGATTCTGGTTGAAGGTGCTTTCGACCATTCTTCTTTAGAAACATCTCCAGTTCAGTCAGGTTTGATGGTTTCCGAGAATGGACAGCCCACATTTTCAGTAATATTCATGTCTGGGGACTGAGATGGCCATTCCAGAACGTTGTACTGGTTCCTCTGCATGAATGCTTTAGTAGATTTTGAGCAGGGTTTGGGGTCGTTGGCCTCGGTGCAACTTTGTCACTGATTCTTGAACATTGTTCTCAAGAATCTGGAGATATTAACTGGAATCCATGCGACCCTCAACTTTAACAAGATTCCTAGTACCTGCACTGGCCACACAGTCCCACAGCATGATGGAACCGCCACCAAATTTTACTGTGGGTAGCAAGGTTTTGGTCTTGGGATCTGCTGTGTCTTTTTTTCCGCTCCTTGTTATGTCCAAATAAACTCAATTTAGTTTCATCAGTAGACAGCACTTTATTCCAAAAAATGAAAGCTGGATTGTCCCAAATTTGCTGTAGCACACCTCAAAGTGACTCTGTTTGTGGCGTGTCTGCAGAAAAGGCTTCTTCTGCATTACTCTCCCATACAGCCTCTCCTTGTGCAAAGTGCGCTGTATAGTTGAACGATGAATCAGTGACACCATCTGCTGCAAGATGAGGTTGTAGGTTCTTTGGAGGTGGTCTGTGGCTTGACTATGACTGTTCTCACCCATCCTTCGCCTCTGCTATCTGAGATTTTTCTTGGTCTGCCACTTCGGGAGTTCCTTAACTAGAACTGTGCCTGTGGTCTTCCATTGCCTCACTATGTTCCTCACAGTGGAAACTGACAGCTGAAATCTCTGAGAGAGCTTTTCCCTTTCCCTGAACCATGATGTTGAACAACCTTTGTTTTCAGGCCATTTGAGAGTTGTTTTGAGGCTCCCATATTGCCACTCTTCAGAGAAGATGCAAAGAGGAGAAAAACTTCCAATTGGCCACCTTAACCCTTTATCATAGTTGGACTCACTTGTGTATGTAGATCAAGGGTCAGTGAGCTTACAAAACATATTTTGTGTTCCAATAATTAGTGCTAAAGGTATTCAAATGACAAGGGTGCCCAAATTTTATGCACCCTGCCTAATTTTGTTTGAATAATTAACTGCACACTTTCTGTAAAACCTATAAACTTAATTTCACTTCTCAAATATCCCGGTGTTCATCTGCTATATGATATATTTACCTGAAATTGCTGAGCTGGACAACCAATGATTTCTAAAGAAAAATCATGAAAATTATCAGGGGTGCCCAAACTTTTTCATACGACTGTAGCTGTTGTCTAACAGTCAGATAACTAAATATACACTTACTAATCACTTCATTAGGTACACCTCCATTTTGTGACATTGGCAAGGAAAAAACTCCCTAACTGTTATGAGGAAAAGTCATCCTCTAATCCTTCATCGGTGCTCACAGGATGTTGCCTACAGGATGGTGGTGGCTGGAAATTTTTAGTTGCTGGACACTTTTCAGTGTCTAAAATTCCAGCAGCACTGCTGTGTCTGATCCACTCATACCAGCACAACATGCACTACCACACCACCACCACATCAGTGTCACTGCAGTGCTGAGAATGATCCACCACCCAAATAGTACCTGATCTGTGGTGGTTCTTTGGGGATCCTGACCATTAGTGAGCAGAGTAAAGGTAACGAAGTATGTCGAGATTGTAGAACTACAAAGTCTTTCTATATGGTAAGTGGAACTCAAAAATGGGCAAGGATTGTAGAAATAAGGAGGGGTACCTAAAAGTGATTGGTGAATGTAAATCACAATTGTAATGTAGTCTTTAAAGTCAAGCTTCCTTTCATGTGTGTTTGTATATCCACCCCTGTATACTGTATTATTGGCAAGCGATTCCTTTAAAGCTAACGCCCTAACCCTTCTGCCTTATCTAGATTCTGCTACCATTATGCTAACAAGTTAATACCAAGTCGTAGCCTAATAGTGTTGTAAATCATTAACCATCCACTTTGTCCCCAATCCATCTCCAGTTAATCACAGCTGGTGGTCTTGTTAAAGTACTGAACATGAGCAATTTGTCCCACCCGCCTCCAGACAGGCCCTGTCACTCCTCCATCCCTCACCCTGCAGCAGCACACTAATGATGGATGGTTCTGTCAGGGTCTACAAAGTAGCATGACAGATTTTCATCCAAGACTGAAGTGAACGGATGCTTTAGAAGAGCCAGAATATGGATTAAAACGGGACCCAGAATGTGCTATTCCTCAGGTTGTTCTAGTGGCGAAGTGCCTTACTGGACCTGTGACTTGTTCTCTCAGCATGATAAGCTTTAAGTTGTGAATGAACTGTTTATATCCGACATAGTTCTTATCATTTTTAAGATAATGAGGTTGTTAAACACAGGAGGTGATCGAGAAGTAGACAGAGGTCAGATAAGAGTAATGAGAGATTCTGGCGAAATGACAGAAAGGTCGTGGAGGTTGGAGGGTGTCTGTGTGTATGTGTGTGTATGGGTGTGTGTGTGGGAGAGGGGTCTTTTGTGGTGGGCTTTCATAGTGAAATACACTCATAGACCTACTAATGATGCATATATATATAAAAAGAATATATTAAATATAAATAATCATAGGGTTTTTCAAGAGGTCTTTCCTCTTTAGGTGTCGAGACCTGGTTTCAAGACCGCTATTCCGCTGTGTCTGAGTTGTAAACCCCCCAGCTGGCACCATGACAAGATTGAGTACTTCTAGAGCATTTTTCAAAACATAAGATACAAAGCGCTTCACATTGCTACTAAAAATAAAGGCAATAACCATTTAAAAAGGGACAGCCCACATGGAGCAACAAAATCAGCAGGAGGCAACCAAAATAAACAAATGCACTAAAGCTAGGAACAAAGCAATGTAAAATGAGTGAAATGGGCTTGAAATCATTTCCTAAAAGCTATCCTTGACCTAATGTCAAGTAGCAGACTGTTCCTAAGTCTTGACAGCAAATGCACAGTGTTCCTTTAGCTTCAAACTTCTGTCTTCAGGCACTCAAAAGCCACTGGCTGGAGGAGACTTGCCATACTGTATGACATGGAGAAATAATAATAGTTATGTGTTTAGGAGATTCAGTATGTCATGCCTGGTGTGCAGCATCAGCAGCTGAGGATTATTCCTCAAATTTACCAGTAAGCAGTGAAAAGAGTAAACATTGGAACAAGATGTCGCCTAGATTATTATTATTATTATTATTATGCTAGTATTTACCAATGAGAAGATTCATGTCCAGCCAGTAAGCTCCAGTCAGTTTTGCTTCCAACCATCTCAAATGTAACTCAATGAAAATACAAAGGCTGGATCTCAAACTGCATACTACGTACTGAATGTATACATTAGGACACTTCCAGTCGATGCTTTTCTGATGCTCTGTTTAGCACGGTAGTGAGCGTATACAGTTTAAAACTTGCTGTAGACTTCAAAACCTATGAACATAGAGTGCAGTGTTTATCTGCTACTTTGTTTGATAAAATATTAACAAAATATTAGTTGATATGCTACTAGATTTTCAGTACTGTACTGCTTTCTTATTACTAGAAATATCATTAAAGTAGATAGAGAAAGCCTACCAGCAGGAACCCAGGATTTTACCATTCGTGAGTTCCTCTGTAGTGGTGGCTCAATGTTTAAGGTACTAGACTATTGAGCAGAAGGTGGAAGGTTCTGACCCATGCTAAAGCAGCCACTATTTTGTCCTTGAGCAACACCACTAACCCTCGGTTTGAAATGTACCACCTAATATTGCATTCTTTGTAGATTGCTCTAGACAAGGGCATATTCTAAATGCTGTAAATGTAGTTTACATGCATGTACATGTACTGTGTATTTATGTGCACATAAATCCTGCCTACACTGGATTCTATTACCCGTGTAAACAGAGCTACACAGTTCCATACTTTAAGTAAAAGTATTAGTAATCTGTTAAAAAAATGCTCAAGCAAAAGTTGAAATATGGCTTATATATATTACTTAAGTCAAAGTGTAAAAGTACATATTACTAAGTGTACTTAAAGTAAAAAATCTAATTTATTTCTTTAAAAAGCCTTTGTAACTCACTTTTTGAAAACAGGATGTCTCTTATTGAGAGCATAAGGTACACAATCACAACACTAAGGCTACATGATTTGTACTACTACTACTACATGAATCACACAAATGATATCAGATTTGGCTGACCACAGCCAAAAAAAAAGATAAGATAATAATAATAATAATAATAATAATAAATGTATAGATGCAGATGCCTGACTAAAATTACCTAAATAAAAAATAAATAGATTGATAGATAAAACAGACATAAATACATTCATTAAAGCTAAAGTACCAAGCCTGTTTTGAAAATTTAGTGAGTACAAAGTACTTGTAGATGACAAATACCTAAAAAATACTTAAATAGCGTAGCAAAGTACTTGTACTGTGTTATTTGGGACTGTGGTGGCTTAGTGGTTAGGGTACTGGACTATGAATCGGAGGGTCCAGGGTTCATATCCCACCTCTGCCAAGCTGCCACTGTTGGGTCCCTGAGCAAGGCCCTTAACCCACAATTGCTTAGATTGTAAGACTAAGACTGTACCAGTTGTAATGTCGCTGTGGATAAGGGCGTCTGCTAAGTGACATAAATGTAAATGCACTTACCTCCTCTGCATGTAAATACACCCAGTGAAATGTATAGAATGAAGTGCTGTGCACAAACTGCACTTACATCTTTTGCAGTCACTCATCCTGATGTGTGTCCAAGTGTCTAATGGATGTTATAAATGCTGTCAAGGTGAGTTGGGTTCTTAACCTGCATAATACTTCTTCATTAGAGACATTAGAAACAAGCCGATGAAAGTGAGGTGAGTCATTGTGAGATTACCCATCATACCTTTCACCACACCACCCCCGTGAAGAATGCACCATTATGCCATTATATAAGGGTCATGTGGAAATATGTACTGTCGTGTTCAAAAGTATGTGAACCCTTCAGAACGATCTTAGTTTTGCATAAATATGAGCTAAAACCATCATTCTATTTTCACACAAGCCCTAAAAGTAGCTAAACAATATTGTACTTCAAGAAGCTGTTGAGGAAAAAGTCCAATATTCAGATGCAATATTACAGAGGCCGTATTCATAAAGATTCTTAGTACTAAGAGTGGCTCATAGTTACGAAATTCGTATACAAAGCTTAGAATTGTAGGCGATGCCCTCTCAGAGTTAGTAGTAGATCCTACTAAAGATATAACTTCTTAAAGCATCTTAACCCCTAAAAGAGCTCCTAAGGTGAAAAACTGTTAGGAGAAGAGAGGAGGACTTTTAGGTGGCTTAGAAGTTCTCTTAAGCAGAGGTAAAACAGCAGAAAGACGAGCAGAACGTTCTCCAAATACTGAATAACAGGGAGTTAATCAAACACTACCGATTAGATCATGCAGGAATAATGTTTGTGGTTGATCTGATTAGAGATTTGCTCACATCTCCTACCCAGGGGTACAATGGTGTAACAACTGAAATGAATGTTATGTACAAACCAAGCCCAGTTAAAAAGACACAGCAGCATCACCTGAATAGAGCAGAGCCACGTTTCCTTCAGTTCATAGGCTATCCAATAGATTAAGTATAGGCTATAAAACTATCAGAGTTGTAAATACACTGTTAATGAAATAAAACTATTAAATGTGAGTGTGATTAGTGTAAAATACGCAGAAATTGAATATTTCAAAGGCTTAAGACATTTCCCTAATTAAGTGGAGCAGTGAGCGACTCACGAGGGAAGTAGTATACATCAGTTGTCCACTATATTTGCGGTGCATTATGGGTAACAAAGTAGTGTACTATATAGGGAATTGATTGATCTCGATTATGGGAGGACGCAGTTCGGTTATTCGGTTATTGGGCTGTGACTGATGATGTTTCACAAGAACACAAGAACAGAAAAGTACGCATATCGAGAAACAGCCTAGGATTAGCAGTTAATTTGAAGATTAAATTGGAGTCAGGTGTTTTCAATCAATGGGATTCACTGTGGGAAGGAGAAAAGCTGGTGGAGGCAGTGTGAGGCTCTGGGTAATGCTCTACTGGGAGACTCTGGGTGTGGGCATTCATGTGAACATTAATTTCATATGCAACATCTCCCTAGATCATGTTGAAGACCAGGTGGATCAAAATAATGGTTTGCATAATTTGGCCATTCCTGGTTAAATTATATTTTTGATTTGTATATAGTAAAAGATCTGGAACTTGTATATTATCAATCACATATCTTAAAAAGTTGCCAAGATATCTGTACATTTTACTTTTCATTTTTCTAAAAGAAAATGTTTTGAAATGCACGCAATAAAGTTATAGACGTCTGTACCCAGTATTAATGTGTCATATGACCAGGGGTGCCAGACTTTTGTTAGTCCGTCCATATATATAGAGAACTGCCCAACACTGGGCTGAGCTCCAGAGACGCGTGTCTGCCCTGCTATTTCTGGATGTGGTGTTTTGATTGGAATGAAGTCCAGCTCACCCTTAGTCACCTTGGGTTTCTACTTGAGATAGGGTGTGTGCGTTGTTACTGTATTTACTGTGCCTTGTCTTGGTATACTTTTGAGGAGCAAATGTCCTTACATGGATAGAAAAACCTGGAATTTTCAATTGTGAGGACCGTTTTTCCGGTCCTCGTGAATTTACTTGCTTTTTTATAAAAATGGCAACAGTTATTTGAAAAACTAAACGAGCCAAAAGGCTTTAGATTATTGAGGTTAAGATTAGGTGTGGGTGTAGCATTAATTAGCTGCAGTCATGCTTCATTGTCATTCATGTCAGCGGAAAGTCCTCACAAGAATAGCAAGACAAACGTGTGTGTGTGTTAGTATTGCCACAGTGATTTTTTTGGAATACAGAAAGACAACGGAACGTTTGCTATTTAAATAGCCTGAGGTGTGGCAGGGTTAGATACCAGTATAATTTGGACTAAAATGAACATTGTGAATGCTGCAGTCCATCAAGACTTATTGAGTATCTGACATTTCACAGCACATAATCAAAGATGGAAGCAATGACCAGAGCTATTTGAAGCCACCTGCAATATAAGTACTGCACCACCAACAGAGCCATCATTTTGTAATAGATAATTAACCTGTGATAATGTAAGTGTAGCCTTTAATACTGTGGAAATGAAAGGCCTTGTTCCCATTCATTACATTAAAGCAATACCAACATGATATAGGTGCAGTTTTTGGGTCCTGTCATGCAGGGTACCCTTGGTCAGGCAGGTGCTACAGCCCTCAAGGGGCCACCATGTGGGGACGTCACGCTGAGAAACCTCACCTGTCCCAGTCCCAATATCTCACTTTATAGCACTCCATCTTGTTTTATTGCATAAGTATAACAGTATTTTAATGCTATCATTGACAAATACATTGACTGCATTTAGACTTCCATTAGTTGAGTGTTTTTCTTAGTACAGGGAAACATGTAGACATTCCTGTGCTTGGAAATCACAGATACAAGGATCTGTCAGGCAATGGAGATCATTTTCTTCTTGATGCCTTGAAATCCTTTATCAATTCCTTTGCTGTCATGGGATTCAATTGTGTCTCAGACCAAAGTTCCTTCACCCCTAGAGTTAATGTGTCACTTCTTCATGAACGATCCAGTGTGTGTGGTCCCGAAATGTTAAACATGCATACGAGTTTTGTAAGACAATTCACGGCAAGGAAGGGAGGTTCAGTTATACAGCATCTTTCACACAGTGGGTTGTTCAAAGAGCTTTACAAAAAAAATACAAAGATGATTAAGGGCTGTACAGTGGTGCAGGAGTTAGCTCTGTGATGTGTGGGTAATGCCTATCCCAGAATTCACAGGGTGCCAGTCCATCACAGGGCTGGGTTGGACTCGCTGTTGCTGCACTTGGGAATGATCTCCCTTGTCCAGGCTCCAATCTCTCAGACACGGGCAATATTGCCTCTAGGTTCCTTGACTGCGATCCTGTGAATGCGATCCGAGTGAAATGTTCCACCTAAGTGCCCTAAAGTAAGATGTAAGAATATTAAATCTCAAAAGGCACGCATACAAGATATGAGCAGCAGTGCATTAGGGCAAAAAGAGTATAAAGTTCTAAATTGAAACCGAAACCTTAGAATAAGGTTTAGAATTAAAATGGTCTCATGATGGGTATTATGGGAATTATTTAAACTTGTCTAACTGATTAGTTCCTGGGCGTTACTATGGCCTGGTGGGTAGCACTGTTGCCTCAAGGTCGTGGGTTCGATCCCAGGTGGAGTGGTCTGGGTCCTTTCTGTGTGGAGTCTGCATGTCCTCCTCGTACTCCAAGTACTCCGGTTTCCTCCCATAGTCCAAAGACATGCTTTAGGTTAATGGATTACACTAGTGCTCCTAGTGTGTGATTCTGTGTATGTGTGAGTGTATGTGCCCTACGATGGATTCGCGCCCTGTCTAGGGTTGTTTCTGCCTTGCGCCCTATGCCCCTGGCTAGGCACCGGCTTTGCCGCGACCCTGTCCAGGATTAAGAGGACCAGAAAGTGAATGAATGATTACCTCCTAATAATCGGATAACTCCATTCAGCCCGTATAGTAACAGCATATTAGATCCTGGAACAGAATAGGCTGGATGTGAACCATTTATACATGATTAATAATAATTAATCCCGCTACAACTAAAGTCATGAATGAGCTTCACCAGGTCTGGTATGACTTGGGTGACACGGTGGTCTAACACCTAGCCCCCGAATGGAGAGACTGGGTTTGGGTCACAGTCTCATATAGAAATGATGGAGAAGTTAGAAACAGTGACCCCAGCTGGCCCTGTCATGAACCAGCATCTCCTCCAAAGCACACTTACACCTCTGCCTTGTTCTTTGGGATACTTTGATGAAGACGAGTGGGAATAAAGTTGGAAAAAAGACTGAGATCTCAGTTCATTAGCATGGAAAAATCTGTATAGATGTTATTGGTACCTTCAGGTGTTTGGAATTTTCTCATGAGGACAAACAGGACTTGTGGAGCTCCTCAGCAAGTTTCCCCATGGTATCAAGGGCAATACATCACCAATTCTGAAGCTAGTCCTCTAAATACAGTCGGGTGCACTCCCAGTCAACTCTCAACTGGTCAATTAGAAGCTTCTAAAGGTCATTCTGCCAATTTCTTGCTAAAGAAAGAGACCGTGGACTGAGTGTACGTAAACTTTTGACCCACTAATTTCACTCACTCGCTTTCCATACCAGCTTAATCCATCTCAGGGTCGCGGGGTAGCCAGGGCCTAACCAGCAACACAAGGCGGCAAACAATCTTAGACAATTAAGCCTTTTCTCTGATGTGAATAAAGTACATACCCAATCGTACACACCTAACCCTTGTAACATGAAATGTGTAGCCTTTGAGTCTGCTTGTCTAAACTTGCTTGCCCTCAATAGAAATAAGGTTGGAAATCACAGAACTATTCCTTTAATGATAATGTGTTTGTCATTTGTAAGCCTACAATGATAAAAACACAACAGAAAAAGTTTGCCGCATATCTCTTCATCTCTGTCCCCAAACCACATCACATAATGCGGTCCTTATCAACATTGCTGGTTTTCTGAAGTCGTGTTTGCAGAACGTCAGAATAAATCTGATTAAAAAGTGGTTATAAATGGATGTGCTATATTGTTGTTGTATACTGAAAATCTCTTCTTGTAGATGGAGAAATGTTTAATAGATGTGGTCTTTTAGTCTTTCTAAACAAGCTTTAGAAGGGTGATTATTCATCAGGAGTTGATGCTGGTGTCCTGTTTGTCTGTGATGGGATTACATTGTATAAACAGTACACTGGGACTGTCATATTACTGGGACTGCACATCATATACTGGAAATACGATCCTGGTAATGTGTTTAGCCTATTAACTCAGGATGTTCACTGGTCAGCCTCTTCATACATGCATTATGGACAAAAACGAAAAACATCTTTAGAAGGAGGGAGACTAACCACATAAACCTTGTATGCTGCTGTTAGTTCAAGTGATTCAAGTACAGATAAAAGCATTAGAGTCACAAAGTAATTCAAAGAAACTTTAATGGTTAGCTTTGTTTCCTTAACATATTAACTCAATGTATATTATTTACAACATATGTAATTTCTGGCATTACATTTGTACATCTCAGAAAATTATAAATGGTCATCAATATTTGGAAGTATTTTAAAGATAAGTTAAAGGAAGAGTGCCTCTGGTGAGACAGAAACATCTGGGAAACACATCTAGTAACACACAACTTGCAACTTTAACTTTTGGTGCCAGAAGACCAAGCAATGGAGGCCAAAGGTTTGAGACCACTAGTGACAATGATTGTTTGGAACTTGGTGGAGAAAGGGTAGTACTGTGGCAAGATAATGACCAAAACCACCCATCAGAGCTTTGCTACAACACCTTGAAGACCAAAGAAGATCAAGGATTGCTGACTGTCATGGACTTGCCACAGTCACCTGACCTAAAATCCAACAAGCATTTACTGAAGCATTTAAAGACTGAGAAAGTGAAGTGTTCAGTACCATCGCAAGATGCTTTTTGGGAGATTGGGAGATCATGCTGGATAACATGGATCATCAGATTTTGCACAAACTTGTGGTGTCCATGCTAGCTCAGGTACACACTGTCATTACAAACAAAAGGGGGGACTAGTAGTGTGTGAGCCAGTATGATTGGATCAGACACAGCAGTGCTGCTGGAGTTTAAAACATTGTTCACTCACTGTCCACTCTGTTGGACACGTATCATATTGCTCCACCACGTAGAAGTGAAGACCAGAGACAGTAGCTTATCTGTTGTTGCACAGCAGTGTTCTTCATCCTCATGTTCTTCATCCTCTAATTCTTCATCAGTGCCCACATGACGCTGCCTACAGGCATTTTCTGACTGGTGGACTATTTTCAGTCCAGCAGTGACACTGAGATGTTTAAAACTCCAGCAGCCAAATAATACCTGATCTGTGAAGTAAAGGGGATGAACAAAATATGCAGAGAAACAGATGGACTACAATCTGTAATTACAGAACTACAAAATGCAGTAACCGCTAAAACTTAAAGAAAGAATAAGTGGAATATGAACGGAAAGACTTTTGCCCAGTACTGTACATCTTAGCTTAGCAGCAGCAGCAGCAGCAGAAGACTGGGAAATCATGCTAAACTTTACAATGCCAGGAAACCAAACACAACTTTGAAATGCAACAGAATTCTCACCTCGTCAGAAGCGTGACCATCGATAACATGAGGAACAAGCGCAGTGAGAATGATGTAGCTAAGGAAGTAGTTTCTTTGCAAAAGTATAAGTAAAAATAAATGTATTGTCAGTTAAACTGTGTCTATATTTAAAACCGTTATGTCCTGGAGCACATTTAAAGTCACACAAGCCCCTCTAATGCAGCACTGATTGGGACATTGCTGTGACTGCAGCTACCTAATGTCATTTACAACACCAGAAGGCACACTAAGTGGAATAAAATACTGTATATAAAAGGTTCAAAGAGGTGATCTGGAAGTCTCTTCAGTGTGTCAGCAGCAATAAAAGGAGCTATGCTTTGAGAGAAAGTGATGTTTGCACCTGACGGATGGGAGCTCTTGTTGCTGTGTGCATCAATGTATATCTGGCTGGTGTGTCTCTTTCCTGGGAGGTGTTAGGATAGCTGGGATTTGAAATGGTGTGAGTGTGATACTCAGTGAACCAGTAAAAGCTGAGTCACCATGTGTGTGTCTGTTTGAAGCCTGTGTATATCCATCCTGGGTGCTGGAGATGTTATGGAGTTTGGCATGTCATGCGATTTCCTATGGGGCATTCAGGATGTGGTTATTACACACTAAAGGGAAACTTTGCATGTTTTTGGGCACATCGTCTTGATGCATGCTCAATGATCCAGGTAAGAAAATCCAAGAAGTTGAATCTGTTCATCTGGACATAGATTTTATTGGAGAAACGTTTCGTCACTCATCTAAGTGACTTCTTCAGTCTCAGCAGTTGGAAAAATTTCCCCAATCTTATATACAGCACGTTGCATAACGACTGGTACCAGCACCATTGGGGGGGGGGGGGGGGGGGGGGGACCAGCACCATTGCATAACAATGGGACCGGTGATCAGTTTTAATATGCAGATTTACATAGCCATTAACGAATGGCCCACATGTGGCCATTCACACATGATTGGGGAAGGGCTGCAATGGCTCCATTGTAAGATGGTGAGAGGTGTACTCTGAGGCCCCCTCCTCGGTTCGGGATGGACGTTCCCTTTTTTACAAAAATGGCTTCTTTTACCCCACGTTCAAACCATCGTTCCTCCCTATCAAGGATCTGCACGTCTTCATCTTTGAAAGAGTGTCCACTGAACAATTGAGACGCATATTTGCCAAACACCGCGTCTCAGTGGCTTTCAAAAACCCCAAAAACAACGCTACGGCCAGAAACTGGTCCACCCAAGGATCGGGTCCCCCAGCACAAACAGAGTAGTATGTAGTGTACGCTGTGAAGTGCCAGGAGGATTGCCAGGAATTGTACATCGGGGAAACCAAACAGCCACTGGCAAAACGGATTGCACAACATAGAAGAGCTACCTCATCAGGTCAGGACTCTGCGGTTTACACCCACCTACAGGCCAGTGGACACTCTTTCAAAGATGTGAAGACGTGCAGATCCTTGATAGGGAGGAACGATGGTTTGAACGTGGGGTAAAAGAAGCCATTTTTGTAAAAAGGGAACGTCCATCCCTGAACCGAGGAGGGGGCCTCAGAGTACACACTCTCACCATCTTACAATGGAGCCATTGCAGCCCTTCCCCAATCATGTGTGAATGGCACATGTGGCCATTGTCGTTAATGGCTATGTAAATCTGCATATTAAACTGATCACCGGTCCCATTGTTATGCAATGGTGCTGGTACCAGTCGTTATGCAACGTGCTGTATATAAGATTGGGGAAATTTTTCCAACTGCTGAGACTGAAGAAGTCACTTAGATGAGTGACGAAACGTTTCTCCAATAAAATCTATGTCCAGATGAACAGATTCAACTTCTTGGATTGCTCACTTCCTTTCAGGTAACATTTTGTTGGTTCTAAATAGATACAACCCCAAATCAGAAAAAGTTGGAACAGTGTTCTTTACATTTCCTCTGACCTTTATTTCATTGCAGACAGTATGAGCCCAAGATATTTCATGTTTTTTTAACATCCATTCCTCCATCCCTGCAATTCAGCCTTGCAACATATTCCAAAAATGTTGGGACAGGGACAAGTTAGGGCTAGTAATGAAGCAAAAAACAAAATATTGTTGGACATGGTTAACATAAGGCTTCTTTTTTGCACAGTAAAGTTTTAAGTGCCATTTGTGCATGTACCTTCGTATTGTAGTGCTTGATAAAGGTCTGATAAACTAATCCCTTGTCCATGTGGTTCTATCAGCTATTGATGAATGATGATTCTTGATGCAGTGCCGTCTGAAGGGTCGGAGATCACCCCTCTTCAGTTTAGGCTTGTGTCCTTGCCCTTTACACGCTGAAATTCCTTCAGGTTCCTTGAAATGTTTAATGATATTCTGCACTGTAGAAAGATAAATATGTAAATCCCTTTGAGCCTTTCTTTGAGGAACATTTGTTGACAAACTGGAGATCCTCTGCTTATCTTTACTCCCCAAAGACTCTTTCATGGGTACTGCTTTTGCACCAAATCATGATTATAATCATCTGTAGACATCACTTGTTTAAAATCACATTTGACAAAGTTCTACATTTCATTGTAGAACTTTACAATAAACAGACTGAAATATGACTCATTCTTAAAAAATGGACAAATAAAACTGTCTTTCTAGATGATTCGTAAGTGGTTTGGTAAGGTTTCAGGACTTAACTGGTGTCTAATGCTTCGTTAACATTAGCAGAAATGAAAGTCATCTTGAATGTCTTTTCATTTCAGAAAAGCAGCATGTTATATGACCGGGGGTGTCCAAACTTCTGCATAAGACTAGCTCAGCCTTAAACTGTTTAATCATGTCTCGTCTCCTCTTTAGCACATTTCAAACTGCAGAACCATAAGACGGCAGTAGAATATTTTATTTCCCCTGTGGCTTTCCCATTAGATATCTCAACCCATATCCATCACTCATTATGTCTCCAGAGATACACAGTCTAAAGATCTCTTTTACAAATGTTATGCACTTCTTTTAAATTGTTATCCATTATTCCCATCACCATTCCTCCAATTGTAGTCATAGCTAATTACCATCTACAGCGGAATATTTTTTTGTCATATGACAGCTTTCAGTCGGGGATGATGAGGGATATGGCTGGCCTGATAGTACCATCTATTGTGACAACAACATTGGTGACAAAATACACCAATGGGGGTGCGCCACCACTTTGTTTTTTGTAAAACAACATCAAATGGTGCTTTGGTAACATCACTATCAGCTGCACTATTGGTACTGTGCCATCCACATTGGTAACGACCTTTGGGGATATGTGATCTTCATTAGACAACGCCATTGGCAGTGTGGCACGAACATTGGTAAAAACTCTATTGGTGGTGCACCATTCACACTGGTAGTGTCACATTACCGCTGCGATTAAACCACTGGTGGTGTGGACAGGGTCATCATAAAACCTATTGGGGCACATGTGGTAAAAAGTCAATTTTAGGCTGGATTGCGAAGCAGAATTACAGGACACACCGAAAGAAACTGGCTCTGACTGATATCTAGTGATAGAAATAAAGTCAGCCCCGCTGCAGGCAACGAAATTATAGGGCATAGCTATATGTTTTGGCCACTTGCAACATATAATCTACCAAAAGTGCATATTACACCACTAAGGCAAAGGCATTCATTAAACTAGCAAAGGCAACAGTTATAACAGCATAAACGAAACTAATGCAATTAATACAAAATGTTTAGTGTTAACTTGTTCTTCATTTCTCATCCATTTTCCAAGTGTTAAATCACTTCATGTATTTAATATTTAACAGGCTTATTTTTTATGCACAGCCGTGCCCTTGTGAATAGTGATTTGGCAAACAGAGGGGTACAGCTGGCGGTAGTGTTCCCCAGTTGTGTGTGTGTGTGTCGCAGTACAACAAGCAGTCCACAAACACCTCTGGGTGTGGCATGATGGTGGGGCATGAACATTGGTAACAACACTACTGTTGGTGCGACATCAACAGTGGCAACCACATCGTTTGTGTTGTGCCATTCACACTGGCAATAACATCAATGGTGTTGCGTTATCAATATTAATAACAATGCCTCTGGCGGTGCACAAACCACATTGGTAACAAGACCACTGGTGTTGAATCTCTAAACACGCTAATAGCTGCTGTGTTAATTAAAGACGGTGTAAATCAAACAGATGGCTATTGACATTGGGACACTATTCCAGCCAGCCTCTCTTCTGATGATTAGCATTGATGAAGTTAGCAAACCAGCAGGTTTTACTGGACCTGAGGGGAAGATCACATGGTAATGCTAAAGTAAATCCATTAATAAAGTGTGCTGCAGCTCAGGGGAGAAGATATCACTCAGATTGAAGGACAGCAGATATGAGGACCTACACCCACCAGCAGAACGTCATAGCAAACAGAGAGAGGAGAATGAAATAGGAGAGGACCTGACAGACTAATGCGCACCACAGAGATGGATGACTGATGAGTGCGACAAGTTGTTTTGTGAAGGACAGGAAACTGGTGTTTACCAAAGCTCTCACCTTCAGATGCACACACCCCACCTTAATATTTTACCAAGGTGTCAGTGATGATTCAGCAGTCATTGCACAATCAGGATCAGTCTGGTTCACATGTTGATGCTCATCTGGAGTCATGAATAGGTGATGTCATGGGTTTGAGTGACGTAGTTTGTCTCTACGGCAACAAGATGCATTGTCATAAACCCAGTTTAAGCTAACAATTTTTTAAGTTGAATCACTATGACAGTATATTTGTGCTTTGTGTAGACTGTTGTATTATTACTGATGATACCTGGGTGGTCTAAAAAAGTCTATTGTGATGGTTCAGAAAACAAAAACAAAATTCAAACATTTGTTTCCCCAAAATGAGCCAATATTTCTGAGGCTGGCTGTATATTCATGTCAACCAGACACTCTCACGAGGCATTTAGCAGCTTCTTAATATTACTGCTGGTAAAAAATGGCTGGTATAACTACATTGTTTGACAGTGGTACTGTGGTAGCCTAGCGGTTAAGGTACTGGACTTTGGACCAGAAGGTCCAGGGTTCAAATCCCACCTCTGCCAAGCTGCCACTGTTGAGTCCTTGAGCAAGATCCTTAACCCACAATTGCTTGGATTGTAAAACTGTACCAATTGTAAGTCGCTCTGGATAAGGGTGTCTGCTAAATGCTGTAAATGTAAATGTAAATTTTACCCATAGTTTATTGAAACTGAAAGGTTACCAAGTAGTTTTTAGGTTGGTTTGGGTTTTTTTGTGCCTTTACCTATTCTCCCAGACATTTGGTAACCTGGACGCTGCTTGCCAGTCTGGTTCTCATGTTGAGGCCCATATGGAGTCATGAACAGGTGATGTCATGGGCTTGTGTGACACAGTTTGTCTCTATGGCAACAACTAAAGTAACTCAGTGGTTATAAACCCAATGTAAGCAAACAGGATTTATCTGAATGACTATGAGAATATATTTGTGCTGCTCCGTTCTGAATACTGATACTGACTGTGGTCTATTAGGAAGAGTAAAATGTCAATTCCTTCCTCCCACCCAGCAGTGCCAGTGATGCCCCAACTGACTTCAGGATGCCATGGCTCCAAAATTGTTACTTGCAAGATGACGTGAGAAATACTGCACAGAAACTTGGTTCTTTATTCCATGTATATGATTTATCTACTATATATTTCGACTATTTTACTTGCCACTGTTGCCCTAGGATTGCTCCCTGGAGCTGTAGCTAGATGTATCTATATCTGCTTTGAGGCAATGATATGTGGTAAGAAGTGCTATATAAATACACTTGGCATGATTTGACTTGATGATGTTGGTGCAGTGGCTTCACAGCTCCAGAGCTTCCTAATTCGGCCCAGACTCTGACTGTATGGAGTTTGCATGTTCTCCCCATATCTGTGGTTTGCTCTGGGTACTCTGGTTTCCACATTCCCTAGACCTGCATTAGGTTAGTTGGTGTCTCTCTAAAGTATCGTGTGAGTGAGTGCGTGTGTTTGTGTGTGCACATGTACCCTACCTCATGGCCTCCCGATAATCTGGTCACCTCACAGCTCCAGTGTCCGCGGTTTGATCCCAACCTCGGACTATGTCTGTGTGGATGTTCTCCATGTATCAGTGTTACCAGGTTTACTCCGGGTACTCCGATTTCCTCCCACATACCAAAGATGTGTGCTAATTGTTTCTAAAGTGCCCTTTTGTGTGTGTATTTGTGAGTTCCTGTGCCCTACGATGTATTGGCGCCCTGCCTAGCGTTCTTCCTGCCTTGCACAGGGTGGCACAGCGATACAAATTGAAAGAATGAAGGAATAATGTAAATTGTAAATGTGAATGGAATGGTGTACCATTCACATTCCAGCTTGTGGAATGAGAACTACATCGTTATGTAACATCTGTAGCACCCAAAGCTGTTAGTCAAAGGAAGTGGCATTGAATTGGAGAGAAGTTCACCTAGATGAACTGAGTCTAGGTGATACAGACAAGACTAGACCTGCGTTACAACGGTGAGCTCGTCAGAATGAAGAACCGAGAGGGCAGAGGATGTCTTTTTATCCAGCTGAATGTTCCAGCTACTGCAGTGTTGAGGACACATTTGTCGCGCTATCCTTGTAAGGATTTTCCATTGACATGATCATTACTTTAGGTAATTAATGCTACACTTACACATAAACTTAACTACTAACCTTAACCTCAGTAATCTAAAGCAAATCTCTCTTGATTTTTCAAATATAGGTTTTTGTAAAATGCAATTAAAATTGGCAGGTTTTCCTGTCATAGGAAGACTACGTAGCGCGCGCACACACACACGGAAACAAATAGAGCAAGCATGGAACAAGGAGGAGGGGATGGGGAGAGGAGGGAAGCAGGGAGGGAACGTGGGAGGGATTAGCTCTGCGTTCTTCCTATCAGGTGTTGGCAGAGGCCGGCTGTCCAGGGAAGGAGGGAGCGAGAGAGGGAAGGACAGCGAGAGCTGGAGAGAGGGTGAGAAGTAGACAGAGATGTTCACTCTTGCTCAACCTGCCGGTGGCACTCGGGTCGTTCGTGGCACAAGAATACGACTGAACTGCAGAAGACTGAGACTGGCAGAGCAGCACCGGTGCCAAGCAGAATGTCTGAGTCTAGCATCCAGTCAAAGAAGGCTGGCATTCGGGCCGCTGTCATCCTTATAGGACTACTGCATAAGAACAGGAGACACAAGGAAAGAGAAAAGGAGAAGGAGAAAGAGAAGGAGCGGTAGGTGAACTTCTGCTTCTGTACTCTTTCGGTTAGGGCTTGTTTGTAGTTTGCTTTTAATCTGCAAATTTGCTAGCCAGTGAGGATTCTGGAATTCATAGGGGAAAGGTGAGGTAGTCACCTGAACAGGACGCCAGTCCCGTCCTTAATGTTTACCAAGAAACAAGAGGGAGAAATCAATCTGCAGGTGCTTGTAGACTGTACAACCTAATAAACGGACTTGGAGATGCCAGTAAGCTCATGAAGTCTGTTGTGATGCTTCTGAAAAAATTGCATTTATAAATTGAACAGATTTTTTCCCCCCCAAAACAGCCAATATTCCTAAAGCTGACTGTGTCATCGTGTCACTCTTGTAAGAGACATGTTAGAAACTTTGTGAATTTGCAACTGGTAAAAGTGGCTGGTAGAATTACCAGCAGAGGTTCTAGACCATTTGAAAGGTGGGCAGGCTAGGGAGGAGCCCATTACTTTATACCTAAATGGGCATTGCGGGCATTAATGAACTCACTTTTCATTAGGGGATGTTGTCACAGGGGCACTGGCCCCAGCTGCCCCTCCAGAACCGCCACTGATAAGTATTCCAGTTGTTTGCTGTTGGTAATTTTACCCATTTTTTTTATTGAAACCACAAGGGTACCAGTTAGGTTTTAGGTACATTTTCCCTCAGACATTTGGTAACCTGGACACTGCTTGGCATTTGTATCTCACAAGTAACCAACGTTTTCATAATTGTACACATTTTCCGTGGAAGTGGACTCGATGTTCATCAGTTCATTGCATGCAAAGGAAAGTGTGTTACAGTGTGCTGGTAAGAATTGCTGACGGTACACAAGATCTTCTGAGACACTGTCATTGTCATTTATCGCAGCATCTGTAATGTCATATTGTCTTGCCTTCAAGTGTCCCATATGAGTCTATACGACAGAATACGCACTCATTATTTAGCACTGTTGTAGGGTTACTTGATTGTAGGAGTCACCTCAAGAATGCTGGGTGAATTCATTTCGAGCCCTGCTTTTGGCTATTCTGATCAGTTATTCTTATTGGCATAGTTTTGTTTACCACCTTGGGTAGCTTATGGGTTAACATACTGCATTATAAACCAGAAGGTCGCCAAGCTGCCCCTGTTGAGTCCTTGAGCAAACCCTTAATCCATAATTGCTTTGAATTGTAAGATTGTAGAAGGTATAAGTCGTTCTGGCTAAGGGTGTCTGCCAAATATTAACTTAAACATAATTGTAATTAAGGCTGTACCTCTTGTTGGAGCTCCGTCATGTTTTCTATTGCATGTGGTAACCAGGGCAGTGTGGATAACAAGCACCCAATTAAGAGGTAGCTGTGTAATGAGAAAGGAAGACAAACATGGCCAGTTTGTCAAATGAACAGGTGTGCACCAGTCAGTTCTGATCTACAAGTAAATGGATAACTGGTTACACTTTGCCTGCAGAGATTGTACAAAAATATAGAGGATCGGAATTGAGCTCGGTGTAGTGCAAGTTGAAAAAGGCGAGTACTATTTATCTTCACTTAGATGCAGCTGCTACTAAAGAACAGAACCTCCCGGAGGACACAACCTTTTCAGGTCCACCACCTCTCATGGGCAGGTTCCAGCAAGCTTGACTAACTTATACCGACTAGGAGGAGTTTAGGACTGTCGATTCAGGCCAAACATTCCCACTGTTCCGTCTAATCATTACTCCGGACATTCCCGGTTTGTTCTGTTAGAGCTGCACCATATGGTCTTACTGGCATTTGATAAGCACCCACCTTCCTTAAAGGAATATGCAAACGATTTTCTTCTGATCTCTATCTACCACATCTGGAGTGCATAACCTGGGTGACCTTGGATGAGAATTTTGACAGTTTCCCTGTACTGAGAACAGAAAGTCTGTTCAATCTGAAAGTGTAGTACTGTTAACAAGCAAGCGACTTTTGGGTAGTGTACCTCTTGGTGAGAGATTGTTGACTGCTAGGCATGCCTCTGTGACACATTTACCCACAGCTGGGCCTGTAGATCCTCCACACTTGTAGTTTGTCGAAGATGATGTCCTTGCTGGTCCTATAAATGATGGAATGTGCAAGCCTCATTTGGTGATCTCTAACTACCATGGCTGGAGTGCATTAGATGGATGACCTTGGATCAGAATTTTGACAGTTTCCTTGTACTGACAACAGAACGGAAAGTCTGTTCATGCTGGAAATGTAGTACAGTTAACAAGCACTTTTAACTTTTGGGTAGTCTACCTCTTGGTGAGAGGTTGTTGACTGCCAGATATGCCTTTATGACACATTTGCCCAAAGCTAGGCCTGTAGATCCTCCACACTTGCAGGTTGCCCAAGCTGGTGAGCAGGCAGGTCAAGGAAGTGTTGCAATCTGGCCGAGACATGTGTATGGGCGAGCATTATCCTGCTGAAAAATGCCAGTTGGAAGCTCTGCCATGAGAGTCAACATGTGGACGCAGGATATTCTGCACATATCACTGATCTGTTAGTGTCCCTCGTATCACTACTAGGGGTGACCGACTGTCGTATGCGATGGCTCCCCAGATCATCACACTAGCTGTTGGGGCAATGTGTCTCCCCACAACAAAGGCACAATTGAAGCGTTCACCACAAGGACCTGGATTCATTGCTAAAGACAATACAGTGCCAGTCCATAGCAGTCCAAGTATCTCATTCATTACACCACTGCAAACGAAGGTGATGCTGACTGGCTGTCAATGGCAGGACAATGGGCACCATGACAACTAATTTCCTTTTGCTTAGGTCCTGGAAATGGTCTGGGCATAGATGGGGGTATGTAGTGAGGGTACCAACGGTGTCTGGATGAACAATGAAACTGTGGGAGCTGCTCATGCTTGTTGTGGGATCAAACGATCTTCTCTACTGGTGGTCTGCTGTCTGCCTGTGGCATCACGGAATCACTGCTCCCAACACCTAGGTAAGAATGGCCCAGATGGCGAGCAGTTTGTCAAAATGTCCAACCTGCTCGTCTCAGTCCAATGATGAGTCTGTCAACTTGGCGAAATGTCTTTGAGTGCATCGTAGAGGCATGCCTAGCAGCCACCCATCTCTCACCAATCTCTGCTTTTTAGATGGAAGCAGGGGAAGCACTTTTGTGCCTTCTTGTGGCAAGACCCAGCGTCTAATCATACCACACCTGTAATCATTTACATATCTGTCTGAGACGTAGCTGCGTGCCAGGTTTTGCAGCAATTTGACATTTCTGTCTGGGTGCTTTTTTATTTTTTTGTCAGTGACGTTATAGCATCTAGGCTGCCCAAGGTTGGGTCCATTTTTGTGTCTTGGTCCTCAAGGTTTCTTCCTCATAACATATGAGGGGTTTTGCCTAGCCACTGTTGCCATAGGCTTGCTCAGTAGAGATTGTGGGCATGTATGCTTGCAAAGCTGCTCTGAGACAATGCTCAAAGTTGTAAAAAAGCACTACAGAAATAAATCTGCTAGAAATCTGAGAAATTGAGTTGTAAATCAAAACTGTGTGAGTTCTTTACAAGGCTTTTTCATAGCTGGGGGGATTTCTCTGACCTTGTAATTTTCACTCCCCTAAGTACTTACAATAAATCTGTAGCATCTGATTAAGATGAACACGGCGAATCATAATGAACGGAATGTTTTCTCACGTACTGCAGGGTGAGCTCGTTTTAGATCATATAATTTAGTAGTGGTGTTTTATCATTATGGAAGTAAACTGGCAGCCAAAGATGTGTGGAAAAAATATGAGCCATGTAATCACACTTCCTAATTCTAGTAAGAGGTGAAGTAGTATTAACTGGAACATCCAGAAAGGAAGACATTAGAGTAATACAGACTAAATGTAATAAAAGCATGGATTTATAATAATTTCCTGCATCACATGGTGACAGTATATCTGTATTTAGGTGGTGCTGGTGGGGAAAGGTGATTTGTCACTTTATTTTGTTTAGTTCAATAAGAAGTTGCAGTTTTACATGAATTTCAGTGTTTAAAATAAATTCCAGTGGAGTTTGGAAGTGGGGTGGAGGTCGGTTGAGGACATGAGGCATGACACCATTCTTATCTGCAAAAGGGGGCGCTGCAGAAAAAGTTTGGGAACCACTGTCATATATTTTCCTGCACTGAGATCCAAATGAACACAGTTCTCAGTGGCAACACACGACGTGATTAGTTGCCCAGATATGACCATGTTGATAACACACAACCACAAATTCCTCTATTTGAAAATGTAGTTCCATCCGTGAAAGGACAAACTCTACAAATTTGTGATAAACCCAGAAACTTGACATTCAGCTAATAGAAGTAGTCTGTCATTGTGGCACAGTTGGCTTTTGAGCTATGAATTGGCGTTGTACACTCCTGATCAAAATCTTAAGACCAGTTAAAAAATTGCAAAAATTAGCATTTTACACTATTGGATCTTAAGAAGGTTTTAAGTAGAGCTTCACAATGCTAAAAGAAGAAATCGTCGCAAGAGACAAAGTTTTGAGCAGGGAATTTTTTGAAAACTGCATTTACACTCAAACATGATTTTTTCAGCTGATCAAAAGTTTAAGACCATAGCTCAAAAAACCCCCGAAAACTCCCTCAAAACAGAAATCAAAGTGTCAAAAAGAGGACTCAGTAATGAGTAGCTCCACCATTCTTGTTAATCACTTCAAACAATCGTTTAGGCATGCTCGATGCCAGTGTTTTCAAGAGGCTAGTGGGGAAGTTGCTCCAAGTGTTGAAGATGGCTTCACGAAGGGCATCCACTGTCTGGAACTGATGTCCATTTTTGTAAACTTCCCTTGCCATCCATCCCCAAATGTTCTCAATCTGATTTAGATCACGGGTACACGCAGGATGGTCCAAAAGAGTGATGTTACTCTCCTGGAAGAAGTCCTTTGTCAGACAGGCATTGTGAACTGCAGCATTGTCCTGTTGAAAAACCCAGTCATTACCACACAGATGAGGGCCCTCAGTCATGAGGGATGCCTGCTGCAACATCTTCACATAGCCAGCTGCTGTTTGACGGCCCTGCACAACCTGAAGCTCCATTGTTGTTCCATTGAAGGAAAACGCACCCCAATCCAATGATGGAGCCCCCCCCCACTGTGCCGTGTAGAAAACATCTCAGGTGGGATCTCCTTGTCAAGCCAGTAACGTTGGAAGCCATCAGGCCCATCAAGGTTAAATTTTTTCTCATCAGAGAAGACAACTTTCTTCCACCTTTCAATGTCCCATGTTTGGTGCACCCTTGCAAAGTCCAAACGGGCAATTTTGTGGCGTTGAAGAAGACGTGGCTTTTGAAGACGTTTTTTATTTCTGAAACTCTTCCCTCGTAGATGCCGTCTGATGGTTATTGTGCTGCAGTCAGCACCAGTAATGGCCTTAATTTGGGTAGAGGATCGTCCCGTGTCTTGACGGACAGCCAATCGGATCCTGCGGCTCAGCGCTGGCAAAATTTTTTTTGGGTCTACCACTTGACTTTTTTGTTCCATAACCCTCAGGGTCATTTAAAAAATGCAAAATGACTGTCTTACTGCGTCCAGCCTCAGCAGCGACAGCACGTTGTGAGAGGCCTTGCTTATGCAGTTCAACAATCCTACCACGTTCAAAGTCAGTGAGCTTTTTTGCTTTTGTGATCAGGAAGTCTTGACAGTGTAAATACTTGACAGAAAATGACATGGAATCAAAATTTTTGCGCAGCTTTTGGCTTTTAAAGGCTGTGGTCTTAAACTTTTGATCAGCTGAAAAAATCATGTTTGAGTATAAATGCAGTTTTCAAAAAATTCCCTGCTCAAAATCTTTTGTCTTTTGCGCCGATTTCTTCTTTTAGCATCGTGAAGCTCTACCTAGAACCTTCTTAAGATCCAATAGTGCAAAATCCGAATTTTTTAACTGGTCTTAAGATTTTGATCAGGAGTGTAGCTGTGGCTGACATGATTAAGGTTTGAGATCGGATTCTGGTTTTTGCCAGCTTTGTAAATGCAGTTGAACTTTACACAGTTGGGTCTGGTACACTGGAAGTTTGCTGGCAATCTGCCGTGGCAGCCAACCTGCTCAAGTTAACAAGCCAAGTTTACTTGGCATCCATGAATGAGGAAGAAATCAGGAAATGTTAATGCTGTTACACCAACAGCTCCAGCCTTCTAACTGACTGCAAGTCAAGTAAAGTCAATGAATTTATAATGGGCCTGTAACAACAGATCCTTTTAAAGTAGCTTAACAAGCACTGAACCTGTGGTGACAGTGGTGAGGAAACGTTCCCTAAATGTCAGGAATAAGACTCAAAGGACGACCCATCCTCCTTGGGCAGCCTAGATGTTATATGTAAGAATGAAATTGAATTAAATTAAAGAAAATTGTCTAAAAAATAGGATCTAAGAGCATTTAAATACAATAAAGTATAACGGCATTCCAGTGGAATCTTGGAATTCGAAAGCCTCTTCACTCTAACCTTTCGGACATTGGATTGCCCCCAACATTTGCTCCCAAATCCGAACAAAAATAAATAGAACACCAAATGGTGCGATCTTCCAACCACAATGCACGTAATCCAATCCAGCCGGTGGCGATAATGCACTAATTTGGTATTCCAGTCACCATAAAATCCAAAGAAAATGAAGAAGTATGGTGCAATCATAGGAATATTATATATGTTATTCAGTCATTCATTCTCTTATGCGCTTAATCCTGGACAGGGTCATGGGCTGCTGCTTAGCCAGCAGCACAGAGCTCAAGGCAGGAACAACCCTCGACAGGGCACCAGTCCATTGTTCACGCACACTAACAAACTCATACACACACTCACACACCAGGGCCACTTTAGCATAATCACTTAACCTAAAGCATGTCTTTGGACTGTGGGAGGAAACCTCAGAGTAGCCGGAGTAACCCCACGTGGACATGGGGAGGACCCAGACCCACCTAGGATCAAACCCAGGATGTTCTTGCTATGAGCGATACAACTTTGTGGCTACAACTTTGTATTTCATGTCTTTATGTTTCCCAGATTTCATGCCTGTATTGATTTTATGCATTGTATTAAGTTCCTTTCCTTTATTCATGCTTTTCATCATTAATTACATACGAATACAGGCTTAAAAACAATCATTTTGGGGTCAGGAACGGATTAATCCTATATACATTACTCCTTATGGGGAAATTTGATTCAGATTTCGAACAGATCTGAATTCGAAAGGCCTTCGGAACCAGTTGAGTTTGAATTCCGATGTTCCCCTGTCTTTAGTCTAGTGTAAGTGCAGTCAATGTAACGACAGTTTTCCATGCAACATTCCAACGAGCACCACAAATCCCACTTAAACGTTTGTAATTTCACTAATGGTGAAACAGCCCAAGTAAGCAGGTGTCATATTCTTTTCTCAGCACACGGACACGTGTTGAAATTCAAACATGCATTACAAAAATTCTAAATAGATATTCGACTGAAATCCTCTGGAGATGGAATGACCTGCTCTCTGTTTTGACATCCTCTGTGAAACATCACTCATGAGTCTGGTTGATGAGAATAAATGAGGCCTTTCACTGGGCCATGCGATGGACTGAGGATGAGGGTGATTGTGATAGAATACACCCAGGCTTTGGCATCCAATAGGGAATGGGTTCTGCGAAACAGCTTGTGCCGCTTTGATTGAGGGTTGATTGCTTTGTAATTATGAACACAGCTTTTAAATCAGAGGTTTAACCAGGGCTGAATGGCAGTGAAGCATGCCATTATTGCAGCTGTTTAGATGATGAGAATGCTGGAGTGTGTTATTACTGTTCCGCTGATCCACTGGATGCTTGTTTATACAGAGAAAAACTTAATGCTTTTGACCGCCTGTATGCCGTAGCCTGACCCGGGGCTGCTCAGATCTGTTTTTTTTAGATGAGCTGAGTGGAATATTATTAACATCTTCAGTATATGATGCGTTCTTTCCATTTATCATCAAAAATCCCAAAATATTCAAAACGGATTGAAATTAGAGTATAATAAACTCATTCAAGCTTTCAGCCTCACTCAAGCTTTCCTCAAAGCTGTGTTATGACTGCTAATTTTCTCCTATTTCATCATTTGCTCCTCTGTTTTTGTATTTACTCACACTGAATCACGTTATTTCCATAGTTACCCCTTCTTTTTTTCTTCTGGCCAAACCTTGCCGTTTGCCTCCTTGTTTTGCAGTGTCATTTTATATTAACCTTTTGTGTTAACCTTTGTATTAACCCCTTTTTCATTTACTTAACCTATTATTCATATGGTAGTCTCTGTTCTCCCCCAACCATGAGAAAACCTCCATGATTAGCAGCTGGGTGAGATCAGAAAGGCAACATGGACGTTATCTTGCACCATAAAGGCATTATGTATATTTATGAAGGCTTCATTGAAGGCAGTTTTATGAACCTGGTTTTACAGGAGCAACCTTCATGTACATACAACAAGCTAGGATTCATGAGGGAACTATATATAGGGACAGTACAGTGTGCAATAAAAGTCTTCAATAACAGAGTTCATTCTGAGCCTCAGTGACAGTGCCATATTAAATTACTCAGATTTATATTGGAGAATACGTAAAGGCAAGTCTTGATCTCACGGTTTTTGTAAACAAAACAGAAGAAGAATAAGTAGTGGATTTTAGTGTGTTTAAATCTAATATTTTATTCAAAACCTGATCCTGCAAAATATTCGCACAAATTGGGTTGGGTATGGAAACCAAATTTCCAAAATTCCAAGAACCGGGTACCCATTAAAAAAATAGAATTTGATGCCACGTAAAGGTTCCTACTAACGCATTTTATGCTTTAATTGCACGGCTGAAATTAGTGCAAAAATGCAAGGATAGCCAGCGCTAGGGACAAAAGTCTGTATAAACCCTGACTCCAGGAAAAAATGTACATGTTTTTGAGGAAAGTCAAGGACCTGGCAACCAATCATACATGTCACCCCCCGCTTCCTAACCCCTGCTGAGGCAGAACACAGTCATGGATGTGACAGACGGTACCGAAGCTCAATGATACACCTGATGGGGAGCCGTCAGCCAAATAGACTGCAATGGGAACACAGCCCCAGACCGTTACATGAACCGAGAACATCTATCTGGTAGAACAGGCTATCCTCGCCCTTAAGTGAGGGAACTGATGCATAATCTGGCCAGCAAACAAACCACCTCAAACCATCTCAGCAGGATGCGGACCAGGGAGGCTCTGAATTGAACCAGTGCTCAACCAACTTGGCTGCTCTGCCTTATATCCCTTCATCGGTTCCACACTATGCGAGGCATTCTCTTGATTAATTATTTATGAGTTCAGGGGGGCAGGAACACCAAGTTCATGTCTTTCTATGTCAAAGTTCCGCCTCACCAGGGGATTTACATCATTTTAGTTATGTGGTTCTAAGATGCTGGAATGGCCCATAAAAAAAAAAATTAGAGTTAGAATTGCATTTTTGCGAGTGCATGATGTGCTCTTCCTGCCTACTTCCTGTGTAGGGCGCTCTCAATGAAGAGCTTCCTAACCGACAATGAAACCCTAAGAGTGGTTAATGAGTTACCGATTGTTCATGCCCTCTTTATGCATATATACACAAATGCTAGCAAAAATGTATGAGTCTGGATTATAGTCTTTGCCATTTATTTGCAGTTTTAATCTTTCCTTGAGGCTTCTTTTTGGAAGAACTTTTTGTTGACGAGATATGGAGATAAGGGGATAAGGGGAACGAATAAAATGTAGACTAATGTAGAAGCTAATATGAGAACTAACATGAGGGAAAATGTAAGCCCTTCTGTATGAGATCTGTGGTTTAGCAGATTTAGCTGTTACCTGGACATAAATGAATTGATTAAAACTAGCAAGAATAAAAGTATTAATAAGTGAAATATATAAAAAGTGCATTTACATAATTACATGCATTCTCTCGATGTACCCTTTTTATACCTTAAAGCTACTTGTGACATGCGCAATGAGCAAAGTTGGATAATTTGCTTTGCTGAACAAAATGTTTATTCATGCCTAATCTGGAGGAGTAAAGTGGAAAAAAATAAATAAATAAAAGAAGTTAAGTTTTTGCCCATGGATTTGTGTGTGCTCATGTTAATTTCAAATCAGGAGCACTATCATAGTTCATTAAATTTAATTACTTGATGAGGTGAAAATCACGAGTGTGATTAAATTATAATTAACTTTGCATGCCTAACAACATAAACATACAATGGTAACACAATGAGCTGCATGCAGTTATAAAAAAAAATCAATCAGTTTTATTTGCAAAGTATGTGCACACAGGAAATTTGACACCAGTTTCCAGTAGCTCTCACAGCACAAACATAGAGTACATGAGTTGTCATCAGAGACAGTAGACAGTGGTAACTGATGTCTGGGATAAATTTGGCATCTAAATTAAAACACTTGATTCGAAAATATCTCAGTCAAAAAACACATTTCTTTTTTAAGTTCTGGTTTAATATGTCACATAATAAAAACTGTTCAGATTCAGCAACTGATTCCTTCATATATTGTGTAATTTTGTGGTGTGAAGTAAACCCTACGTTAATGAAAGCCTTAGTTATATACATGATGATTTTGTTTAAATATTCCACGTACTCCTGACAGTACAATAAGCTACAAAGCTATATAAAAGCCCAGTCATGCCCAGACCAGAAAACAAACAAATAAAATAAAAGAGTATAACCTTAAAAACAGACGTGATACAAATTTTTGGTCATACCGCCTTACACTATACACAATAATAGGTTAATTGTTGTTTTAATGATGTGTGAACTGAGATTATCGAGTATGTCACTCTGCAAAAAACCAGTCATTCTCTGCTTCATTTCCATTGATGTCATTAGTGAGAACCAATTAATATCTTATATTTCTAATAAATTATATTAACAAGAGCAAGCTAGTACAGTGTAAGACTTTTACAAAGACATTTGTGAGGGTTGCAAAGTATCGCCTAATTACCATTATTGACAAAATTCCCAGAAAATATCGATTTGTCTTTTTTTTCTCAATATCACACACCCATACCTAAACATTTTTGGTGGTCATAAGATCGCACAGGGTTTGGCTCGTGTGTAAGAGTTCGCATTAAGCTCTGGGACTGATGATCAGGTTGTTGTGATGTGGCTGATCGTTCTACTGTAAGTGCACTTTATTCCTCGCATATCATGGCGACATCTAAATAAATTGTGTTTGAAATGTTGCGGGGTTGTACGGCTGCTTTAAAACGCGAAGCTTTTACTTAAACTATAAACAGCCAATTTCTCAGCGGCACTCCTGTCTCTAGTTTTTGCCCCTCTTGACTCTCTGCATGGAAAAGCAATTACAAGAACTTCCATCCATTTACTTTTTTCATCTGTTTAGTTTTATGCTGCTTTATCAACACACTTCTCTCAAACCATATCCAGTCCCTAAGTGCTGTCACGTAGACCTGCCAGCGTTACTTGGAACACAGCACTGCGTGTTGTTATCTTTAAAAAATAAAAGGAAATACACTCACTGTGTAGCAAAATGCCATAATGTTATGGTCCCACTTGAGTTAAGAGTAAAAAAGTAATCATTCAATTTTTTTCATTCACTGCTATCATTAAATGCAAGATGATAAGAGACAGGTTTGTTTTCACAGGCACAGAATACTTTCATTCATTTATTGTCAATAATCCATTTCGGGGTGGCAGCATGCTGGGGGCTAATCGGCAGCACAGGGTGTAAGGCAGGAATCAACTCTAGGCAGGGTGCCAACAGGGTTGCCTTTGTAGTGTGTGAGGAATCCAGAGTAACTGAAGGAAACCCATGCAGATGCCTCAGACAGTCAGTTGCCACTTGACAGCCACTCTCTCTGTCCCCCTACACGCCAGGCCTTTGGTCTCTTTGTCCCTTCTTTGTCTCCTCGGGTGCCCTTGGGTGCCCTCACCCCTACCCTCACACCGGACCTTTCTATTGATCGCTCAGATGCCAGACCTTCCTGATCTACCCTGCACACCAGACCTGGTTGCAACGTAACCGACAGGCTTGACCTTGACAGAGGCCATATTCAAACTGGGTGGCTTAGTTGGCAGAGTGCTGGGTTTTGATGCTGAGCTTCTCTAGTCTGGTCCCCAAGGGCATAGAGAAAGGACTCAAAGTTCTGGTGTGTGGAGGAAAGAGGGAGCAGGTACTGGTTCTGCTACCATTTCCAGCCCCATACGGTAAGATGTTCCTCCGCTTCAGCTTCACTCAACTTGTTTTGGACTATGGTAGCCTAGCGGTTAAGATGCTGAACTATGGACCAAAAGGTCCAGGGTTCAAATCCCACCTCTGCCAAGCTGCCACTGTTGGGTCCTTGAGCAAGGCCCTTATCCCACAATTGCTTGGTTTGTAAGATTGTACCAATTGTAAGTCGCTCTGGATAAGGGTGTCTACTAAATGCTGTAAATGTAAATGTTTTCGTCATCAGCTCCAGCCCAATCTTATCCGGGCCACACCAGAGGGCAGGAACTCTCTGCCTCCTATGGTTGGTTGGGGACGAAGTGCTGCCAAGGCTGCCAGAGGATTATGCTTTAACATTCAGCTAATTGTAGTATTAAATGGTATAGTATTACTTGATGTCAGTGAGTTCTAGTCGTATCTGCATTGTGTACTCGGGTTGATTGCTTGGCATTCAGGTGTTACGTAATGATATTCTGCCCAAGCCAGAATTATCTTACGGATGACACTTGTTGGTATGTGTGCCACTGGATTACATGACATTGTCTCTGTAACAACTGCCCTGTGACTGTTCCTCTGACAGAACACCTATTTACCCTCAGACAAGGTTTTAATTCATGGACTAAACTCAGCTGCGGAATGCAGGGCCGTTCAGGAACTATTTTTAGAGTCCACTTTTCTCCCACGTGCTTTATCTCTTTGTCTGCTGTACACTGAACCTTATGACTGCCCTCCATCTAAACTTACTGTCATGGATGTAAACCATGAGACAAACGCAGCTAAAGTCCCAGAGAAACCCAGAACATGTACTTATTAAGAATACCCTTGCTTCAGGCTGCCAGTGTAATGTTCAGACTTAATAAGGTGCTTGGCCACCTCAAGGCACCAGAATTGTATTAAGGCACCTTGGTATAGATGCTTCACATCTGTGGTACTGTACTAGAGGGAGTCTCATTGTTGACCCACTGTCTAACATTACATGTAATAGCAGTAACATGGGAATGACTCCTCCTCCTCCAGTTGACCAGTTGAATTTATCATAGTCTATATATGATTTGATTTTAGTTACTATATACTCATCGACAACAAAAGCTGGATTGCTGCATAACTCAGCATGCAGTTATATCACAGGCAGATATGTAAATGATTACAGGTGTGGTCTGGTTAGACACTGGGTCTTGCCACGAGGTGCTTCCCCCTCTGCCCTATAAAAAGGCTATCAGAAGCTACTTTTGGGAAGTTTACCTATGGGAAGGATTTGAAGACATTTTGCCCAGTTGACAGACTTTGAGAGGGGGCGCATCATTGGACTGAGAGAAGCAGGATGGTCATTTCGACAAACTGTATGATATCTAGGCCATTCTGATCTTGCTGTTAGGAGGTGCTGGGAACAGTGGTTTCGTGAGGGGTCACACACACCAATAGGTTCCGGATGACCCAGTCAGACCACCAATAGAGAGGATCGTTTGAACAGTTGTGTAGTCCACCATCCAGACACAGGTGGCACCTTCACTACACACCCCTGTCTCTGCCCGGACTATTTCCAGGAGCTTTGCAGAAGGAAATTTGTTGTCACAGCACCCATTACGTGCCAGCCACCGTCGCCTTCGTTTGCAGTGGTGTCACCAACGAGAAACCTGGATTGCTATGGACTGGAACCATATCGTCTTTAGGGACAAATCTAGGTTCTGGTTGGGATCAGATGATGGTCGGGTTCGAGTACGGAGGCCTCGTGGTGTCTTAAGTCAACATTGTTCAGTTGTAACACAAAATACAAAGCAATACACTTTTTCAGTTTATTCCTCTACCACAAATCCATCAAATTCTTCATCTTCAGTGTCTGAGTTTAACAGCTGGGCGATTTCAGCATCAAGCATGCTCAGATCCCTTTCATCATTATCCGAGTCAGTCTCCTTGCTGTTACTTAGCTGTTCAGTGATGGACTCCCAGATCAATATGGACGGAGATTTGTGGAAAAAGCCATCCGGTCTTTTGACGTAAACCTCTCTCAGCCACTCACTCATCTTCTCCTCGTCCATCCAGCCCTTTGGGTTAGCCTTGACGATGACGCCAACCGGAAACTTTTGTTTTGGCAAGGTCTTCCTCTTGGAAATGACCATGGGTGGCAGTTTCTGGCCATTAGCCTGTCAACTGAGAACTACAGTGAAGGATGACTTCATTCCTGTGATGCGTATAGATCTTGTACTAATCCCTGTTTTCTCAAGAGTATGGTTTATGGGGATATCAAAGGTGAGGGGGACCTCGTCCATATCGGTGATGTGTTCTGGCCGGTTCTTCTTTTCATTGATGTTATTCGTGCAGTAGGTGCGGAAAATGGCCAGCTTTTCTTCGTAATCCTTTGGCAGTTGCTGCGAGATGGTAGTTGTTGTGCGGATGGAGAGATTACGCCTTTTCATAAAACGGAAGCACCAAGAAGGACCTCCTCGAAAGACGTTGATCTCCATGTCTCGTGCTACCGCTGTTGCTTTGAGTCGAATAGAGACAGTAGAGACGCTTCTACCTGCGGTTCTCTGTTCAATAACCCACTGTTCAATTTTGTCCTCCAACTGTGGCCATCTTGAAAACTCAGTTTGGTCTTCGGCATTATTTAGTCCGATACTCAGAGTCACTTTAGGATCTTGAGTCCACGGCAGCAATAAAACTTTCTGCACCGATAATGCGTTGTTGCGTGTGTCACTACAGCTGCTGTAATACAACAGCTAATGTATCTGGCAGGGTAATATATGGGTTAATAATGGGGATAATAACCTTATCAGATTATGGACTTTGTCCAAACTGACATGCGGCACATACCTGTACAGAGGTTTGTACTTTAAATTAAATTTGCCTTCCAACTGGGTACTAAAGGTTAAGGTACTGGATTATGGACCAGAAGGTTCAGGGATCAAGCCCCATTACTGCCATGCTGCCACTGCTGGGCTGTTGAGCAAGACCCTAAACCCTCAAATGCTTGGAGTGTACACTGGAAATATGTATCAGAGCTGGATAATCTAGGTAAGCGCATCTGGTCAATGGAAGTACCTATAGCAGCTTTGCATTTGCATATTAGACATAATCTCATAAATAAACTATTATTAGTAAAGGAATAATTTACCAGAGGGTGGAGCAGTACAGTGGCCCAAGTAGTTAGTGCATGCATGTTCTCCTCATGTCCACATGTTACAGGTACTGTATGACAGGACAACCTGGAATTTTCACTTGTGAGGACTGGACACTTTTTTTATGACCTTTTTACCTTGTGGGGTCATTTTGCTGGTCCCCATGAGGAAAACTGCACTTTAACAGAAACTGCAACATTTATTCCAACAAAAGAGTCCAAAGCTCTCCATTATGTCACTGAGACTAAGGTTAGGGTTAGGTGTAGCATTAATTAGCTACAGCAGTTATGTAAGTGGAAAGTGTGGAAAGAGGTTACTGAGGTTAAGGTTACGGTTAGACGAGGAAATGAATGAATGATTGAAAGATTGAAGGTACAAGTCCCACCAACACCAAACTGCCATAGTTTAGTATTTCGGCGAGAGCCTTACCCCCTGACTGCTTGAACTGTGTATTTTCTCAGTTGTAACTCTGCATAAGGGTTCCTGCCAAATGCTGCAAATGTAAATTTGGCTTTTGCATGCACATATGTCCTCACCCGCTGTGTCCTGGCTCTAATTCATATCAAAGGTATCTGATGGAGTTAAGGTCATGCCTCTGGGGGTGGACAGGACAGCAAGTCTCCGGACGGTAACAACCTATGAAAGTCACTGAGGTGTTCAGTACATCTCATTCCACTGCTGCTCTCATAGCTGATGAAAAAATTATTTATGTATTGTTTTTCACAGTAGAGCATTTTTCTCAAAGCACTTTTACAAACATCTAAACCCACAGCCCCAAATGAGCAAGCCTAGTACAACAGTGGCAAGGACAGCTCCCTAAATGGACACTTTTAGGACATGGACACAAACAGAGATGTGAAATGGAGAAGTTTGTACCATGCAGTGCCAAGCCCTGGTCACTTGCCCACTGTGACTTCCTACTAGTTAGCGCCGTGCTGAATTACCACCTTAAACTTTTTAAGTGTTTAAAAGTTGCCTGTTCTGGAAATTAGTGCTTCTTCAAATGGACTCATTCTTTCTTGGTTGTGTGCAGGCAGAGAGGTATGTTTATTCATGTTTACGTTCCATAGTGTACATTTATTTTGTGGTTCTACAGTGTGTGATCATTATTGTGAGTTTCTAACCAGCGTAAATTTTGTTGACAAATGATTTTCGTCATAGTTTTTGTCAACGTCCTTTCCTTGATTAAAACTAAAATGAACGAAAAACGACAACTAGGAGGAAATGAATCGACACTTTTGTCAACGAATAAAACCGAGACACAAATGTTTGTCAGAGACGACATCCAATCAGATCTGACAAATTAGGACAAGATCCAATCATAACTTGAGTATATGTGGAAAGGCGGGATGAGTTGGGTAGCGATCCAATCAGTAATGCGGTAAGACGCAGACGTTTGATCTGACCCAGGGAGATCGTACTAGCTCGTCAATGTCAACAGCTGGGAGAAAGAGGAGAGTCGATATATGGGCACATTTGTCAATTAATACCAAGGAAAACAAGACTCTTTGTAAACCGTGTGGGCGCCATCTCTGGTAAAATACAACAAAGTTTAAACGACATCTGCAGGCATGTCATCCTGAAACTGAGGTCAAGCCATCAGCACCTATATGGCAAATAAAGTAGGGATTAAAATGTTTTCAGTTTGTACAGTTGTCTTATGTTTGTACACTGTCCTAGTTTCACTCAATTGCTGTACATATCCCAAACTGACATACCGTATTTTTCGGACCATAAGGCGCACTTAAAATCCTTTAATTTTCTCAAAAATCGACAGTGCGCCTTTAAATGCGGTGCGTCTAATGTATGAATTAATTCTGGTTGTGCTTTCTGACTTAGAACCGATTGTAGATGGTACACGGCGCTCATAAATCTGTCAAAATGTTTTAGCACGGCCTTGGTAAGTTACGAAGCTTACGGCAACCGTAGTGCGCAGCATAGCGGAGTAATACGGTATGTGCTTCAGCATTAGGGTACGTGCATTCAGTCATTCATTTTCGAAGCGGGTTTCAAACCCAACGCTATCAGTCACGCAGTACAACATGGACATAGAGCAGCTGCGAGAGAATTCAACATTAACGAATCAATGGTACGGAAGTGGAGGAAGCAAGAAGATGCCCTGCGCCAGGTAAAGACCAAACTGAGCTTCCGACGGAACTTCCAGTTCCTTAACCACTAGGCCACCACAGTCCCACATAGTTGAATTAATCCAATCTTAATGCTGAACTGTTCAGGTGAACGCTCTACTCAAACCGTTGGATTTCACAACCTTCTGCTCTCTGAGGCAAAGCTGCCACTGCTAATCCATGACTGATCCAACTAAGTGTTCCTGCTTAAAATAAAGCTACTTTAGGTTACATGCTCTAAGTTAAGAGTGCTGTGGTACAGTCAGATGAGTGTGAACTATGTAACTCCCTGTTCTGTGAGATACACGATACATGGATAATTTAGGGACATTACTACTGTCGCCCAGGAGTTCCCAAACGTTTTCA
Source organism: Ancistrus triradiatus (assembly GCA_025084515.1). Classification (NCBI taxonomy): domain Eukaryota; kingdom Metazoa; phylum Chordata; class Actinopteri; order Siluriformes; family Loricariidae; genus Ancistrus; species Ancistrus triradiatus. The sequence continues at coordinate 137,111 of JAJAGP010000020.1, forward strand.
GCAGTGCCTCCTTTTGTAGCTAAGAATATTTTCATCCCCCCCACTCCGACACGTCTTGTGCTTTCAGGCTCAATCTTTTTAAACAATGTCATTCATACAAAACTGCGACTTCTTTTTGAACAAAATACGTGTCAAATCACATTTACAGTGGAATTATTACAAGTGACATTATTAATCTTATGCCTCATTCATTTGCCTTGCTGCACCCCACCGCAATAGCTCCCCCACTTTGGCAACCTCTGCTGTAGCCTCTAAATTGGCAAACGGTATCGGGAAGAACCTGAAGATATCTGGGATTAATATAGATAATTTCCCCAAGCGTACTTGATTAGCCAAGCAATTAAGTTCTTCAGAACCACACCACTTATTTTTGAATGCTGATTTGCTTAGGTAGGTATTACCATGGTATTGCCAAAGCAGCCTCTGACTGTTACTTATGCACCAGTTCTTACAGTTGGCACTATGCATTCATGCAGGTAATACTCCCTAGGCACCTGCCACATCTATCTGCCATCCAGACTGCCATATTAATGACTCCAGAGAACATGTCCATTTCTCCATAGTCCAGAGGTGCTGTGCATTACACCAGTAGAGACAAAACTTGCTGAATAGTAATTTTAGGCTCCTGATTTGAGTGTTTGAGTTGAAGACCACTGAACAACTTCTTGGTTCTTGGTGTTTCATCTCTCAGTTCTAGAAGCTTCTTTAGTTCTAGAAGCTGATGGGGAGTCCCAGGTATTTAACCTCTAGTATGGTTAGGGTCACATGGGTCTAGGTGCGAATGGGGTCCTAGGAAGGGATCTCAAGTCTGCTTTGTAGATGGCTTTTAATAGGTGTTGTAAACCACCCCTCTGTTCAATGGTGACTGTTCTAATTGCACATAGATCCAAAATCCTTATCCAAAATGTCCAAAATTTGAACTTTTGTGTCCTCGAAGGAATGTCCCGTTTACTTTAAATGCAGATGTACAGGCTAGTCTTGTCCTGGTGAGCTGACTCTGTTGTACCATGTGTCTGTGGAGTGGTTGTTTGGTCTCTGAGCATTTCTCACTGCATTGTACAGCATACACAACGTTGTTCAGCTTGTGTCCCATATGTGGGTCCTGTGTTGGTCTGTTCCTCACTGGTTGACGTCTGAGGTTCTTCTCTATGTTTCTTTGCTGCCTCGACGAAGGCCCATTTGGGGAAGCCACATGTTCTAGTGTTTTCTTAATGCGCGTGTTCCTTTAGTTTTCTACGGAAACAGTTGCTGATGTTACTTTCAGAGGCAGTTTGGAACCCAGCAATGACTGCTTGCATCCAAGAAGAGATTCTATGTGCTACACACTTTAGTACTCTGTGATCAGTCCTGATCTATAGACTTGTATTGTTTACTGCTTCATGGCTATTGTTTCTCCTAGGTTCCTAATAAGGGCTTACAGTTATCCAGGGCAGCTCTAGCAGTTCTGAGAAACTGACTTGTCAGAAATATGGCTTCCTTTGGTACTAGCACATCAAGGATGACTGTTACTGAAAATAGTCCACCAGTGTTTGCCTGTGGAGGTTGCATGGGTGTTTACTTGCTTTTGTGCACGCATTAGCAGTGGGTGTGACTGAAACTGCCCACACCAGTAATTACAAGTAGTGTCCACAAAAACCGATACCTGGTATACATTTGTAGGTCAAATCTGAACTATATTATCGTCTGAATCATCTCTCCTCCTCCTCGACTCTGATGCTTTATGGAGCGTTGAAAACCGAAATGATTCTGGCTTTACTATGGCTATTAATATTGCTTTTAGCTCTGTGACGTAGTTTTGTCCATTCTGTAGAGAACCCTGTGTCATTTAGTGTCAGAAAGAACAAGGACAAGCAAGTGTATTAGAGATTGCTTCAAACAAAGCATAGTTTAAAGTAGGGGGGGGGGTGGTATGCAGACGTGGACGACTGGGCATCATTTCACAAATGCCAAAAATCAATTTTCTGAATGTTAGTTGATAACGTAATGTTGACGAACAAACTCGATGGTATCTTCAGGTCAAATGAAAATACCACATTTCACTATTTTATGTATAGTCTTACATTTCTATCTAAGGTTGGTTCCCAACTTGTGCCCTGTGCTGGCGGTTAGGTCCCGACATCCTGTAACCCTGAATTGGATTAAGTGGGTATAAAAATGAATGAACGCAGGGAAGAAGCAACCCTAGACAGAGCACCGATCTGTCGCAGAACACTAGCACACACTCACTCTGGGACATTTAAGAGACACCAGTTGACCTAATGCATGTCTTTGAAAAGTGGCTGGACACCACATAACGACTGCACCACCATCCTGCCTAAAACTAAGGAAACATCCTTCTAAACCAAACAGAACTGATGGTCTTTGCTGCTTGACATTTAGGTTAAGATCTGACATGGCTGATCTCTTCTCTAATACAACTTCAGCAGAGAGCTGCAATGATAAAACAAGAGTCAGTGTCTTATATCTGATTATCTATCCCCACCTAGGGCGTGTAAACGTATGAGCAGATCCGTATATCAACAGGTTCTGCATGAGTGTTGGAGCTGTGGATTGAAGTTTGTTTGCCACCTAGTGATTCTCTGCCAAAATCAATATGTTCTATTCAGAGGCGGAGAACAGCGAAGAGCTGAAGTACAAGTTGGACTTTTACAGACACTTGCAGCAGTCGATCCAGATGATCCAAATTCAGATCTTTTTATAAATCTTCTAGGTTAAGCTTGGCACAGTCTTAAAGATGGGAATAACCGCAAAAGAGCTGTGTCACTCTGCAATGTGATTCAGGTTCTGAGATGTGTAATATTTTTCAAGATTATGTTTTATTTAATGTGCAACAGCACACATTTATCAGAACGTGATCGAATTTGATAATACAAGCTACATTTATCACTAAAAAACATGAATCCAATAATGAAACCTAGGAAATCAGCAATAATATGATGGTCATGAGAGAAAAGCCAAATGTTGTAACTAGAGATGCAATTTTCCGATTTTGGCTGATTCCAATTGTCTTTCTGTCCAAGAATTATAAATGACAGCCTATAGAGACTTTTTCGTTCAACTTTTCCTTTAAATTGAAACTTCTTCATTGCTAAAGAAAGATAGCAGGGGCTGTTGACTTGTGCTTGGCTCTGCGCTCTTGCTAGCTTTAACTTTAACCTCTTTGCCGTTGTTAGTTTAGCCAAATTCCACATATTCAGAGGGGTGATGCTGTTTGAAATGTTTTATTAAAATCGTGAAGGTTTTCGGGGTTGTTCTTAAAGATCTTCAGTAGTTTATACCGAGAGAATCTGGTTTTAAGATGAACGCTCATGCTGCGGTCATCAAATGTTCACCGGATCCAGTATCATCGATACTTCTCCAGGCAATTACCAGTGACCTTACTCCATTTACCACAACACTGCTCAACACATCACTCACATCTGGCCTAGTTTCTTCTCTCTTCAAGATGGCTCGAGTTGCACCTCTGCTGAAGAAGCCATCACTCAACTCATATGTCCAACTACAGACCTGTTTCACTTCTTCCATTCCAGTCTAAAACCCTTGAGTCTTGGTCCTCCCAAGGTTTCTTCCTTGCAATGTTTAGGGAGTTTTTCCTTGCCAATGTTGCCCATCAATTTGGGATTGGCCCTAGATATTAGAAGATAATCAGAAGATAATCTAAAAAGTTGCTTTGAGACAATGCTCCATTGTAAAAGCGCTATAGAAAAAAAATCTGACTTGATTTAACTTGAACATGCCTTATATGGACGTGTCCCTTTCGTCAAATAAACATCCTCCTTGATACCAACCAGTCTTATTACAAGAGGGATGTGTGGAAAAATAGAAAAAAAATCTCTATTTTCTGGGATTTTATTGATAACAATAATTAGACAATACTTTTATTGGGTATAAAGTATCTAAAAGTTGTTTGAACCCACCTCTTTCAACCACTTTTGCTGTGTATTTCTGACAGCATTTGTTTTATGTATTCCCATCTGTTGCTTTTCTTGCCTTGAGGCACTTTTTTGCAGAATTATTCCACTAAGGTTTGCTGAGTGTGTTTTTATGCTGGTACCTTGACTGGTTTAAGTCTGCCATGGACAGCTGACTCCTGAAGTTTGCCATAATCTTCATATTCTGCATGGTGGTTAGTTCGCAGATGGTTAAGGAAGTTAGTTGTCACGCTGTCTTTAATGGCAGCCGATTTCCGACATTGTTTTGCCGATTGCTGTCTTGTAAGCAACATTTGGCTTTTCAAAGCTACGTCTAGCACGTCTGCTGTGATTGACACTCTTGCTAACGTTGGGTACTGGGTGACCATGCGCTTGTTTGGTTCTCCTCAAACAAGATCGATCCTTCCAGGTAACATGGTGAGGGTCACTTTCATTGCCTTATAAGAATACTACAGAAGTTCCTCAGGGATCTGTTTCTGGGGCAGTCCTGTTCTCCCTGTACACTAAATCGCTGAGCCCATGGTTTCTCATATCACTTCTACACTGATGATACTCAGCTTTAATTTCCATTTCCTCCCTCCACCTACCAAGTTTCTGATACAGTGTTGAAAGTGTCTTGAAAGTGTTCCAGAAGGCTTGTCGAGAACTGAAAACGAGTACCGAGCAAATATTTCCCCTAAGGATTAATGTAAATTGCATTAATCTGTTCCAGACCCCCAGATAATCCACACTGTATAAGGCATTATATGCATTAATGGAGCTGTATTGTACAGGTGCTCCCTGATTTTATGATGGGGATATAAATATTAAATGGGGATATATATATTAAATGTTACATGAACCGATGAGTTTAATATAGTCTATACTGTGTCAACGTTGAGCCCACCTTATTGTTTAAAACACTTTTTTTAACCTACAGTTGGCCAAAATCATTAAAACTTATTTTATAATAAAGTGTTGATATAGTGAGTGATGAATTGAAAGCGAAAAGTAAAAGCAGAACACTTACTCTATTGTGAACTCGGGGCAATAGCATAGCTGTTAACTGCAGCCTGAAAGCCAAGAGGATTCCTTTCCTTTTGGTTGGCTGTCATTACTGTCCATTTTAGAACCCATGGTTACTTATTTGTACTAAGAATTCAGTACTATAAAAGTTAAAATAAAGAAAAACATGGAAAACACAGCGGAGATCTGCTCTGAGAGAGCTATTGTAAATCTGATGCACTGAATCACTGTGTGCTGAATCATGATTCGTGAATCATTAATCGAGTTTTGGCTTAAAACAAGTTGCGTGGGTCGACTCATACAAGTTTAAGAAAATGTGCTGAGTTCTGAGCAAATGACAAGAACCTAAACAAATTTTTCAAGTCAAAATGAGATCCGAGGTGGTTGAGGTACATCTGTATCTCTTCTTGTATGGCAAAACACCATCTGAGCTCAATGAGGACACAACTGATATACCTCCTGGTAAAGATCTCTTAACCAACAGATAAGTGTCACTGTCAACCTCAATTTTTCTAACCACATCACATCACAGATTTCTTCTACACAACATCAGAAGAATACATACTTTTCTGACCAGAAAAGCAGATCAAGTCCTCCACAGGCTCTCATCATTTCCAGGCTTGATAAACAGCCACGTTTTGCATGCTGGTCTGCTTTTCTGTTCCTTTGCTCTACTACAGAGCATGCAGAATGTTTATTTACAACCTAGGTTTCTCATGTCACGCTGTTATTGAGACTCCACTGGCTTCCTGTTGTACTCCAGATCAAATTACAATTCTTGTTCTGCTCCAAGTTATGTACAACTCTTGGTTCAAAACTATACATCTCAGGTCTTCAGCTTCAGGGCATGTGGTACACCCATCTCTGAGATCAAACCATGCCCACGAGGCAAGAGCTCAATGTTTCTCAGTGGTGAAACAAGCTTCCCACACCAGTCAGAATGAAACCCAAGTGCCTTGCTTCCTTTTGCAAAAGTCTGAAGACTCACCACTTCAAACAATACCTAGGATAATGCCTCTTCTATGTATTTTGGTCAGATTATACTCAAGCTATTGGTATATGTTATTATGTGCCCTTGCTTGTTGGTCTCTGAGTAGAAGTAGTTTCTTGTCTGTACGTGCCGTTTAACGTCCATGTTGTGTTCTGTGGAACAGGTCATTGACCGAAATGGTTGTTGACCAGACATTACCATAGTCACATAGCCTTTTTATACTTTTGTAACGTAAATATATAGAGCATTTTCACGAGAAAACTTTTATATACAATAGTTATAGGTAAGAGAGCATGTACAGTACAGGTAGTGGGGGAACAAACAAAAGGAGTAGCAATTATGATAGGACAGGCACATACACTATACACCAAACAATTACCACAAAGTCTCTAAACACACCAACTGAGTTTGAACAGTCTCTATTCCAAATGTGAGCTAACATGGTTGGTTGTTAACAGTGCTTATCTGTACTTGTACTGTATAGTGGTCGACCGGTATGGGTTTTTTAATGGCCGATGCCAAAATATAGAGAGCAATTTAGAGAGATGGCCAATGTATAATGCCGATATAATTTTTTTTGCTGATAAACTGATAACTCATAATGAGACACAAAATTGCTGAGAACATTTATTTATGCTTTAAATGCCCTGTTTGCAGTCTGTCTCTTAGAAATGAAAAATGAATTAGGTTTCTTGCAAGTTAAAGTGAAAGGAAAGATTTATAAGACCGTAGTGAGACCAGCCTTGTTGTATGGCTTAGAGACAGTGGCACTGACAAAGAGGCAGGAAGCAGAGCTGGAGGTGGCAGAACTTAAGATGTTGAGGTTCTCTTTAGGAGTGTCTAGGGTGGACAGGATTAGGAATGAGATCATCAGAGGGACAGCACAGGTTGGAAAATTGGGAGACAAAATTCGAGAGGGAAGACTGAGATGGTTTGGACATGTGCAGAGGAGGGATAGTGGATATATTGGTAGGAGGATGTTGGCGATGGGAGCTGCCAGGCAAGAGACGGAGAGGAAACCAAAGAGGAGTTATTTGGTTTGTGGTAAATGAAGATATGCAGGGAGATGGGGTGAGTGTAGAGGACGTGGAGGACAGGGTGAGGTGGAAACGTTTAACTCGCTGTGGCGACCCCTGATAAAGGGAGAAGCCGAAAGAAGAAGAAGAAGAAGAAGAAGGTTTCTTGCATTTAACAACAACATTTATTACCCGATAACAGCATCTTCTTGTTTCTGGGGGAAAAATGTGTAAATACTTGCAAAAAATAAACATTATTAGAGCACATGGTAGCAGGATATTTTTGTTTTTAGTCCCATTTCCAGTTAGGAGCCGCATGTTGGAAAAAAGTGCTGAAAACAAAGTTTTTATCTTCTCAAAAATGCTCCCACTCTCACTGCATGTTCTCTCGGCATCTTTGTTTGTAGTCACTCTGTAGTCCCAGTTGCAATGCAGGAGACCGAGCTTCTCTGTATGTTCTCCACTATTTTTGAATATCGATCTTGTCAGCGCAGATATCGGCCATTAATCGGCCCGATGAATCAGATATCACTAGTACTGTACGTCATCGGGCTGCACCGATTTGCTGTCTGACATCTAATGGCTTGTCTTTTCGTATCAGTCCATATCACGGACAAAAACGTTCAATCTATCAGCGTTCCCATCATGTGAATGCTTTTATGAAGGAGTAAATGTAGCGAAGCACAGGACTGTTTTCCACCTGCTGTTTGCGAAACAACTGATTTTAACAGAGGTCAAACAAGAACAAGCATCCTTCCTAACAAAATCATGTTATCTGCCTAAGTGTGCAGCCTAGTTCAGCTTTATTGAGTGCATCCTGTCGGCAGAGCTTGTTCTCTTTACTCAGCAGGGCCCTGGCATGGAAAACATTTTAACAGCACTCTCTATTGATCCCTCCCTCTTTAGGTGCCCGGCCTGTAATTATTTTCAAATTAAATTTCCTTTTATGTCTTGTGTAGTATGGCACACTGAATGTAATCACTCTGCTCTGTGTGTGTGTGTGTGTGTGTGTGTGTGTGTGTGTGTGTGTGTGTGTGTGTGTGTGAGATATCATGATTAAGACTGCAGGCCTAGGTCTCGGTCACTGGCTGGATACAACAGTACTCTTTATTAATAGAGTACGACCAAGGCCCCAGGTTGGCCCCAGTGACCACCCCCTAACTGCACCCAAGACGTTTTTTCTCTTTTTGCAATTTAAGCTGCGTCATTGTTTCTCCTCTGTGCTAAAAATGGATTCCCACAATACCTTGCTGCAATAATAATGATGAGAAACTGTCTAGCGTGTGGATTATCGGGTTATAGCTGCGTGGCTGTCACCGTAATCCAGTAACCACAGGCTTATGAAGCACACCGATGATAGATGTGCCACCTTCCAAGCCAGGGATTGTTTTTTAAAAGGGAATTATGTCTTGATGCTATGAAAATGTTGCCAAGGCAGACGGTGATCTCCAATAATAGCGAAACCATTATGAATTGACCTCCCGTGAACTTGTGTACGTTGACGCCACGTGAAATGCAGGGTTAAAGAAAAGTAAAAGCAAACCACGAAGCGAATTGATACAGTATATTACAATGAAAATGCTCTCAAATAAACTGAATGTAAGGTTAATTCAAATAAATAATGATTACATTTGAATGTACTGTGGATCTAAATGAAAATAAATGAACTAAACTCAAAGTAATCCTGGAAAAATATAAGTATATCGAACAAAAACAAATTGAAAACACACAACACCAAACAAATGTATACTGCATGTAATACCATGTTTTGAAAACCCACATAGTTCAAAATTTGGCGTTAACAACATTAAAGCGTGGTTGTATCCTGCCTTGGATGAACGGTTCAAGCTGATGCTGGTGGTGTAATAATGATATATCTAGACACACTTATGCCTCCTAATACCAGTTATGCATTGTTTAAATGCAACAGCCTACCTGATTGAGAGAAATGGTGTTTTTGGAAGGGTATCACCTAGGAAAGCAGTTTTTTGGATCGGAACAGAGTGAAAAGGCTAAGATGTGCTAAAGCTCACAAAGATTGGAATGAAGATCAGTGGAAAAGTGTATTATGGCGTAGTGAATCCAAGTTTGAAATTTGTGTCCAATCGTCAACAATATGTTGTGTGTCCATTATACCATTGCTAAAACAACACTGATGGTGGCCTGAGACTTTCAGACAGTGATGTATGCCACAAAGAATTACGTAATCCAACTCTGTATTAGCAAGGTGTACCTAATAAAGTCTTTTGTGGCAATTTTCCAAACAAAACATTTCTGTCAACTGACCAAAATGAATGTACGATAGTTTTAGCAGTATGTAATTAAGGAAAAAAATAAGTAATTTGGATGGATATAAGCTGTTAGCGAAATTCATGCTTTTTTAAACTTTTTTTTTCCTGATCAGGGTTGTGTTGGCTTCGGACAGGGTCTAGGTGCAAGTGGGCCTAACCTAAATCTAACCCACCTGAATCGACAAGAAGGCACTCTGGTCCCTGTTGTGGTAGTAGGGCTGTGCCGTCCAGGTGACCCAAAAAGAGTCTGAATTTGTCACACAATGTCAGCTTTCATTTACATTTACTTATCAGGGTTCAATTTGTAAAGCTTTACTATTTACAGCATTTAGCAGACGCCCTTATCCAGAGCGACTTACAATTGGTACAGTCTTACAATCCAAGCAATTGTGGGTTAAGGGTCTTGCTCAAGGACCCAACAGTGGCAGAGGTGGGATTTGAACCCTGGATCTTCTGGTCCAGAGTCCAGTACCTTAACCGTTAGGCTACCTCAGTCTATTTAATATGCTATCAGGTATTGTGGGTAGCTCACAGTTTCAGCATTTTGGATTCTATGCCCATAACGGGTTACTGTCTGTGTAGTTTGACATGTTCTCCTTGTGTCTGCATTGGTTTCTTTAGAAATTCCTAAAATCTCTGGCCTCCTAAAAACTGTTCCAGCGATTGAACCTTCCTTGATTTCTTCCTTGTGACATATAGAGTTTTTCCTTGCCACTATTGTCCTAGGCTTGCTCATTTAGGACTTTGGACCTAGCTCTTTGTAAGGCTGCTTTGAGACAATGCTTTGTTGTAATAAGCGCTATAGAAATAAATTATATTCCAAAAATAATTTGTCTTAACTTGATTTGAAATAGTGAAGCGTGGGTAAAACCCTGCCATGTGGCCTCTTCCAGGGTGTCTCACCTACTCTGTTCTCAGGATCGGCTCTGACCCTTCGTGATCCTGAACCAGATGAAGCTGAGGAAGAAGAAACTGAGAATGAATTAATGACTGATATTTTAGTTTTCATCATTTTAATGTTTTTTACTTGGATTAAATGTTATTTGAAATGAATGCATGAATACATTTACAGCATCTAGCAAACGCTCCAAGTTGCTATCCAAGCAACCGTGCATTATGGGCCTGCTCAGTGGGTCTTCAATGGCTCTTGAACCCTGCAGTTTCTGATTACTGGTCAAGTATCCTTAATGCTGCACATTGTGAAATATCACTAGAATAAGCACTTATTTCAATTAGCATGACAGGCAGTGTTGTTTAATTTCACAATCATTTGATCATATTTGTGTTGTTGTAGTGAACTGTAATAACCCTGCTCCTGATTTAATGCATTGGGATTACAGCTGTGGCGGGATGACAATGACAGGTCCGAGCTTTGAGGACAGCGACAGATAGGGTATCATCAGTTCACTGGCCATAAGCGAGGACAGGCGTGATTGCCTCTGTTCTCTGTCTCTTGCTGGTGCAGTGTTACATCCATTAGTGGAGGAATTAAGTCCATTAGGGCATAGTCCATTAGTGGAGCGCTCCAATTATTGAGGCGGGAGAATCTGGAGGTCATTATTGAATTTCATATCAGACACTTATGATATGTGGAAGACATCTTCCTAATTACAGTTTAATTAGCCGCTTGCTGGATTTACCTTCTCAGTGACTGTCGTTCTCTTGTTTACCAGCATGTTGCTGACTAAATGTCACTGTGTGATGAAGTTAAAGCACACTGTGTTTGGTCTGTTTCACTCTCCCTGTGTTGTAATCAATACAGTAGGCGTGGATACATGTAGTCAGAACATCAGACGATCTCTGCAAATGGGAATGGTATTGAATAAAAGCTAATTAAAGGTCACAATAACAGCACTGAGTCTGATATGGTCATATCAGTATATCGATCATTGGTATGATTGTATACTGATTTATATAGCAAAAACTAAGCTGTCAAAACAGAGGTGGGTACAGTAGGGACTGTGGTTGCCTAGCGGTCAAGGTACTAGACTCTGGACCACAAGTTATAGGGTTCAAATCCCACCTTTGCCAAGCTGCCATTGTTGGGTCCTTGAGCAAGACCCTTAACCCACAATTGCTTGGATTGTAAGACTTTACCAATTGTAAGTTACTTTGGATAAGGGCGTCTGCTAAATGCTGTAAATGTAAATGTAGTCAAAAATATTAGTGGCACCTCGGGTTCTCATCATTCTCATCGGTTTATTCATCCAGAGTGACCATTGCATTCTTGGTCACCTCTCTTACCAAGGCATTTCTCCCCCAATAACTTAGTTTGGTTGGGCGGCCAGCTCTAGTAAGAGTCCTGGTTGTTCCAAACTTTTTCCATTTAAGAATTATAGAAGCCACTGTGCTCTTGGGAACTTTCAGTGCAGCAGAATTTTTTTTTTAGCTTTCACCAGATCTGTCTCCACACAATCCTGTCTCTAAACTCTACAGGCAGTCCTTTCGTCCTCATGGCTCTTTTTTCGATCAAAGTGTAGAAACACAATTACTGGTCTAGACCCAACTTGAAACGAAACTCGAACTGCGATACAAACCAGGCTGGCTTGGTGTTAAGAGGGCTGGTTCAAATATATTACAGATCCCTCTCAGGGATGGGACCTGGGTCTGTGGCACATGATGCAGTCCAAGGGTGCCCTGTCAAAATATTAATTTACAGCATATTTTGCCGATCCCTAAGCCGTACCCCAGCCTGAGCACTTATTTTTGTTGAGGTAGACCTTCCATTAATCCATACTGGTCAGAGGTTGGAAAAGTCGATCATGAATTAATGTGTAATTGTTGCATCAGTATTGTGTTTAACATATGTAGACTTTAACAGTAAATAAAGCATCCACAAAAGTAATTAAACTTTAGGTAGTATTAACTTATTAAAACTAGTTATTCAAGTCAGTGTAATGGGGAAAATGTATTTACCCCAGGCCAAACAAGGTGTATTTAGTCATGCAAATGGGTTTACATTTCCATTTAGCAGACACCCTTATCCAAAGCGACTTACAACAGATACAGCAATTGTGCTTAAGGGATCCAACTGGGGCAGCTTAGCAGAGGTGCGAGTTCAACCCTGGACCTTCTGGTCCTTAGGACAATATTTTACCACACTCTCACAGTCATGTTCTAAGGTCATGTACTCGTAACGTTAGTCTGTGGTTTACTTAGTCCAGTTTCAGGTCATTTGATTGTTTGTCATAGTGTGTCTTTGTGCCTGGTGTTTGTTAATGGTTTGTGCTAGCTCCATTCATCTGTCATCTGCCGTTCTTTCTTTCTCTTATCTACACCGTTCCTGTCCTTCTCTCCCCACTTGTCTTTCTCACCTTTCTCCTTTTGCCTCTCTTTGTTTTTCCTTTGTCATCCTGCGTACCTATGCCCCCATCCTCTCCTAGTGAGACTGTGACGCAAGCTCTGCCTAATTAGCATAGACACAGACTCTTGGACAGCCGCAGTGCACCACACACACACACACACACACATACACTTACAGTCAGGCTGTGCACTCTAATAATTATGCTGTGAACTTTGCAGTTGCATAACTAGACTCTGTGCATTTACCGCATGTGTGTATCCGTAATTTGCAGGGGAAAAATGGCGGCCCCATAATGTCCATTTGTTTCAGATTTACACCTCAACAGTGACCTCTCACTTTTTCAATACATTTTTCAGTGCTTTTTAATCACAGAACGTAGTGACTATTTAATATTGTATTAGGAGCACCTGTACACCTGCTCGGTTATGCAATAATCCAATCAGCCTGTCAGTTCATATCAGATTGGGAAAATGTAATCAAAATCACTTTAGCCATGGCGTAGTTTGACCTTGGCAAGAATGGTATAAGTACTTTAGCAATTGCTAACCTTCTGAGAGAAGACAAAACGACAACAAAAACCTTGTAATCAGTGGCAGTTCTCTGGGTGGACGGCTTGTTCCCAGACACCTTGTTTCTGAGAGGGGTCAGAGGAGAATGGCCAGACCTTGTTCAAGCTGGCAGGAAGATTACATTAACCAGTATTTACAAGAGTAGTGATCAGAAAAGCTTATCTGTATGCCCAACACATCTGACCTTGAGGCTGATGGGCTACAACTTCAGAGACTTGTATCAGATTACACTGCTGTAGGCCATAACCAGGGATCTGAGGTTAAGGTGGACACAGGGTTCATCAAAGCCAGACAAATGTTGCCTGGTTTAGCATTGAAATTTATGTTGGGATTTGCAGATGGTAGAGTCAGAATTTGGTTAACATGGTATGATCCAGCCTTCCTTGTATGAACAGTTACAGTTGGTGGTATGATGGTGTGGCAAAGCTGAGCTGGTAAAAGCTGGTTAAAGTATGATACTCTAACTTCCTGTGTTTTGGAGCATTCACTTCCTGTTTTGCAATCGTTTGGCTCTTATGAACTAACCTTTTTAGGACCCATGGAGACTTACTTGCACTAAGTATACAGTACTGTAGAAAAAACACGATATAAATAGCGGAGATCTTCTCTGAGCAACCACCATTGTGAATCTGAATCACTGAATCATGAATCAAGTTTTGACTGAAACGAGTCGTGAAAGTAAAAATAAAAAAAACATGGGAAAACACAGCGGAGATCTGCTCTGAGAGAGCTACTGTGAATCTGAATCACTTAATCCCTGTGTATTGAATCGTGATTAGTGAATCATGAATTGAGTTTTGGCTGAAACAAGTCACGTGTCTCGACTCCTACAAGTTTAAGCAAGAGCACCCAGTACCGAACAAACAACAAGAACCGAGACAAATTTTTCTAGTCAAAATGCGTCGAGAACCGAATTTGATGAGTCCCGAGGCGGTCGTGAACTGAGGTACTTTATACCTGAACATTTGGCACCATTTTCACCAATTTGGAATCGATAAGATCCGGAATCGATAAGTAGAATAGGAATCAATAAAATGCAAATGATACCCAAACCTAACTGACCCCTAATACTTATGTAATAGACTGAATAGTTGTAGTCTCGTAGCTGACCACGTGTATGCATTTTACGAACATCTTCTAGCAGCTGTTTCCAGGATGACCTCAAGTCATGACAAACTGGATCAATGAACATGTCTCTGAATGTACTCCGATGTACGTCACTGGCCTCTCCAGTCACCGGATCTGAATCCAGTAGAACATCTGAGATATGAATGTGTAGATGACAAATCTGCAGGATTTATGTAATACATAAACTAGATTACTGTAATGCTCTTCTGGCTGGTCTTCCCATGCGTACAATCGGACCCTTGCAGCTGGTTCAGAATGCAGTCCCTTTCAATTTACCCAAGTGTTCTCACGTCACCCCACTGCTGTGTTCTCTTCACTGGCTCCATGTAGCCGTCAGCATCAGATTCCAAACCCTGATGTTCGCCTCACAAAGCCAAAAAATGGACCAGCACCTTCTTACCTAAAGGCTGTAATCAAACCACATTCTGTACCTTGAACCTTTTGATACACAAACTAGGCTTGACTTGACCCACCACACAAGATTAAAGGAAGACAAGCATCAGGGTTCTTCTCTGGACTGACATCAAGGTGGTGGAATGAACTTTTACTGGATGTCCGAATGGCTGAGCCTCTTACTGTCTTCAGACGGCGATTAAAGACTCCCCTCTTTGCTCGGCACTTAAGTGAAGGCTGAAATTGGAAAAAAATTGTGGATTTTTCAGAATGTATGAGTACATCAGGGAACACCTTTACAATATAACTACATTAATGCATATAATGCCTTATACGGAGTGGATTTTCTGGGGGTCTGGAATGGATTAACTCAATTTACATTATTCCTTATGGGAAAAATTTGCTCGGTACTCGTTGTTTTTGGTTCTCAACAAGCCTTCTGGACCAAATTAATGAGAACCGAGGTACCATTAAAAAAGTTGTTTGTGGATTTACCTACATCAAGTCCTAGCAGGATTTATTTAGATTGTGTTTTTTGGTTATTGCTTATTTGTACTAGTCTACTAAGAAGAATACAAAGCACTTCTGTAAGTCTCTCTGGATAAGGGCGTTTGATAAATGCTGCAAATATGAAGACAGTCATATCGGCATTAAAGAGATGTGTTTGTTGTATGGTTCCCTACACCAGAATGTCTCTGTTTGGTAATCTTGTCACCCTGGCAAGCAGAATGTTATCCTTTGGGTCAATTAGCAATGGTCATAACTATAGTATGATGGCTCTTGAATTATTATTTACTGAGGTGGTCTGGTAGAGGGGTGTAATCATGTTGTTGTGTCTCTGATGCTGCTGTGAGTTCGAGCTGTGAAACCTTGGCAAGAACAGTGTTTTGGATTGAGTTCTTCCAGCCAGCTGCTTACTGAAATGGAAAGGATGGATAGACAGTGGGATGCTCTGCGATATGCATAATTTTCACCGTCGGGGAATAGAAAGGGCTGCAACCCACTCTCACATTACCCTATGAAGCCTCTAAAACCTATTTTTACCTCATTTACTGTAGGGAGTGAGCCAAATGTGTTTGAGAAAAATACATTGTGAAAAGCAGATAGAATATCTTTCAATTTACCTCTCAGCACGTGTGAATTAGTCTCATCATATACAGCTCACCTAGAGGACTGCTGGTCTCAACTGCCTCCCTCCAGCCCAAACCCTGGTGAGGTCCAAATTTGCTGTCATCAATTTGTTGTGGCACTGAAAGCCTGATCATGTCTCCTTTTCAGTAATTTAATAGATTACCATTGTTCCTGTAGGCCACTGTCTGGAGTTTATGGTAATTCTACATGAAACTCATAACATTTTATTATCTGTCACACCACTGGTTGAATCCCCTCACTGTTTTCATGATATGAAGCCATGCATAATTAGTAATCATTATGAACTTTCAGCTCTTAAATAAGATTTGTCTGCTTGTGTGTGTGGAGTGGTTCTTCGAAATTTCTTTATTTCATTCAGGTTTTATGACTAAAGTGTATGATTCAACAGCTTAATGGTTCGTGAAGCTGCGAACAAGGGCTCGGATTTCCAGTTAATGGCAATATGAGCCAGTCTAATTTTAACCCAGCTTTAGGACAGTACCTCTCGTGTTTGCGCTTGGCTAACAGAAGTGTGTTAGATGCATGATCATGTTTCTCCAAGGAACTATAATACGTTTCCTCTGAATGCCCAGGAGAGATCGGCAGGATGTATGTGCCTGCAGAGTGTCTATTTCACGAACCAAGGGTCAAGTCAAAGGCATACGAGGTCAGACATTAAGACGTACATCTGAGATGACGTCACTCTTCACACTAACTCATCATTACATTCATTAGACAGGGCTTTATCTGAATCTGAACCTCTCTCAGTTGTCTTTGAATGTCCTTAAATGACAGATGTTATAAGATGAATAGTGTACACAATGTCCTATACAAAGTTCACTTTGTATAGGACATTTGTATTGAAGGGCATTCAATCAGAAAGCGTACCTGACCCTGCTCTGCTCAGAAGGGGACAAACGCATCTCGAATAGGGTAACAATTATGAGTGGTGAATAATGTGAGCTAAACTTGAGATAAACTTGAAAGTCTGGTACAATCATTTTGATTTAAATCGTGGCTAAATAAACACACATGGTCAGCTAATCACTCTGTAAAATAAGGTGATGAATACAGTTGTCAGGACAATATTACATCAATGAAGTAAACAGAGAAAGCTAGGCTCCTAATCACCCTACAACATAAGCTTACTAAATTTAATTAACAAGCTAGTGAAGTATTAATTAAACATAATTAGCCAACATGCCCACAGCTTCTCCAATAACATTACAGGCCAAATAAATATAAATAGGAGTGATTATAAACATAAACACTTGAATCGCTTCATTAAACAATGCATTAAATACAGCTAGATGGTTAGCATTATATAGAGAAGTAGCTCACTGCTAAATAGTTAAGCTAGCTTGAGAATTAGCTACTATTACTCTTTAGTTACATAAATTAGGCTCCATAAACAGCTTCATAAAAATATTAACTGGCATTACAGGCCAAATAAATATAAATAGGGGTGAATATAACATTAACTAGCACGCTAAGCTAATCAGGTCAGATTTTATTGCTATATCTAATTAAATATAGCAAAGAGGTTCACATTAGAGACGTAGCTCACCACTAACTAGCACGCTAGCTTGATAATTATATACTAGTACTCTAGTGAAATAATTGAGGGTACTTAATAGTTTATTTTTGAGAAGTTATTGAATTTAACCTAATACTACTAGCTAACTTAGCACTTCTCTTAAGCCCTTTGTAATAAAATAGCTAGCATGCCCACTGTTTCATAAAGTTTTAACTTGCATTACAGGCCAAATAAATATAAATAGGAAGGATTATATACTGACTAACACTCTAATCACTCCATTACATATAGCAAGAAGGTTCACATTAGTGAAGTTGCTCACCACTAAATAGCAAGCTAGCTCGATAATTAGCTACTAGTACTCTATAGTGAAATAAATTAGGGTATTAAGTTTATTTTGAGAAGTTATTGCTATATCTAAACATAACCTAATATTGCTAGCTAACTTAGCACTTCTCTTAAGCCCTTTGTAGTAAAATAATCTTATTAAATAGAAAGCTTGGTAAATATGTACTATTACTCTATAATTAAATAAATTCAACTATTTTAAAAAGTATTTATAATTAAATAAATTCGAGTAAGTTTAATTTGAGAAGCTATTACTATCTATATCTATATATATATATATATATATATATATATATATATCGGCGGCTGATGTATTATTTGCCGATATAGATTTTTTTCAGTTATCGGTATCGGTCCGACATTAGAGTTTTAACCGATATTTATTAGATATTTAACTAAGAATATTTCTTTAATGTACTCATAAAGCAAAATATCTGATGTTACTGAGCGCATAGTTCTGTATGCAGTTCTATTCTTTCTTGGATCTTCTCAATGTTAAGCTTTCTTACACACAATTGTTCTCGTTGCTGCCTGTAACAATTGAAAGCTAAAAAAGATTTTTACCTTTTTAAAAGAAGGTCAGAAAATGAAATGGAATGAAACCATTTTTCCTTTGAGTGAACTTCACCTTACATTTATAGTAATAGTCATGTCTGATTTATGTTTTAGTCGCTTATTGTTTTATTTTATTGCTAAAATTAATTACTGATCTAGTTTTTCAGAACATTTCATATATGGGTTATCATGTGAATATGTTTAAATGTTTTTGGAAGGTTATATTATCGGTTTTTAACATCGTTATCGGCCACAATAATGTGCTGAACATCGGTTATCGTATCGGCCCAAGAAATTAAATATCGGTGCATCCCTAGTGTGTGTGTGTGTGTGTGTGTGTGTGTGTGTGTGTGTGTGTATATATACACGTGTGTGTATAACTTCTCAAATTAAACTTATTTAATACCCTGTTTGACTTAAATTATATATATATACGTGTGTGTGTATGTGTATATATATAACTTAAGTCAAATAGGGTATTAAATAAGTTTAATTTGAGAAGTTATTACTATATCTAAACATAACCTAATATTGCTAGGTAACTTAGCACTTCTCTAATGCGCTTTTGTAAGGATGATGAATGATTTAACACAGCGCTGTGTGTGTCCTCAACCAAAATGTAATGTCAGCTCATAAAAATGAAATTTCAGGTTTGAAGGACACTGCGGTGACGTAGCCAGGATAAAACAGGGCGACTGCAGATACGATTTAGCAGAGTCACAAGAGAAATAAAAGGGCCAAAAAAGGACACCTTAATTAAAGGCCACATTGATTGTTTGACAAACAGGTGTAGAAGGTCAGAAACGTGACACTGTGCTCTTTTCGCCTCTTCTGTATTTTGCATATTTGTGTATGGGTGCTCACGGGCAGGGAGTCTGCGTGGAATTTTTCAGAATTATCTCTGCTGTCTCTGGAGAAACCTTTATTCTGTCCATCACCTCTGAAGCACATTGCATGGACATCGTATTGTGTGTGTGTGTGTGTGTGTGTATGAGTTTGTGCACTGTGTGTATGGTTTGTGCAGGTCTTCTCTTTTGTGAAAAACTGCACTGCTCAATAATGCTTCCCTCTTTGAAAGCGCCCATGTGTGTGTGTGTTTTAGGAAACAGGAGCTGCTGACCATTTCCAGCGTGCCTCTGGGAGAATGTCCACCTTCACCTCCCCGTACTGCACCGCCCACAATGAAGGTGAGTGCAGGAAGTCTACAAACATAGACGCACAGGCCACTTTATTAGGTACACCTCCTTATTTCTCCTTATTGCCCATTTTATCAGTTCCACCTACCATATAGGAGCACTTTGTAGTTCTGTAATTGCAGAATGTAGTCCTTCTGTTTCTCTACATACTGTACTTTTAGTCCCCCACAAGACCTCCACAGATCAGGTCCTATTTGGGTGTCGGATCATCTTCAGCACTTCACTGACACCGATGTGGTTGTGGTGTGTTAGTGTGTGTTGTGCTGGTGTGAGTGGATCAGACACAGCAGTGCTGCTGGAGTTTTTTTTTAACGCTTCAGTGTCACTGCTGGACTGAAAATACCACCAACCAAAAATGTCCAGCCACCAGCATCCTTAAAAAAGCAAACAAATAGGTAAAATAAAGCCATAATCTGCAATTATTTATAACTGCTATAGCTATGTCTCTGTCTCTGTTATTAACATCAAGCCAAAACACAGAACAAAACAGACAGAACTTTCAAGTAGCCCTTTCAAATGACATTTACACTCTTGCTTAGTATGATGTCGCATAGGACGTGTCTGATAAAAGATCATGCCAATGTGATTGCAGACCTTTAGGAAGGCCTACTGGGTTCGAATTCATCCTTAACTCCACTACAGCTTAACCTGTCCCTAACCATGTACTGAGTACCCCAAACCTTCCCTTATTACCTGTATCATCAATACACCTTTATCCTCAACTTAACTCCAGTACAATTGCGTACATCCTTAAACCTCAGCACAGATAAAGGCTGGGATTTGGTGTGAAAAGAACTCAAATATAACAATGGAGACATTTCCTTCCTTTACAATCCATCACACACTCTGTCCTATTCATTAAAGCTCCAGTAGCGCTGCTATACAACTGCCCAAGCACTAAAAAAATTATTGCTTCCATTATTTTATAGTATTTTTCTGTAGGTTTAAAGGTTATAAGAAAATTCAGAAACAAAAATCCCATTATTTTGCCTTCCTGGTAAAAGGAAACATGCACACACTTCACTTAATGCTGCTGTTTCCACTTGATTCTGTGACATTAAAAATCCTATTTCGTTGACTTGGCAACCCAGGCGCACACTGTGAGATTGTCCATCATGAATAACCACCGTGGTCGACATTAGAGTATATTCATGTTTCAGGAAGCTTGCACAGTGACATCATATTACAAGTGAAGATGTAAGCATTTGTAATGAGCTCAGAGTCAAGCTTTCATTCAGTCAAGGTTACCAGCGTCGGCCAGTGAGTCGAATCGGGGTACTTCCATGTCCTCACAGATCTGCGGCTCAAAGTACTTCACACCCTATATCCGTTTTCTGTCTATGTGAAACCCTGGGCATTACTGGAACCCTTTCCTCTGTGTTATTCCTCGAAACATGCTGCAGAAAGCTTCTTCAGATTTCTCTGTGTAATTATAGCAATGGATCACTGGCTCTGCAATCCATTTCTGGTGCTGTCCCTCTTGCCACCCCTAGGATATTCCGGACCCATGAGTTTAGAGCTGTGTAGAATAGAACGGATTTAATGTCTGCTTTACTGTACAGGTATGTGCCCGTGTAACATTACCGGAGTCACATAGTCCTTTCGGCTGCTGTAAATATAAAGGGTATTGTCACTTGAAAACTGCGTGCAAGCGATACGTATATACACCAGAGATGGCGCTGGAAACACAAATATAATACAACTTTACACATTTACAAATTGTATACAAATCTAAATACATTCATGAGACATATTTGTAATTCAATCATTGTTTTTAAGTCTTCCATATATTTCTGCTCTTAAATTGTATACATATGTACAGGTCCTTCTCAAATAATTAGCATATTGTGATAAAGTTAATTCTTTTCCGTAATGTAATGATAGAAATTAAACTTTCATATATTTTAGATTCATTGCACACCAACTGAAATATTTCAAGTCTTTTATTGTTTTAATACTGATGATTTTGGCATACAGCTCATGAAAACCCAAAAATCTCCACAAAATTAGCATTATTTCATCCGACCAATAAAAAGAAAAGTTTGTTTTTTAATACAAAAAAAGTCAACCTTCAGATTATTATGTTCATTTATGGCACTCAATACTTGGTCGGGAATCTTTTGCAGAAATGACTGCTTCAATGCGGGGGTGGCATGGAGGCAATCAGCCTGTGGCACTGCTGAGGTTTTATGGAGGCCCAGGATGCCTTCGATAGCGGCCTTAAGCTCATCCAGAGTGTTGGGTCTTGTGTCTCTCAACTTTCTCTTCACTTCACAATATCTACACATTCTCTATCGGGTTCAGGTCAGGCCAATTGAGCACCACAGTAATACCATGGTCCAGTAAACCATTTACCAGTGGTTTTGGCACTGTGAGCAGGTGCCAGGTCGTGCTGAAAAATGAACTCTTCACCTCCATAAAGCTCTTCAGCAGATGGGAAGCATGAAGTGCTCTTGATAAAACACAGTGGACCAACACCAGCAGCTGACATGGCACCCCAGACCAGATCACTGACTGTGGGTACTTGACACTGGACTTCAGACATTTTGGCATTTCCCTTCTCCCCAGTCTTCCTCCAGGACTCTGGCACCTTGATTTCCGAAAATGACATGCAAACATTTGGCTTTCATCCGAAAAAAAGTACTTTGGACCACTGAGCACAAGTCCAGTGCTGCTTCTCTGTAGCCCAGGTCAGGCGCTTTCTGGTCCGCCGTTTCTGGTTCAAAAGTGGCTTGACCTGGGGGAATGCGGCACCTGTAGCCCATTTCCTGCACACGCCTGTGCACGGTGGCTCTGGATGTTTTCTACTCCAGACTCAGTCCACTGCTTCCGCAGGTCCCCCAAGGTCTGGAATCGGCCCTTCTCCACAATCCTCCTCAGGGTCCGGTCACCCTCTTTCTCGCCACACGTTTTTCCTTCCCACAGACTTCCCACTGAGGTGCCTTGATACAGCACTCTGGGAACAGCCTATTCGTTCAGAAAATGTCTTTCTGTGTCTTACCCTCTTGCTTGAGGGTGTCAATGATTGGCCTTCTGGGACAGCAGTCAGGTCGGCAGTCTTACCATGATTGCGGTTTTGAGTAATGAACCAGCTGGGAGTTTTCAAAAAGCCTCAGGAATCTTTTGCAGGTGTTTAGAGTTTTAATTCGTTTGATTCAGATGATTAGGTTAATAGCTTGTTTAGAGAATCTGTTTTCATGATATGCTAATTTTGTGAGATTTTCATGAGCTGTATGCCAAAATCATCAGTATTAAAACAATAAAATACTTGAAATATTTCAGTTGGTGTGCAATGAATCTAAAATATATGAAAGTTAAATTTTTATCATTACATTACGGAAAAGAATTAACTTTATCACAATATGCAAATTTTTTGAGAAGGACCTGTAGATATAAACTATTGTAAAATTAAAAGAAATTACATTATTTTGTAATGTATAATGTTTAAACCGTTGTTTCATTTATTTTTTCAGTAAAAAATGGTCTCGCTTAAATAGCAAGACAACTAGATTTAGGCTGTTTAATTCATGCAATGGTGAAACAAGGGTGAAATGAAAAACTGAAAAAATGTATTTGGCCTTTGGTCAAATGTTTCATTTTGTTCAGTTTCAGTCACAGATTTTCATTTCGGTGCATCCCTAATAGTAAGAACACGTTTTATCATCATATTGACTTGTTCACTCTTGTGTTTGTGGCTCTGGAAAACTGCTTACTCATCGCCTTACTCATGATATCCTGCAAACACGCTCATGCCTAATCATATACTAGGATCAGCTGTACTTACCATGTATACACAGCCACGTGCACGCCCAAACATGCACACACACTCTCACGTGCACACACATACGCAGCAGATGTGCGCACTTTCTGTACGAACTGCGTCTGGTTGTGAAAGTTGACTTAGAAAGTGATACACACGCGCGCACACACACAAACGTTCCTAAAAATCTGATATTGCTGTCATTGGGTGGACGTTTCATCTATGGGAAGATGGCAATAGACGCAACACACACACACACACACACACACACACACACACACACACACACACATTCACACTTGCAGTGGCTGCTGACCGCTCCCCAAGTTGAACAAGTTGTAGAAGAGGGAAGAGGAACAGGAGGGCGTGCATGGCTCTGATAAGGTCTCCGACACGCAGAGCCATAGAAAGCCACGTTTGTCAAACGTATAGCATGTGAAAGAGAAGAAAGAGAAGAAAAGGAAGTGAGAGCAAACATCTACAGGCGCAGACTGGTAGGACCGGTCGTGGAGTGGCGTGTCAGAGCTTTGCCAGGCGCACCCGGTAGTCCTGTTCCTGTTGAGCGTTAGGGAGCCCACAGAAGAGCTGCAGACTGGCGACTGCACGAGAGGTACGACACGGCTTGTAATCTTCATGCAGACATCTGAGGGGGGTTAGGCCAGGAAAGAGTGTGCAAATGAAGTTTGCTGATGTGGTTTTGTGGCTTTACGCACTGGTAGGCAGCGCTGTGCATAGCGCTGTCGAGTGAGCCACACGGGAACATGCGATAAAAAGGCAAAATAGGATTATTTGTGGGTTTAATTATGCTATCCACGAGCGAGTGTTTCAGCAGGCTGAAAGCAAAGGTTAATTCAGCCAGTAGGACAAATTGATTGCAGTGCAGTAGCATAATAAGTATTTACAAGCGCCGGCTTTGTGATTATGTCATGCAACAGATGGAAAAAACGAACCTTAAGGAGATCGGTGGGATCATAAGTATGTGTTGCACCAGTTACCTGCTCTGGAGCAGGTAATACCAATCGAGATTGGTTCCATGCGTTTCGACCACAAGAAGGCTGGTTAGTTTTCATTGGATCTTGGGGTGTGAGAACCCATCTCTCTCAACCGAATGATTTGGCACCGTGTGTTTCATGAAGTAATTGGTGACAGCATTATATCTTGCCATCTGTTGCTTTTGTTGTCGTGAGGCACTTTTTTTGCAGAATTGTTGTTTTGGTGCTGTTATTTTTTTCCCAAATTCCATTTTATTTTTGCCTGTTTTTGTTTTTTATGATATTTTTTTTATCACCATTCCATTTTGAGGTTTTTAAGTGATTTTCTTTAAAAAATTAACGGCATTTAAAGAAACAGTAACAAAATGCCATCTTTTTTAATGAAATCGCTGCTATAGCATTTAGCAACATCAGATACCTCGGTTCTTGACCACCTTGGAACTTGTCGAATTCGGTTCTTGATGCATTTTGACTAGAAAAATGTCTGTTCTCGGCGTGCTTGCTTAAACTTCTATGAGTCGAGATGCAGAACTCGATTCGCGAGTCATGATTCACAATTCACAATGATCTTCCCCATTTTTTTTTTTTTTACGTGTTTTTCTTTATTTTTGCATCTGCAGTACTGTATTCTTACTGCCAATAAGTCTCCATGGGTCCTAAAAAGTTATTAGTTATAAAAGTTATTTAGTTATGAGAGCCAACCGAAAGCAACACAGGAATTGAATGCTCCAGAACACAGGTTGCAGTTAGCTTAGCGGCTATGCTAGCGTTTGGAGTTCACTAATAGTGTTGCTTTTACTTTTCACATTCAATCCATTACTCACTAAATTACTTGAGGTTTTTCAACAGTTTAATTATAAAATAAGCTTTATATTAATGATTTTGGCCAACTGTAGGCTAATGTAGGTGTTTTAAACATTACTTATCATAGGCTCATTTCCATATCTCCGCTATAATACATTATAGACTGCTCAACTAAACACTCGTTAAACTCCTCAGTTCATGATACATGTAACTTATTATGGATTTGTTGGAACATATCCTCTTCGTAAATCAGGGAGCACCTGTACAACTCAGTTAATGTATATATTAATGCATGTAATGCCTTATACAGTGGGGATTTTCTAGGGGTTTGGAACGGATGAATTCAATTTACATTAGTCCTTATGGTAAAAATTTGCTCGGTATACATCGTTTTCAGTTCTCAACAAGTGTTCTGGAGAGAATTAACCGAGGAAACGAGGTACGACTGCAAATGAAGTTGTAAAAACAACTAATAAGGAAAGGCTCAGGGTGCAAATTTTATAACTATAAATAAAAGTGCAATTTGTAACTTAACAGCAAGTCCTTTTAGTAATGCCCTTAAATCACTAGGATACTGCTGTACCCTCAACTTTGCAATTCAGACTAGAGATACACAGATTGCAATTTTCTTGGCCGACTCCGATTTTCTGTCTGTCTAAGAATTATAAATGAGAGCATACAGGAACATTTTTTCAACTTTCTTTTAATGGAAACAACTTCACTGCTAAAGAAAGATAGCGGGGCTGCTGGCTTGTGCCTGGCTCTGCGCTCTCTCTACCTTTAGCTGTAATCTCTTTGCCTTTATTAGTTTTGTCAAATTCCACATATTCAGTGGGGTGATGCTGTTTTAAATGTGTTATTACATTTGTTGTTTCGAACATTTTTTCAGAGAAGTTCCTCCTTGCTTACTTTCTCCATGCGTGGAAACAGCACTCACTGTGTAGAGGCCTGCTTCCACCCTGAAGACATGGCTCTGTCTGAAATAAATACCTGCTCCCTCATTAGTCTCCCTACTCCCTCATTAGTATTGTGCTATATAGCTCAAATGAAATCTAACACTTCATCATCAACATGATCAAGCATCTCCCATAATCAAACCTGAGTTAAGTGATCAAGATAAATGTGACTGGAACAGAATCAGTTATATGAGACTGATCGATCACCGGTTTCAACTGATCGTGCTAAAAGCAGGAATAATTTATTGGTTGTTTTTTTAGATGTTCCAATTCTGTGCATTTCTGTCTTCATATCTGTCATTTTTACTTCTCAATTCCACAATTTCAGCCGTGTTCTCCACATCGCGGAAATCATAGAGCCCTATTTGAGGAACATCCGTCTTTTCAAAGCAAAGGCCACTTTCAACGACGTAGACTGCGAGGCTGGTGGTGTTTGTATTTTGCCTCCTGACGCTGTTTGTTCACTCATTTTTAACTTCAGTCATGCATTTTAGGTAGAATGCTAGCTTAATTTATGGTGCTTGCCATGACTGTGGTGGCCTAGCATTTAAGGCACTGGACTATAGACCAGAAGGTCCATTGTTCAAATCCCACTTCTGCCAAGCTTCCACTGTTGGGTTCTTGAGCAAGACCCTTAACGCACAATTGCTTGGACTGTAAGAATATATCAGTTGTAAGTCGCTCTGGATAAGGGCGTCTGCTGAATGACATGAATGTAAAAATGTAAATGATGCAGTGAATCTGTGAATTCTTAAGGTGTGTGTTGACTGTTTTTTTTTTTTTTTTTGCAAAACGAGTGATACTTGATAATGGCAGCTTGCACACAGATAAAAACAACAATTAAAATATTTCACAATAGACGATACATATTGCACACCCCTAATTGGATCCTTGCACCAAGCTGACAAAGTTGTTGGGCTGGACACTCTTCGAGAGTTAGCCACTTATATTTATAGCATTTAGAAGACGCTCCTACTTTGGTGGTAAGAGGGCCTGGGTTTAAATCCTGGGTGAAGCTTGCGCTGGGTTGTACATAAACAGAATGGTGCCAGAGTGTCCTGAGTGTACTTTTGCTTACGCCCAGTGAATTACAGCTTAGGCTCCAAACCCTCCACCACAATATGGACCGGGATAAGTGAGGTTACAATGGGATTGCCTTTCCCAGGGTGATGTACAATTGAAGTGAGCAGGTTGAAGATTAAGGGCCTTGCTCAAGGACTTAATTTGTCTCGATTCTCGCCGTTTGTTTAGTTCTCTGCGCACTCGTTCAGCCGAAACTCAATTCATGAATCACGTCACAAGTCACAATTCTGTACACAGTGATTCAGGTTCACAAAAGCCCTCAGAGAAGATCTCTGCTGTTTTTCTTTATTTTTACATCTGTAGTACTGTATTCTTAGTGCAAATAACTATCCATTGGTCCTAAAAACCAACCAAAAGCAAAACAGCTACTGTAATGCTCCAGAACACAGGCTGCAGTTAGTTGAGCAGCTATGATAGCGTTTGGAGTTCATCCAAAGAGTAAGTATGAAAAACACTTACTTTACACTTTCAATCCATCACTCACTAAATTACATGAGATGTACGACTTGTTATTATAAAATAAGCTTTGGGTCAATGATTTCAGTCAACTGTAGGTTAATGTAAGTGTTTTATACATTAACTTACTTATAAATACTTATCATGGTATCTTTTCCATATCTCCTCTATTATACAGTTTGGAATGCTCTACCAGACACTCAATAAACTCTTAAGTTCATGTTACATTTAACTTATGATGGATTTATTGGAACGTATCCCCTTCATAAATCAGGGAGCACCTGTACAATACAACTCCATTATTGCATTTAATGTCTTATACTGTGTGGATTTTCTGGGGGTCTGGAACAGAATAATTCAATTTACATTATTCCTTATGGGAAACATTTTTTGGTACTCGTCATTTTCGGTTCTCGACAAGCCTTCTGGAACTAATTACCAACGAGAACCCGAGGTACCACTGTATGTCCACCAGTGTAGCTGCTCTGGGAAAGTTGCATTATCATTAGCACTGGCAGTGTAAGCTTTACAATTAAATACTCGTTTCTTCACTAAACCTCGGCAGCAGTCCTAAAAATACTACCTGTGTTGGTCACTGACGTCACTGGTTCTTTTTCAGACCAGCATTGTTAAAATTAATTTTGCTGCCCCACCTTTTCTAAAGAAAAGAAAACACTGACCCTGGCAGGGTCACCACGTCAGTGGAAAAACAGCCTAATTTTGTCAGTCTAAAACCAAGAACAGCGTCATTGTGTCACCCAACACGGCAGCACGATCGACAGCTCGATCAGTACAAGAGGAAGTGGGTTTAGAGAAAGTAGCAATTAATATCACAAGCATGAGTCAGTGGTTGGTGGAGGAGCCATTTTACTGCCCATTACAGCTCGCTGAATGGGAGCTACTGTACTGTGCTAATTCTAACCAAACTTCCTTTGAACAGCACAGAATAAATATTTAAACGCAATAAAAACACATGCAATAAAACTCTCTGGTTACTGAAAGTCAATCAAAGCGAGCCGGGTGCAGTGGCGTCTGATTTGTCAACGAGTCTTTCTTTTGAAACAGCTCTTTTTGATTGAAGCGGTCAAGCTGAATCATGGTGCTTACAGCTCTGAGCTACTGACTGAGAGGCCGAATCATGGTTTCACCAAGATGCCACTGTTGGGCCCATTGTAATGTCTGCAATATTACAAAGCCTTTTACATGAGCTTATATTGTGTGGTAAGAGCCAGTTGCTGGAAACACCAGGACCAAGGACTTAGGTTCTTGTAATGCCTTTATTAGTTATGGTAATGCAGCCCTGCCGACGATTATATTGTCTATAGATTGTAATGTTTGATAGTCTAGTTGACTTCCCCTTTTCTATGTGCACATAGTTGAGCTGCTCCATTGTTTTGAGTACAAATGACTGTATAGATCGTCTGGCAAGCAGATTCTAATACTGATACCGAGTTGCCATTTCACAGCCTGAAAAATAACACTGACTCATTCTATCAGTCTGTTTCCATTTCAGCAACTGTAAAACCAATGTGTCAGTTCTTGATTCATCTTTTGTTCTAACGTAGCTGTCGGAACTGATGCATTTCGCTCACACGGACTAAAAAGCCTGATTTCTAAGATTGATCGAATGCGATTCAAATGTTTGGCCTCCCCTGGTGTTATTGTAGGACAATTTATGCAAATTGTAGCTCATACATTTTAAAACGTACTGGCTCAAACATACGGACGTTAGGTTTGGCTGCCTAGGGTTTTCTAGGTTCTAAGAATTTGTTAATGTTTAATTCAAAGTAGCAGGAATACATTGGTGGCAAAAGTGAAAAGAGACCTTTAGTGAGAAGTTGCAAAAAAGTCCATACATTTCAGAATCTATTATTGTATTATTATGTTACCCCTATTGTTTTAATGGACTTGAGCTGAGCTGGAATGGACTCCACAACTGCCCCATGAATGATGGTGTTTAGGTCAGGTGACTCCATGACAGATTCAATGAAATTAGTATGCTGATTATATGATTTGTAATGAAAAACACTATGATATTCAAGAAAATGCAAACTAAAAGCATTTTCACTAGTGGTCTCAGACTTTTCACTGTGTGTTATGTTTAGGTTTGTTCTCTGTAGAGTTGGTGCTCAGTATTTAACATTGTGTGAGTTTTGTAGAGTTAATCATGATTAATCCAATACTTTTTCATGCTTCTACTTGATAATTGAGATATATTTTCATTAAAATAGTATTACACACCCATACTGTGGGTAATATAAACATAAATTGAATGCATGTACTACTTTCAGATAATTCAGTAACAGTATTTTCATTGTGTTTTATCTTGTGTTCTGCATCACGGACACTTCTCTGACGGACGCTGGCCGAGGCGTCGCATTCAAAAGCCAAAAAAAGAACAGCAGCTTTTATCAGGATGATTCATTGTTAGTGCAACGTATTAATTTCATTGCTTACTTATCAGAAATAGCATGTTGATCTGCTGTAACGCAGTAATGGGCGATGCCATATAAGGAACCGTTCTCTCACCAGTTCTGTTAAAGGTAATTTAATAGTGCTATACATTGTGATGTAGAATGCAGGAATAATGATTAGGGCACGATTTTGGACACAGGCCGTAGCTAGGCCAGTCTAACATTCTCATGTAATGGCAAGATCAATGGCGTTCACTGATCTTCAACTTGTATTGAGTCAGCACGTTATTAGTGAGATAATTTTAGTTTTTAGAATTATGTAGCTACAGTTATACACAAGTCTGTGTAAATGACCTTTAAATATAGTATTACAGTGGGGCAAAAAAGTATTTAGTCAGCCACTGATTGTGCAAGTTCTCCTACTTAGAAAAATGAGAGAGGTCTGTAATTTTCATCATAACTATGAGAGACAAAATGAGGGAAAAAAATCCAGGAAATCACATTGTAGGATTTTTAAAGAATTTAATTGTAAATTATGGTGGAAAATAAGTATTTGGTCAGTAACAAAAGTTCAACTCAATACTTGGCACACACTGTAGCTGGTATTTTAGCCCAGATCTCCTCTGGAGCAGTGATGTTTTGGGTCTGTCACCGGGCAACACGGACTTTCAACTCCCTCCACACATTTTCTATGGAGTTTTCTATGGTTAGGTCACTCCAGGACCTTGAAATGCTTTTTACGGAGCTACTCCTTGGTTTCCCGAGCGGTGTGTTTGGGATCATTGTCATGCTGGAAGACCCAGCCACGTTCCATATTCAATGCTCTCACTGATGGAAGGAGGTTTTGGCTTAAAATCTCACGATACATGGCCCCGTTCATTCTTCTCTTAACACGGATCAGTCGTCCTGTCCTCTCTGCAGAAAAACAGCCCCAAAACATGATGTTTCCACCCCCATGCTTCATAGTAGGTATGGTGCAACTCAGCATTCTTCTTCCTCCAAACACGACGAGTTGAGTTTTTACCAAAAAGTTCTATTTTGGTTTCATCTGACCACATGATATTCTCCCAATCCTCTTCTGGATCATCCATATGCTCTCTGGCAAACTTCAGACGGGCCTGGACATGTACTGGCTTAAGCAGGGGGACACGCCTGGCACTGCAGGATCCGAGTCCTTCTCGGCGTAGTGTGTTACTGATGGTAGCCTTTGTTACTTTGGTCCCAGCTCTCTGCAGGTCATTCATCAAACAGGTTCCATTAATACAAGTAATGAGGGGAGGACAGACGTTACAGGTCTGTGAGAGCCAGAAATCTTTCTTGTTTGTGGGTGACCAAATACTTATTTTCCACCATGATTTACAATAAAACTCTTTAAAAGTCCTACAATGTGATTTGCTGGATTTTTCTTTGTCATTTTGTCTCGTAGTTGAAGTGTACATTATGATAAATTACATAAATTACAGATCTCTGTCATCTTTCTAAGTAGGAGAACTTGCACAATCAGTGGCTGACTAAATACTTTTGCCCCAATGTATATAGGGGTGAGACAGAGACAGACAGAGACAGAGGTAGGCCTTGTCTTACTACACTTGTGAGGACCAAATTTCACAATAATAGGAAATCCTGGCAATTTCGCGAAAGTCCTCACTTTAATTTCTTTTTTTACAAAAATGGAAGCTTGTTTGAAAAACCAAAAGATTTGCTTAAAGTTACTGAGGTTAAGGTCAGGATTGAGGTGTAGCATTAATTAGCTACAGTAATCTTTATGTCAATGGAATATTCTCACAAGGATAGTGAGGTGTGTGTGTGTGTGTGACAGAGAGAGAGAGAGAGAGAGAGAGAGAGAGAGAGACTTTCTCTTCCTACACTTGCTATACTTAAGGACCAAATGTCCTCATAGTAGTATTACCTCATAGTATTAAATAGGTGTGTGTGAGAGAGAGAGTGAGAGAGAGTGTGTGAGACCTTGTCTTACTATACTTGTGACTACCAAATGTCCTCACAATGATAGGAAAACTAATTTTGGATTGAAAGAGTCCACACTTCTTTAACTGCTTTCTTACAAAAATGGAAACTTATATATAAAAAAAAAAAAAAAGAGACAAAAGCTTTGATTAAGGTCATTGAGGTTAAGGTTAGGATTAGGGATAGGTGTTGGTGTAGCATCAATTATCTACAGTCATCACTGTCAATGGAAAGTCCTCACAAATATAGTGAGGTGTCCATGTGTCCATCTGCTTCTCATCTTCCTATGTTTATGAGGACCAAATGTCCTTACAAAGATAGGAAAACCTGCCAATTTTGGCTCATGGGAACTGTTTTCCAGTCCTAAATTCTTTAACTGCTTTACAATAACAGCAACTTTTATTTGAAAAACCAAAAGAGCCAAAAGAGGTGCTTTAGGTTACTGAGGTTAAGCTTAGGATTGGGTGCAGGTTCAAGTGTATCATTAATTAGCTACAGCAATCATTATGTCAGTGGAAAGTCCACGCAAGGATAGCGAGACAAATTTGTGTGTGTGTGTGTGTTTATGAGTGCATTTAGAATATGACCCTGCTGCTTGTCTATGCTTTAATGCCTAGGCACTTGCCTCAAGCTCGTCAGTGTAAAGACTTGCATGAGCATCTGGAGTCCTCACATGAACTAAACAAGCTTTTATTATGATCTTAGTACAACTTAATGAATTGAGCTTCAGTATGTGCATATGTCTTCTGTGTAATAAGGAGAACATCTCTCTGTGTGTAGAGATAATCAGCAGCTGAGCAGCAGTAGAATCCAGAGGGTGCTGTAGGAGATAAGAGGATAGGCCCGTAGAACCCTGTATTACTTTAATGCTATTGTTTGTTTCCGAGACTGTGAGAGTAGATTTTGTTCCTTTCCTCGAGGGATGGGATCAATGTGCTGTGATGCATTGTGATCCAATAATAAAAGATTATGCGTTGATATAGGGTACGATTTTGAGTACGATTGTCTTATATGCTATAGTTTTATATTCTCTATTTTATTGTGCTCTTCATAATATTACATATCTCTTATCTATTAGTGTATATATATCCCATTTTATTTTAATTATTTGTTGTAAATATGTACTCTGTTCAGTTGTATGTAGCTTCTATTTGTTTAAACTATTGCTATAAACTTATTACTGTAGACAAGATAACTTCTATAGTTTAATTACATATATTATCTAGGCTGCTCAAGGAGGTTGGGTCCCTTTTAGAGTCTTGGCCCTCCCAAGGTTTCTTCCTTATATCGATTAGGGAGTTTTTCTTTGCCACTGTCACCCTAGGCTTGGTCAATTTGGGCTTTGGGTCTAGATAATAGAAGATAACAGAATATTGCAAAGCTGCTTTGAGACAGCGCTCCATTGTGAAAAGCGCTATAGAAATAAATCTGACTTTGGCTTTGACATGGATAGCAGCCAATAGTGCTTTTAAATAATTTAAGAAATAGGAGCATTCATGTTCAAATTCAATTCATTGTGCTTGTGTAGAATTTTTCAGTTTTTCCGAGGCAGTTCCACAAATCTGGCCAGTACATGGCACTAAGGTACAGGGTTTTGAGAATTTAGAAACTGTTTTGTGAGCCAATTAATTTAAATGATTTGAAGCTTCAGAAAGTGATTATCCAATCACTTGGCATATTTTTTGACAGAAGGTCCAGGGTTCAAATCCCACCTCTGCCAAGCTGCCACTGTTGGGTCCTTGAGCAAGACCCTTAACCCAAAATTGCTTGGATTGTAAGACTGTACCAAGTCGCTCTGGATAAGGGCGTCTGCTAAATGCTGTAAATGTAACACTGCTCACCAGCTTTTGCTGTTATTTGTACAACATTGGATTTGACAGAAACTCATGTCGAGTATAGATGAATTAATGCATTAATAATGTCATATCTCCACATTACTTAACACAAATGAATAGCGTTTCCCAATAATACTATTTTCCAACCCTTATTTGAGAGGCAAACTGGTGAAAATTGATTTTGTGATGTAATTGGTGACAGTATTTGTTACGCCTTGTTACTTTTTTTTGCTGAATGATTCAGCTAAGGTTTGCTGAGTGTGTTTTTGTGCTGGTACCTTGGCTTGTTTAAACCTGTTGTGGGTGGCTGACTCCTGAAGTTTGATATACCGTATTTTTCGGACCATAAGGCGCACTTAAAATCCTTTAATTTTCTCAAAAATCGACAGTGTGCCTTAAAATGCGGTGCGTCTAATGTATGAATTAATTCTGGTTGAGCCTTCTGACCTAGAACCGATTGTAGATGGTACACGGCGCTCATAAATCTGTCAAAATGTTTTAGCACGGCCTTGGTAAGTTACGAACAACCGTAGTGCGCAGCATCGCGGAGTAATACGGTATGTGCTTCAGCATTAGGGTACGTGCATTCATTCATTCATTTTCGAAGCGGATTTCAAACACAACGCTATCAGTCACGCAGTACAACATGGTCATAGAGCAGCTGCGAGAGAATTCAACATTAACGAATCAATGGTACGGAAG
Source organism: Ancistrus triradiatus (assembly GCA_025084515.1). Lineage (NCBI taxonomy): Eukaryota > Metazoa > Chordata > Actinopteri > Siluriformes > Loricariidae > Ancistrus > Ancistrus triradiatus. The sequence continues at coordinate 171,474 of JAJAGP010000020.1, forward strand.
TGGAGGAAGCAAGACGACGCCCTGCGCCAGGTAAAGACCAAACTGAGCTTCCGAGGGAACTTAAGAGTTTTGTTTCATTTAATGCGTCTTATAACCTGGTGCGCTTTATGTATGAAAATATACCCGTTAGCAGTCGATCGTTGATATTGCGTCTTATAAAACCTGGTGGCGCTTTATAGCCCGGAAAATACGGTAATCTTGATGTTCTGCACGGTGGTTAGTTCGCAGATGGTGAAATGAGTTAGTTGTCAAGCTGTCTTAAGTTGCTGGCCACATGACGCGGTAAATGCGCACTTAAATTTTCAAGGTGTGTTTTGGATTGTTTTTTGCAAAGTGAGTGACATACTCGATAATGTCAGCTCATATTGTTAAAACATCAATTAAAACATTACTGCAGATGATACAAACCACACACCCCTAGGTAAACCCACAGACAGTCTTGTTAACTTTTGAATGCTACCTCTCCTGCTATGACACAACACCCACTATTGTGATGGCTTGTTCATTTCCAAAGAAATATGGGGAGTAAACTGGCTTTATGTAAAAATATATGCAAACTACTTTTTATTATACCTCCATAGTACGCAGGTGCTATTTTTCAAAGCAGGTAGTAAACATAATGGGAAATATTAATGTATGTTATAAAAAAAAAAATCATATTAGGTCATGGGGTGCTTCACCCATCTACTTCCTCAGTTTCTGAATGAAATATGGGGCTGCTATATTGAATGTTTAAGGTTATGCATCCATGTATGTAGGTCTTGTAGATGTTCGTTTGTTGACTTACTGCAGACGTGTTGGTGAATAATCAATGATTAACCAGGTGAAATCCCCCCACCCTCCCTCTGAAGCCTGCTGGGCTTCCTCTATATCTATATGAGCATCTTTATGCTTGGAGACACTGCTGTTATATTCATACTGAATGGTTGCTTTGGGCTGAATGGTAAGACGTGAATTTCCCAAGTCATGTATGTATAATTGTGTTTCTTTTATAGTGGGCAAGTTTTTAAGTGTATATGTAAGTGTAAATAACGAAAGAAGAAACCAAACATGTCTTGAATGCATTAGGTTCAGTGCAAAATGGTTGGTCAGATACAGGTTTCCGGATCTCCACCTGTGTGACTTGGTGCTCACTCTGTGCTTCACTCTAAGCTTTTATTTGTCTTTACTTACTGTGTATGCATTGTGTAACTATTGTGTGACCGTTCCCTGCCTTGTTGGTTCACACGTAGAGTTAATCATCTGTGTTTGTAAGGGTGTGAGGGCTGTGTTGGATAGGGGCGTCTGCTAAATGACATAAATGTAAATGTCATAGTCTGCTATCTCTCAACTTGTGCGTTAAGCACAGCCAGGATAAAGAAATCGACAGAATATAGTGTCTTCAATATTGGAAAACAGTGCAATTTTAGCGTTAGGGTTGTATGGGATGTAAGTAGTGCCTCACTGACTTAGAAACATAGGCTGGGCTTCTGTGTGCTGACTAAGTGAATACCTGAAAGGTTGCAAGAAAAGGTCGCAAGCTGATTAAGTAAGCTTTTTTTTTTTTTCAAATAGTAGCAATATAAAAGCAAAGCATCATGTTTAATCCCTCCATATCATGGTCATGGTTGTGGGAGATGGTCTGGAGCTAAAGCAGTGGTGTAGTCTAGTCAAATGTTGTTTGTATACAGCAGGTGTGTGATGTTGACAAAAAATGATATCTCAGTACTTTCTGAAATGTTATCGATAATGATAATTAGACTAAATTTTGCGTCATTCAAAAAAGTCTTACATTGCCCTAGCTTGGTCTTGATAATAGTATATTAATTGTTGCACAGGGACTGTGGTGGCCTGGCGGGTAAGGTACTGGACTATGGACCAAAAGGTCCAGGGTTCAAATCCCACCTCTGCCAAGCTGCCCCTGTTGGGTTCTTGAGCAAGACCCTTAACCCACAATTGCTTGGATTGTAAGACTGTACCAATGGTAAGTCGCTCTGGATAAGGGTGTCTGCTAAATGCTGTAAATGTAAATGTAATGTTGCTTGCTATTGACATAATTGAAGGAAATTTAAACGTAAGGAAAACACATCTTATTTGTTAAGGTAAATCTGAAGCATTCAAGTAAAAACTGTAGCGCCTAAACTGCAGAAGGTTTCACATTTTGCCACAACAGATTTATGGTCCAGCAGAACCATCTAAACCAGAGGCTTTCTAAATGTAGGACTGTGGGCCCCCCCAGAAAGAATAAAAGCTACTGTGACTCCCCCCCAATTAAGGTTATCATTTTTATTAAGTATGCATGATTTATTATGATAGTATAAAACATCATAACACATGCTGACACAACAAATGAGACTCGTCATGTTTAAGTTTTAAAAACACTCACCGTTGGTCTTATTTGTACAAAGATTCAGTATCGTTTTTAACGTTGAACACACAGTCTGTATTTAACTTTTAAACACACTTTTGAGCACTAATAATATATGCATTCGGAAACGTTTGCTCATTCCTACTTCAGTGAGAACAACGATGTTTTGTCTTTGATGCACTGTAGACGGGAACAAGCATAAATCATCCTCCATCTGTAGTCTTGAGCGGTACTTGCTTTTAATCATGGTCAGTGTGGTGGAGGTGAAGGGGATGAGCATTTGTATAGCCTTTCTGCAGAGCTGTGGGAACTCTGTCTTCACAGGCAGTCAAAAGTGCACAAGTGACACTTCACTCATCATTTTTTTCCATGTCCATATTTTCTCGTTTCCTGCCTAGTGATGCTCCACACATTGAAACCACTGATCTAAGCCATAGCTGTCTTTGACTGTGCACTTCATCATAATGTTCCTACTCTGCACGGTGGTTAGTTTGCAGATGGTGAAATAAGTCAGACGTCGAACTGTCTTTAACTGCAACTGATTTCCTGAGTTAGCAGACCCTTTTCAAAGTGGTGTTTGGATTTGGTCTCCAGTTTGTTCACTCATTTTTATCTTCAGTCGTGCATTTTTAGGTCGAACACTTGCTTAGTTTGTGCAGTGAGCATGTGCAGCTGTCTATCCTGCCTGGCTGTGTAACGCAGCGAGTACGTGAACTTTTCAGATTTCTTATTTTTCATTCGGGCATGAAAGAAACCTAACTTGATCAGCGGCTGCCCAAATATTTTTGGCAGGACCGTGTTCTGGAATGCGCTACCCAGTAAGGCTTTGTTCTAGCAGTCGGTGTAGGTCTGCATATGTACCCACACAGATGTTTGAGGAAGATGGAAAGTTCCATGTCACTAGTTGCCATGGTGATAAATCCCAGTGATATTTGGACAGAGATTAGAGAGCATGTCCACCTTTATAAAATATGACTGCTAGAATGGGTTCCCTTTTTGATCATATCTGCCATCCAGTGGACTTCCTAGTTTGTTTATTTAACGTCACATCAACATCAGTGGCTAGTCACGACAGGAACAAGGTTACATTGATACTAGCCTAGCGGGTAAGGTACTGGACTATGGACCTGAAGGTCCAGGGTTCAAATCCCACCTCTGCCAAGCTGCCACTGTTGGGTCCTTAACCCAATTGCTTGGATTGTAAGATTATAAAATAAGCTTTATATGAATGACTTTGCCCACCTGTAGTTTAGTGTGAGTGTTTTAAGCATGTTTAAGGTACACTACAATACTCTCCAGCACTTATTTCACCATTTGTGAACTGACCACCATGCAGAATATGAAATTTCGGGAGTCAGCTGTTCACACCAGACTTAAGCCAGCCAATGGACCAGCATGAAAACACACCCAACAAATCTTAGTGGAATCAATCTGCAATCATTCTGCAAAAACTGATTAAAAAAAGCCACGGATGGAAAGACATAACAAACGCTGTCACCAATTTGATCGCAAAGACATGGTACCAATTCAGGAGGTTGAGAGAGATGGGTTCAAACAATGTTTGAGTACAGACCCAAGATATATACACTGTCTGATTAGAAAAAGGAGGGATTTGAATCACAATCCAGCATTTGAACTGCTAAGCCACCACCATGTTGTGCAGTCAGAATACAGAATAGCCTGGCTCCCCTTCTTGTTTCCTGCTCAGCTGGAGTCTAGACCACTACAACGTCTAATGTTAAATGTCGGTGTATAAACTGAAACTGAACATTTTCTCATTTGTTTTTCTTTCAGTCTGCTGAGTTCTTTGACATGCTGGAGAGGATGCAGGTAAGAACGTGGATTTTTCACAGTACACCAGCTTCAGCTGCCCTTTCTCCTTTCCTGACCTTTTACCTGGAGAGTGTACATGGAGGATGTCAGAAAAGGCTTATTATTTTGCCCTCAAGCGCTGAGGGTGTTGAAGTGGTCCTGCTCAGCCGAGCGAGCAACAGCAGGGAGGCAATCCATCCGGGCCTGATTGAATGATCACATGGCACGGCAAAATATACTGGCCTCTTTCAAAGCTCCATTGATCCATCCAGTACTTTTCTCAGCAGTGGTTGTTTAGTTAGTGATCTGTGTGGGAGATCTGATGGCGGGAGTTGTTCTTTGAAAATCAGGGTTTTCAGAGGATGACTCATAGTCCTGATATAACACTGAAAGATGCACGTTTGTGTGTGTCTGTGTGAGAGATGGAGCTGAAAGTGTACATTAGCTAGTAGCTAAAGAACAGCAGATCAATACACAAAGAGCTCTTTGGAGACAGAAGATCAGAAAGTCATGTTCCCATCTCTGATCTATGCATGATAGACAGATCGGCCCAGTGAGGATGCTAAAATGTGGAAATATTACAGGTTGAAGAGCCTGGGCTGAGAAAATATCAGTGAAGGTTTTCAGGCAGCCAGGTGATCTTAAAGGAACAGTCAAGCATGTTCTGTTTACTCTTTAGCTGCTGTGTCTGTAGTGTCAGTGTGAGTACCATATGGAGCTGAAAAAAGAAAACAACTACTGAAAGTACTAGTGAAGGCGTTCGGGCATTCAGTATACAATTTTGCAAATTCATCTTTTAGATTCTGTCATCAAAGGAATTTTCTGTTTACACGTTACACTAGGGGTGGGCGATATGGTAAAAATATTATATCACGATAATTAACAGCTTCACGATACACGATATTTATCACGATACATGTGATTGCAGACAAAGTGACAGATTCTTAAAACCTACTATTCAAATATTATCCCATACTTTATTTTCAAAGATTTCATAGATTTATATTCAAAAAGTGCTGGACTTCATCCAATTAAACAGGAATAATTACACTCTTTTTAATCACACCACAAATGCTCAGCGTTCTTTAAGCACTGACGATATCCTCAATATGCTCAGAAAAACATATCATCTATCACAATAACAAAATTTATCACGACATATTGCCGACAAAGAGACAGGAAGCAGAGCTGGAGGTGGCAGAACTTAAGATGTTGAGGTTCTCTTTAGGAGTGTCTAGGGTGCACAGAATTAGGAATGAGATCATCAGAGGGACAGCACAGGTTGGAAAATTGGGCGACAAAATTCGAGAGGGAAGACTGAGATGGTTTGGACATGTGCAGAGGAGGGATAGTGGATATATTGGTAGGAGGATGTTGGAGATGGAGCTGCCAGGCAAGAGATGGAGAGGAAGACCAAAGAGGAGTTATTTGGTTGTGGTGAATGAAGATATGCAGGGAGTTGGGGTGAAAGTAGAGGACGTGGAGGACAGGGTGAGGTGGAAACGTTTAACTCGCTGTGGCGACCCCTGATAAAGGGAGAAGCCGAAAGAAGAAGAAGAAGAAGAAGAAGAAGAAGATCACGACATATTGCCCACCCCATGTTAAACACAGGTTTAAAACTGTTGGCCTACCTAGACTTAAAGAAAGGATTGGAAATTGTTTGTGTGTTTAATTTATTTCATTTTATTTAGAGGGACACCAGAACAGAAAAAGGGGTAAAGGGAATGGGAGAAAATATCCAACAATGCCTAACCACACACAACCCTGAATAACACACAAAAAGCTATTTTTGACAAGTGTCTGAAATCTACTGCGAATAATCAGGGTCAGACTGGGCAGAAGTCGACACCAGAATCACAAGTATTAAGCACAATAAACAAGCTGAAGCAAAAACAAGCGACACTCAAAATAATGCACATTTTCTTGAATGCGTTTTTTAAACAAAAGAAACTTTAGTCATTTACATTTACAGCATTTAGCAGACGCCCTTATCCAGAGCGACTTACAATTGGTACAGTTTTACAATCCAAGCAATTGTGGGTTAAGGGCCTTGCTCAAGGACTCAACAGTGGAAGCTTGGCAGAGGTGGGATCTGAACCCTGGACCTTCTGGTCCATAGTCCAATACTTTTACCCGATAGGCTACCACAGTCCGCTAACTGTAGTCCCCTACAATTAAAACACATTTTTAATTTCTCACAGTTGGTAGATTTCTACAAAAATTGGGTGTACTGGGTTGAGGAAACTAAGTTTTGAAGAACAGAAAGCAGTTAATGCATTCATTGTGACGTAACGAGGTTAACGAAAACAAAATAGTTTGAACTTCTAACTTGGCATTGTAACATTTACAAATAACAGAATAACCCTAATAAATTAACTACATTTTGTTCTTAGTTTTATTCTTAGTCCCTTTTTAGTCCTTTAGTCATTTCTTAAGTCGTTTTTTAGTTCTTCATCTTTGCTTATTTGCAGTTTGTATTTCACACTAATGTTGTTATACACTGCCTGGTCAAAAAGGTCACAGCCTGTAGTATTTGGTCGGACCGCCTTTAGCTTTGATTATGACACGCATTCGCTTTGGCATCGTTTCCACAAGCTTCTGCTGCATTCATTTTTCCCCAAGATCTTGTATTGATGATGGGAGATTTGTTCCACTGCACAAAGTCTTCTTCAGGTCTGGACTCTGTGGTGGCCAATCCATGTGTGATAATGAAGGCTCATGCTCCCTGAACCACTCTTTCCCAATCTGGCCCTTCTGAAACAGATGAACATCTTTTCCACGATCACAGGATGTGTCTTTTCATGGTTGTTTAACAATTGAGAAGCTCCTCACTGCATCAGGTAGGGTTAAAGAACTTATTGCCAGCTGAAACATAATCACCAGTGCAGTAATTATCCGATAGGAGGCTCTTTTTAAAAACTATTTAACTATTTTCTTAGTTAAGTCCAGGTGGTGACTTTTTTTGGCCAGGCAGTGTATACACCCTATGCCTGTTGTAGCATACTGCTAGAGCAGGGTAGGGAATTGTTACCGGTGCTTAGCAACACCTCATTAGTTGTGGAGCTACTTTTTGGCAGAAGGTATTGTCTGTATTAAGGCATATTTAGTATGTAATTGAGGGCTTCTTTGATTTAGTTTCTTTATTTTGTTGTAAAAACTGTTCACAGCCTTGATGTTATTAGTAGTACGTCAAGTTGCTGAACATGTGTTTTAACATCTTCATTCCACTCCACTCTTAGATAATGGTGGCTTAGATTTCCTGGCATTGATATATTTATAAGTGGGTGTGATGCACATCTATGAGCTCATGAGTGTGTTAAACATAGTATGACAGTCATACTGCGAGTGTGACTTAATGAGAAACTGCCAAGTTACACATGTAACGCAGTGTTTCAAGTAAGTGATAAGTGGTGTGTTTGGTGCACGTAGCTCTCTTGTTGTCTCATGCCGTAGACTGCTTTGTGTACACTGTATTGGAACAGACACTTATGAAGATGACTAACACTATTATTTCCAATTACCGACCATGAATCCATAACACTGCTCCTGCAAATGCGCTGTCCTTCAGGTTAAAACCTCATTTAGGGTGTTGTTTGTTGTGTTTGTTGAAGTGAATTCCTTAAAGGTGATAGATTCCAGGAAGGACATTCAGCACCTCACTTGGGTGTTAGTCAGAATAGAAGGAAGTGAAATAAAATCCAGACTCTTGTACGGTTAGAAAGGTGGAAGGAGTAATCCAGTGGCTTTTTACTTTTATGTACAACATTCATTGCAGTAGAACAATGACTTATTGAATATTGGCACAACACATTGATTGAAAACTCACACATATTGGAAGTCTAAGGGCAGTCTGGTCATGTCTCCATACTAGAGATTCATAGAAAGGTTGGCCAGTGAAACAAGAAAAAGGAAATTGTTGATCGGGAAAAGTTAATGCCATGCTGGACCAGACAGCAGAGACACAGATGGCGAACAGGGTTCAGGGAACAAAACAAAGCACATCTTAAAAATGAGCCTGAGTCGTATGTGAGATGCAGGCATTGGCGTGATGGAGGTGTTTCGATTTTATTTGAAATGTTATTAGGCAATGACCATCCCTCAGGCCAATGCACCCCCTCTCAAAGTCTGTCAACTGGGCAAAATGTCTTCGAGTGCGTGGCAGAGGCATTTCTAGCAGTCAGCAATCTCTCACCAAGCGGTACACTGCCCAAAAGTAGCATCTGAAAGCCTTTTCTGGGGAAGCAAGGGAAGCACTTTTGCCCAGTGTCTAATCAGACCTCACCTGTAATCATTTTTTTCAATGACAATGACAAAAACCAGTAACCAGTAAGAGCATTAAAATGTGGAGTGTTTTGCAAATTACTTTTATAACGCAATCAGTCAAAAGTAATTACAGTTACTTTTACTGGGTTGCTTTATAGTAAGTATGTTACACTATATAAATAACTGTAGTTCTAAATTTGCATTATTCATTATTGCCTCATTATTTTATATGATCTCATTTCAAGAATGTATTGATAGACCTAATAATTGCCCCAGTTATAAATACTGCCATTATGGAAGTCTTGAGGTTTTCTATTTTCCCAGTGCAGGAAGGTGTGAAAACAACTGCATGTGGTAATCATACATGTGCTACAGCTGCACTGGATGGAGATTAGACACCCTTTCCACTTGCTGTTCTGCTGTTGTGTTTTGTGTACTGGTTAACCTCCTTGTACCCTTTTGCTTTCTAACGCAACCGTGGATCACTACAGCTTCCTAAATATGAGGAGACTAAGAAGCACAAGGTGTGGAGAGTGTGTGCTTGTCTACATGCATGTGCATGTGTGTCTGTGTCTCTCTCTATATATATTAATACTGTTTACACAAGTTGCTTCTCTGCCATCTGCTTTGCTTTCTCATATTTTGCTGGTAGTTGGTACAGAAGAACGTTATTACCTCTGGTTAACCTTGTGCTAAATCTGAATGTCTTCCAAATTGTCCAGGAGTATTAAAGGCCATGACTGTAAAGAAACCTCGTGCTGCAAATGCAAACTCGCGTGTATATTTCTGTGCCAACAGTTTAGTGTTGAAAGTCTTTTCTTAGAAGCACCTACTTACTTACGTACTTACACTCAGTAGAATTTATCAGCCTTACCACGTCCTTAAGGTATGGATGCACTTACAGTATACAGTTACTGACTGTAGCCCATTTGGTACTTGACTAATTGACTCTTAACTCCATCCATTAATGGAAAGCAAACAAAATGGGGCAACCAGTACCCAGATGATATTTGGGTTGTCACAGACCATTCACCAGTGGCATTGGAATTATGCATCTCAATATCAGCTTCATACACATTAGCAATGGGCTGAGAAGGTCAGCCCAGACTTCTCTATTCATGGCCACTAAATGCACATCCTAGGGGTCCCCAGCTGTTCCCAAGCTGTGAGATATGATCCCTCAAGCGGGTCCTGAGCCTGTGTGCCTGGGAGAGCTGTAACTAGGCATTGGGTATCCTTGTGAGATCCCCAAACCTCCACAACTGGCTTATCTCAAACCAAAGCAGCAGCAGCTGTACTGTTGTCATGGAAAGTAAGTCCAATATTAAACATGGACAAATACAAAATAAATACAAATAAATAAATTAAACATAGGGCATGCTATGCAAGTGTCAAAAATTGATGTTTAATATGCTAAACCCTTAAAAGTTTTGTTGCACTTAACAACATTTATGACCAGATAACCAGATAATTCCTACTGAGATGCTGTGGCATGACCTTAAAACGGCCCTTCATGCTGGAAAACCCTCCAATGGGGCTGAATTACAACAATTCTGCAAAGATAAGTGGCCAAAATTCCTCCACAATGCTGTAAAAGACTCATTGCAAGTTATCAGAAATGCTTGGTTGCAGTTGTTGCTGCTAAGGGTGGCCCAACCAGTTATTAGGTTTAGGGGGCAATCACTTCTTCACACAGGACCATGTAGGTTTGGATTTTTTTTCTCCCTTAATAATAAACACCTTCATATAAAAACCGCATTTTGTGTTTACTTGTGTTGTCTTTGACTAATATTTAAATTGGTTTGATGTTCCGAAACACTTAAGTGTGACAAATATGCAAAAAGATAGGAACTCAGGAAGGGGGCAAACACTTTTTCACACCACTGTACAGTAATATGCAGATATATATCATGCTTAGCTGATGTTGACTTACTTTCTTACAGGACGACTACATCCCATATCCGCGGATAGAAGACGTGAGTACCCACATGCACAGACTGAGCAACATGACCGACATTGTCATTCCTGCTGCTACACCTTCAGTACCATCTTGTTCCTCTAGGTGTTGGAGAAGGGAGGACCGTACCCTCAAGTGATCCTGCCCCAGTTTGGAGGTTACTGGATTGAGGATGCAGAGGCCCCGTTGGGTACCCCGACATCTTCAGACAGCAGTTTCTGTGAGGAAGAGGAGGCTGAAGGCACGAGTCCCGGGGGAGGAGGAGGCTTTGGTTACCGGCTCGAGAGCAACAGTACAGCACGAGCTTACCGCAAGCACTTTCTGGGCAGAGTGAGTGAGCATAAGCTGGCTTCGATTGCCATAAACTGTCAACAAACTAGGAACAGTGTATGTAAGGCCTGAACAACAACCAAATAATAGAAACAAATAATTCTGACATAGAGAACTGAATATCCGAAACTCATGAATATATATGAATAGTATGACCCCCAATAAACATTACTGTTTTCATAGTGTACATAAGCAGTACAGTATATTGTATGAGTCATTAGTATCTGTTTTGGCATGATTCACAAGGGATTGTTGCATACATGGCAACAAAAAGACAGCAGGGCATTGTTGTTGGGAAGTTCCACAAAAATATCCCAAAACAATAATTAAATGCAGTTTTATCATTCCTTGTCTCTCTCTTTATCCCTCGATCTCTCAATTTATTAAATGGTGTGTGTTTCTTGATAATCTTCTCTTAATTAACCCATTATTTATCAAACAACACTTTATTAGACATGTCCTATGATTACAGTATAATTTATGGATGTGGTCTAAATAACTCATGCTTGTTTGTGCTGGTTTGGCATATTTTCGTTGTGTAATCAATGGAAAACGGCTTGTGTGCTTAGGGTCGTTGTCTTGCTGCATGACCCACCTTCTCTTGAGATTCAGTTCATGGACAGATGTCCTGATATTTTCCTTTAGAATTCTCTGATATCATTCAGAATTCATTGTTCCATCAGTGATTGCAAGCCGTCCTGGCCCAGATTGCAGCAAAAACAGGCCCAAACCATGATACTACTACCACCACCATTTGCACAGATGGGATAAGGTTCTTATGCTGGAAATGCAGTGTTTTTCCTTTCTCCAAACATAACGCTTTTTTTTTAAACCAAAAAGTTCTATTTTGGTCTCATCCGTCCACAAAAACATTCTTCCAGTAGCCTTCTGGCTTGTCCACGTGATCTTTAGCAAACTGCAGCGACGAGTAGCAATGTTCTTTTTGGAGAGCAGTGGCTTTTTCTCCTGCAAACCCTGCCATGCATACCATTTGTTGTTCAGTGGTTCTTCTAATGGTGGAAGACTCATAACATTACCATTAGTCAATATGAGAGTGGCCTTCAGCTGCTTAGAAGTTACCCTGGGGTCCTTTTGTGACCTCGCCAACTATTACACGCCTTGCTCTTGGAGTGATCTTTGTTGACCGACCACTCCTGGGGAGGGTAACAATGGTCTTGAATTTCCTCTATTTGTACACAATCTGTCCGACTGTGGATTGGTGGAGTCCAAATTCTTTAGAGATGGTTTTGTAACCTTTTCCAGCCTGATGAGCATCAAAAACTTTCTGAGCTCCTCAGTCTACCTTGTTTGTGCCATGATACACTTCCACAAACGTGTTATGAAGAGCAGACTTTGATAGATCCCTGTTCTTTAAATAAAACAGGGTGCCCACACCTGATTGGCATCCCATTGATTGAAAACACCTGACTCTAATTTCACCTTCAAATTAACTGCTAATCCTAGAGGTTCACATACTTTTGCCACTCGCTAATATGTAATATTGGATCATTTTCCTCAATAAACAAATGACCAAGTATAATATTTTTGTCTCATTTGTTTAACTGGGTTCTCTTTATCTACTTTCAGGACATGTGTGAACATCTGAAGATGTTTTAGGACATATTTATGCAGAGATATATAGAAAATTCTAAAGGGTTCACAAACTTTTAAGCACCACTGTATCTGCACGTTACCCGTAGTAAAAACTTAATACACAGCGCAACCTCGCAAGCTAACTTGCTGATTATTGCTTGCCCAGACCAACTCAGCACACACATAACATCAAATGTAGATCGATTCTAATCAAGCAAATTAGATTTGGCCTGTTATTGTAAATCAGATTTAATCAAACGAAAGTCGTATGAGTGAAACTTAAACATGTTTGACTCCTGTAATTTAAATCTAAGAAGTCCAAAAATCTCAATTTCAAAGTAGACCTTTAATGTGAGCCCGTTTTAGTTTCTTTTTCAATTCCTGTTCAAAACCCCTTGCTCTTCATGTGTCACGAGCTTCATGGAAGTGTGAGGAAATGGCACTTACACCGAACTGTTCAGAAGGTTTTCCATTTAAAATCAGCAGCTCAAAAAAATGAACCATTTTCTCTTTCTTTCTCTTTGTGAAGACGATCCGGAGCTGGCGAGGAAGTCAGGAGAAGAAATGAAACCTATGCAATCACTTTGAGCTTCATGCTTTTTCTCTCACATTCTTTCAGGAGCACATGAACTACTACTGCACAGGAAGTAGTTTGGGGCACCTCATCATGTCTTTAAAGCACGAGGAGGCTGAAGGTCAGGAATTCCTTCGCATTATGCTCAGGTATAACACGCACTCACAGTATACGTATAGTCAATGATGTGGCAGCCGCACAATGCATTCCATCAGCAGACCCACTTGAAGAGCTTTAGTTTTTGTTGACACAGAATGGGGAAAATGTGATCTAAGTGACTTTGACCATGGTATGGTTGTTGATGATGTGGTTTGAATAATTCAAAAGCTGGGACCACAGGGATTTGGGTTCAAGTCCTAGTGGTTCCGCCCGACTGGGTCAGGCATTACATGCCTACATCCTGTGGTTCTCCATGGATAGGCGAAAAAACAAAACATAGTCAGAAGAGTTTACAGAGAATGGTGCAAAAATGAATATAAGGACTTAATATGCACCTCATAACCAGTCAGAAAGAATTACTGTGAATGTCTATGGTATAACTAAAAACAAATTATTCCAAACATAGCAAAACTGCTTTCTTAAAGAAAGATGTGGGATAACAGCTAATTAATAAAAGTAACACTTCTCCGGTAAGTGGCATATAAACTAAAAATAGCGTAAGATCATCGGATATATTAAGATAAAGTTTAAGATAATCATATGCAAATTTTATAAAAGGGGTAAAGCAGTGTATAAAATGGATTTCAATTCATATGAAAAATGCAGTTTCAAAGAAAAGAGAATAAAACGTAGAATAAAAAACTATTATTATTATTATTATTATTACAATACAGGTTTGTGCTGCAGTGCATACTGTCTGTTTGGTCCATGGTCCAATAAGGTTATTATACTTATTATTAATGTATTTAATCTATATTTTACCTTGCCACATCCATAAACAACGTTTCCCTGGTTCTGTGCTCCATATAAGCTCTTATGAGGCACTTACAATGCATTTGGAAAGTCTTCAGACTCTTTCACTTTTTTCACATAAACCAAACCAGAACCCAAGCCATGAGGAAGGAAACAACTTTATTTGTAAATCATGGTGGAAAATAAGTATTTGGTCACCCACAAACAAGCAAGATTTTTATCTCGTTGTAAAGAACGTCCCCATATGCATCACGATACATGGGTCACGATATGATTATATCACGATACATTGGGATATGATGCATATTGTGATATATATTGCATTATTCCACAATCTGAGTCATCCTAATACATCACATTGATAATTCAGCGGACAAATTGAGTCAAAACACTACTGCGACATCTGCAAGAGTGGATATTGTAGTTACACCCCATTTAAAATGTGATTTTTATTCTTCCAAGAAAAATCGATATTTTGAGCCATGTAGTATATCACTAAAATAAATATCACAATATCTTGCGGTATCAATTTTTTAGCACAGCCCTATTTAATATAGTGTTCGGATAACTTGACACTGTGCAGTTTCACCGAAAGTATGGCGGACTGTAAGCGACGTTATACACCTGTACAATATAAAATCTAGAAAAAATCTAATTTAAGCAGGGATGCCTTAAGGATCTTTGTTCAAGATTTTTAGAAGAAAATCGAATTATTATTTAAAGGTATTTACATATTATACACTTTAATCTTGCAGGTCAAGGACAAAGACGCTTCATGACAGGATCCCTTTGGAGGGCCTGCACCAGTTGCCCAGCGTACCTCAGATAGCCAAGGTGAGCAACAACCAGCATTGTCTCTATAAAATTTGGAGCAGTGGAGTTTATTGGAGCTTCGTTATTAAAGCGACAGCCTGATGTATGTCATTTGTGATGACTTATCATGATAAGTCCATGATAGCGGTTTTGTACCTAATATGAGTGTTTTGTGCTTCAGCTGCTTTGTGATGATGTCACAGGTCTCAAGTTTAATCCCGTCCTCTACCCCAGGGTGAGTGTGAAAATCTTCTTAATGTTCCTCAGTATTGCCGTCTTTAGCTTCAGCTTATGTTACTGATCTCCTAAAGCAGCATGGCCCATCCCAAGCATTGTAGCCCAAAGGGCAGAGTAGAATCATTCCTTTACCCCAGCTTATCCAGGTCAGGGTTATGGGGGTTCTGGAGAATATTGCTAAATTCACTGGGTCCAGACACGGGTATATTCTGAACAGGGCACCAGTCCATTGCACCACCTGACCTTCAGTTTGCAAGCATAGCCCTGTTACCTCAGGAACTGCTGTTTCTAGCAGCTGGCTCTTATTGTCGAGCTACAGGAGCTATAGACATTTGTAAAAATTGAAATGAAAATGGTATTTAGTTTGGCTCCCAGACCTTCATAGTACAATACATACAGTACCGTGTAAAAGTCTTAGGTCACCATTATATTTGTTTTTAGCAGTCAAATATATGTAATGACCATATATAATGTAGTGTTGATGATTGGATCAAGAAATTTCAAACTTGAATTTGTCCTTCCATAATGGTCTTTTCCACTGATCTTTATTCCAATCTTTGTGAGCTTTAGCATATGTTAGCCTTTTCACCCTGGTTTTTACCCATCTAAAAAGACCATTTCTGATCAAGCCTCTTCAAAGGTCAACTTGGCATCCCAAAGAAGCTGCCAGGTGCTGCTATTGCTGAAGTGGAACGGGAGGTCACACTAAATGCTTACCTTAAAGTTTTTTAATACGCCATACAGATTTCCTGTATTTTCTGGTTTTATTTTAATAAAAAGACTGATAAATAAGGTATATATGTTCATTATACCATTGCTAAAACAATAGTATATCTAATGTAATGGTGACCTGCACACTGGTGGTGCACAATACTGCCAACTTTATTAGGGTCACCTTCTTGTTTTTACACTCACTATCCAGTTCCACTCACCATATACAAGCACTTTGTAGTTCTGCATTTACAGTCTGTAGTCCATCTGTTTCTCTACATACTTGGTTAGTCCCCTTTACTCTGTTCTCTAATGGTCAGGACCCCCCACAGGACCACCACAGATCAGATATTATTTAAGCGGATCATTCTCAGCACTGCAGTGACCCTGATGTGGTGATGGTGTGTTAGTGTGTGTTAGGGTGTGCTGGTATGAGTGGATCAGACACAGCAGTGCTGCTGGAGTTTTTAAACTCCTCGGTGTCACTGCTGGAATGAAAATAGTCCACCAACCAAAAATGTCCAGCCAGCAGCATCCTGTGAGCGATGATGAAGGATTAGGGGATACCTAACACAAACTGTGCAGCAACAGATGAGCTACTGTCTCTGACTTTACTAAGGTTTAGCAATATGGCAGATGTGTCTAATTGAGTGCACAGTCAGTGAACACAGTGTTTTAAAACTCCAGCAGCACTTCTGTCTGATCCACTCATACCAGCACACCTCACAATAAGTCAACCACCACCACATCAGGGTCATTGCAGTGCTGAGAATGATCCACCACTTAAATAATATCTGATCTGTGCTGGTCCTGTGGGGGTCCTGACCATTAGAGAACAGAGTAAAGGGGACTACATTGTGTAATTGTATGACTAGAAAGTGCATCTATATGGTAAGTGGAACTGATAAAATGGACAGTGAGTGTAGAAACTTGGAGGTGTATCTAATAAAGTGATTAGTGAGTGTATATACTTGCATTATATCACTGTAGGTACTGAAGCTGGTATAACATAGGTAGCATACTATTTGGCACTTTAGTATGTGATTTGAAACTCAACCTTTCTTCCATTATTTGTGGATTTCAGTTTTATTTCAGTAAATACTATGTAAAGTTAGTAGACAGTGTTTCTGGTACAGGCACAGAATCAAGGCCCATGTTGACCTTCAGGTGTAGCCTTTTTTTGCAAAAGTTCCACTTTTCAGTGGAATCGTCACCGAGTGCTAGTTGTTGGATGTTGGCTTGGTGAGTCGCAGCCAGATAGAAATGCCCAACCTGCTGACTCTAGCTAATGGGGGAAGGTTCTGCTCTAATTGCGGTCCCCTCTCACTACTCAGGACATCTGGGCTAATGTGTATATACCTCAGGGTGCAGTAAAGTCCATCTGCTTCTCCAGTGCCCAGCAGGCTTAGTCTGCATGTGTGCTTGAGCATGGCCTGGCTCATCTCTGCAACCATTTGGGCTCTGAGCCATGGCAAACACGGAGCCCTTGCTGAATTATGAAGAGTCCTGACACACATATGTTCCTCCTGCTGGCTGTGTCTCTCACTCCCTCTTTGTGTTTCTCCCACCTCAGGCCTCGCAACTGATAGTCGGCTTTGATGAGCATGAAGTCAACAACACCTTTAAGTTTGGGGTTATATATCAAAAGTTTGGCCAGGTGAGTGCCATGTGTGAATTTTTGCCCATAATGATTGGACTGTGCAAAGCTGAATTCGGAAAGCATTGCTATCAAATAATATACCAGATTCTAAAATATCTCATGTTATTTTTGTCCGTCTTAGACTTCAGAAGAAGAGCTGTTTGGGAATAATGAAGAGACCCCAGCATTCACAGAGTTCCTTAGTGTGTTGGGAGACAACATAGAACTGCAGGATTTTAAAGGGTAACTTAACAGTTTAACATAAACACTACTCTTCACACATTGTCAGTCGTTCCAGAATGTTTGTCGAGTACAGTTTTCTTGCTCAAGGACCCAACAGTGGCAGAGGTGGGCTTTGAACCCTGGACCTTCCATTCCATAGTCCAGTACCTTCACCACTAAGCTACCACAGTCCCAAAATCATTAACACAAAGCTATTTTATAATAAAGAGTTGAAAACACTTACTCTATTGCTGAACTCAGGGTGCTAGCTGCTAATGCTAACTGCTCAGCCTGAGAGTCGGTGTTCATTTCATTGGGCCGTCATTACTAACAATTTTAGGACTCATGGGGACTTATTTGCACTAAGAATACAGTACTGTAGATGTAGATGTAAAAATAAAGAAATACACTGAGCAAGGGGTATTGTGAATCTGAATCACGAATTGAATTTTTTTTCCTAAATTTAAGCACGTGTGCCGAGTAAACGACGAAAACAGAGACCATTTTTTCTGAGAACCAAATTTGAACCTTGAGTTCCAAGGTGGTGAGAACCGAGGTACAACTGTAATTTTGTTCCATACACTTCCCAAATAGTAACAGAAATGTGACTGGTTATCTTTAAGCACTGATGGATCCACACTACAGAGCTGCCTCAGTAGCCTTCATAACACTGATGCACTGCACTTACTTAGAATCATCCTGAGAGAGAAAAAGTGATGAGACAAAACCTATTTTGTTGCCTCTCCTAGTTTTATTTGAAAAATTATGGTATGGGGTAGCACAGTGGCACAGTGGTTAGTACAGTCGCCTGTAATCTCCAGTGTCCTCTCCCGGTCTGATCCTGACCTTGAACTCTTCACCCTCTCACATGATGACTATAATAGAAATGGCAAAGCAGTGGTAATAAATTAGCTGGAATATGATCCCGCTGACCTTGCCTGGCCAACCTGGATGGTGGAAAGACCCACATCAACCTGCTCTGATAATGTAGTAACTATTTATCCTGTGTCCTGCTAGGCATGTAAAATTCCATCCCACTTCTCTTGCAGAGCTCTGGATTACTAATCGAATGGTTGTGAGTTTAAATTCCAGCTCTGTCAAGCTGCCACTGTTGGGCTCTTGAGCAAGGCTTTAACTTTCAAAAATAAACATATAATGGTACCTTGGTTCTTGTCATTAATTTGTTCCGGAAGCCTTATCAAGAACCGAAAACGTACCGAGCTAATTTTTCCCATAAGGAATAATGTAAAATGAATTAATCTGGTCCAGACCCCCTAGAACACCACACTGTATAAGCATTATATGCATTAATGGAGTTGTATTGTACAGGCGCTCCCTGATTTATGATGGGGATACGTTCAGACAAATCCCTCATAAGTTAAATGTAATGTGAATTGAGGAGTTTAACAAGTGTTTGGTAGAGCGTCTATACTGTATCACAGCGGAGATATGGTAAGTAATGATAAGTAAGTTAATGTTTAAAACACTTTCCTTAATCTACAGTTGGCCAAGCTCATTAACACAAAGCTTATTCTATAATAAAATCTCATGTAATTTAGTGAGTAATGGACGGAAGGTGAAAAGTACAAAACACTTACTCTATTGATGAAGTCATAGCTGCCAAGCTAACGCCAGTCTGTGTTCTGGAGCATTCATTTCCTGTTTTACTTTCGGTTGGCTCTTATAACTAACCTTTTTAGGACCCATGGAGACTTACATGCACTAAGAATACAGTACTGTAGATGTAAAAATAAAGAAAAACATGATCAAAACAATAGCGGAGATTTTCTCTAAGCAAGAGCTAACGTGATCCTGAATCACTGAATCACTGTATACTGAATTGTGAATCATGAATCATGTTTCGGCTGAAACTCATAAAAGTTTAAGCAAGTGTGTGCTGAGTACAGCATTTTGAATGATGAAGTAATTAAAAGAGAAATAAATAAATAATAAATAATGTTACAACAGTGGGATAGCATTACGTCAAACAGTGGTGCAGGGTTGCACAGTTTATGTATTTTAATTTATGAATTGCGGTAAGTATTTGTGGAAGAAACATGTTAATTGAGCAATAGATTGGCCAATCAAGGATGGTCCCACCAGTGTCTGTATACCCAGGAGACCCACACTCATTTGGCAAAGAAAATGCACAGGAACATTCTGGGCAGATTGGATATAGCATCCCTCGTTAGGCACTCCATTAGCAACACCCTGGAATGCAAGGCTTTGTTTGGTGCCTTGTACTAGTGCCAGGAAGGACAGGGGATTATTATTAACCCTGCTGCTGTGCAGTATTTGTTTATTTAGCACCTGTTATAGCAGGTAGCTGAAGTTAACGGGTATGTTGGTAACACTGTCCCCATGCAGTTGGCACAGATATTGTTTAGGCTGTTTGTTTCTGTGTGTGTTTGTGTGTGTGTACACTTATGAATGCCATTTATAGCTTGTTGCATATAAGCAGCGGAAAGTCATGCACACAAAAACAAGTAACTTAGTAGTACTAAAAAGCCACTAAACACGTCAACCGAATTAGAACAGTGTCTAGTCCAAACGTGAGCTGACATGCAAGGTATTGAGCTTTTGAGTGAATAACGGACTCTTAAACTCCAACTCCTACCTCTGCTTGTGGATCTGCAATGTTGATTGGCTGTTCAATTATGTTGAAGCGATCCACTGGTGGTTGTCCTGCCAAGCCTCCTCACAGAACCACAATCTACTGGATGAGAACCCACTGCAGAGGGTGGTGGGAGGAGGGTAGAAGAAGCGAAAGACACTGCACTATAATAATTATATGTTGCCGGTACATAAGATGAGCCATTAACATCTATAGGAATCTGTTATAACTACTAAGGATAATTATGGCAATTAGAGTTCAGTACAGTACTGTGTACTGTAACATCATACATCAGGCAGCACTCTTTACTAGTGATAGACCGATTAATTGGTCAGGCGATTAATCGGGCTGATTAATGCCATTTTGAAATAATCGACATGGGCCGATATCTGCACTTATGAGGCCGATATTCAAAAACAGTGGGGAAAATGCAGAGAAACTTTGTTTCCTGCATTAGAACTTGCAGCTCATAAACTGGACTGCTGAGTGACTAAAACCAATGAGATGCTGAGATTCAGTGAGGGTCTGGGCCATTTATGAGAAGATAAAAACTTTGTTTCCAGCATTACAAGTTACTGCTTTTAACTGGAACTGGGGTCTAAAACAAAAAGATACTGCTACCATGTGCACTGTTTTTTATTTTTATTTTGCAAGTATTTAAACATTTTCTTTTTTTTTCCCCCAGAAAGAATGTGATTCTGTTATCTGGTAATACATGTTGTAGTTAAGAGCAATAGAATATTTATTTTTTTATTTATAAAAAAGACAGAGTGCAAACAGAGACATGCAGCATTTATAGCTTAAATAAATGTTGCAAAATAAAATAGCGATATTGGCATTATACATCAGCCATCGGTCACCCTGCTCTCTAAATATCAGCATTGGACTTTACGAAACCCATATCGGTCGACCACGACCACTACTTTTCAGAGTTAAGAGGGGACTGTGGTAGCCTAACGGTTAAGGTACTCAGAAGGTTCAGGGTTCAGATCTTGAGCAAGATCCTTAACCTAAAGGAAAAGAAATAATAACAGGAAAGGATCCTTAATACTTTCCTATTATAATTTGTGATGTTGAAGACCTCAGCCATTAAAGCGAACTGACGTTCATCAGGTGGATGTTAAATGGCGTTTACATGTAGTTACAGTAATATTATGGCATTATCAGTCATTAATGAAGCTCCGTTCTGTTACCCATAGTAGAACAAATCTATATATGTTGCTGTTTTTTTCAGGTTCCGTGGTGGTCTGGATGTGTCACATGGACAGACGGGCTCTGAGTCTGTCTACACCATGTACCGAAACAAAGAGATTATGTTCCACGTATCTACTAAACTTCCCTTCACCGAGGGAGATGTACAGCAGGTAGAGCACACTCACTAAGTACACGCCTGCTTCCATGTAAAGCAAATTCTTAAGGTTTTGAAATGGATCGATACACTGTAAGGACAAATTTATTGGGACACCTACACATTACACCTACAGGAGCTTTTATGACATCCTGTTCGAAGTCCATAGGCATTAATATGGAGTCACTTCTAGTTCACAAAAGGTCTTGGGTTTTGAGTTGAGCTGAGGTCAGAGCTCTGTGTGGGTCAGTCAAGATCTTCCACACCAAACTCACCCAACCTTGCTTTACGCACTGGGTCATGCTGGACATGCTGGTCATGCTGGAACAGAAAAGCACATTCCCCAAACTGTTCCCACAAAGTTGAAAGCATACAGTTGTTCGAAATGTCTTTGTATTCTAATGTGTTAGCCTCCATTTCCCTTCATTTCCCCTCCATCAAACTTTACAGCTGGCAAAATGCAGTCAGACAGGTAATGTTCTCCTGGCATTTGCCAAACCCAGACCCAGTCTATCAGACTGGAAAATAGAGAAGTGTGATTCGTCACTCCACAGAGCAAGCTTCCACTGCTCCAGAGTCCAGTGGTGGCGTGCTTTACACCTCTTCTTTACACACATTCAGCATTGTACTTGGTGATGTAAGGCTTGCTTGCAGATAAAGCTCACAGTTTTTGTGCTGATGTTAATGCCAGAGGAGGTTTGAAGCTCTGCAGTTATTGAGTCAGCACATCGCTTACACACAACGAGCTTCAGCACAGGGCGACCCCGCTGTGTAACTTTGTGGTCTGATGTTTAATGGCTGAGTTGCTGTGGTATCTAAAGACTTTCACTTTTCAGTAATACCACTCATAATTAAGCAATAATACAGGGAGTGGGAGTGCTTTAACATGAGATATTGGCATGCATGTTAAAGCACGACCTCGAGTGTATTACTGCGATTATACCACAGTTCCGTTATCGCCATTTATTGTTAAATTTTAAGATAAAGAGGACAGAAAAACCGATTTGTTTATCACCCTTCCCCAGGTAAAATAGTTCCATTCTACCTTTACCCCGTGGCTAAGCCCTTCAGTTATTAAAGTCGAGGAACGGTATTACCAATAACTGTTTATATGGACAATAAACACAAATATATTGATTGATACGTTTTAATTTATTAAAAAGAAAGTTTATTTACATTCAGAAAATAAACTGGGTCGGGTTTATAAGGCAGGCTGTTACTAAGATGCACTATTGTCCCTACTGAGGCAAATCTGAGTGAGATCCCGGTGTTCTAACCAAAGTCTAGGATCCCGTTTGATTAGCGATTATAAATTCGTATGATGAAGCTCTTAATGTTAATCTTATCAGTCAGAAAGGTAACGGCAGCGTTATGGAGCATCAGCAGATTCTCTGGGTTAAGAGCTGGGCTTACAGATACGGATGGGGTTTAATCAATCGAGCTGTGAATCCACTAAGCGCCCGGGAGACGTTTGATTTAAAGTGACTTCGTTTCGCTTCTCCAGCGCTTCCAAATACTAAAGGGTGATAAACCTTTTGCTCGGGTTGTTCATTAATAGCTTCCTCTTCCGAATTTATATCGTTTTCAAAACCAAATATATTCATTTCGGCAGTGTTTTGCTCATTATAACTTTACTGCTTTTTAATGCGGGCGTCTTTGCTAGGTTACGTGTGTGCCGCGGATTAATACTTATAGAGCGTCGGTCAGCGTGCCGTTATAGTGCCATGGCTGGAGAGTCTCGCAGGCAATCAGCTTGCTAACGGAACCAACTGTGGTATTATCAGTGAATATCTAGGAGGGAAGAAAGTTCACAAACTGATTTATTGTAATGGTGGCATCCTATTAACGTACCACGCTCGAATTCAGTGAGCTCTTTAGAACGTCCCGTTCTTTCACAAACGTTTGCAAATAAGATGCTTGGCTATGTGCTTGATATTATAAACTTGTGGCAATGGGACTGAATAAAACGCCTGAATTCCGTGATTAAGATGTGTGTCCCAATAATTTGTCCATATAGTGTAGGTAACATTATTTTGGGGAAGCTATTTTAAGTTGGGGGCAGCACAGTAGTGCATTGGTTGGTGCTGTTACCCAATAGCTCCAGAGACCCAGGTTCTGGGTTCTGTCCAAGTCCTGGCTCTGTGTCTGCCTGTGTTGAATTTGCATATTCTGCTCTTGTCCTTTCGGTTTCATTCATGTACGCTGGTTTCCTTAAACATTCCAAAGGCATTCTTTTAGGGAGCTTTTCCATGCCACTGTCACCCTAGGCTTGCTCAATTTGGGATTGGCCCTAGATATTAGAAGATAATCTAAAATTGTAAAGTTGCTTGGAGACAATGCTCCATTGTAAAAAGCACTATATAAATAAATCGGACTTGACTTGACATGCGTTAGGTCAGTTGGTCTGTCTATACGTGACGTCCCAGTGAGTGAGTGTGTCTTGAACTGGTGCTCTGTCTAGGCTTGGTTCCTGCATTGTGCCCTATGAATTAGTGAGCGAGTGAGTGATATTTTAAATGAAGTACTCCGGTTCAGAAACGCAGACACACTTGGCTTTTCCCAAGGGTAAGTCAGGGATCATCCCCGGTGCTGCAACAGCGAACCCTGCTGGCAATGTGATAGACTGTCTTCCGTGCTCTGTGTTCTAAAGGATAGGTGCCTGACACTCCCACGACCCTGACCAGCGAAAGCATGGTTTAAACACGACAAATACTTAAAATCAGCCTTATTTAAAGATAATTTCCAGTACTGTAAGGCTTGTTTAGTAATTCTGTCCTCCTCCATTGCAGCTCCAGAGGAAAAGGCACATTGGAAATGACATTGTGGCTGCGGTGTTTCAGGAAGAACCCACTCCGTTTGTACCTGACATGATCGCCTCCAATTTCCTGCATGCCTACGTACTAGTGCAGGCTGAAAACCC
Source organism: Ancistrus triradiatus (assembly GCA_025084515.1). NCBI lineage: Eukaryota > Metazoa > Chordata > Actinopteri > Siluriformes > Loricariidae > Ancistrus > Ancistrus triradiatus. Next base: position 195,766 of record JAJAGP010000020.1, read on the forward strand.
CTGCACCGACCACACTACCTACAAGGTAGGGTTTAGATCAGTTACCAAATCACCCATCAAACTACTCTTGAGCAAGCTGATCCTTGCCCCTGATTTCTCCTGCAGGTGTCTGTCACAGCCCGGGAGGACGTGCCCCCGTTTGGCCCGGCCCTGCCTAACCCTGCTGTTTTTAAAAAGGTTCATTTTTTTAAGACGATGAAAGCTCTGTCATCTGTATTTGTCCTGGTGTGTGGTGAGGCCATGTTAATAAGATCATCATTTTTCACTTCACAGGGCCCTGAGTTTCGAGAATTTCTTCTCACAAAACTGATCAATGCAGAAAACGCTTGTTACAAGTCCGAAAAGTTTGCCAAGCTGGAGGTGAGCGTGAGCTTCACTGGATATTTTTGTGCAACCACAATAAAACAAAATAATTAAGCAGATGCTCTGGGGACATTAAGTAAGCATTTTTTTCTGTTGGGTCTTCATGTGTTAGCAGGTGTTCCTGGATCAGTTCGCTGACTCTCAGATTTTTATACTAATACCATTAATATAAAGAGCGTACAATTTATAATACGCAGTAATAAAAGGCAGTATGAGTTATATGATTGACAGTGAAGTAAACACTACTACTAAAAGTTGTTCTTTTTTTTTTATTTGAGACTTTTATGGTCATTGCATATCAAGTTTGTATCTAAAATGTCCTTGCTTTAAAATGATAATGCAAAATGATTTATTTTGGAAGATTTTGGTGGACATATAAAGTATAAATCCAACAAACTGACTTACGATTACAATTACACAAGCCATTCCAGTCACCAATCAATAAATAATCAATAACTTGTCAATAATCAATTAAAAATTCTAAAAATAACATACTTGACCTTAAGCACACCGAACCTCCATACAGAATGAACATATACCCTAAGTTTTCAAAGAATATATCAGCCAAGTCTCTGGACACACCCTATCCCCAGCAGAGGATGGCAGAGGCACATGGCTCAAGTCGGCAGGTCCAGCCATGGGAACTCTGATTCCCAGAGTCCTTTGGGCTAATTAATCCCAAATTACCTGCCTGTCAGGATATATAAGGACAGTTGATACCATTGTGTATTGCTGCACCTTTGTAGAGGAGTGGCTGGTGCAGTTTGTCAGGTTGTTGACCATCCTGTATTTTTGTCCCTGTCTATACTGATGAGAACATTGAAAAGTAAAGACAAAGTCTGAGAGAAAGAGAGAAGTTAAGTTTGAGGTCCAAACCCGTGGTGAGCTAAGAAAAAGAAGTTGTTTAGTTTGAGCATCATAGCATTCCTTTGCCCTTTTCCACCATTTCTCCATGCTGGTTTATAGGAGTGTTTACTCTGGCTGTCACCCATAATGCTCAGTGGCTCAACGATGGAGTTAACATCTGGCTAATGTGATATTCCCAGTTAAAGGCACAAAGCCAAAACGACTCTTGATTCTCAAGTGTAAATTACTTTCAAGACTTAGAAATGACTTCCTGCAATTCTACAGAATGCCAATATGATATTACTTCACTTCATTTCCTATCTGATCAAAATGCCTTAAAAGCTTTAGTGATGAGGTGTGAGACAGAAAACATTAAATTCATGGCGATCCACAGAGATTTTAATGGAGTTTTCTAGGGAGAATAGTTGCACCTGTTCATATAAAAATTACTATTTGCAAATGTTTATATATTGTTGAAATGTGTATCTAGTTTATAACCTTTCTTCTTTTTATTTCAAATTTAACAAACTGATATTATACGGTATGTACTTTATAGCCGATATTGAAACTAAATATCTGTGCTTGCTTTACACTTGCAAAAAAGTATTTAGTCAGCCACTGATTGTGCAAGTTCTCCTACTTAGAAAGATGAGAGAGGTCTGTAATTTTCATCATAGGAACACTTGAGAAAATAAAAATCCCGGAAATCACATTGTAGGATTTTTAAAGAATTTAATTGTAAATCATGGGTGAACATAAGTATTTGGTCACGCACAAACAAGCAAGATTTCTGGCTCTCACAGACCTGTAACTTCTTCTTTAAGAAGCTCTTCTGTCCTCCACTCGTTACCTGTATTAATGTCATGTATTGTGAGAAGTGTAGCTATGATGAAAATTACAGACCTCTCTTATCTTTCTAAGTAGGAGATCTTGCACAATCAGTGGCTGACTGAATACTTTTTGCCCCACTGTATTTGGGACAGGTTCTGCCTACAGCTCCACTGAGGAGTGTATGTGTGAATGTGTTGTAGGGAAGAACACGAGCAGCGCTTTTGGATAATCTGCATGATGAGCTGCACAGACAAACCCAGGCCACAATAGGAGTGGGACCAATTACAGAAGAGGATAAACTGGAGAACGGAGGCCATGGAGGCCTGCTGGAGTCCTTTAAGGTGAATTAAAAAAAGTGACTTATACATGTCATGATCTATTGAAACCCAAGGCATTCATTTAGGGAGGTGAGACTGCACCCCCGGGTCTCATGGCCACACGGTAAGTGGTTGCATCCCATTGCTTTGAAGTAAGTGTCTGAAAATCAGTGTGTACCATTTAAAAATGGTCACTACCAAATATAACACAGCATTGATTTGGCAATTAAGTAAGCCTTTGATGTGTTTTAATGAAAAAAGGTTAGGATTTTATGTGCGTACTGTTCAAAGCTGTGTTTTTTAGTCATGTTTCAGCTAATCTTTGTGAGTTAAGCTCGAAATTGTCTAAAATTTCACAGCTGAATCAATCTTTGGAGTTTTTGAGAGAAAAAGCATTTCAAAACAGAATAAAGGCTATACTTTGAATTGACTTGTAAAGCTTTGATATGGTAACATAAACGAACAAAGATTGAGGAAAACAGATATACGGATTAAAAAAGTGCTATCAGTTCTGATTCTGAACCAGTCTGGTACAATGGTCCGTACAGTGTAAATAGCTTGTTTTTTCTTCATGCTTTTTCCTCAAATTTACCTTTTAAAACAGACTCAAATTAGTGTGACTTTGTATGTGTGTGGCTGTTTGCAGGCAGGGTGGAGGTGTGTGGGAAATATTGCTCAGTCCCACACAGCTCAGGCCATGTTGATTTGTCTAGCAGCCGTCACTGCCTTCTACCACCTGCAGCAGACACAGATGCCCAGTGCTTGCCCCTAGATCAGACTACAGCACACAGCAAACCACACTATGTGCCTTTTTGTGCTAACTGCAAGTTTGTTTCCCTAAATGTTTATCTTTGAAAGGTAATTGGAGCAGACAGCAGTGTACAATGAATGTAATCGAAGAAATACTGTAAAATAAGAATATGCCCGCTAAAATAAAGTGCTTTTTATATTGTGCAGACTGTGTGATTTGTTCTGCGTCGCTTTTGATAGTGGGTCTGACATCACGTCTGAGTGGTGTATGGCTCCATCTGCAGACCGAACCTAGTAGTGACAGTCTGTCAGTGTGTCTGGGTTCAGCTAAAACTAGCTCAAATCCGACTTCACTGACTGAACAACACAAAACATAATTCAGCTAATGTATGCTTATATGTGTCTATCTATCTATAGTGGTTTTTTTGCGTGTTTTTTCACACTTAAGTGTTTCGGAACATTAACCCAATTTAAATATTAGTCAAAGACAACACAAGTAAACACAAAATGCAGTTTTTAAATGAAGGTGTTCGTTATTAAGGGAGAAAAACATCCAAACCTACATGGCCCTGTGTGGAAAAGTGATTGCCCCCCTTGTTAAAACATAACTATAGTTTATCACACCTGAGTTCACTGTCTCTAGCCACACCCAGGCCTGATTATTGCCACACCTGTTCTCAATCAGGACATCACTTAAATAGAACCTGCCTGACAAAGTGAAGTGCACAAAAAGATCCTTAAAAGCTACACGTCATGCCGAGATCCAAAGAAATTCAGGAACAATTGAGAAAGAAAGTAATTGAGATCTATCAGTCTGGAAAGGGTTATAAAGCCATTTCTAAAGCTTTGGGACTCCAGCGAACCACAGTGAGAGCCATTATCCACAAATGGTGAAGACATGGAACTGTGGTGAACCTTCCCAGGAGTGGCCGGCCGACCAAAATTACCCCAGAAGCACAGAGACGACTCATCCAAGAGGTCAGAAGAGACCCCACAACAACATCCAAAGAACTGCAGGCCTCAGTTGCCTTAGTTAAGGTCAGTGTTCATGCCTCCACCATAAGAAAGAGACTCGGCAAAATGGCCTGCATGGCAGAGTTCCAAGACAAAGACCACTGCTGAGCAAAAAACATTAAAGCTCTTCTCAATTTTTCACGAACACATCTTGATGATCCCCAAGACTTTTGGGAAAACATTCTGTGGACTGATGACACAAAAGTTGAACTCTTTGGAAGGTGTGTCCCCCATTACATCTGGCTTAAAAGTATCAGAGCATTTCAGAAAAAGAACATCATAGCAACAGTAAAATATGGTGGTGGTAGTGTGATGGTCTGGGGCTGTTTTGCTGCTTCAGGACCTGGAAGACTTGCTGTGATAAATGGAACTATGAATTCCGCTGTAAACCAAAAAATCCTGAAGGAGAATGTCCGGCCATCTGTTCGTGACCTCAAGCTGAAACGAACTTTGGTTCTGCAGCAGGACAATGATCCAAAACACACCAGCGAGTCCACCTCTGAATGGCTGAAGAAAAACAAAATGAAGACGTGAGTGGCCTAGTCAAAGTCCTGACCTGAATCCTATTGAGATGCTGTGGCATGACCTTAAAAAGGCCGTTCCTGCCAGAAAACCCTCCAATGTGTTATTAGTTATTAGGTTTAGGGGGCAATCACTTTTTCACACAGGGCCATGTAGGTTTGGATTTTATTCTCCCTTAATAATAAACACCTTCATTTAAAAACTGCATCTTGTGTTTACTTGTGTTGTCTTTGACTAATATTTAAATTGGTTTGATGTTCCGAAACACTGAATTGTAACAAACATGCAAAAAAATAGGAACTCAGGAAGGGGGCAAACACTTTTTCACACCACTGTATAGTAACTTGGCCGACCAGGTTCTTCCCTTCATGGCATGGTTTACCCTATGGCAGAAGGACACTTTGTGAAGGACAATGTGCCAAACCACAAGGGTCATATAGTTATTTATTGGTTACATGACGGAGTTTTTTGTGATTCTTTGGCCCAGGATCCTAATCCTACAGAGCATCACTGGGACGAGGTAGAACAGGCTCATTTGTGCCAACTGCAAGAAGCTGTCCTGTCTACATGGGCCAATATTCCTGCAGAACGATTTGATCACTGAATGGCTGCCTCTGGTCTCAGTATAACCAAATATTTTTCCATTTCAGTGGTTGTAGAAAAGCCTTTTTTTTTTTTAACCTACTTTTACAGTGCTTTTAAGCTGTATTAACATTAAAAGAAAGGTTAGCAGTCCTAGAGTTTCCTTTGTTGAGCCTAATCTTTGCTGTCCAGAGGACTGCTTCCCATCTGAGTCTGGGTCCTGTCATCTCTGGATGCTCGATTGGGATCTAGACTCTAGATAAGACAGTGGTATACAGCCTTTGATAACTTTGTGCATGGAAGCATAACTGATTTCATTGCTGTAAACCAAACTGATCCTTATTTTCATCTATCCCTGTCTCTGTCCCATCCCAGAGGGCCATGCGGGTGAGGAGTCACTCCATGGAGACGATGGTGGGTTCTCACAAACACAAGCCCCCAGGAGGAGGAGTTCCATCCAGTATGAGTGGAGGAGGCCTCCCACAGGGCACCACTGAGTGCACCAAGAGCACCTTCACGGTGAGGGAGTGGATTATACAACTACCTGTGGCCATTTTGACTCAAATTTTCCCTTGTATGTAACACGGGTTTATTCCTTATTCCAGCGTGAACAAAGTAAAGCAAGTGAATCTAACCTGAACTCTCATTCAGGCCGCTTTTGAATGTAATAGTCTTGTTTCATCTAAAATGTGGCAATGCAATCTCGGTCACTGAGATCATAATTCAGGAGGCATACGGCTATCTAACTCCGTGCTTAATGAATGTAATTAGTTTTGTGTGAAGTGGGTGGATGCCAAATTGGAAAAGATAACACCAGTAAAGCAAACAGTTGGATTTAATCACTAAACCCAGTGACCTAGTAAATCTTCTTTTATTATTGAATTCAAGTTAAAGGTTTTGTTTGTTTAGACTCCATATAGAGAGAGCACATTTCATATACGGGGCAAATGAAGGTGTTTTGCAATAAAATGATAGTGTAAGAAGACGATTTAAAGATGAGGAATAAAAAAATACATCTGCATAGCTGCAGTAAGACATAGTTTTGTAGGATTTGGCCAAGGGAAGCAAGTATGTGTTAAATGAGAGCGGACCAAGGACCAAACCTTGGGGTACTACAGGTCATGAGCATCTTTTCTGATGCATATTTGTCTGTAGCTCCTGGGTTGAAAGTAGGATTTGAACCATTTTCACATTCTTGTCATCATTTGTCATCTTACAGTCCAAGCAATTGTGGGTTAGGGGTCTTGCTCAAGGACCAACATGGCAGCTTGGCAGAGGTGGGATTTGAACCATGCCTTAACCGCTAGGCCACCACAGTCTATTTTATTTTAGGACTGTTCCAGAGAGCCCATCCCAGTCTTACAAAAACATGCATTACAAATGTGTGTGCTTTCAAATTTGCAGAAATGTTATATTAGTGTTTGTTTTCTGCAAAGGTATATAAAAGTAAATTGTATTCAGTAAGGAGTGATAAAACTCAAATCTGTACAGTGTGAACAGTAATCTGAACAGTTTCCTGACTAATGTGTGACTGTGTGTGATTATTGCATAGCCACCAGTGCTGTCGGCTAAGTCTCCAATGAAGAGTCCAGTGAAACGGCGTTCAGGCCTCTTTCCCAGACTGCACTCGAGCACAGAGAGTCCTACTGAAAGACATCCATCCCGCAGGTTACACACAAACAACCACACACATGCACAAATGTGTTGTATTACTGATTGTATTACTGTGTACAGTATGGAGTGACTAATCCAAATTAGAATTTTTTGGGTCCAATTGTTGACGATACAGTGGGGTAAAAAGTATTTAGTCAGCCACTGATTGTGCAAGTTCTTCTACTTAGAAAGATGACAGAGGTCTGTAATTTCCATCATAGCTACACTTCAACTATGAGAGACAATATGAGGAAAAAGAATCCAGGTAATCACATTGTAGGATTTTTAAAGAATTTAATTGTAAATCATGGTGGAAAATAAGTATTTGGTCACCCACAAACAAGCAAGATTTCTGGCTCTCACAGATCTGTAACTTCTTCGTTAAGAAGCTCTTCTGTCCTCCACTCGTTACCTGTATTAATGGCACCTGTTTGACCTCATTATCTGTATAAAAAACACCTGTCCACAGCCTCAAACAGTCTGACTCCAAACTCAACCATGGCCAAGACCAAAGAGCTACTGTTGAAGGACACCAGAACGAAAATACAGACCTCTCTCATTTTTCTAAGTAGAACAACTTGCACAATCAGTGACTGACTAAATACTTTTTTGTATGGCCTTTATGCTATTGCTAAAACAACAAATCTAATGGTGACCTAGGGGTGGGCGGTATGGAAATAATATTATATCATGATATTTAAAGGCATTTTCACGATACACGATATTTATTTCACGATACACGATATTTGCTGCACTTCATCCAATTAAACAGGACTAATTACACTCTTTATAATGAACCATGTCAGTTGGTCAGTGTTCTTTAAGCACTGACGAGATCACGTCTATAACGATAACAAAATTTATCACGATACGATCAAATATCATCATGTTACCCACCCCTATGGTGACTTAAGACTTTTGCTCAGTACTGTACCCCAAACACACACCTGATTTGAGGACTGAAATGATCTGAAAAGTGTTGAGATATGGTAACCCTAGACTGTAACCATTTTTTCCGTAGTGATCACAAGACAGCAGATGCGTTCCCACACTCACAGGAAGTGAGATCGGAGACTTCATCGAACCCGAGTTCTCCTGAGATCTGTCCAAACAAAGAGAGGTCAGCTCTACGGTGGCGTTTTAGTTCTGCTATAAGGTCTAACAGCTGTATTAATGTGTCCACTTCCTCAACGCAGCGGTTTAATGGTGTCGCCTTTTCCAGGCCATTTGTGAAGCTGAAGGAGTGTAGCAGCAGGAGCAATATTTCCCGCTCGTCCTCCAGCACCAGCAGCTTCAGCAGCACAGCCGGGGAGGGAGAGGGTCTGGAGGAGCTTGACATGGTTAGACATACGTCGCAGTTACGCAATATCAATCAGCACAGTTACAGAGCAGCATAACCAAGGAGCGTTCCAGAACAACAGCACTGATAAGGCATCAAACGTCACAAAATGAAACAGAAGAGCTGTTTCAACCTAGCACTTCTACAAGTACACAACAGAATACAGACACTGTACAACATAATGACCTTAAAGACTGTGTTTTGAAATCCATGAGTCCGGTGTTCTGGGGGCTCTGGGGTGGTAGGAGAAGGGGTACCCACTCTATGCACCGCAGTCCACTGAAAATAACCCAGCACACCACATTACGGCTACAAAAGCAAACGGTTACAAAACAATGAAGCACAACAAGGTTTGAAAACATCACTGCACTATCATAGCATATAATGCAACAAAATATCAGCCAGATGTTTACAACCAACAGCTGTACAACAGAATGACACTGGAATCAGTTATTAGTTGTGTCGTGTTCACCTAATCTCAATTATTTAGTGTAAGTGGGTCAGGATTACTGTCTTAAGTCAGTTTTACATAATCATAAGTTTAGGAAAATAAACTGTTCAGATGAATGTCGAATCTAGGTGACATTACACAGATCAAATCGGATTTAGTGAGAAGATTTGCGCCACTTTGGCTGCTGTGTGAATATACATGGACATGCGTGTCAGAGTGTGATCAGGTACCCATACGTATGCTCTTTCTTTCTGTTTCTCAGATGGGAAAAGTAAAACTTCACCTAGGTCAAACTTGAAGTTCCGTTTTGCCAAGATGAGCCACTCGACAGCAGTGAGTAAAGTGGATGGATTCCTTATAAGCGCCCAGCTAATAATAATAATAATAATAATAATAATAATGTCACCTCCCCTAGTGGTAGTGTGGATTACCAGTTAAGTCTGTGAGTTCGAATTCCAGGTCTCTCGATAGTAATGTATGTTTAATGCTGTAAATATTTAGCATTTGCTGTACTCGTGGTAAATATTTTGCATAATGCCAATAAATACACCCAGAATTTAGTGCCATTTTGCAGTTCTTTACCAGAATTGGCTACAGTTTGGCTAAACTTGACAGAATGATTTCAAGACACTTTAACTGACAGATCTGTTGTGGTTGCAAGGAAATATTGGGTCAGAAATAACATTTGTCCTTGGAGTTTATAAATTGTTAACTTTGGGGAAACATATAACTTCAGTCTTTGTATTTCAGGGGCATTGAGAGAGATGGGGAGTGACTGCAGAGAAGGAAGGTAATTACCATTTTACCTAGATATACTTCAAGTAAATGTAGACTAAAGCTTTGGTTGCCTCAAACGGATTATTATAGGACATTAGTTAGATGTTTTAATGTCCCTGTGCTGTTGCAAAGCACTTCTGTCGGACTGGTCCATGTGGTTTTGGACACAGTATGATTTCCTGTAACTAGAGTAGCTGAGAGCAGGCAGAGGTTTGTAAGTGTATGTTCCTGTCCTATTATAAGTAGTACTCCTTTGTTTGTCAGACCACTACCTGTATATTCTCTCAATGAGTCTCTGTTTCAGTCTGGCTGATCTTCCATGTTGTTCGTAATAGTGTCTATCAATGTTGGTTTTCGTCAAACAAAAGTCCATCATACCACCCTCTTAAGCGTAATGGTTTTACCCTAGACAGGATCGCAACAGTACCATAATGTACTTTCTATAGTTATTGTGAATTTTCATAAATTAATATGCTGTCGCATTAGGCATGCTGTGTAGATGGTAGCGTTCCATTCGTGTATTCAGTGGTATCTCTGACACATTTACGTATCGTTTGCATACAGTTTTCTTACAAAAATGCCCTTTATATTTACATTACAGTAGCATAGAAATGCCATGCTACCAGGATATTGTCTGGTCACCATCCATTTGGGTGTCTTGTTTCACAGAATGTAATCATTAAATAGTGTATACCTGTGTTAAAACTAAAAGCTTGACAATTACAGTAATATTTAACAATTAGGCATCTGTGTATTGAAGAAGATAATGTTTTGGAGGGAAAGCATTGTTGAGTGCAGTGCCATAGCATACTGGTCTACCAGAGCCACTCTTTGGCAGAGTATAGTCATTATAAAAGTACTTCACATTAACCCAACAGAAAAACCTAAGACACAAGAGACTTAAGTTAAAGTCTCACTTTTTTCACTGTTGTTTTGATCAGTGGTTCCCAAGCTGGGGTTCAAACTTCACAGGGGGTGTGCAAGGCTCTCAGGTGCACTGAGTTTCTCAAAATACAATTTGCAGATGGTAAATAATGTTAAAATAGCACATACTGGAAAATAATATGTATATAAAATTACTTTAGAAGATATTTTCACTTATAACGAGTGAATAAAAAGAGTTATATGTATAGGTGCTGATTAATCACTTATTACACACATAATGATTCATTATTCTTCTTGTGTAAGGATGTGTGTACAGGTCTGCTCTGTTGGGAAGTTAAAAGGAAAATGCCCAGCTTATGTTTGCTTTTTAGCTAAATGTCTAAATGTTTGGCTGTCTTAAATAGAGAAAAAAGGCTCCAAAATGAAAAAAGGGGAAAAAATATAAAAGGAACTCGAGAGAAATTTTAAAAAGCTATGATTTTTTGTTAATTGTTGCCAATAAAGATTTGCAATGAATCACTTTATTCTTTTGGTCTGTGGGCGGGCTGGGGGGCAGCTTTTCTTAGCTACTCATAGGGGGGGCTCCAAGGAAAAAAGGTTGGGAACCACTGGTCTAGATGGCACTACATAGATCTCGTTTGTATATACTTTTCCACTCATATCAAATGTAATGTTTACATTTTTTTCAATAGGATTGTTGTTTGTTTCTGAGGGGAAACGAATTGACAACGGGTGCTCAAACTTGTGCTACACACTGTAGTATAGAGTATATTGTCAATGTTTAAAAAAAATCCCTATTAAAGTCAAGTTTAATAGGTAATTGTGTACAGTTGTGTATCATTTTCTATATAATTACAACAACAACTTCCTGTCTCTAGGCAGTGTAGCTTAACTGGAGCTGAGAGCCTTCCTGCCAAGTTTTGAAGAGACATGGGACCATCTGCTGTATGCAACGCAACCACCTTCATCCCTGCTCAGAAACGCACTCCTTTATGAACTCCACGCCAATCTCCAGCCAGCTAAGCCTCACCACACATAGAGCAGATCATGTACAGACGGCAACTCAAGTCTTAATGGGGAAAAGGCCACAAATGAAACTTTTTGAACAAAAAAACCCATCTCATCAAACACGTAGCATATGACATGTCCTTTATGGGAACTTGATTGTAACAAAATTGCATTGTAACAAAACCCAGCAGCACTGGTTTGATGTTTCTGATCCATTTCAGTTGAATTTGTAGGTTGCTTCTTGTGATCTATTGTGTTTCAGGTTCTGACTGTGGCTTTAATCTTTGGAGAATATATAACCGTTGCAATGATTTGAACGTAGCGACAAAGTTATGGGCCAATACATTGCAATTTAAGCCTTTTTCAAAACAAACTGGCAGTCAGTCTGTGCTGGGGTTTGTGTATAGATGCTTCAGTGTGCTTCTTTCAGTTTACTGACTTTCTTGTAGTTCTTGCAAACTTCTGTGCCAAACTCTATACTTACTGTCTGTGACTTATCCCAGTAATATTAGCTGCAGACGAATGCTTGATTTGATATATGTAGAACTGATTCACAATAGAAGTGCTTGTCAGCTGGTCATTACTTCTTTAATGTTTTAACAATATGTTAAGACTCTCTTCAACAGATCTGTTTGATTCTGCTTCATGGTTCTCCAAAATACTGCAGCAGCCTTAAGCTGTGGTGAATTAAATCAGAATTGCTGTTAAACATTACCTCAGTCAAGATGTAAGCCTCGCTAATGGGAAAGTGTGCCAAAAGCTATCTTTAACCATGTGCACGCAAATGTTATATCGGGGGTTCCCGACCTTACCCCGACTCACCAAATGAGATGTTGTTTGCCAGCTACCCAAGTGTTGGATTCCGGTTTAAGCATGGAAAATTGCAAATGGAGGTCTGGCTTATCATTAAGCCCAGTCCTGTATTTGGTCTTAAGTGCCACCAACATGGAAAATTCAGTTTCACAGAGATATATTGTGGGAAACGGCATCAGACATCTTCATGCTTTGTCCGAAAGATCAGGATACTCTGATCTAACATGAAGCCAAAAGTTTGTCAAGGACTTTTGTGAAAAAAATACATTTTAAAACAGTTTCAAAATGGGTCAATAAGGCTGCCCTGCACACAAACTTGCATTGGCACCTTGGCACATGTCAAAGGGATTTTCTATCCAACTGACATGAGCTTCTAGTGTCGGAAAGTACGAGCTCAACCTAAGTATAATGGCAATGCAAAGAATTTACATAATGTGTCACGTTTTAAATTGCACTTATTGAAATATGTCTGTATAGTGGAAGGATTGTTACTTTTGGCCAACGGCCGCTTAGCGGTCCTGCTGTGGCCCACAGGTTGAAAACCACTGTTTTATGTAATTACTAATTATAATAATTACTAAGTATAAAACACTCCAAAAACAGCAGATCAGTTAAATTTTTCACAGAATATATAAATTGTCCATAAAAAACAGTACTCACAGTTGGCAGGCTTCATTTGATGGTGTAATTTTTATGAAGGTTAGGGTTTTTTATGAAGGTTAGCTATTTTTTTATTTCTAAATTCCTAAAATGTCTGGGATTAGGCATGGCTTTCACGTTGTTTGCTTTCTACAGTCGCTATACACTGTGCGTACTCAACTCTGTAGCCCCAATGTCCCCGTGTGCAATGAGTTGATTACATAAACGCCCTGCACACACATACTGGTCAAACCACAGTTATTACCCTCACGTGTGTAAAGTGCTGCACCACAGTAAAACCAGGAGGAGAGTAGTTTGTTACAAAAATATACTAGGGCTTAAATACATCAGCAGCGCTAGAGAAATAACCCTAGCCCCTAACGCTAACTCTACCCCTAACCCTCAAGTAAAAACTCTAGATTTTATGAATATTTTAGAATCTTGAATCATACTCCTTTGATGTCTGGTATACAATCTAATTTAAATTGGACTGCAAGGAAACAAGAGGAAAGACATTGGATTTGAGAATTGAACATTTTCCCAATGGACTTGATGAACAATAATAAGACTAGTATATTTCTTTTAATTAAAATTCTTATAGAAAATGTGTTTTTTAAAATTTGGAATCTGTGGCCAGTGCATAAAAAAAACTATTCCTTTGGGAAGATGATTTCCCCTGACCTAACTCTATCCCTAAACCGAACCCTAACTCTACCCCAAACCCTAATTCTAACCCTAACTCTACCCCTAACCTTAATTCTAACCCTAACTCTACCCCTAACCTTAATTCTAACCTTAACTCTACCCCTAACCTTAATTCTAACCTTAATCCTAACTCTACCCTTAACCCAAACCCTAACTCAACCCCTAACCCTAATTCTAAAGTGGTGCTTGAAATTTGTGAACCCTTTAGAATTTTCTATCTTTTTGCATAATGCATAAATATGAGCTAAAACATCATCAGATTTTCACACAAGTCCTAAAAGTAGATAAAGAGAACCCAGTTAAACAAATGAGACAAAAATATTATAATTAGTCATTTATTTATTGAGGAAAATGATCCAATATTACATATTAGTGAGTGGCAAAAGTATGTGAACCTGTAGGATTAGCAGTTAATTTGAAGGTGAAATTAGAGTCAGGTGTTTTCAATCAGTGGGATGACAATCAGGTGTGAGTGGGCACCCTGTTTTATTTTAAAAAGCAGGGATATATGAAAGTCTGCTCTTCACAACACATGTTTGTGGAAGTGTATCATGGCCCGAACAAAGGAGATTTCTGTGGACCTCAGAAAAAGAGTTGTTGATGCTCATCAGACTGGATAAGGTTACAAAACCATCTCTAAAGAGTTTGGACTCCACCAATCCACAGTCAGATAGATTGTGTATAAATGGAGGAAATTCAAGACCATTGTTACCCTCCCCAGGAGTGGTCAACCAACAAAGATCACTCCAAGAGCAATGTGTGTAATAGTTGGTGAGGTCACAAAGGACCCAAAGGTAACTGCTAAGCAACTGAAGGCCTCTCTCACATTGGCTGATTTTAATGTTCATGAGTCCACCATCAGAAGAACACTGAACAACAATGGTGTGCATGGGAGGGTTGCAAGGAGAAAGCCACTGCTCTCCAAAAAGAACATTGCTGACCTACTCCTAACTCTAACCCTAACTCTAACCCTAACCCTAACTCTAACCCTAACTCTAACTCTAATCTTAAATCTAACCCTAATCTTAAATCTAACCCTAATCTTAACTCTACTCCTAACTCTAACCCTAACCACAACCATAACTCTAACCTTAACTCTACTTCTAAACCTAACCTTAACTCTAATCCTAACCTTAACTCTAACCCTAACTGTACTCCTAACCCTAACTCTACCTTAACCCTAACGCTAACTCTAACCTTAACCCTAACGCTAACTCTAACCTTAACTCTAACCCTAACTCTACCTTAACCCTAACTCTACCTTAACCCTAACTCTACCTTAACCCTAACTCTCCCCCTAACCCAAACTGTACTCCTAACCCTAACTCTACCTTAACCCTAACTCTAATCCTAACCCTGTGTGACCCTCCTGCCCTTAGTTTTCTCTTTTTTGAAAATGACAGTAAGGTCACCATAATGTCAGTCAGGTAGATGTCTTTCTAGCAACAGGCTTGCAAGCAGATTAGATTGCTCAGTGTACAAACTCCCAATGTACAACACTGTCATTAATTCTTGAGAGCTGCATTTACAGAACTGCCAAAACTTAAATATACATTAGGCACTTTCGCACCAAACAGTTCTAGAAACTAATTTGGGAGGGATGAACTCCCGAAAGAGCTCATTTTCATTTGCACTGCCAGTAGGAACTCTGTGTGAGGCTGAAGTGACATAAGCCACACAAATTTCACTTGGACAACTCAAAATCCGTCACATATAGGCTTCGTATAGCCTGGACTGTCAGCCCATTTGTCTGTGATTTTATTTTTGTTTTCATTTTTTCCATTCAATCACTATACGTTTGTGTCACTACATCTAGACCAATCGCTGTACTCTTATGTCTGGAGGAATCACCACATACTTACATCACTCAGGGTTCCTATGCACTGAGAAAAGACCCTGCCTTGAAGTAGGAGCTAAAAAAGTCCCTATACATGGCGTTCTAGGGTTGGGTATCGTTTGCATTGTATGGATTCCGATTCTGCTTATTGATTCAGATTCATATCGATTCCAAGTTGGTGAAAACGTGCCTAATGTTTAGGTATGAATAATATATTTATTTGTCTTTATTGCAACTTCAAAAGTAATAATTTTTATGTTAAGATTTTTCTTCCCATTTAAACAGAAGTAAAAACTTTTCCAAGGCTTATTGTACCAAATCAGTGATTTAGGAATACCAGACTTCTCTCAGTTATTACTGGTCATTAGGAATCTCTACTGCCCAAAGGATGAACCTGTGGTCCAAAGGGAAAGTAATCATTTTTAGTTGAACTTGTACTAGGTTTAAATCGCAAGAACAAAGCTTAACGTAAGTATGATTACTTCCGTTTTGGATCACCGGTTCATCATTTCAGCAGTTTGATACCCAACCCTAATTCTAAGAACTTCAATCATCCCCAATTCCTGTGGAGCAAAGACGCAAGAAAGGGGGCACAGCTCTAAGAACTATGAAAAAGTTCCTCCGGTGCAAAAGCGCCTATTCTCAAACCCAATCTCAGCTTGGCCAAGCTCATTTCAAAGGGAGATATGAACCCCCGGATACGAGAGTTTGTAGTGTGAGCTCGGCTTTCTACTCTTAATAATGCTCTTATACTCTAAACGTGGCTTTTATTCACTTTCACCTTTATGACTTGAATTGTAAATAACCCCAAAACAGTTTCCTCACTCCTGTGCTTTGTTCACATGTAAAAATCGTGACTTGTGAACGTGTGATTGTTTCCTTTCTATCTCAAACCAATGCACTTTCTGAAGTGTCTGAGAATCAGAATGGGTTCATATGCACACTTGGACTGAACAGAAAGCTGTGGCGTAGTTGTGAATGAATGGCTGCACTTGTTCAGTGCTTCGCTAGTCACCCAAAAGCTTTCCCTGTAGTGGGAGTGTGTAGTCATGCCTGAGCCTCGTGGCATCGATGACCCGTTAGTGAAGTGCTGTTACGGCTGGAGCGCTTAAGCAGAGTGTGTGGAGTAGAGCTGCTACTGCTCAGGAGTTTTAGTACGATAGTTGGAATACCTGTTTGTTTATACTGACATAATTTATTGCTTTCAGACTTGTCAATGTCATGTAAAATATACTTGCAGAGTAAATCAAGAGATAAATGAGTGCAGATAATTTACGAAAGTCTATTCATGTATATGTATATTTGCTCATGTAATGTGCCACTGAGAATTTATGACGAAATAAAATGTTGTATTTTGTGTCAGATGTGCAGTCTCTTACAGAAATAAATACACAAAGGTACAAACTATCAATGATACGCACATGCACACATAATTACTGTATTGTGCAAAAGTCTTTGGACACTGTTAGATTAGATATGGTATAATGACGATATATAATTATTTCTGTGTCTTTATTAGTATACAACCAGGTAGTCCAGGAAATTTGCATAGGCTACATTGGCAAGTATTTAATGTTTCCTCCCCTTACACTTGAGAAATAGCAACATCTGGCAGCTTCATCGTAATGCCAAGTTAACCATTCTACAGTCTGAAGAAGCTTGATCAGGAGTGGCAGCCAAGAAACCACTTTTCAGAAGGGGAACTGGATGAAAGGGAATAAAGATAAGTGGAGAAGTTATCGTGGAGAAGTTCTTGGGTCCAGTTGTCGACAATATATATGTATGGTAATGATGCCATTGATAAAACAACATATCTAATGGTGGCCTAAAACTTTTGCACAGTACTGTAAAATCACCACATTGCAGCACAAAGTCGGAAGCATCAACTGGAGTCATCAGATTTTTAGGAACTGGGAAGGTGCTGTGAAATACTGCACGCAGACGTTCTGGAGTCAGTATTGGAGAAGTCACGCAATACATTTCTCATTCCAGCTTTGTATACTTTATTGTTTATGTTACAGCTTTACAGATCATTTAAAACATATTTACAAATCCATGAACAGCTTAGGAAACTCACACACTGAAAGTGTAAGGTTTATACAGCTGCTGCATTTACAGATACACGGATGAACTTGTCGGCATTTACATGAATTCTTTTGCCAGATGTTTTTGTCCAAAGCTACTTACAAATAAGGGTCAAGCACCTAGAGGATGAGATTCCGAGTGTTTGCTCTAGAGCCTATCAGAGATCTCAGTCCTGGGTTTGACCACCTGAAACAGAGCTCGGTGTATGTTAATTCTGTGGTTAGACTTTGGAGAAGTTCACCGTGGAGTACACAGTCGGTACTGTTGCTGGAGCTGTACTTTGTTGCCTTGGACTTACCGTGATCAATGCTGCATATGTCACCTGCACAAATAATAACAATTTTATATATATATATATATATATATATATATACTGCTCCTTCTTTTTAAAGAAATGTGAATGGAATATTTATTTAGAAGAACTTGAACGAAACGAGATCTTGACCAGAATGCGTTGGCGCTACACCGAGTGTTCATCGGGTCTGTCTCATTACCTAGTGAGTGCCCTTGCTGCCTACTTCCTATGTGGGGCTTCCTAACCGACAGTGGAACCTTAAGACTGGTTAATGAGACAGAATACTGTGTTACTGATTGTTTACACCGTCTGCACGAACCATAGCAAAGCTTTACAGGTCTGTACTCTAGTCTTTGGCATTCAACAAAGTTTTAATCTTTCCTTAAGGCTTGTTGGAGGAACAGAATAGCACATGAGCTACAGATCCAATGTAGACAGAAGCTAATATTAGGACTAACATGGAGGAAAATGTAATCCCTTCTGTATAAGATCTGTGGTTTAGCACATTTAGCTGGTAACTAGTCATAAATGAATTAAAAATATTGATATGTGAAATTTATAAAAAGTGCATTTACATAATTACATACATATTTAACACCTGAGACACAGAACAGTCATTTTATTTTTAAGTCTTCCACACAGTGCAGCAATTAAAATTTATACATATGTAGGGGCAGACTATTTTAAAATAATAATAATAAAAAACATTTAATTAACATTTTCAGTAAGAAAAAATTGTCTTGCATGAAAAGGCCACACATTTTCATCCCTAATAATGATAATAATGCAAATATATATATTTTATATATATATTAACAGGTTAATAAATGTAGGAAAGTGAGATTCTTACTTCTGCTTTTGGTTTCACTCGAGCAGTGTCTGCAAGCAGTAAAAAAGAGGAAAGCGTTAGAACCAGCTTGATCTGAGGGATCTAAATGGTGATTTTAAATGTTCTGATCATGGTAACAGAAAATGGCCATGATACAAATAAAGTAATGTGTGATTTGTTTCTCCTTGGGTTGCAAGCTACATAGTGTACTGGTCTTTCTTAAGGATGACTTTAAAATGTATTTTCAAAATGAGATCTTACAGCTGGTTCGAGGATGTTGTGGAACTGGAGGTGCAGATTTCTCCTCAAGGCCAAAAAAGCAGGTTAGAATGACTAGGAGAATGAGAAGCAGAATGGCGGCACCACATATCAGCAACCGGTGAGAAAGCCTTCTCTCGGTGGATCTACCTGCTCCAACAAGTACTAGACGAAGACACACGTTAATGTTAAATTAGCAAGTATAACCCTTTTGATGGTTTTTTCCTGCATATATTAATCAGTTATATTTTCAGTGGTGAGTTCGCAAATCAGCACACAGATTTGATCACATACACTGCCTGGCCAAAAAAGGTCACCACCTGGATTTAAATAAGCAAATAGTTAAAAAAAAAGAGCCTCCCATCGGATAATGACTGCATTGGTGATTGTTTCACTGGCAATAAGTTCTTTAACCCTAACTGATGCAGTGAGGAGCTTCTCGTTTGTTAAACAACCATGTGGAAAGATGCATCCTGTGGTCGTGGAAAAGATTGCAGAAGGGTCAAATTGTGAAAGAGTGGTTCAGGGAGCATGAGCCATCATTATCACATATGGATTGTCCACCACAGAGTCCAGACCTGAACCCCATTGAGGATCTTTGGGATGTGCTGGAGGAGACTTTATGCAGTGGAACAAATCTCCCATCATCAATACAAGATCTCTGGACAGAAATAAATGCTGTGACAGAAGCTTGAGGAAAAGCTTTTTGGAAGGGTAGCAGCCAGGAAATCAATTTTTTTGGAAGGGGAAAAGGGTGAAAAGGTTAAAAAGCTTAGAATAAAGATCAGTGGAAAAGAGTATTATGCACTGACGAATCGAAGTTTGAAATTTTTGGGTACAGTTGTTGACAATATGGTTATTATACCATTGCAAAAAGAACAAATTAATGGTGGCCTAAGACTTTTGGACAGAACTGTATAATTATATTTTCTTTCAGGCCTCTGCTCTGTTCTGGATTTCCTTACAAAGTGTTTTCATAAAATCTTCATGTAACATTTTAATACTCAAATCTCTGTGATGAATAAATGAATATGAACATCAGTATATGATGTCATCTGGGAACATCTCGCAACCATCTGAGCATGCTGTGGACTATGGAGAGTCCATGCCTGTACTCTTAGGAGTGAGGGTGACTGAAATAATAGATCGTTAATTAGAAGAGGTGTCCGCAAAGGTGTGGTTTTGAGATTTAAAACAACGTTGTGGAACATCTGGAAAGCTGCATCTGGAATTGTTTCCATTTGCAAAATGAACAAAACATGTCATTTGAACAGTGGTGCCAAAGCAAGCACTTTATGTTCACGCTGTTTAATTATTTCTTACAATGTATGCATGTGAATAAGTTCTGGAACCCCCCCATGTATACAGTACAGCATGCAGTAAGGGGTGAAGGTAACCCGAGTGAGGCTCAGATAAGGTACGTACGGTATTCGGTTACCTGCAGTCACATTGATATAAGTCACATGTCCTTGGCTGATTATGTTCTGCCACTCAATTGTGCACTGATACACTCCAGAATCTGACCGGTTGACGTTGTGAATGTCGACGAGCAGGCGTGTAAGATTTCCTGAAATGGTTAGGTTGGACAGGTGGACCCGTGAAGATGGGGTGAGGAGCGTGAAATGTCCATCTTCTGTAATCCCCCATCCTCCTGTCCAGTCTTGTTGTTCACAATGTTGAACATCACAAGACAGAGAGGCCGTGCCCCCTTCTGGTACATACAGGTCTCCACGGAGTGCAAAGACTGAGGGCAAGCACTCACTGACACAAGCTGAAAGAACAAACAAGTATTAATTAGCAATTAGCAATGGTGACCGCCAGGGGTGTGATGTACGCTTAAGAAGGAGCCCTGTGATGGACACCACAGCATTGGACAAGGATAAAGTGAGGATGACATGGAATATTATGATTTTTTAAGTTATTATTATTACAGGTATGCACCATTTAATGACCTTATGTTCTGTGAGACAGGATGGTGAGTGAAATTATCATCATCATCATCATCATCATATAAAGTTTATCAGTAATTATCTTTAATTAAATCTTGGAATGACAAAACTACAAAATAAACTTAAAAATCCAAAAACAAGAAGGCCATGTTACGATTATATTTTTCAACTCTGGATCTTAGTTGAACTGCAAACTGAACAGTGAATTGAAACATGAAGACACATTATGAAACAGAGTGGTTCCTCATGTTTCTAAAATAGATTTCATGAATTTTAATCTCTGAGTTTCTTCTGTTTCTTCCTTATGAGGGATCCCCGTGTTGGGCTCTAGACTTTGTGCTTTTAAAAGTGCTTAGCAACAATATCTGCTGTTAAATCGCTATACAAATACAATTTTATTGAATTTAAATATACTGCCACACTACTGTGGCACAAGGGGTTTGTACTGTCACCTCACAGCTGATTTGGACTCTGTCTGTGTGGTTTGCATGTTCTCCCCATGTCTGTGGGCTTTCTCCTGGTATTCCAGTATCCTCCCACATTCCAAAGACATGTGTTAGGTCTACCTAAAGTGTTCTAGTGTGATTGAATGAGTGTGTGTATGCCCTGTCCAGTGTTGGTCCCCTCTGCTACCAGTCCGGTTCCAGCTACCCGCAACCCTGAACTGAATTAAGCAAGTATAAAAATGAATGAATGAATAAATTAAGGATAATAGTCTATAGTGCTTTCTCTGGCATATGCTCTCGTCCTCTCATTACACGTTCATTTCTGATGTTTCTGAAATGTTGTTTCTGGGATCTTTTTCCACAAATATTTACAAGACCACATGCAGATACTTCACTAAAGAACCTCGAAACATGTTCAGTCACTTAGACACTTACACATGCTATGGTCGTTAGCACTCACATGTAACAGCACAGAGTTGAACTTACCTTGGAGATGGCATGAAAAGGCAAGAACTGTGAACAAAGACCGATGAAAATGTGCCATTGTGGTTACAGAGAGTATCCTCAGACATTCCTCGGCTACTTTGCGAAGAACTACGTCAACAGGATTTAACACGGGGTCTTAAACGAGGCATGCTGCTGGTCGTCACTTTCACTTGTTCGCAATTCCACTTTTCGTCCAGAGCTAGTCAGAACTATTTAACGTAATGTGGAAGGAAGTGCACACAGTCATTTTCCAGCCTGCAGGAAACACGTGTCATGGGTTTCCTGTGCCAGACCAACAAGGATTGTGGAGCCTCAGAAAAGATATCTCAAATCTCACTGTTGCTCATGTGTGCCAATAAAAGTGATTTCCTTGCTTATCTGAAACTGAGAAACTAAACAGATATTATCTTAAACCTTTATCTACAATAACAGCGTTTAGCAGACGTGCATAGCCAAAGGGACTTACAAAGTAGCTGAAGGTTAAGGGTCTCGCTCATGTGCGACATGCCAGCAGCTTGGTAAAGTTGCCATTTGGACTCGCACTGAGCTGCCATTGTCCTATTTACTATAAACATCTTTCATACCTCCTTCAACAGCTCTCACCTCAAAAGAGGTGGTATACAAGCCAGATTCATAAACTTGTATTCAACAGGTATGGCACACAGGATAGACCAAGAGGATCTGGACCTTGAGTGACTTAGAAGAGTCTGACTGAGGATCATTTTATTCCTAAACCATTATCACTAGGAACTGTGGAGGGCTGACTCGCACTGGTGTGACTCAACCACCCCCGTCTGGTCATGATGAATGTGTACGCGTTATGTGTGGAGCAGTGCACGCCTGCAGTAGCACCTCCTGACCACCAGATGTCTTTGGAATTCTGAGTTCATACACCTGGGAATCATTATCTGTTAGAGACTGTTTATTCATTCAGTCATTGAGAAGCCCTGGCATCATCCCAATGGGTAAGAGCTGCTCTTTCTGCTCCATTTTTCGCTAAATTGCTTGGTCACGTCCACATCCCTCTCCCTAACTGTGGGTTTAGGATATTTAGACAGTTTAATCTTTTTCATCTTTTAAATG
This sequence comes from Ancistrus triradiatus, assembly GCA_025084515.1. Classification (NCBI taxonomy): domain Eukaryota; kingdom Metazoa; phylum Chordata; class Actinopteri; order Siluriformes; family Loricariidae; genus Ancistrus; species Ancistrus triradiatus. The sequence goes on from JAJAGP010000020.1 coordinate 218,529, forward strand.
AATCTTGCAAATGGACCTAGCTCCAGATCCAGACGTTGCTGCTTTCACTCAGCCTTTCTTTTTTAACTTCTCTAAAGACTGGGAAGTGATTCTATGCCCAGCTACTTCAACCAAAGTCAAATTTATTTATAAAGTGCTTTTTAAAATGGAGCATTTTCTCAAAGCAGCTTTTCAAAAATTTAGGCCCAAAAAGCCCTTGTTGAGCAAGCTTTGGGAGATAGTGGCAAGAGTAATATTTCTAAATTGTATAATAAAGGAACCATAGAAGGATGAAGACTTAAAAAGGATTAAATAAGAATTGAACTAAGGTATCTAATTAATAGGTTTATATAAGCAGTTTAAATGGTTTAAATAAACTAAGCTGACTATAAATATTAAAGATTAGAGAGCATGTGTAAAGAAACTGAAACCAGAATGGGCTGGTAACTCCAGCTCAATAGAGATGCTGCCATTCATCAACATCCCTCAAATTGAGTTTTGCTGTCTCAGCTGCTCCCTTTCTTCTCACTGTAGAGACTGTGGTAGCCTAGCGGTTAAGGTACTGGACTACGGACTAAAAGGGCCTAGGTTCGACTCCCATCTGTGCCAAGTTGCTACTCTTGGGTCCTTGAACCAGGTCCTTAACCCACAATTGCTTGCATTGTAATATTGCATGAGTTGTAAGTCTCTCTGGATAAGGGTGTGTAAATGTAATGTAGATCTTTGACAATAAACAGAAGAACTTGGTGTTCCCTGAATTATGAGCAGCAGATGATCGTAGCAGGTCCTGTTATACCTTATCCTTTTAGCTTTTAATGCTTTAGCATTAAAATAGTTAGAACTCATTCCAATCCAAGTACACACGTGCTGACATTTCTAAAAACTCTTAATGATTCATCAGAACAGACGCATCATTATATTTTATGCTGCAGGAATTATATTTAAGTAAAGTATCAGAGTGTTGGAGGTCTCATTAACCTACTTGTATATGCTGTAAGAAAGATCCAGTTAATTATAATAAACACAGTATTAACTTTATTACCATGAGCACTGAGCTGAGATCTGTACTCTTGGGCATGACCTGATTCTTACTAGATTGAGTTTCTTGTTTAAGACCTTAAAGATTTCTCTCAGTGTATTGTCTCTGAGTACGAACTGAACACTAATAGTTATTTTAGTTTTAAAGAGCATTGTTTTTTTTGGAAAACAATTTTTTCACTGGAAACAAACTTTAATATGACATTTTTAAAGTTTATATTTTTTAAACATGGTGGAAAACGTAGTGTGGGAGAAATTGGGCATCTTCCAATATGATCCATTAGTCTTTACTTATAAAGCTGCAGAACTTTGACTTGTTAATAGTTCGTCATAATTTGCGGAACCATGTCATATTTAAGTTGGTTTCCTACAGAAGTTTTTAATGCATTTTAATTTAGATTATTCAAGCATATAATTTGACCAGGCCGCTCAAACATTTGTATAACACTCATGGCTGATCTGTTGGACTGTGAATGGATGCCATTATTTTTCCAGGCACATGCACATATGGTTTCAACCGATGCATAAAATGTTTATTGACTTTTCATTTCAGACAAATTATGTCCAATTATTTTGTCTTTATTCCATACCCCATCTAATTGTAACTTTATATACTTACTCATTTCCATACTATATATTTATTTCACCAGGAACCCTTTGATTACACTCTGATATGATTAAACTTGTCATAATCATTCACCAAAGGTAATTCATCTTACTCGGTGGGGTAAATCGTCGTCACGCCTGTAGATGGCGCACTTCAGCAAGCTTTAGAATCACTGATATGTATTGAATTCTGTAAAAATAAACCAACATACATAGTCTGTCAGATTCAGTTCTGTTTCTTACTTGTGTATCTGGTCAAAATGTCCAAAAAAGCTGTACTTACTGTTACAGTTTTAGTTCGTAACTACACCTTATTGACGGAGAGTTTAAATAAAACGCACTTCAGTACTTAACACGTCCCACTAATCAACGTCGTTTACTTTAGTCTCACAGACAGAAGATGGCGCGGTCTGACAAGACTGGGTCTGATTTATTCTTTGTGTTTCGTGCTGCTGCAGTTAGGGACGGGAATGGCGTGCTTTTCATGTACGTGAAATATTTGTATGACATAAAACATACGACGCTTGGTTACATCTGGCAACACAACCAAATACGGCATGCAAAGATTAAAGGCTTGACTTCCTTTATTGGCCTTTTAACAGTGTTTATATCAACTCACTATTGCCATTGTTTTAGCTAACCACATTATTGTGGTTTACTACTTGTTTTTGCCTTTCATTGTTTGTATTTGACGTTTTAGTACAATTATTTCTATTCTGATTTTAATCCCTTACTTCATTTTGGTTTTATATTACTTTGCTGCATGCTAAGTTCAGTATAACCAACATTGTGGTAGTTACTCAAAAATGGAATCCAAATGACTGATTACTTAATTATTTCAGAATGTAATGTTGGATTATTTTCTCATTACGTCCTGGAATAAGTAATCCCATTACTCACTATTTCTAAATTGCTCCATAAAACCTGTATTAATCTGTACCAACTAGAAACTAGAACAATATCAGATAATAGTATTGTAAATTATTTCTTCAAGAAAAAAGAGCATTCGTGTTCAAACTGTTGTTTGTAGAGTTTTCCTGGGGCGTTTGTACAAATTTGGCATAGTGACATCTACCCAGCCCGGTGCTGGACTGTGTCCTGTGTTCTAAGATGGTTCCGGAGCCCCCTGTAACCCTGAAAAGTATACAATGGTGTTAGAATGTGAAAAAAGGCTCTGCCACTGTGCCCTGCCTTATGCCCCGTACTGCCGATTGAGCCACTGCCTGTCCGACAACACAGGAAGCAAGGCTCGAACTAGAGCTAGGGGACTCGAGTCAGATGATTTGAGACTTGCTTGACTAAAATTGTTAAAAGACTTGCCTTGACTTGGACTTGACCATCATGATTTGAGACTTGACTTACAATTGAGACAGATGACTCAAAATGACTGCATTTTAATTAAATATTTGCATTTCAGGTATTGAGAAGTTAGGCATTTTTAGGCCTTTTTTTAATGTGATTGGTTGATTTCTGTTTCAATGTGTGCAAACCTGGAAGCGTATTAGAGCACAGGAAACCAGCAGAGAGAAACTTACAAAGAAGCTCGTCACATGGAAGTGGCTATTCCAAAAATAGTGCATTATGTTGTCAATGAAATGAGTGAAAATAGAACAACGATTATGCAAGGTCTGCGGCTTAAAAATCAGCGACACCACCACCACGACATCCAACTTCATCCGTTACTTCAAACCCCACAAAGAAAGGTATGTGACTATCTGTAAAGCTAACTTTTTGGCTAGTCAAACATTAGCAAGATGGATAACTTTAAGTAATAACTCTTTGTGACCACTGTCTTTGGACTGATTTAAATGTAGACTGAAAACTTGCTTGACTTATAGCAGGGACTTGACTTGAGTTACTTGAATAATACCACAGTAACTTTAGACTTGCTTGATGCTTGAAGGTTTAGGACTTGAGACATGCTTGGGACTTGCACATAAGTGACTTGTTCCCACCTCTAGCAGGAACCAATGCCAGACAGGGCACCAGTCCGCATGCTCACTCACTCATACGGGGACACTTTAGAGACAACAGTTGTCGTAACACGTTTTTGGAATTGTGGAAGGAAACTATATTATCCAGAGAGTACAGGGAGTGCATGCATACTCCACAGTGGGAATCGAACCTGGAATCACTGGAGCCCTGAGACAACAGAGCTAACCAATTTGCCACCCTGACAGAAATCTTTTTTTTCAGATTAGTCACTGCTAATCATTTAGCTCATGGCGCCTAAGCTATGGATCTCATTACCACAATATCTACGTCTCTGCTTCTTCATTTTGTTTTTCAAAACTCAGCTAAGACCTACCTCATTTCTCAATACTCACCTGCTGTCCTAAGAGGTGTGTTTTTTTTTTGTTTTTTTTGTTTTGTTCCCCCACTCCTCAATGTAACATAACCTTCGGTATTAGAAATGCTCTATATACAATCCACAATGAGAAAGTTGGAACAGTATGGAAAAGGCAAATTTTTAAATATTCAGTGTGGCTTGCATTTACTCTGACTTCTACACTGCCTGGCCAAAAAATAGGTCACCACCTGGATTTAACTAAGGAAAGAGGTAAAGGCCTCCCATCGGATAATTACTACACTGGGGATTATGTTTCAACTGGCAACAAGTTATTTAATCCTAACTGATGCAGTGAGTAGCTTTGTTGTTAAACAACCATGTCGAAAGATGCATCCTGTGGTCGTGGAAAAGAAGCATCAAGCAGAGATAACATCTAAGGAGATTGCTGAATCTACTAAAATTGGCTTCAGAACTGTCCAATACATTATTAAAACGTGAAAGGACAGTGGGGAAACATCATCTTGGAGGAGGGAATGTGGTCGGAAAAAAATCTTGAATGATCGTGATCAGCGGTCACTTAAACATTTGGTGAAATCAAATCATAGAAAAACAAAAGTAACTCGGATATGTTTAATGCTGAAAGTAAGAGCATTTCCACAAGCACACTGCGAAGGGAACTCAAGGGATTGGGACTTAACAGCTGTGTAGCCTTAAGAAAGCCACTTGTCAGTGAGGCTAACCAGCAAAAACGGCTTCAATTTGCTAGGGAGCACTGGAAGAAAGTCATGTGGTCTGAGGAGTCCAGAGTTATCCTGTTCCAGAGTGATGGGTGCATCAGGGTAAGAAGAGAGAGGATGCACCCATCATGCCTAGTGCCTACAGTACAAGCCTGTGGGGGGAGTGCTATGTTCTGGGGTTGTTTCAGTTGGTCAGGTCTAGATTCAGCAACGTTATGTGCCCAAAGAATGAGGTCAGCTGACTACCTGAATATACTGAACCACCAGGTTATTCCATCAATGGATTTTTTTCTTTGCTGATGGCACGAGTATATTCAAAGATTGTAAACAAGTGGTTCAGGGAGCATGAGACATCATTTTCACACATGGATTGGCTCTTACAGGGGCATAAAGTTGATGAGCCACACAATGAAGATTTGGGAGAGAGTTGTGGAAGCTAGGCTCAGACAGGAGGTGACAGTGTGTGAACAACAGTATGGTTTCATGCCAAGGAAGAGCACCATGGATGCGATTTTCGCTTTGAGACTGCTGATGCAGAAGTATAGGGATGGTCAGAAAGAGCTACACTGCGTCTTTGTGGATTTGGAGAAAGCTTATGACAGGGTGCCAAGGGAGGAACTGTGGTGGTGTATGAGGAAGTCTCGAGTGGCTGAAAAGTACGTTAGATTAGTGCAGGACATGTATGATAACAGCGTGGACAGCGGTGAGATGTGCTGTAGGAGTGACAGATAGCTTCAAGGGTAGAGGTGGGACTGCATCAAGGATCGGCCCTGAGTCCCTTCTTATTTGCTCTGGTGATGGACAGACTAACAGATGAGGTCAGACAGGAATTCGCCGTGGACTATGATGTTTGCAGACGACATTGTGGATCTGTTAGTGAGAACAGGGAACAGGTAGAAGAGAACTTGGAGAGGGTGGAGGTATAATCTGGAAAGGAGAGGAATGAAAAGTCAACTGTAGTAAGACAGAATACATGTGTGTAAATGGAAAGGGAGGGCAGGTGGAACAGTCAGGCTACAGGGATCAGTGGTCACAAAGCTCCAGGAGTTCAGGTACTTGGGATCAACTGTCCAAGGGAAATGGGGAGTGTTGAAAGGAGGTAAAGAAGAGAGTTACAGGCAGGATGGAGTGGGTGGAGAAGAGTGTCAGGAGTGCTGTGTGACAAAAGGGGTCGCAGCAAAAGTGAAAGGAAAAGATTTTATAAGAGAGTAGTGAGACCAGCCTTGTTGTATGGCTTAGAAACAGTGGCACTGACAAAGAGGCAGGAAGCAGAGCTGGAGGTGGCAGAACTTAAGATGTTGAGGTTCTCTTTAGGAGTGTCTAGGGTGGACAGGATTAGGAATGAGATCATCAGAGGGGACAGCCACAGGGTTGGAAAATTGGGAGACAAAATTCGAGAAGGGAAGACCTTGGAGATGGTTTGGACATGTGCAGAGGAGGGATATAGTGGATATATTGGTAGGAGGATGTTGGAGATGGGAGCTGCCAGGCAAGGACGGAGAGGAAAGACCAAAGAGGAGTTATTTGGTTGTGGTAAATGAAGATATGCAGGGAGCTGGGGTGAGAGTAGAGGACGTGGAGGACAGGGAGAGGTGGAAACGTTTAACTCGCTGTGGTGACCCCTGATAAAGGGAGAAGCCAGAAGAAGAAGAAGGGATACCACAGCGAATACGTGCCGTAACCAAGGCTAAAGCTGGTCCAATGAAATATTACAGTGTGTGACCTTTTTTTTGGCCAGGCAGTGTATTTGCATCACAAGAAAACAGATACATGAGAAATAAACACCTTGTAGCCTGTTTCTAAATCGTTTCAGTATATTTCATTGCAGACAGTATGAACCCTAGATATTTCATGTTTTGTTTGGTCAGCTTAATTTCATTTGTTAATAGATATCCATTCCTGCATTTCAGGCCTCAGAACGGGGGGAAGTTGACACTTGACACTTCAGGTTATCCTAGTTAGGAATAAATCATACAGCAAAATCCTGCGTACAGTTCTCTTTAACAGAGGTTAAACCATTGTGCTTTGCAGTGAGAAGGTCATATTTATTTTGCATCAGTTTCCACATGTGGCCTCAGTGACTGTACTCAGTGCCAGGCTTTAGTTATCTGTCATGCACACGCCTCATCACATGGTGTTTGAAGGTCCCTGACTACATGATTCAGCTGAACATGTGGATACAATTAAGGGCCTAAGTACGTCAAAGACCGGCTGTTGCATCACACTCTTTTGGGAGCCATGTCTATGTCTAAATACAAAAGTGTTTTGCTAAATCTGATCTGCAAATGTGTAAAGTACAATATTAAACTAAGTTATATTACATAATTTAAATTCTGAATACCTATTAAACAGCCTATCAATCTGTGTGTGTACATACGCATATTCTAAATATCAATCCATAAATAATTAGGTCATTTTATGGTACAAAATGTAATAGCATTACCCAAAAACTAAAGCATTACCCAGCAGCAGCTCAGTAAAGGAGGGACTGGAAAACTGATCCCCATTTCCTATTGTTTCCTGCTGAGACTAACTCGAGTCTTAGATGATGAGAACCAGATGTGAAGCGTGTCAATGTGCACGTATTTCAGGACGTCTTTTTCCCCCCTTAAAAAAGAACAAAGAATGGAGGTAGACTAGACTAGTTGCACAAACCCTTTCTTAATAGTTGCGCACAAACAATCGCTATTTAGGAAGCTCAGCATAGGATTTAGGAAACTCCCACTGGCTATAATTATAAGACATGATGACAAAGCAGAGGTTAGTGAATCAAACAAGATCACGCTTTATCATCAGTGCAGGATCTGGAAGTGCTGATCTGACAATTTAGGATCTTTATTGGACTGTGGACTTTGGGGGGAACTGGATCACCCGGAGAAAACCCACGGTGAGAATATGCAAACTCCACACAGGTGGAATCCGAGGTCAGGACCAAACTGTGGGCGCCGGAGCTGTGAGATGCTAACTGCTGTGCCACCGTGTCGCCCCCATACACTTTCCATCTCATAATAATGCTGTGAGCAGTCCTCTGAGGTACAGTGGTGCTTGAAAGTTTGTGAACCCCTAGAATTGTCTATATTTTTGCATAAGTATGATCTAAAACATCATCAGATTTTCACACAAGTCCTAAAAGTAGATAAAGAGAACCATTTAAATCTGTTTTAGTTCGTTATGTTTTAAAATTCTCTTAATATTTTAAAATGTTACACAATATGAAGATGATTCAAGAAGATGGGAAGAAATAACTAATGCCATACGCTCCAATTGGTTGAAATATTCAATAAACAACCATAAATAGCTCATTTGTGTGTTTCTTACATTCGAAAGAAAGCCCAGTTTTAATAGTGTCTACAGTACAAACCTTGTCAGTGAACTATGAGGGCAGAAAAACAAAACAGTAACAAAAAAATGTTCATTAAGGTCACAGTGAGGTTCAGTGAGGTCACATCGCCCAGCACTGTTCTGAGGGATAGTTAAAGTCTGTGAAATCGTTCTCTCTCCTAATGCATTCCAATACACAATCACTGTAAGTCTTGATTTTCTCATTTTGGATTTGAAGGTTTGAATTTCACAATGTTCACCGTTTGCCAGGACAAGTCAGCAACACTGAAAGCGCCAAAACGTGTAAATTACAGCACTTTCTGTTCTTGTAGGACTTGATTAAGCACGTTCAGTTAATTCAGAGACATTATGTAAAGTTGGTCACTAAAATGCCAAGTCAGGGCTATGTTTCCAACTGCAAGACCAAATCCTAATCTCCCAGTCACATGTAGTATTTCACCAAGAGGTTTATGACGATTGTTGTTAGTGTACTTTAACCCTTTTAGTCCTGAATTTATTTTAATGAAGCAACCATTTCTGTGCAATAAGTTGGTTCAGAGCATCAAAATATTTCAGTATGATTCCAAACGAATCAAAGAATCACTGGTCACTTTATTAGGTACACATCCTTTTTACTCATTATCCATTTGATCAGTTCCACTTACCATATAGAGACACTTTGTAGTTCTATAATTAGACTGTAGTCCATCTGTTTTTCCACATACTTTGTTTTTCCAGTCCACTCTGTTCTCTAATGGCCAGTCCACCACAGGTCCAGCACAGACCAGGTACTATTCGGGTGGTGGATCATTCCCAGCACTGGAGTGACACTGGTGTGGGTGTGAGTTGTGCTGGAATGAGTGGATGAGTGATCCTATATTTTTTGAATAATTATTATGAATTTCCATAAATTACAATTGGGTTTTGCACACAAGTACCATGCAGTACCATTAAAAACTGTGACTATGGTCGTGTCTGGTCAGCGTCCATTTCAGTCAATGAACTGTCTCACAGAATGTAACGCAGCTTTTAAATGGTGCATACCTGGACAGGACCATGGTGTACAAAATGGGCTTACTGACCAAATGTTTGAGGGCACAAGCGCTAGCACACGTGGCTTTCGACCCTGAATCATTTACAATGTGACATCTCGTGAGACGAGCTCTTCATGCCGGTGTTGCTGGACAAGCTGTGACATGGCGAGACAGGATCTATTGTGCTTGTGTTTGGGACTTTGCGAGTTAAGCTCGGTCATAGGCGAATGTTAAACAATGACAAGCCTATTGGTCTCTGTATAAAACATTCATGGATTGGACCGACAGCTCCTGTGTTACACATCCTCTTAGCAAATGCTAACACAAAGTCAGTTTTATAAAGAGCTTCCGTTTGAACTGACAAATAATTTGTGTATTCAAGAAAGCATTTTGAAGCAGGTCATGCATCCAGGTCTGTTGTTGCACGTGCAGCATGGGTGACCCTAATGTTTCACGTCTGTTTGAGTTTGCTTTTAAGAGTAAACATTGATAATGAAATCTGTGTTTCGTCACAGCTGGCAAACTCCATTCAAAAGTCATTGGCATGTAACTTCTGGCAGGCTTTTCCTGTTTGTATGCTACATGTTCATAGACACCAAATTAGTGGGTTCAGTTTTTCAGCCACGCCCTTAACTGGTGAATAAAGCTCTACAGACACACACCAGACACAAGTATTGGACTCTGGACCATTTGGATCATGTTAACTGAAATAATTCACCAGTTTCTAACCAACTATCAGTGTTGGTGGGATCCCCATGGTTTTGGAATCTGATGTTCAACAAGCACATCAAGCGTCTATAGGAAATCATCATACCCCTTTTTAGAGTTATTTTTGTGTTACAGATTGAAATTAAAACAAAAAACTTTATTTAAAATATTAAATTATTTATTTTATTTTTAATTAAAAAATAAATAAAATAAATAAATAAAATAGATATATATATATATATATATATATATATATATATATATATATATATATATATATATATATATATATATATATATAGTTTTTAGTAGTGTACTACTACTACTGTATGAAAGGAATAATAATAATAAAAACAAAATAACAATCTTGCAAAAATTATTTAATATGTTGTGGATAGAGATGCACCAATTGCAATTTTCTTGGCTGAATTTGATTACAGATTTTTATTTATTTATTTATTTTTGCATATCTTCAGCTGATTCTGATTTTCTTTCCGTCTTAGAATTATAAGTTACAGCATTATAGCAAACATTTTTGTTCAGCTTTTCATTTAATTGAAACTTCATTGCCAAACAAAGATAGCAGGGGCTGCTGGCTTGTGTCCAACTCTGTGCTTTCTCTACCTTTTATCTTTATCCTTTTTGCGTTTGTTAGTTTTGTTAAAGTCCACATATTCAGCGTGGTGATGCTGTTTGAAACGTCTTGTTAAATTAGCTGTTCTGAACTTTCTCAGAGTTGTTCCTCCATGGCTTATTTTCGCTATGCATGTATTGCAGCACACTCTGAAGAGAATGCTGAAGACGTGGCTGTGTCCGAAATAAATTCTTACTCTCTCTTTAGTCTCCCTACTTCCTCCTTAATAATGCGCTACATATATAGAGAGAGGTTAGTTCACCAAGTAGCACTCAAAACACAAATCTAACACTTCCTCATCATGAATATGTGTTAGCAGCTGTCTCATAAACGAACCCAGTGGCTGAGCCGTGTAATTGTGGTGTTTAAAGCTCCGTACATACATGAACTGAATTCTGAATTAAGGTGCTGTTTGAGTGGCTGTGTTTGTGCTGCTGTCGGCACAGAATCAGTTATGAGACTGATCCTAAGGGAGTCCTGATCATAAGAAAACAGTAACAAATTATGTAGAGTAATCGGAAAACAGTCTGGAACTGTAGAACTACAAACTGCTTCTATATGGGAAGTGGAACTGATCAAATGGACAATGAGTGAAGAAACTCAATTCAGGTTATATATGAATTGTACAGATGTGTTCATGCTCTTGTACATGCACTAGGCTATTTCATCCATTTACAAAATGTCTAACCAATTCAGACTTGACTGCCAGTTTCCATAAGGTCAGAGCCGTTCAGGTGTCTGGCAACGGGCCAATGGCTGAGAGCACTGGAAATATTAACTACCTCTTCAATTGAACTCTGTAAGGAGTAATGCCTCCTGTACTCAGGTGCCCTCACTATAACCTTGTATGGAGCCTTGGAAGAACTCTTTCCCCCAGTTTGTCACGTGAGCGCATACGTAGGGATCAACGATCCGCCAGACAAGGCTGTTCACGTTATCAGTACAGTACAAGGTTTGCACGCAAGCCAGCAATGTACAACTCGGTCAGCTGATTTAGCAAGAATGTTGTTTATTCTGTATTTCTTATGTAGTAGCTGTAACCTGTAGCATCTGTGAATGCTTTTATATTCTTACCATGTTGTGCTGGCCTTCCTCTGTGTGATATTGCACCATTCATGTGAAAAGACGAGTTTGATGATACACTACTAACAATGCATTCTGTAACGTGATTAAGTCAATTATAGTGCCTGTCATTTACTTGACAGCACTCTGGTGTGTGAAACGTCATTTGTTCATTGCTCTAATGTCAGATTATAACTACAGCTGGATAATCCGACATTATAAATCAATATAATGGCATTCTACACCACTGTTAGTCAGAGGAAAGGGAATTTGAAATTTGAATATCCCTGATAGTGAATGTTTACCTATTTTACCCCCCACTTATCCTGGTCAGGGCTGGGTGGGCTGTGCAAAAGTCTTAGCCCACCATTATATTAGATGTACCATTATTCATTTATTTATTTTAGCAATGGTGTTATGACCTGAAATCATTCTCAGTCTACTTATTAGGATTTTGAATAAAAAAGTATAAAAAAGAGGGGGAAAAAGCTTCTACAGAGGCAACTTGAGCAATGGTGGCATCTGACAGCTTCACCAGGATACCATTTGACCTTTCTACAGTCTGAAGAAGATTGATCAGGAATAGTCTCTTTGGAAGGGTAGCAGCCAAGAAACCCCTTTTTCGGAACAGGAACAGAGTGAAAAGGCGAAGATATGCTTAAGCTCACAGAGGTTGGAATGAAGAGGTCTAAGACTTTTGCACAACATTGTACATGATCTTGTCATCAATGTTTTCCAACAAAACGTGTATTTACAACCCTGTAATACAGGCTGTATTTTTTTTATTTGCTCTTTTGCCTGGACTGTAGCGTCATAGAAAATGAATGTTAACCCTGGTACAGACTGAACTGTGCCCTAGACTTTCAGGTAGTTGGCTCATGTCGTCCGTCACCTTTTACTCACTGAGAGTTCAGACCATAATGTTACTCCTTATTATCTTATGTAACAGCTACACATTGACCAGACAGCCCTTTGTAGAACCATATGTCTCGAGCAAATAACATGTTATAATCTAAGGTAACGCAAAGACCATTAACCCAACTGGTCTGCTTTTGCTTTTCTACTCGTCCATGTTTGTTTGTTAGATTTTTCTCCTCCAGCCTGTTTACCCTTATGGTCCAGAGTTGCTGTGGGTGAAATGCCAATCTCAGCCCTTTCTGTGTTAGTGAGACTGATGAGGGGACATCCCTGACACTAAAGGCGCCTAGAATTTCAACCAGCTCAATCTTGGCATTAATACAAAGCTGTTAAAGAGGATATGTGAATGCCCTCAGTGTGTGAAGTGCTCTGAGTGGGGCTGTGCTTCAATTCACAATGGAGAGCACATCTAATCCTTCCAGGCTGAAGTCATCTGGAGAACGTGGGCACCAGTGTTTAGTGTTTTCCATGAGATGCCTGTTCATATTCTGGCAAAGAACAGCTTCTCATTTGACTTGTGTGTGTGTGTGAGAGACATGTTTTACCTTTTTGGAACATTTTGGTGGTCCCCATAATAAACTTTTTTTTTTTTAAACAGAAACTGCAATTTTCTTTTGGAAAACCAAAACAGTCAAAAGATCTCCTTTTGGTTACTGAGGTTAAGTTTAGGGTTAGGTGTAGCATTAATTAGCTCCAGTAACCATTATGTCAATGGAAAGTCCCCACAAGGGTAGAAAGGTGTGTGAGTGTGAGTGAGACCTTTTCAAAAGATCTTTGGAAAGATCTCTGGTTGTGTTTCTAATAAACATCAGCCAGAATGAACTGTCATACACGTGTCTTGTTGGTGAGGAAGTTGGACTGCATAGAAAAATCACTATAATCATCCACTTTATACCACTTTGTCACTTTAAACTCCAAATCCCAGTTGGCTGGCCTCCCAGATTTGACTTAAAGCTTGACATGAAACATCAATGGCGATTCCCCACTAAAATAAATTTTAGCCAAAGATTAGGACTAATCGTGGTCTGGTAAAAGTGTTTTAGCAAAATATTAATTGTTTATCACACATTAATGCAATTAGGGGTGGGTTATGTGGTAAAAATATTATATCACAATTTTTAAAGACATTTTCATGATACATGTGATTGCAGAGAAAAAGCATCAGTAGCAACAGATTCCTAAAACTTACTATTCAAATATTGTCCTGTACTTAGTAAAGTGATTTTTTTTAAACATGTGCTGCATTTCATCCAAATAAACAGGACTAATTACACATTGCATTGCAGAGCCAATAGTTTTGAGTATAGTTTATATTTTTTAAGTTTGCTATTGTTACTCTTAAGAGATAGTGTGGGTAAAATGTATACATTATTATATCTTTCACATGCTGACTAATATATACTTTTAATTTTAAAAATTAGTGTTGTTTTAAAAATTGTCAGTGTAGACAGAAGGAACTACTCAGTACATATGTAATATATTGACATTTGTCTAAATCCTCCTAAGATTTCTATCTTAACATTTTTGGGAGGTTTTCCTTGCCACCGTCACCCTGAGCTTGCTCAGTTATGGCTTTGAGCCTAGATAATTATAAAGCTGTTTTGAGACAATGCTCCATGGTAAAAAGCACCATAGAAATACATAGTATAATATTAGTAACAGTTTGAAGATTCATATCTTTTGTTTGTTAATAGAGGCTGTGGTGGTGCCTTGGTTAAAGTACTGGACTATTATCAAGAAGGTCTAGGTTTCAAGTCCTCCTTGCTAAGCTACCACTGGTGGGTCCTTGATTAAGACCCTTAATCTACAGTTTCTTGAATTGTAGCTTGTACGATTGCATTAGTTGTAAGTCACTCTGGATAAGGGTATCTGCTAATTACTGTAATTGGAAATGACCGACCCCTCAATATTAAGACTGCCTTATTGATTTGCTTGCATGCTGTAGTTGTCTGGTGGTAATTAGCATCATTGTCTTTGTGTAGAAATGCAATCTGTGCTCAATAGCCGTGTCATTGCAAGCAGCTCAATAGAGTCCAGTATGAGGTCTCTAAGTGCAGCTGTTTAGTCCAAGTACTGATTTGTCATTTGGTGCTAAACTGAAGTGTCAGGGTTGCTCCAAAGCCCAGCAAATCATGAGAAAATGGTCTTGGCAGAGGAAGGATGGTCACAACAAGAAACTGTTTTAGATTTCAAGGGGAGTGAGAGTGGCATTGTGAAAGAGGGATATTTTCGGAGTCAAAATGTCTTCTGGGTGGCATAGTGGCGCAGTGATTAATGCGTCCAGAGACCCAGCTTAGTTTCTCGGCCTGGATGTGAGGTTTGCATGTTCTCCTCGTCTCTGCATTGGTTTTCTCCACATTCCAAATAAATGCTAGGTCAGATGGCATCTCCGAAATGTCTCGGTTATATGTTTGTGTGCATATGCACTGGCACCCTGTCCAGAATTGGTTCCCCTCTTGTACTCCTGTGGTGCCAGTTAGGTCCTGGATTGGATTAAGCAGATAGGGGAAGTGAAGTGAAGCGAAAATGCCTTCTAGCTAGTAGTAGACTACTGTTAGTGATGGAGGGAGTAAAGCTGAAGTCAAAATTCATTTCATTCATACTATTTATTAAATGTTTGTACAGATTTGTAGAAAGACACACATGTAATACAAAATAGACAATACAAAAAATATTTCAATTCTGAAGATGTGAAAGTGCAAAATACAGCGAGAAATAAGAAAATAATGTAATACACTTAAATGAGCTGTAATGTGATGTGTTGGGACTTTGCACATACAATTTAATGGAAGTCGATGGTTCAGACACTGGTGTTGGATGATGGTGAGACATGCAGGATTTAAATGACTCACACATGTTACGTTGCACAGGATTGGAGTTCTAAGAGGTGGATCTGATCTTGATGCTTATTTGTAGGGATGTAACAAGGCATCATGATTCATAAGTGTCACAATGTGCGTTCTGTTTATCATGCCATCTGATGGGGCGGCACGGTGGCACAGCAGTTATCGCTTCGATCCCGACCTCGGACTCTGCCTGGGTTTACTCCGGATACTCCGGTTTCCTCCCACAGTCAAAGACATGCAAATGAACAGATTAGGCTAAATTGGCTCGATCTGACTAGTTTGTGTAACCTTGAGTATAGATGTAACCCTGTATCCTACATTAAATAGCCATCGATGCTGAAAGTGATGCTAAATAAACCAAATAAACAAACACCATCTGGACGCAACTGCATTTTTTAACACCAGAATCATGCCCTGTGCTCCCAGACACGTCTTCCGTTCTGCAATTGATTGTAAAGATATTGAAACTGAGGATGTTTAATGGTTTGTTTACTTGCATGTCATTGAAGATGGTATATTTTTTGCTGTAGCATTTTAAAACTCCTAATTTCTTTTTGCAGCAGACTAAAGATTCTTTTTGTTTCAATTTCAAGTTCGTTCAGAAATAAAAAGGAATATTTTCGCTCGGTTAATTAACATATGGTGAAGCTACTAAAGGTTATTTAAAAAAAAAACCATATCAAGAAAACGCACATTGTTTTGCATTGTTTACACTTCAGAAATAAAAAAGTAAGAAAATCAAATCGTGAATCAAATCAAACTCTGAGCACAGCGAATCGCTACACCCCTACTTATCTGCTGCCAGTGTTACAGGGTAATTAAATGGCATGTGCAAATACTTTAGCCCTTATCTAAGACTGACTTCTGTAGGAGCAACACCAAGCAGAACGCCGACTGAGCAGAAGTTTACGCAAGGCGTCACACTAAGGCACTGAACATTCATTCTAAATGCAGCTTTGGTTACAAAGTGGTTCTCGCACTGCCTCAGGCACAAACTCTTAGAACAAGCCCTTATTAATAACAATTATAATCATTTTAATAATGATAATAATAATAATGATGATGATGATGATGATGATGATGATGATAATGATAATAATAATAATAACACAAAAAAAAAACATCAGAGAGGAACGGAATGGCAAAAAGAGAAGAGAGGGCAGTTCTATTTAAAGTGCATGGGAGCCTATAATGAACTCCTAATACTATACATACGAATACATTATAAATGTGTAAATTCATAAACTTCATGTACAGAAATGACGTAATGAACGATGTAGTAAACTGCTAGCATTACAGAATATTATGTCAAAAATAGGCATATAATATTCATAAGAAAGACGCACCATCTAAAGCATCGTGTTTACCAATCTAATGCATTGTCCTACTTCATATCATTGGTTAGAGTGACCATATCAGTTCTGGAGTAGCACAGAGTATCGGTCATTAGATCTGTTATTGTAAGAAAAATGGATGTCCATATTAACCTGTAAGTTTTATAAAATGATGCCTGAAACATCACAGGTTAATATATCATTTGCCTTAGCCTGTCCTATCTGCCTGTGAAACTGTCCTTCCTTGTGAGTCTTCCAGCAATGCATGTCTGCCCCCAGAGTTACTCTCTTAACACTGGGCATGTGGTTAAAGAAGGTCACAGGCAGTGGCGTGACCACAGATTTGGACAAGTTAAGCTCCTGTAAAGCATCGAGTCCACTGAAAACCTCAGGGCTCAGCATCTTTAATTGGCTGTTGTTTGAAAGGTCCAGGACTTGCAGGTTCTTCAGGTCTCTAAAGCTGTTGGGCTGAATGACTGAGAGCTTGGATAGGCCGCTCAGAGAAAGGTAGATGAGATCTTTCATCCCCTCAAAGTGGCCCTCCTGAATCGTGCCGATGAGATTTCCATCCAGGCTCAAATACTGCAAGCGGATGCCTGCGAGTTTGGGCACGGCAGTCAAACGGTTGCCAGCCAACACCAGGCTTTTGATATATGGAGCTTGATGCTTTGGATTGATGGAGACGCCGGTGAGGAGGTTATTAGAAAGGTCCACGTTGATGGGCATCTCCTGACCTCGAGTGGTGAAAAGGTTTAAGTCAAAGTCCTGGAATTTGTTGTCACTGAGATCCACGTCTGCCAGAGGAAGCCCGGAGAAGCACATGTCGCTCAGGCTGTCCAGCGCATTCAGGCTGAGGTCCAGCGTCTCCAGGTAGCGCAGTTTGCTGAATGCCTTGGGGCTGACTCGAGATATGAGGTTACTGCTGAGATCCAGGCTGACCAAAGTGGTGTAGCCGGGTCCTGAAAGCATGGAGTCAGTGACTGCTCTGATCGAGTTGTGGGACAGGTCCAGATGGGATGTGTCCAGGGGGATGGGGATGGGAGCTGCACCAGGTCCGAGGCCACTGCAGTCCACCTTGGTGAGACTGAAGCTGTCAAACAGGCCATAGCTCTCCACCTCACAGCGGCACTGCGGGTGGCAGTTCTTCACCCCTCCTGCAGTGACCAGGGCCAGCAGGGAGGACAGGCTGAGACACCGCAAGGCCATCATGGTGCTCTGTGGAGAAAGCAGACTGATTAGTGCGCTACACATGATCTGTGCGCCCTTTTATAGTGTCTAGGCGAGCATGACTGGGCATCATTAAACATTAACAACAAGAGTTTAAACATGTTGCGTAACTGATAATCAATCTGCACTTCTAGGAATACATTACTTTTTTTGTCATCGAGTTCATCCCTGACGCCGGGTTCTACTGCATGGTATTTTACCCACATACACAAAGCAACACTTGAACTAACATGACCTGCAGGGTGACACCAGGATGTGTCACGTTTTCATACTGACCCCCTACATAAGCCAAGCATTAATAAAGAGAGTATGCATGTCCTTTCTTTGAGACTAACATTAATACAGAGGTACGTCGGTTCTCATTGTTAATTCTTTCCAGAAGGCTTGTTAAGACGACGAGTACCAATTTTTCCCATGAGTGATAATGTAAATTGAACTAATCCCCCAGAAGATCCACACTGTATAAGGCATTATATATGATTTACCTTCTGACAAATCCATCATAAGTTAAATGCATCATGCATGGTTACAGTGCAGTGGTACATTAGAAAGTGAAAAACAACTTCAATCTAGGCCTATTTATATTCATGTAACCTCAAAATGTAGTACAATAAAACCAGAACACTTAATTAACCATATTCTGGGATTTTGCCATATAAATGAGGGACCTTGACTTCGCTACAGGTCATTGCTTGCATTGTGGATTTTAATTAGCTCCTTTTCAGCTTTGTAAATCAGGGCCATGTCCTTTTATTTATGTATAGACAAACCGTTCTGAATATGAGACATGCTGCTTAACATGCTTTTAAGACGATAAAACATTGCTAGTGTTGCATCAAGCATGAAACTACAGAAAATATTTGTTTGCTCAGGGTTGTCAAATCAAACCATAGCCCTATCCAGAGGGGATTAAAGTGACATCAGGTCCTTAAACTACGTAGATGTGCAGATTGAGTAGGACATAACAGGGTGGGTGTCGGCTGCAAGTTCCATTGTTGGGTAAGGAAAATGAATACTATGTTCTGATTACAGGCACTGATTATATAGGGTTGGGGCTTCAGGTTTGCTGTTTACCTCTACATCTTGTGTGTGTAGTTAGTCACCCAAGTTACTTTTAACCAAATTAAAGGTCAGAAAATACAGTCCCTTCCACAATTATGAGCACACCTGGTAAAGTCGAGTAAAAAGAAATTCCTTATTATAAGAAATGCCTCCAGGTCGTAGCTGCCAAAATGGACAAGATGGTTTGTGGACATCCAAAACATGGGTCTTAGTATGGAGTTTGCCATCCACCTTTGCTGCTACAACAACCTTTTCTTCTAAACCGGCTTTCCACTACATTTTTGATCAGTACTGTGGAGTCGGCTTCTAGTATTAGACAGTAAGCATTCCAGTGCATTTTCACATTTACAGCATTTAGCAGACGCCCTTATCCAGAGCAACTTACAATTGGTACAGTCTTACAATCCAAGTAATTGAGGGTTAAGGGCCTTGCTCAAGGACCCAACAGTGGCAGCTTGGCAGAGATGGGATTTGAACCCTGGACCTTTTGGTCCATAGTCCAGTACCTTAACCACTAGGCTATCAAAGTCCATTTTTAAATGTCTGATGGAGATGAAGGTTCTGTAGAAGTCAGCCAAGTTCTCAAAGTTGGCAAACATTCTCAATGGACTTTAAGGACAACAGGGCACAAAGTTGAACTGACTTGTTAGAAGCGGGAATTCCATAAATGTGTCATATTGGGAGTCACGTGGGTATCAGTACAACCCATTTTACTGCCATTGTTGGTCTATGGAGAATCCAAAAATGTCTCCTTTGTGTTACAAGTGAGTGTTGCTGAAATAGCAGAGGTCAATAATTAGAAGGGGTGTCCAAAAACTTTTGTCTGTATAGTGCATGTCTAATGAAAGTATCTGATGAAACATTGAAGAGCTCCGTTAAGACCTCCTGAGTTTTTCACTGCTTGATGGACAGCACTACTCTTACTCCTAACACTCAGTAATGTTTGTATCAATAGCATATCTGCAGCTTTAACAGTTTGTTGGGAGACTTTCTTGGTTTTACAAAAGAAAGTTATTTACTACGACATTTGTTTGTGTGAATACAATTAAATTCAGCTAGAATTAAAACTAATATGTAGTCTGCCTAGCTAGGTGGCTGTTATTGAACCATGCCATATTCGTATTGTCAATGGAGTTCTGTTAACTTTTTTTCTGTTAATGGTTTGTGTTGGTGGATCTGCTCATATTTCTTAAGAACTCTTAAAGGCTGAACTGTAAAAGGCAACGTGCTCACAGAACCCGTTTCTGTTAGAAGTGACGACCTTATCAGTCGTGTCCTGTTGGAACTTGATTGGTGTGTTGAGAGACAAGTTACCCGTGTTTGTGTGTACGACTTTCCTCTGCTTATTTGTAACAAGCTGTAAATGGCATTTGTAAGTGGATTTGCCTGTCCTATATAAATAGTCAAGTCAGATATATTTCTATAGGACTTTTTACAATGGAGCATTGTCTCAAAGCAGCTTTACAATTGTAGATTGTCTTCCAATAACTAGGGCCAATCCCAAACCGAGCAAGCCTAGGGCGACAAAACCATAAAAGTTATAAAAAACCGTAAAAGTTATAAGGAAGAAACTTTGGGAGGACCAATACTGAAAAAGGGACGCAACCTCCTTGGGTGGCTTAGATGATAAATGTAAGAATGAAACTAATTTATCTAGTCAAATAAGTCTGTAGTAACAGTTCAATAAATAAAGTAAAAAAAATATGCATATCGGCATTATTTAATCCGATACACACAGTCTGGGGTGGCACGTAGTACTCTCTTGTTTGTCCCCCACTACCAGTATATTCTCTCTCACCTGTAGCTATGTTCACCTTCACTCGCTGAGTCTCCGTTTCCTCTGGCTGATCTTCCGTGTTGTTTGTAATACTGTCTATCAATACATTTTGGTCTTCCGTTACACAAAAGTATCAGCCCATCATACCATCCTCATAATTGTTTTGACTTTCCCTTACAGTTAGCATAAGAAGACCACAGTGTCCATATGGTGACCATAGATGGTCATTTTGGGTCAACGTCCATTTCGGTCAGTACCTGTTTCACAGTACATAATGCAGTCATTAAGCAGCACATACAGTCGTATGAAAAAGTTTGGGCACCCCTGATAATTTTCATGATTTTTATTTATAAGTCATTGGTTGTCCAGCTCAGCAATTTCAGGTAAATATATCATATAGCAGATGAACACCGTGATATTTGAGAAGTGAAATTAAGTTTATAGGTTTTACAGAAAGTGTACAGTAATTATTCAAAACAAAATTAGGCAGGTGCATAAATTTGGGCACCCTTGTCATTTGAATACCTTTAGCACTAATTATTGGAACACAAAAATTTGTTTTGTAAGCTCATTGACCCCTTGATCTACATACACAAGTGAATCCCAACTATGAGAAAGTGTTAATTGGTGGCCAATTGTGAAGTTTTTCTCCCTCTTTGCATCTTCTCTGAAGAGTGGGCACATGGGAGCCTCAAAAACAACTCTCAAATGGCCTGAAAACAAAGGCTGTTCAACATCATGGTTCAGGGAAAGGGAAAAAAAAGCTTCTCTCAGAGATTCAGCTGTCAGTTTCCACTGTGAGGAACATAGTGAGGGCAACGGAAGACACAGGCACAGTTTCTAGTTAAGGAACTCCCGAAGTGGGCAGACCAAGAAAATCTCAGATAGGCAGGAGGCGAAGGATGGTGTTGAGAACAGTCATAGTCAAAGCCACAGACCACCTCCAAAGACCTACAACCTCATCTTGCTGCAGATGGTGTTACTGTTCATCGTTCAACTATACAGCGCACTTTGCACAAGGAGAGGCTGTATGGGAGAGTAATGCAGAAGAAGCCTTTTCTGCAGACACGCCACAAACAGAGTCACTTGAGGTGTGCTACAGCAACATTTGGGACAATCCAGCTCATTTTGGAATAAAGTGCTGTGTACTGATGAAACTAAAAATTGAGTTATTTGGACATAACAAAAGAAGCGGAAAAAAAAGAACACAGTATCCCAAGCACAAACACTGCTTACCCACAGTAAAATTGGTGCGGTTCCATCATGCTGTGGGACTGTGTGGCCAGTGCAGGTACTAGGAATCTTGTTAAAGTTGAGGGTCGCATGGATTCCAGTTAATATCTCCAGATTCTTGAGAACAATGTTCAAGAATCAGTGACAAAGTTGCACCGAGGCCAACGACCCCAAACCCTGCTCAAAATCTACTAAAGCATTCATGCAGAGGAACCAGTACAACGTTCTGGAATGGCCATCTCAGTCCCCAGACATGAATATTACTGAAAATGTGGGCTGTCCATTCTCGGAAACCATCAAACCTGACTGAACTGGAGATGTTTCTAAAGAAGAATGGTCGAAAGCACCTTCAACCAGAATCCAGACTGGAAGCTGTAGGAAGCGTTTAGCGGCTGTTATTTCTACAAAAGGAGGATCTTCTAAATATTGATGTCATTTTTCTGTTGGGGTGCCCAAATTTATGCACCTGCTTAATTTTGTTTGATCAATTACTGCACACTTTCTGTAAATCCTATAAACTTCATTTCACTTCTCAAATATCACTGTGTTCATCTGCTATATGATATATTTAACTCAAGTTGCTGATCTGAACAACCAATGATTTATAAACTAAAATCATGAAAATTATCAGGGGTGCCCAAACTTTTTCATACGACTGTACCTGTGTTAGGGTGTCGGCCATTTTGTAGTGATGTTTGAATTGTCAATGGACAATCAGTTCCCTGAATAGAGTAAATATGGGCGAATATGGACATAATTTTAATGCAGTGCAATGAGACAGCATTTCACTCGGTGAGTATATTGAAACAGAACATCAGGTATCTAGTTATCTACCATTAAATCAAGACTGAATGTAGATTTGAAAACATAGCTGACGTGTTCGGATTTATGCCCTTAAACCGTGTTGACTTCTTGTTTGTGACCACCACTCCCCATGGTCCTTTGTTAGTGCCCTACATAGTGAACAGTTATTGAGAGAGTAAGGGAAGGAATCAAGCAACCAAGAATTGTTACTTGTGTATGTACTTGTAGATTCTGACCTTGAAGAGGAGTCTTGGTATGACACTGGAATGTGAAGTGGGTGTGTAGTGCAAATGACGTGCTGAAAACCCTTACGACACTGTACTGCCACACCTTGGCTTGTGTTCAATATTACTACATCTTAAGCCTCTTATGACACATGGAAACACAAACCCAAAGCACAAGCCACAATTGGTCTGTATGAGCTGGCGTTATGGTTGAGGTGCATGATGATGCAGTTGGGAAACCACAATGGAGATAATCTGTTGGTGTGCTGTGCATTTAGTGCAAGGAAAAAGAAAGCTTTTCTTACAGTTTACAAATCCCAAATGCTTATTTACCACAAGCTGAGTTGACAATCTTCACTTAGTTCAACCTTGAGTTCACCTAGTATGCTCGAGAATTACTGGCACCCTTGGTAGAGATGTTAAGAGTTTTGTTTTTAATTAAGCGTAATCCACACTGTATAAATCATTATATGCATTAATGGAGCTGTATTGGAGCTGTATTGGAGCTGTATTATCATAGTGCAGCCGACCTTATTGTTTAAAACTCTTATACATTAACCTAAAGTTAACCATTAACACAAAGCTTATTTCCCAATAAAGTGTTCAATCTCATGTAATTTAGTGAGTAATGGATTGAAAGTTAAAAGTAAAAGCAAAACACTTACTCTATTGATGAACTCAGGGTGCTAGCATAGCTGCTAATGCTAACTGCTCAGCCTGAAAGTCATCTGGAGGACTCCTTTCGGTTGGCTGTCATTACTAACCATTAGGACTCATTGAGACTTATTTGCACTACGAATACAGTACTATAAATGTAAAACTAAAGAAAAACACGATAAACACAGTCATCCAAACGTTGTGCTTCACTGCGGTAAAAATATGAGGTGCCACAAATGCCAAATTTCTCAAAGAATACACACATTCATTGAGAGAAAAGTGCTGATGTTCAAAATCTTCTATATTTAGTCATTTAGCGGATGCTCTTATCCAAAATGACTTACAACTTGTACAGTTTGTGGGTTAAGGGTCCTGCTCAAGGGCCCAACAGTGGCAGCTTGCCAGTGCTTTAACCCAGGACCTTCTAGTCAGCAGTCCAGTACCTTAAATCCTGTGCCACCACAATCCCACAGTATGTAGCAAATGCTCCTATCCAGAGCAACCTAAAATTGATACAGCATTACAAAAGTTACAATCCAGTGACACAGTGAAACAGTGACAGCTTGGCAGGGCTGGGACTTGGACCCTCAACCAAACCATACCAAATTATCAGTCAACACAGTCTGCCACCATGTAGAGTGAGCAGGACTGACAGAGAGGCAAAAACCCATAAAAACAAAACACTCCCCTCTCAAAGGATCACGGTTGGAGATTTGAAGAAGATTCCCATTTGCCTTCATCAGGTCTTTAATTAGACGCCACCAAAGCAGCAAACTATCTGTAAGACACGCCAAAGGGGCCTTTACTTTTATTTAACCACAAACAAAAGCCTGGAATTTGGTAGATGATAATAGACTGGAACTGGGTTTTATGGCATGATGATACAAAAGATAGAGCTTATTTGGCAACAAATGTGCAAAGTGGATTTGGTGTTAAAAGTATGGTTATACTGGAAATAATCCCCATTGTTAATATGGTGGAGGATCTGTGGTGATGTGGAACTGCTTCTCCCCCAAAAGGGCCTGGGAATCATGTTAAGATGCATGGCGCCATCACAGTTTAAATGAAAATGTCTTCTCTCAAGACTCTGACTGGGTCATGCTTGGACGTTTCAGTGGGACGGTAATTCAAAACGTTCATTCAAATCCACACAAAAGTGATGATTTCAACATGTCAGATCCATGATCTACACCTGATTATGACCCTGTGGCTTCAGCTGAAGAGGAGATTTGGTTCCTGCATTACCACATTTTTATAGGGATTTATCCACCTTTACCAAGGGTGCCAGTCAATACTTGTGGAGTTTACTCATTGAACCAGGCAATGATTCCCAAAACATTCAATTCTCTGGATTTTCATTTCAATGCTGATTAAGCCTGTGGTAAAGGGTGTTGGTGGCAGCAACGTGGGTTGTTTCAGTGACTTCACTCGACTCCTTCTGGCCTCCTGTAATGGAGGAGCAAACAGATCCCCAATTGTTTGACAGAGAAACGTTTTCCTTAAGAATCAGAGGACATTCCGTTCTCTCGGGATTAGTAACTGCAAGCTGAGATCCTTCAATCCGTTTCTGATACAATTTTGAAAAGCCTTAATGAGAACCTTTCTTGATCTTCCTAAAATCTAGTGTGAGAAACTGCAGAAAATAATTATGATGAATCAAGACGACTGCATTAATCATACTAGGGAAGGGCACTGTGATCATTCTGCTGTTAAAAAATCCATATTTTTTCATGAAATGCAGTATTGTGCAAAAGTCTTAGGCCACCGTTAGATTAGATAGACCATTGTTTTATGGTGTAATGGCCATATATAATTGTCTCTTATCTCTTTATTAGAATACGTCTGGGAAATACAGGACATTTATATGCAGATTTAAAAGACTAAAAATAAATCAGAAAACAGGTTCTATAGACTACAGTGCCAAGTATTTGTGACTGTAGTGTGAAGTGTAACACCTCTCCCATTTCAGCAATACCAGCTTTACCAGGATGCCAAGCTGACCCTTGTACAGTCTAAAGAAGCCTGCTTAGGAATGGTGTTTTTGGAAGGGTAGCAGCCAAATACACTTTTTCTTTCAGAAGGGGAACAGGGTGAAAAGGCTAAGATGTGCTAAAGCTTACAAAGATCGGAATAAATGTTTAGGTCCAATCATCGACAGTATGTTTTATATATGGTCATTATGGTATTTGCTAAAGCAATTACTTTAATAGTACTTTTACACAGTACTGCATATTTGAATATCCAACAGTGGATATTCCCTGTCCCTAGTGCCAGTCCACTACCTGTTTTTATATACATTTTCCATAGTGTCCAAACATTTTCTGATTTGGGGTTGTATAAGTTTTGGCATCCTACAGCTTAGGCATAGCTATACTCTGATGGCAACATGATAAGGAACAGATTTGAGGAAAACTTGTTTCAACTAAACTTGCTTTTCAAGCTTAGTTAAACAGCCGTAATGGCTTCTATTGGACATTTTGTTATAATTGTCTTTATAATTATAAAATAATTACTTTCAGTTCTATACTTGACAATTGCAATTCCACAATTAACAGCTCTGACACTATTTAAAATACCTAAAATGTGGGGCGTATAAATAAAGCACACGCAGCAATTACAGACATAATTATTGTTGATAATATACAAGTATGTAACAATCTTGCAGTGGCGGCTTGGAGCATGTTTTCAAATAACTTGATGCTTGATGCTTTGATAATTACTTGATGACTTGATTTTAATGGAGTGTCCATCCCAAATAACCTAATTTAACAGCTATTGACTTACGGCTTTGCTTTTATACATCTGAAGAAAAAAAAACTCAGTTGAATGTGGATTCTATACGTTCTCTGAAATACAGCCTCAGGTTTTTTTCTGAATTAACTTCTAAAAATGGGACTTTGCAGGCACTTACAGAATGACTTCTGTCATCAGTCACACATTTCTGTCCGCATATCACCTTTCTAAAATTACAAAAGGACAAATTGTTTGGACTTCTTCCAAACTTTACCCTGTGATCAAAAGCTGCGCTCTCTCTCATGCTGTCAAAGCAACTGTTCTTATCTAACTAATTAGCAGAGTCCTAATCCACTAAAGCTAAAAGCTAAAGAAGATTGGGTTCATTAAGGTTTGCACGGGGCTTAGCACTTTTTTCTCCAAAGGGAAAGTAAACGTACTCGTGACAATGGAGGTTGGGGATGATTCCATGGTGGAGGTGGCAACTGCCTAAACCTGTCAGGATCCCAAAATTTCTCCAAGCATTTACATTCCCAGCATTTGGGAGAAGCCCTTATCCAAAGCTACATACAATGTAGGCATCTGCGATATTGACAAAAATGATATCTCGATATTTTCTGGAATTTGATCGATAACCATAATTAGATATTAAAAATGTGGAAGTCTTACCTTCTACTAGCTTGCTCCTGTTAATGAAATATTAATTGCCGCTTACCAATGATATCAATGGAAATAAGACTGAAGGAAATTTAAATGCAAGGAAAACTGGGCTTACTTATTTACTTAAAGGTTTCACATTTTGGCACATGAACAGATTTATGGTCAAGCAGAACATCTGAGCCATACCGGTCTTTGACAGTGCACTTGATCAACAAAGTTGGTCATAACCTTCATAATCTGCAAGGTTGTTAGTTTGTAGATGTTGAATTTAGCTAGTTGTCAAGCTGTCTGTAACAGCAACTGATTTCAGATTGCAATGTAGATGTAAATCCTAATCTGCATAAGGAAACATTTTTGATCGGTTTATCTTGCAATTTTAAGAAGGTGGCTACTAGTCAGCAGGTTATGAGTAACCCTGTGATGTTAGGAGCAAAAGAAACCTTTTAAATTGGGTACAGCGTGTACTCGGGGCCATAGGAAGTCAAATCAGATAGTCTTTAGATAAGAACTCAATATTTAACTCTCCACCTTCTGATTAGTTGTGCAGAGTCTTAACCACTTAGCCAGCTCTGTCCTATACAAACATCAGAGATGTTCCCATTTGCTGTTGAAGGTTTAAACAAAATTTTGTTTTATATTCTTCCAACGTTTTCAGTTCTTCCTGTTTTTAGGACAAGGGTGGCTCACTATTTAAGACTTTGAACAACTAAATGAAAGGAAGCGAGATAAGATCCTGGCTTCTGGCTCTCTTGGGTCCTTGAACAAAAGCAATTAACCATTGCCTGTTCAGTTCACTTGTAAGCTGCTCAGAATAAAGTCTAAATGTGAATTAATTTTCAATAGTTTTTCAACATTGAAATCTAACAAAACACACATTTATATATTCAGAACGAGTATTGGTCAATCTCAGGCAACTTTATTGTATTTTTACATTGTTTCTCCCACTTCTGTTACTTATATAAAGAGCAACAGGACTGAGTTTTCAGCACAGAATTAGCAAATACATAAAATGTAGCCACATGGCGTCCATGCTAATAGCATCAGGGCACTGATTACATTCTAATGATTTACCAAAATTGCATTTTTACAACAGACAAATAACATAAGAAATAATTTTGGTAACAGGATAGTAAGTTGAGATTGACCTTCTTAGTCCTAGTTACAATATCACCAAATTTAGTTACACCGCATACAGGGACTTTTTTTCAGCTGCTACTCTCTGTGCATAGGAACTCTGAGTGACATACGTATGCAGTGATTGGTCCAGATGTAGTGACACGTTACGCTTAAAATGTAAAAATTAAAAAACACAGACAAATGGACCAACAGTGAAGTCCAGGCTTTTCTGAACCTATATGCGACAGAGGAGATACAGCGCCATTTTGAGTCATCTAAGAGAAATTTGCGTGGCTTGTGTCACCTCAGCATCACATCATACTGGCAGTACGAATGCAAACCAAAAAAGGCCTGTAATGAATGTAGTTCTCAGGGGAGCTCTGCGGGAGGTAGTTCCTCCCAAATTAATCCCTAAAATTGTTTTGTACTCTCCCAGTTCCCAACTTTTTCCCTTGGAGCCCCCCCAACGAGTATCAAAGAAAAGCTGCCCCCCTCATACATGTTTATATGTTTATAGTATTTATAAGTTCTGTATATCTGCTTGTTGTTTTTTAATGTATCCCCCATCCCTGCTTCAAAAGCACATGTGGTTTGACCCTCCTGCACGCAGTTCTATCGTTCTAATTTCTATGTGGTTGATTTAGCAGTAAGGACTGGGCTAAACCGAAATTTGGACTTCAAAAACGGAGAGGGAGAAAAAATGGTATTGGGGCAAGCAACTTCTGACCCATTTCTTTCAGAAAACAGGTGAGTGGAAATGTCTCAAACAGTAACTATGCTGT
Source organism: Ancistrus triradiatus (assembly GCA_025084515.1). NCBI lineage: Eukaryota > Metazoa > Chordata > Actinopteri > Siluriformes > Loricariidae > Ancistrus > Ancistrus triradiatus. The sequence goes on from JAJAGP010000020.1 coordinate 247,311, forward strand.
AGTAATGTACACTCACTACCTAATAAGCTACATTAGCCTGCATCTATATACATGGGCAGTTCATAAAATACAGTAATCCTTTTTTTTTAGTAAAACAGACAGTGACGGAAGTTGGCCTCATTTCAACTTCCTATTATATAATATTTGCCTCTTTATGCTTGTGTGTGGGGGGGTTTATGTTTTTATAACTGTTATAAAAATGTTTTTGTTGCTGTTTTTTAACAAAACAAAAAAAAAACTACAAGCCAGAAAGTTGCCTTTTCATTTCTGAGGTTAATGTTAGGCATAACATTAATTTACTACGTTAATCATTTTGTCTTTGGAAGATCCCTCAAGGATAGCAACATACACATGTACACTGGCTTATGTGAATGTCAGGAAAAATTTACATCCTCATTTTTCTAAAATATGTATTCCAAAACGGACATTTTCAGTCCAAAAGCTGAAAAGGTTAGGGGGAGGGGAGTAGCATTAATTAGCTAGATTTATCATTATGCCTATGGACGTAGTGAAAGCAACTTGTGTGTGTTGTTTTTTTTTGTTTTTGGGTTAGTTGGTGGACAACGAGGGGGCCCTGGGCAAACTACTGTGCGTAGGGCACAAACTTTGGTGCTACGCCCCTACCTACATGAAGATGAGAGATGTCAACAATGCTTTATTAAAAAAAGCACAGATTAGGAAATGTTGGTTGGTCTCTGGTATGCTGATTAAACCGGCTTTACCAGCAAGACCATTGGAGTTCAAGACCAGCACTAGCCAGCATGAACCAACCCAGACCAGTATAGCCTTGCTAATTAACCAGCATCCAAAACACAACATACGCTGGTCGTTGGTGTGGTTTGTGTTAGCAAGGAATGCAACCATAATTTAGTTTCATATTAACACAGTTAAGTCATACAGTCAACTACTTTAACTGTCATTTGTCTTCTGGACTTTGGAATTGTAAAACAGTAGCCCTCTATGTATACAAACATCTTAGGTTGCTGATACATTGCTGTGTATCATCCGTCTAGATACTATAAGGATGCAAACAGCAACAAAATCAATGCATCCATGCAGCAGCGATAAGGACACGATACAAACCGATCAAACCGTACATAGGATACTTCTTTAACAGAACTTCTCTAAACATTTCCTGTTGCTTAAGAAATCCGTTTTTCTCTTCCTTCCTCTAACTTTTAAAAACACTCACCATACGTTTGGGCTCAGCTCCATGTCCGCCACACTGCATGTACTTTTTTATGCCCAAGATCCAGATCTCGACTTTTCCTCTACATGTTACGAACTCTTCCAACCTCGGTCCTTCAGATATCACGTATCGAGCCGTTTACATTCCGCTGTGTGTACGTGGTCTTTATTTAAAGTTTTAGCAAAGGATGAAATGAGAAGATAAGAGAGCGGGACTGTGAGGGTGGATATGACTCCATACAGAAAACCTCACCCAACGTGGCTCCATGTCCAATACGGGACGAGAGCTCAGTCAAACGACTCTTCAAAACGACTCCTATGTGAATCGACTCGCGAGTAGACGGATCTTTTTTCTTTAACCCTTTCAGTTGTTAGTTCTCAACATAGCTGGTTAATGCCAAATATAAATCACCGATCACTTTATTAGGTACAGCTCTTTGTTTCTACACTCATTGTCCAGTTTATCAACTCCACTTACCATCTAGATTTTGTAGTTCTACAATACAGCCTGTAGTCCATCTATTTCTTTAAATACTTTGTTTGTCTCCTTTGCTTCCTCTCTAATGGTCCTCCACAGAAAAAACACAGACAAATGGACCAACGGTGAAGTCCAGGCTTTTCTGAACCTATATGTGACAGAGGAGATACAGCACCATTTTGAGTCGTCTAAGAGAAATTTGCGTGGCTTGTGTCACATCGGAATCACACAGCATTTATACTGGTAGTACGAATATGGAGCTCTGGGGAGGTAGTTTCTCCCAAAGTAGTCCCTAAAATTGTTTGGTGCGAAAATGCCTAATGCATACTCTCAATGTCCCATTTCCCAACCATTTTCCCTTGGTGCCCCTCCAACGAGTATCAAAGAAAAGCTGCCCCCAGCCCACATGTACTAAAAGAATATTGATTGCAAATCTTTATTGGCCAAAATTTAAGATAAATTATAGTGTTTTGCTTTTCTCTAGGATTCCTTTTATAGCTTTTCTTTTTTTCATTTTGTCGTCTTTTCTCTCTCTCTTTTTGTCTCGTTTTCTCTTTTTGAGTGAAAGTAATTTTATATACATTTTTTTTTTTCCTCCAGTGCGTGTGTTATTTTAATTGTATTTAACAAAACAGGACCACCACAGATCAGGTAGTATTTGGGTAGTGGATCATTCTCAGCACTGCAGTGATAGTGATGTGGTGGCCAGGAAAACATGTACTGTGAAATTTTACAGTAGAATCATGAAGTGGCATTTTTCCTGGGGGTAGTGGTGTGTTAGTGTGTGCTGTGCTGGTATGAGTGGATCAGAAACAGCAGTGCTGCTGGAGTCTTTAAACACTGTGTTCACTGTGCACTCTACTAGACATGTACCCTTTTGCTTCACCTTGTAGATGTAAAGTCAGACACAGTAGCTCATCTGTTGTTGCACAGTTTGTGTTCGTCTGGTGGCTGGACATTTTTGGTTGGTGGATTATTTTCAGTCCAGCAGTGACACTGAGGTGTTTTAAAAACTCTAGCAACACTGCTGTGTCTGATCCACTCACACCAGCATTACACACACTAACACGCCACAACCACACCAGTGTCAGTGCAGTGCTGAAAATGATCAGAACCTCAACCAGTGGTGGAAGTTAAAAAGCAGAAGTCTGTCATTCTTGTGTGTGTCTGTGTGTTTGTGTTTTACCGTTGCTTGCTTGTTGGCTCACGTTTGGACTAGACTGTTCTAAATCGGTTGTTGTGTTTAGAGACTATTTTGTGTAAGTTACTCGTGTTTTTGTGGATTTATTTATGCTACTTATTTGTAACAATCTCTAAATGGTGTTCTTAAGTATATGTGCCTGTCCTATTGTAAGTAGTACTCATTTGTTTGTTCCCTTACTACCTGTATATTCTATCTAACCTGTAGCTATATTAACTGGTTGACTTTCACTCATTGAGGCTCTATCATCTGGCTGATTTTTCGTGTTGTTTGTAATGCTGTCTATCAATGAATTTTTTGGCTTCTGTCAAACAAATGTGTCATCATTACCATCCTCAAGTTATTATTGGGAATTTCTATAAAATCAAAAATAACAGTCTACACAAGTAATAAGCAGAGCTCAGGATTGAAAACTTAAACCTTGAAACCTTAAGCTCTGCATCACCAGCAGTGATTGCTTCACCCATGTTGGTGCAGCAGCTATTGTTGATGACACACAGCTTACAGAATCATGCTGGTGGGTAGATGGCTAGACTTAGTAACACCTAGGTTTGAGTGAGTGTGTCTGTGTAATGCACTGTATTAAAGGTGTTTATCCTGTCTTGCATCCAGTGTTACTGGAATAGGCTCCACCAGGATGACTAGGAGAAAGCATGTAAAATTGCTGAATAATCCCCTAATATTGAGCCTATGCTGATGAGTAACATCCAATTTCTAAAACACTGAGTTGGGTCACTTGGGCGAGCCGCTGGCCGCTGTCCCAGACCCAGCCCACTAGACGGGGAAGAACTCCAAAACTCAGAAGGGGGACGCCTTTGGTAAGGTTGAAGACAGACAGAAGAACAGACAGCACTGGAACTCAACAATGACCTGAGTTTGACAGGGAGTTGACCATCAGACACAAAGGCAGAAATGGACTCAACCAAAGACATGAACTGAGAACCCTGCCTGAAGAAGCAAAGCAGGCTTGCCATTAAGCATAGGAAAGTGAGACAGACACACAATCTGACTGACAAACGTTGGATATAAACCAGGAAAGCACAGCATTAGGAATCACTGCTGTACCAACTGAGCCAGTCTGGTTCATATCCTGGAAAGAGCAAGCCCGGGGAAGATGAGTTAAGATGAGATGAACATTAAAATAGCCCAAGACAGACCAAAACAGTTGGAAGTGATACCCAAACTAGCAGATTTTATTGAGAATCAAACTGAGAAGAATACAATAGGTCAACGAGGCTAGAATAGAGAAAGTATATAATATTATACTTGGTATGATTCAAGTGATGGCTTTTTGGCTCACAGGTTCTGCATTAATGCAAGTTTTCTCAGATTTGTTGATGTCTTTATAGTCACAGTGGTTCTACCCGAACCTTCTACTTCCTTCTTCCTTCACAAGTGTGGGAATAACATTCGGATATTACATAAAATGTACAGTTTTTGGGGGGCAGGTCACACTGGGTGCTCTGACCCTAGAACTGCCACTGGTAATGAATGATAATGAAAATACAAACTATTTAAATTTTTCTCTTGTCTGTTATTCTTGTATGATGGAAAGTCTCAATCTGGTCTCGTCTCACTCACAGGTAGTCACGGTGTCGGTCTTAACTAACTGATCTACAACCCTAGCTAAGGGTTACCCAAAAGTAGCACCCCATTCAACCTTTGATATCATTTACATTTACAGCATTTAGCAGACACCCTTATCCAGAGCGACTTACAATTGGTACAATCTTACAATCCAAGCAATTGTGGGTTAAGGGGCTTGCTCAAGAACCCAACAGTGGCAGGTTGGCAGAGGTGGGATTTGAACCCTGGACCTTCTGGTCCAGAGTCCAGTACCTTAACCACTAGGATACCACAGTCCCCATCTCATTATCATTAACCACATCTACAAAGAGAACGTACTGGATCCCTAACCATATCTCCAGCATTGTTCTGTGCTTACTGCTGATTGTTGGCTGTTTAGTGACTGTTGTGTCTTCTCTAGTTTGCCCAGTTTAAACTCTTAATCTATTTGTGATCAACACAGGATCACCTGAATGGATGGACTAACAGAAATGGCTATAGAGCATGACATCTCTTGCAAACTGCGGCAGGATTACTGAAGACGTCGCCACAACAAAGCGAGGCGAGTCCACTTCTAAGGTGAGTCATGTTCATTGACTTCACTAAGTGAGCCCCTGCCTGAAAAAGCAGGGTGACGTTGGTATCATGTTTGATTATGTGCTTGTTTTAAATGTTTGGCTATGTGTTGTGGGTGGTAATTCATTGTTGGTTCATAATTCGTTGTCGACGTCGTGTGAAACAGTTACAGATGATGTGGCCTCATGTTTTAGCCTAGTCATGGATTAGTCAACAAACTGTGGAGATGTTGTTATGGTTTCTGGTTGAAAAATGGTAATAAAAACGCGTTTCCTGTTGGCACAACCAACACACACAACACAAAAACGCACACACGCGTTTGTCTTGCTATCCTTGTGAGGACTTTCGGTTGACATGAATGTCAATGGAGGACTACTGCAGCCAATTAATACTACACCCAACCCAAATCTTAACCTCAGTAACCGAACACAAGTACTTTGTCTCTCTTGCTTTTAAAAAAAAAAAAAGCAGTTAAAGAAGTGAGGACCAGGAAAAACCTCACTAGTCAAAATCTTGGTAATCCTAACCTTATGAGGACTTTCCATTGACGTAATGATTACTGAAGCTTATTAATGCCACACCTAACCCTGACTTCAGTGACCTACAGCAAACATTTCGACTCTTTTAGTTTTTTTTAAAGAAAGTTGCAGTTTTCCTTGTGGAGACCAGCAAAATGTCCCCACAATGTCAAAAATGTCAGACCTGTCTATCCTTGTGGGAACATTTGGCCCCACAATGTAATCTAAACATGGTACACACACATTCAGTCTTTATATCATTGTGGGGACTTTCCATTGACATATTACTATAGCTAGTCAATGCTACATTTAAAATCGGCTCTGCATGTGTGGAGTTTGCATGTCCTCCCTGTGTTTGTGTTGGTTTACTCCAGGTACTTTTGTTCCCTCCCACATTCCAAATATGTTAGGTTAATTGGTTGCTCTAAATTGAAGGACTGTATGCATGACGAAAGTAAGCAGCGGAGGAAGACCTCTGAAAACAGCACAGATCAGGTCCAGCAGTGACACTGAGGGAGTTTAAAACTCCAGCAGCGCTGCTGTGTCCGATCCACTCATACCAGCACAACACACACTAACACCACCACCATCACATCAGTGCCACTGCGGTGCTGAGAATGATCCACCACCCAAATAGTACCTGATCTGTGGGGGTCTTGACCATTAGAAAACATAGTAAAGGGGACTATCAAAGCAAACAAAAACAGATGGACTACAGTTTGTTAGAACTACAAAGTGAAATGACTACAAGAACTTTAAATAAAGAATAAGCAGAATATAAACTGAAAAATATATAATGCCTAAGACTTTTTCTTTTTTGGCTGTTATTCATCCAGTAAAATCTGATGTTGCTGACTGTATAGTTAGGTATGCAGTTATATTCTCTCTTGGGACTCATAAACCCAAGATTGAAGCTTTGTTATACACTTAATTGTTCTTGTTGCAGCCTGTACCAGTACAAGATTCTTTTCTTTGTAAAGAAAGGTTTGAAAATACAATGGAACCAAACTCTCTTCCCTTCGTGTGAACTGCTGTAAACTTGTTTCCAGTAATCGTCATCTCTCAAATGAATAACTGATCCAGTTTTTAACAGCAGCTCTCGTATGGATTATAATGAGAACTTCTTGTAAATACATAAGGGTTAATTTATAGGTTTTTAATATCGGTATTGGCCAAAACAATGTGCTAACAATCGATTATTGTATCCAGTAAATTCAATATCAGCGCAAGCCTAGTTATATGAAAAGGGTTTGTACTTGTAGGACTGTAGAGTAGCAATGCTGCAATTTGTCCTAAGGCTGAAATAGAGGACAGTGCACATGGTAGGACTGACAGGTTAATTATGGGAACAAGTCAAAAGATTGATTAAAACACTTTGTTCTTTTCTTTGAGAACACCACTTCATTCAGGCAGTTATACATGACTGACAGGCTAGCAGAACGCCTGATGAGAGGATTTTGCCTGACTGGTTGAATACGTGAATAAGCCACCCTGCTTTTGTGTACAGAACCTGGTTCAGGCACAGAAACTGTTTTTGTTTATCCTGAACACACATTTTGAAAGCCAAGGAGAACTTTGTCCACTAGGGAAAAAGTTACTGGCTGAAAATCACTGACCCTTCTTCAGCATTCTAGTTCTTCACAGTGAGTGCTGTTTGCAGTATCCATGACAAAAGTAAGCAGCGGAGGAAGAACTGTTCTCTAATGGTCAGAACATCCACAGGACCAGCACAGATCAGGTCCAGCAGTGACACTGAGGTGGTTTAATACCCCTGCAACATTGGCGTGTCTGATCCACTCATACCAGCTCAACACATGCTAACACACCACTGCCACATCAGTGTCACTGCAGTACTGAGAATGATCCACCACCCAAGTAGTACCTGACCTGTGAGGGGCCTGATCATTAGAGAACAGCGGAAAGGGGGCAAACAAAGAAACAGACGGACTACAGTTTGTTAGAACTACAAAGTGCGGTGACCATATCTCACCTCTGCCAAGCTGCCACTGTTGAGACCTTGAGCAAGGCCCTTAAACCACAAATTGCCAGGATTGTAAGATTCTATCAGTTGTGAGTTGCTCTGGATAAGGGTGTCTGCTAAATGATTAAATGTTTGCAAAATGTCTGACATCTCATAGGAACAAAATGAAGGTTTTCAAAATCTTTAGAGTGATGTGTATTTTACGAATTCAGTGTTACCGCCAGTTACTCTGCTGACGTGACGCATAGAATGTTTCTACCGCTCCAGAAACCAGTGGTGATGTGTTTTACACAACTCTAACCAATGCTGGTTAATAGATTAATTCATGGCTGTGATGAGCTTTTTTGTGTAACTTTCATCAGTGGGTGTGGCCAGACCTATGATGTCAGTGGGGTGACAAATACTTTTCGTTACATAATTTAAAGTAGTGTTTCATGGTTACAAATCAAGGTTGCTTGTATTGCATAGCTACATATTTGAATTACAAATACAGTGGTGCTTGAAAGTTTGCGAACCCTTTAGAATTATCTGTATTTCTGCATAAATATGACCTAAAACATCATCAGATTTTCACACAAGTCCTAAAAGTAGATAAAGAGAACCCAGTTAAGAAAATAAGACAAAAATACTATACTTGGTCATTTATTTATTGAGGAAAATGATCCAATATTCCATATTAGTGAGTGGCAAAAGTATGTGAACCTCTAGGAATAGCAGTTAATTTGAAGGTGAAATTAGTCAGGTGTTTTCAATCAATGGGATGCCAATCAGGTGTGAGTGGGCACCCTGTTATATTTAAAGAACAGGGATCTATCAAAGTCTGCTCTTCATAACACGTTTGTGGAAGTGTATCATGGCATGAACAAAGGAGATTCCTGAGGACCTCAGAAAAAGAGTTGTTGATGCTCATCAGGCTGGAAAAGGTTACAAAGCCATCTCTAAAGAGTTTGGACTCCACCAATCCACAGTCAGAGAGATTGTGTACAAATGGAGGAAATTCAAGACCATTGTTATCCTCCCCAGGAGTGGTCGACCAACAAAGATCACCCCAAGAGCAAGGTGTGTAATGGTCTCTGAGGTCACAAAGGACACCAGGTTAACTTCTAAGCAACTGAAGGCCTCTCTCACATTGGCTAATGTTCATGAGTCCACCATCAGAAGAACACTGAACAACAATGGTGTGCATGGCAGGGTTGCAAGGAGAAAGCCACTGTTCTCCAAAAAGAACATTGCTGCTGGTCTGCAGTTTGCTAAAGATCACGTGGACCAGCCAGAAGGCTACTGGAAGAATGTTTTGTCGACGGATGAGACCAAAATAGAACTTTTTGGTTTAAAAGAAAAGCTTTATGTTTGAAGGAAGGAAAACGCTGCATTCCAGCATAAGAACCTTATCCCATCTGTGGAACATGGTGGTGGTAGTATCATGGTTTGGGTCTGTTTTGCTGCATCTGGGCAGGACGGCTTGCCATCATTGATGGAACAATGAATTCTGAAAGATATCAGAGAATTCTAAAGGAAAATGTCAGGACATCTGTCCATGAACTGAATCTCAAGAGAAGGGGGGTCATGCAGCAAGACAACGACCCTAAGCACACAAGTCGTTCTACCAAAGAATGGTTACAGAAGAATAAAGTTAATGTTTTGGAATGGCCAAGTCAAAGTCCTGACCTTAATCCAATGGAAATGTTGTGGAAGGACCTGAAGCGAGCAGCTAATGTGAGGAAACCCACCAACATCCCAGAGCTGAAGCTGTTCTGTACGGAGGAATGGGACAAAATTCCTCCAAGCCGGTGTGCAGGACTGATCAACAGTCAGTTATTGCTGCACAGGGGGGTCACAGCAGATACTGAAAGCAAAGGTTCACATACTTTTGCCACTCACTAATATGTAATATTGGATCATTTTCCTCAATAAATAAATGACCAAGTATAATATTTTTGTCTCATTTGTTTAACTGGGTTCTCTTTATCTACTTTTAGGACCTGTGTGAAAATCTGATGGTTTTAGGTCATATTTATGCAGAAATATAGAAATTTCTAAAGGGTTCACAAACTTTCAAGCACCACTGTGCATATAATAAATAAATTTACAGTAAATACATTTACAAGTATGCGCCGTTTCACATCCGCATTACATGCTGTGAAACAGGATGTTGACTGAAATGGGTGTTGAATAGACATTACCATATTCACAGTATTTTTAGCCTGCTCTAACATAAACAGTGTATTTTCAACTTTATTTATAATAGGACACATGCATACACTGACAGCATTTACAGTTTTTTACAAAGAAGTAGTTGAAAGCCATATATGCAAACACAAGTAGCTTGTACAAAAAAAAAGTCTCTGAACACATCAACCGAGTTAAAACAGTCTCTAGTCCAAATGTGAGCCTATGCTCTTTAACTCCCGCCTCAGCTCGTGGATCCGTAGCGTTGATTGCCTGTTCAACGCTGTTGACACAATCCACTACCAAGACTCCGCACAGAGCTGCGATCTATTGGATGAGAACCCGCTGCAGAAAGTGATAGGAAGAGGGCGGAAGAAGCAAAAATGCACAGCGTAACAATACATATACAGGCAATTAATATAGGAATCTGTAATAATTATAAACGATCAAACGTTCAACTGTTAAACTTCAAAAGTAACTGGAAATTTCTCACAATGTACTTATTTCTTCATTTTCTCACTCTTTACCGCTTTGTCCTGGTCAGGCTTGCAGGGGTCCACCACAGACCCAGCAGGGATCCCTGGGCAGGGGGATAATCCTTCAAAGCCAGTCACCCTCATGCCTGTATGTGACACCCCGCTGGAAGGCACCATGGTGGTGGACCCCTCCACCACCTTCGCCTTCACTTCACTGTTTATAGTGTTATTTATCTGCCTGTGTATTTAAAGAAGTTGGCGCAGAGCTCCACCTGGTGGCAAAACATATTACAGCTTTTGATGATGACGGATGCAATCAAGAAAATATTAAACTCGTATGACGCTTGAGCGGCAATTCACCAGCTCACCACTAAGGTGACCGGGGTTAGAGTAGGTGCCTTTCGGCTGGGTCGGGCTTCACCCAGACACATAATTGTTTGTGCATGAAGGAGGGAAAGCCAGCACTGAATGACATCCGATATCACTGCAAATTGTATTACGTTCTATTTAAAAATAAATTTAGCTTAGAAGTTATCATGACTTAAGATGCATAAACTCAATATGGTTTCATTGCACATATAAATAAAAGGTAAAAGCCAAGAACATCTAACCCACCTTTTAACCCAGTGATTATGGTTCCTATCCATAGAGCAGACAGGGCACAAGTGTAGGTGTGCCTCAGATGGGACGCCAGTCCATCGTAGTGCGGGGTAAAAGTTGCTGCTGCGGTACTAGCATATGATCCCCTGACCAGCCTCTCATCCCACAGATACAGCCAATTGTTATACCTGACCTGACTCGAAGGCACTGCGAAGGCTCGAACCCAGGTCCTTATGGTGAACAGAACTGCGGTGCTCCTGAAAGACTACTGATAACATAACCTGTGCTTCAAACCATTGCATGAATTCACTTCTAGTGTTCTGAGGTGTTCTAGTGTTTTTTTTTTTAATTACTAGGTGGTGAGGGTCACGTACAGAAGAGCAAAGCTTTAGTTGTCGTAATTTTAGAAACACATTATCTAAATTTGAACATCTATCTCTAGAAAACATTTTATCTAGAGCTGTATCATATTTTATCGCGTTACATGTCATTCCCCTGCAGGATCAGTAGATGGCAGCATTTTGCTATAGGTACTTAAATAATCAAGCTGGTGGGCTGATCTACTACAAGTAATGCGTGAGCCCAGTGAATATTCAGTAAAGCACTACAATCTCTCGATGAATTATCTACTACCTGCTACAAATATTAATACAGTAGTAATGAACTAGCACTGTGCAACAGTTCTGCTTAAACTGATACAAGAACTAACCCAAACATTTTAAAAATGGTCATAACCCATTTACAGTAAATACGACTAGGTCAACACGTGTGTCATCACTTCCTGGTGAGCCTCTTGTGCAATGGATGTCGGGAATACACGAGATTGCACAGGCCACTGAATGACACAGGATTTGGCCTTATTTTAATCGCACGGGCAGATTTTCTTGATTCAATCCCCATAGGGATACGATTCAAACATAAGCTTTCTAGACATCTTGTGTTTAACCATGTAAAATGTAGTGCAGAGGATAAATAAATCAATCTTGCTGTTGTGGTAAATGTATAAAGTTGCAAATTTATGATGTCATAATTCATTCTTTCTTGTTAAAAAAAAATCAAAACAAATAACTCGCTTTCGGAGAGAAGTAAACTTGCTAGCACAGAACGAAAACCAGGAGCTGGATTCACCAGAGCGTTCTTGTGACTAAGACATTCATAAGAAGGCTCTGAAATGCAGTTCTTGAAAAACTTAAGTTAACTAAGAAAACCTTAAATATTTCAATATAGTTCATTTTCTTATGGAAATATATGCCGTGACACAGATTGAATTTGTATTTACTGTTATTTTACATGTATATTATTACCATTATATTGACACAGCTTTGCCATATACTTTCCTTATGTAGATAACTTTTGTATTTTAAGGATGACCTTCACTAGAAAGGCTTTTCAACTTTTGGATTGAAAGTATGTAACTACTACAAGTTTGGTCAATTCAGATGCTGACCATGTCAACTCTTGCCTAAGACAAGTGTGAGGCTATCCTGAGGTTAAGAAAACATCCAAGAACGTAATGTTTTCAAGAATACCACTTGTTCTTGTCGTTGTTCTTTAGAAAAGCATTAAGAAAAAAATAAGGTATTTCTTAAGACATCATCTGAAGAATAACAATTTTCCGTAACCTTTTCCTTAAGAAAGAAGTTAAAGAAGATTTTCTTTCTTTAGATACTTTTGCAAATCCAGTCCCAGATGTGAGAATGCTTTTATTCCTAATAAGAATGTAAATTAAAAATCTATGTGTTTGATTTCTGGCCTCTTGACATTTCTTGTGGTCCAAACACACTAATGCAGGGAACTTTAGGGTGTTGCTTGTAAGTTTTTCAAAAAACAATGTGTAATAATGGTTGGTAAATCACTCATTTCTGTGCCAAAAGTCTGATTTAAGAATGAATCGTGCTTATAAATCGATTCCCATTTGTTTGTAGGGTTAATAAGCCTTTGTTTCAACAGTTTTGGCTCTGGGTTTTTTGCTCTGCAAAACTTGAGAACCAGCAAAGACCAGCATATGTTGTGTTTTAGGCACTGGTATGATGGTCAACCACGTTTACCAGCAAAACAATTTGAGTTCACCAGCTAAACCAGCACCAGACCAGCAGTAATCAGCAAAAATGAATATGGGGAAACATGGAACTTGTATGGTCTTGCTGGCTGTCATAAATACCAGCTGATCTTTGCTATTTATAAGAACTTCTCTATAGTTTTTGGCTGAGTGTCTACTGTGCCAAATTTGTAGCATACTGCTAAGAGTCCATGTTTATTTGGTTTAAATGTGTTTTGTTTCTGAATATATGTCAGAAACTCTGCTTATAGCTACTAATCAATTTCTCTTATGGATTGCCTTTTGTTGCATTCACCCAAAGTTTTTCTGAAATCTAAAAAAAAGTTTGGGTTAATGTAACAAAAGGCAATACATAAGGCAAACAAATTGATTAGTAGCTATAAGCAGAGTTTCATTTTTGGCTCCTTTTGAAATGTCTTTTGTTTCCACAGTTTTGGCTACGAGAGACTTAGCTAATTGACTTAGCTCAGAGTCCATATGTTACTCCTGTTATTGTCATTGGTTTCTGTGTTTATTTTACACTCTGAAATGTTTAGATCATAGCTAAGAGTCCATCTGTTTGGTCCTGTTAATGTATGCTGTTTCTGAGATTCTGGCTAACTTTATACTCTTTCAAACATTTAGTTTATTGCTAAGAGGCCATTTGTTTGGTTTTCATAAATATCTTTGTTTTTGCAGTTTTGGCTAACTTTTTTTAGCCACTCACATCCGTGTTTGCTGAGAAAACTATTTACAAGAAACTTGCTTGGCAAAGATGTAGTACTGTGCAAAAGTCCTAGGCCACTATTAGATTTGTTGCTTTAGAAATGGTATATTGACTATATATAACAAATTGTTGACAGTTGGACCCAAAAGTTTCAAGCCTGGATTCGTCACTTCATAATACTCTGTTCCACTCATCATTCTGAGCTTTAGCATATCTCTTTTTGTTCTACAGTTCTTGCCTAAGTTTATATTATGCCAAACTTGAATCTTTATATTTACAATTTGCGATTTCTGAAGAATGAGTCCATTTTTTTGCTCTCATTAAAATGTTAAAATTTAACTATCTGCAGTTTTGGCTATAAATTATTTGATGATGTAGGCTACTTTTTAGTAATTAGTAATTTACAATACTTTCAGTCAGTAATTTTGGATGCAGGTTTTAAAATGACATTAAAATAACACTGAAGCTAATATAATTTCTGCTTTTTATGTGCTGCACCACCCTAGCTCCCTTCTTATTCCATGACCCCTTAGCTCAATGTTCTGTACAAGAATTGCTATGTGCATGTACCTGTACCTGAGCCAATAAAACCACCTTAATCTTAAAGCACGCACTGTAGGGTTGTTACATTTAGCCCCTACAGAGATGGAATTTCCTGAAGTGTCATTGTGGAGCCTGTAGTCTTGACAAGGATTATAGTATAGAAGTGACACTTCAGAATGAGTGCAATGATATCCTGGGGAAAAGAGCTCTTTGACATGTGACACACTGGCTTGTGAACCAGTCAAGTGGTCCTGCTGTGGTCTGTTTTTTATTTTTATTTTTTTTTTCCCACATTCCATCCCTGAAGGTTTTCTTTTGCATGTGCTCTATGTACATGTCAAATCTCAAACTGGACTGTGGAAAGCAAAATAGGGTTTTTCTCCATGTTGAGGTCATTTCTTGATAAATTGCTTAATACATTGCTTAAGTGCCACACGAGTTAATCAAGGAACTACCTTGAAGCCAATTGTATCTATTTGAAATAAACGTAATAGTGAGATATTGAGAATTACATTAAGCCCTTAGCTGAGGACAGATTCTGTACTGAACAGCAAAAATTGTAAAGCTGGGACTGTAGGGTATGGCTAGGTCTACAAGACTATGTGGAACTATGTGGAAGCCTGATAGTCGCATCATATGCATACAGTGGTACCTCGGTTCTCGACGTTAATTCGTTCCAGAAAGCTTGTCGAGAACCGAAAACAAATACCATGCAAAATTGTCCCATAAGGAATAATGTCAATTAAATTAATACATTCCAGACCCCCAGAAAATCCACACTGTATAAAGCATGATATGCATTAATGGAGTTGTATTGTAGAGATGCTCCCTGATTTACAAATGCGATACGTTCTGAGAAATCCATCATGAGTTAAGTGTAGTGCTTGGTATCATAGCGGAGCCTATGCTAAGTAATGACAAGTAAGTTAATGTTTGAAACACTTACATTAATCTACAGTAGGACAAAGTCATTAACGCAAAGCTTATTTTATAATAAAGTTTTGAAAAATGGCATTTAATTTAACGAGTAATGGATTGACAGTGAAAAGGAAAAACACTTACTCTATTGGTGAACTCCGGGTGCTAGCATAGCTGCTAATGCTAACTGTTTTCCTTTTAGTTGGCAGTCAGCACTAACCTTTTTAGGACCCCTGGAGACCTATTTGCACTAATACAGTACTGTAGATGTAAAAATAAAGAAAAACATAGAAATAGCAGAGATTCACTTCACTGAGCACTGGCTATTGTGAATCTGAATCACTGTGTACTGAATCGTGAATCGAGTTTCGGCTGAAATGAGCCACGTGGGTTGGCTCATACAAGTTTAAGCAAGTCCGTAGAGTACCGAGCAAACGTCGAGAACCGAGACACATTTTTCTGGTCAAAAACCAAATTCGATGAGTTCTGAGGTGGTTGAGAACCAAGGTAACACTGTATTAAAATTTCATTTTAAAAATCTTATGCATAAATATGGACCTGGTCTAATGTTATCTGCTCTGAGGGCCTCCACTCTTCTGAGAACGCTTTCTACTGCTTTTGATGTCAACCAGGATTCATTGGAAACGCAGTCATTGGTGAGCATTAATGAAATTAGGCACTCATGTTTGGTATCTGTTCAGTCAATTCATCCAGGTATTGGATAAAATTCCACAACACATGATTTATTTAAGCAATAGAACACTCGAGGACTTGTATTATTGCGAATGACATGACAGCTATGAATTTCTTGCAGAAATAAGCCAATGGCGAGTGCCATAGATAATCGCAGCCTTGGGTAATTGCCATAACATGCAAGCTCGTGTTCTATTGCTTTTATACAACAGTTTTTTACAACAAAATAAATCAAAGAAGCCCTGAATTTGTACTGAATATGCCTTAATGCTTACAAAACCTTTTTGCCAAAAAAGTAAGTCCACAACTAAGGAGCTGTTGCTATGCAACAGTAACAATTCCCTACCCTGGTCTAACACAAAAGGCATATGGTTTATAGAACATTACCAAGTAATGCTAGTTTGAAATACAAAGCACAAGTAAGCGAAGGTGAAGGAAGAAAAACATTAAAGAATTAAACGATTGAATTTAGTTAGTATTAGAGTTGTGGTAATTGTGTATGTCATATATTAGTGTGCACAAAATTGTAGTTACTTGGCAGCACGTCAGTGGAATGGTGGCATTGTGTTGCTTCACAACCAATCAGATTGTAATGAACTGTTGTATAATTATGGACATCGCTTTGTGTGGCTGTACACATGCCCTAGAATTCTCTGGAAGGTCTCTATGCTGTAGCATGACGCTTTCTCCTCACTCAATCTTCAGGGCCCAGTGCAAACCAAAAGAAAATGTTTGGCCATGGAAACCCTATCCACAAATCTTCTGCCTAGCAGTTTTTGTAATGATGTTTTCAGAGGCATTTGCAGCTATGGACAGACAAGTTTATGCACTTCATGGTTCATCACTCAGCAGTCCCATTCTGGGAGCTTTGTGGCTGAGCTGCTGTTATTCCTAGACATTTTAGCTGTGTAATAACACCACTTACGGTTGAACATGGCAACTGTAGCTGAACAGAGTCTGACTGAAAATTTTAGTCCCGTATCATTGGCATATTGAGAAGTCATTGAGCTCTGAAATGAACATTCCTGTATGATATTATCTATGGAGCTGAAATAGCAGAACATAGCTCGGTGGCATGGTGGGTAGCACCGCTGCCTCACAACAAGAAGGTCTTGGGTTCAATCCCAGGGTGGGCCACTCTGGGGCCTTTCTGTGTGGAGTCTGCATGTCCTGCATGTTACAGGTGACTCATTTTTTGTCTGGTGAGTGTATATATAGCACTTTGGGTTAAATGTGATTTATAAATAAATAAACTTACTATGTGAGTGAACTGGAGTGTAGGCACATGTGTTGAAGCCTACGATAAAAAAACACATGAATCCATGAATGTAGATGATACACGAATCTGGTCAACCTCACGAACAGGAACACCAGGTTCTATTTTATTGACTGTGCTTTATGGCTTATTTTATATACTTTTCCTGCTAAATTAGCCTCTACAAAGTCTGTAGAGTTCTGGAACAATGTCTCCTGGAGGAAACAGGAATTGTGGTGGATAAAAAAAGTTTTCAAGGAAAAAGTGAACCAGTCACAGTTGTGCTGAGCATGTGTTTCACCGAACAAAATATACTTCAAAAAGATTTCCCATGACAGGTCAGCTAGACCATCACTGGAGAACTTGTTCAGCATCTGAGCATGTCTTTGGTTTGCACATTTCAGTCACTCATCATCTGCTAATGATTTGCAGCCATGATTTGAACATGTAGTGATTTTTACATGTATCACCATATAGGGTTAAACACGATTGTGATCCAGGAATAAAGTTAGAAAGAGAAGAAATTCGCTTATTAAGAGCAGCCAAGTCGGTCCAGACCAGCGCCAGAAGAATACATAAAATCTGAAACAGGTCTGCGTAGGCTAAAGTTGCCAAAATACCTTGTAACCACTGTGCATGAGTAATCAGAAGCTACAGAGGGCGTTTGTTCAGTTATTACCAATAACAGAGCTTGTACACGTCTTCCATCTTTGACCTTAAGTCTACGAGTCGTGTATTTCACATGAATAAAGCAGCACAAAATATGTTTTTCATTACAACTGGAACCGTCTTGGGTCTTGGAAGCTTGAATCACTTTTACGGAACTAGAAATCCGCACCATTCCAAAGGGCTTAATGACTTTTTACACAACTCTGCAAATGTCAGTGCACTCGAATTAAAATGGGAACTCTCTATTTAGCCATGGTGACTAGGCTTAAAATCCTTCCTGGCATTATCCAGCCTTTCAGCTTTGTCATCTCATCTGATTATCCAAACACGTCCATTAGACTTACTGCACAAATACTGTTTGTTTGTTTCTTATAAGTTACCCTCAGTAGTCAATGCTATAGCCCACCACACAAGATCAGGATTATCCACTGTCAACAATAAATATCGTCTAGTTTTTTTTCACCTAGAGGAGCCTGGTTCCTCTCTTCTTTCTTCTAAGTCCTAGTACATTTTTCATTGTTACTGAGTGTTTACATGAGCACATTTGTATAGCAAATTAAATTTTACATGACCGCTATCAGAGAATTGGGTGGAGCGGTGGCATAAGTGGTTAGCAATGTCACCTTACAGCTCCAGAGATCCCTGTTTTGATTCCTGGTCCAGATATCACCTGTTTGGAGTTCCTCACATGTTCCTCTGTCTTCCAGCTGCTCCTCCTACATCCCAAATACATCTGTTAGGTAGCTAGTTTTTCCTAAAGTGCCCCTGAGTGAGTGAGTGAGTATCCTGAAACTGATGGGCACTCTGTCTAGGATTGGTTACCACCTTGTGACCAGTGCTGCTGGTTGGAAATCATTGCTATTGAAGATTTTTTCTCATTTTATACCAATATCATGATATAAAACTTTAGTGGAAAATGCAAAAATCTGTGGAAAAAAACAACCAACCAAAGTGTTTCCTTTGAGTTTTTCTTCGAGGAATATTGGTTTTAAACATTTCAATAATTGACACAGCCTTTTGTGTGTGCTGCTTTTGTACCAATTAATGACTACAATCACCTATTGGCATGAGCTGCCAATATAATTATTTATTTATAAGAAAATGGGGGAAAAAAAAACAAAAAATGTAATTAGCTTGTGATTCACGTTATGTTCATTATGCATTATATAATATAAATATAATTATTAATAAATAATATTGTATTTCATCATAGATTTGGTAACATATAATGTTAAATTATATATAGCTAAAATGTATTGTTATTATATTATAGTCTTAATCAAACTAAGGCAATGTAACTTCCTTTCTTCTCTCAGGCTTGAAATCATTATTTATTTATTCACATTTACATTTACAGCATTTAGCAGACGCCCTTATCCAGGGGCGACTTACAATTGGTACAGTCTTACAATCCAAGCAATTGTGGGTTAAGGACCCAACAGTGGCAGCTTGGCAGAGGTGGGATTTGAACCCTCGACCTTCTGGTCCAGAGTCCAGTACCTTAACCGCTAGGCTACCACAGTCCCTCATTACTAGCCCTAAATTTCCCCATCCTAACATTTTTGGAATGTGTTACAGGGCTGAAATGCACCCAGGAAAAATGTATTGTGAATTTTCATAGTAAAACTGTAAATTGTTTGACAGTTTTAACAGTTGACCATGAAGTTCACAGTTCTACTATCAATTTTCGATGGCAATTTGGCCACTTCATGGTTCTACTGTCAAATTTCACAGTACATTTTTTCCTGGGCAGGAATGGATATTTATTAACAAATGAACTTCATTTCTATGGCTCCATCCAAACCCCTGTGGGCAAATATGTAGCTACATTTACAGCATTTAGCAGACGCCCTTATCCAGAGCGACTTACCATTGGTACAGTCTTACAATCCAAGCAATTGTGGGTTAAGGGCCTTGCTCAAGGACCCAACAGTGGCAGCTTGAGATTTGGGTCAGAGTGGGATTTGAACCCTGGACCTTCTGGTCCATAGTCCAGTGCCTTAACCACTAGGCTACCATTTACCCAAATCACTGTGTCATTTTAAATCCAGCGTGCTGTCCAGCCAAAGTAACATGACCTATGTTGTTGCACTGCATTTCTGACATGGACTGCACTGTGTTCATATACTGAGAATTAATAGATGTAACTTTTCTAGTACCTCATATCTTCTGGTCAGTTTCACTGACTGGACTTGGGGGTTTATTTTAGTGTCACCCTCTCAGGCGTCATCCTTCTGTTTATTAGTGCGCAGCCTTTTCCACCATGTGTTCAAAGCGTTTGTTGAACATTCGTTTGCAGCGTACGCATTTGGCTCTGCTATTTTTACTAGGTGCAGGAGGAGAATGTCTCACTTTGTGTGCTGAATATTGACCTGGCACTAACAGGTAGCGCGTCAGCAGGTTCCGATGACAGGAAGGAGCAGGGTGTTTACTGCTCTTTAGTCAAAGTGCTCTTTATGGAGCAGGGCTGGTGCCAGGCCTTGTGGTTCAAGCAGGTCAGAAATCAACCTGTTTGTGCGTTTAAAGAATGAAGTACCCTCTGAGTGGACGATTGTTTCTCACACATGTACAGTGTGGTACGATCTAAAGATTTTGCTATTTATAGTGCTGCGGTAGGATGACACCTTGCAATGCAGAAAGACTGCTTAGACTTTTTCGAGTGGAATGTGTAACTAGACAAGGGGCTGGAGAAGGGAAAAACTTGGGCGTCTTTCCAGTACTGTGGCCAGCAGCTTGAAAACGTCCAGCGAGTACCTCATAGCCTCATTTCAACACTATTTTTGAGCTAATATTTTGCTTCCATCAATAGTATATTGCATCTTGCCCACTTGGCTCGACTATACTGAATGATCTTGAGGTTGCCGGGTTTAGATGATTGCTCAGAAAGCAATAGGGTTGTTCTCAGCGAGGCTGTTGGAGGTAAAAGTTTAATTTTCGACCAAGAATGCATGACAATCTTACCCCTTGTGCTACATGGAGCGTTGCCTAACACAATGAGGTTCTTTCTTGAAGTAGGTTCAAAGGAAAATGGTGGACGTGTAAGCTTGCATGTTTTTACTTGATTACCTCCAGGCAGTGGGTGTTTGTTATTATGCATTCAGTACCTTAAACATTTGTACCTGACAAATCTCACAGGTTGGAGATGACTGATGGAGAGGAACATGCCAAACAGTCACCCAAATATCACATATTTATTTCAAATTTATTTCCTCTTCTGACAGCTACTTCTCTTCTGGAAAGACATTCCACTAGTTTTTGGAACATGACTGTGGTGATTTGTGTTCTGTCAGTTTCAATATCCAATTAGCAGTGTTGTAGTCAAGAGTAGCCGAGTTCGAGTCCAGACTAGGACCAGATTAAGAAGTTTTTCATCATACAAAAATAAAAAGAAGAAAATGGAAAACCATTTAATTAGTTTGTAATTCACTTTACCTTCATTATACAGTATATACAGTGGGGCAAAAAAGTATTTAGTCAGCCACTGATTGTGCAAGTTCTCCTTTTGTCTCCTATTGCTGTATTGTAGGAGTTGTAAGTCGCTCTGGAAAGGGCATCTGCTAAATGCTGTAAATGTAATTGAGTCCAGCCCAAACCATCAAGAACAACTCCTGCTCCACAGATCTTTAGAGTTTTGATATGAAATTAGTTTTCCTGTTATCTGCCAAACCCACATTCCTTCATCAGCATCTGTTCGGAGTAGAAATTTGATTAACTGATTTTTTAGAAAGGTAGCTTACTTAAGTTTTGAGGTGGTGGTCCAGTGGTTTAGGTACTGGTCTAGAGACTTGTAGGTTGTGAATTCCATACTGAACCAGACCTTTAACATTCAAATGTAGAGTACAGGTGCTTCCTGATTTACAATGGGGATATGTTCCAACAAATCCATCGCAAGTTGAATGTATAGCAAACTGAGGAATCAAATATATACAGTGGTACCTCAATTCTCGACCACCTCAGAACTCGTCGAATTTGGTTCTCAACGCATTTTGACGTCTTGGTTCTCGTCGTTTGCTTGGTACTCGGTGCACTTGCTTAAACTGGATTCATGATTCAGTACACAGTAATTCAGGTTCACAATAGCCCTCGCTCTGCTGTATTTATCATGCTTTTCTTTATTTTTTACACCTACAGTACTGTATTCTTGGTGCACATGGTCCCCATGGGTGCTAAAAAGGTTAGTTTATAAGAGCCAACCGAAAGGAAACCCGAAAATAAACACAGGCTGCAGTTAGCTTAGCAGCTATGCTAGCCCCCTGAGCTCACCAGTAGAGTAAGTGTTTTGCTTTCACTTTTGAATCCGTTAATCACTAAATTACATGAGATTTTTCAACACTTTATTATAAAATAAGCTTTGTGTTAAGGATTTTGGCCAACTGTAGGTTAATATAAGTGTTTTAAGCATTAACTTACTTATCACTACTTAGGCTCTGCTATGATACAGTACGGACTGCTCTCCCAAACACTTGTTAAACTCCTCAGTTCATGAAGCATTTAATTTATGATGGATTTGTTGGAACGTATCCCTATCATAAATCAGGGAGCACCTGTACAATACAACTCCATTAATGCATATAATGCCTTATACAGTGTGGATTTTCTGGGGGTCTGGAATGGATTCATTCAATTTACATTATTCCTTATGGGAAAGATTTGTACTTGGTCATTTTCGTCGACAAGCCTTGGGAAAAGAATTAAGGACAAGAACCAAGGTACCACTGTACTGTATATATCGTAGCTTACCCTACATGAAACATGCTTAAAATACTTGCATTAACCTACAGTTGGGTAAATCATTACCAGCAAGTTTATTTTATAACAGTGTGGAATATCTAATATTTAATGTAAAGACAAAAGACGAAATGGTTAGTCCACTGGTGCTGCTGCTGCTCATCTCAGACAGCTGTCTGCTGCCCCCATGCCCCACATCTGCGGGGTAGCATCGGACTGCTTATCGCTGCTGAATTTGTATTTATGTCTATTATCTGAATTCCCATCATAAAGTCGAAACTGGACCATCGTAAAATGTGGAGTGCCTATATAGGGCTTTTTTAGGGGACAGGAGTGGCTCAGGAGTTAAGGTGCTGTACTACTCATTGAAAGGTTGTGAGTTTAAAACCCAGATTGATCCTTGATTCTCAAATGCTCGACTGAGTTGTGAGTTCTGTAAATGTAAAACCTAACAATGGTCTGACTGTACATCATTGAAAGTCATTGAGCTTTACCTACACTTTCTTTATGGAAATTACCTAGCTGTATGCTTTATTCTATGCACCTGTTATTGTGAATTCATGACCCTGGTTTTGCAATAAGTTGCAGAACTCACTCGAGGCTGTCCACATCACTTCGGCAACATAATGTACGTCGGTTTAATTCCATTTCTGAACTTAATACCCGTTCCATTCCATGACATTCTTAAAAGGACATTGAGCTATCATCGACACAATGGAAAAGTGATGAGTGGACAATAGAGGCGCTGTTATAAAGAGAAGGTCAGTGTGTGTGTGTGTGTGTGTGTGTGTGTGTGTGTGTGTGTGTGTGTGTGTGTGTGTGTGTGTGTGTGTGTGTGTGTGTGTGTGTGTGGTGTGTGGATAGTTGGTAGCGTATATAGGTATGTATAGGGCTTTTGTACTGCTGTCTGAAGCTCTGTCTGGATCCCTTCACTTCCCCCTGCAGCACAGCTCTGCCTATTACCATTCAGCTCTCGTCACCTGCCTTTTCCCTGGCAGGCAGTGTGCTGAACACTATGACAGAGAGATGGATGATTATACTCAGAAGGACACAGGGAGCTGTGTCTTCTGCTGTCTGCTTCTATCAGTACAACCTTAAAAGTCAGTCATAACAATGCAGGAGACGCTTTCGAACGGAGATAGTGTTATTAATGATTTAACTCAGAAAAACACACAATACTGGGATTTCAGTTGTTTATTTCATAGCTTGTCCAGCAACGGTGATTTTAGCAAATCAATTTAAACACATGTAAAGTCATACTCCAGCATTTGCAAATTAATTTCTGTCTGTAGCACACACTATCCTATGAACAATGACTATGTGTAGGGACAACAACATTTAAACACACTTATTCAGTGCACTTTTTCTTAAATGCTTTACTCAGATGTACAGTAATGTGCAAAAGTCTTAGGTCACCATTAGATTTGTTGTTTTAGCAATGGTTATGATTCAATATAACATTTTCGATAATTGGACCCATACATTTTGAGCTTGGATTTGTCACTCCATAATCCTTTTTACCACTGATTTTCATTCCAATCTTTAGCATATCTTAGCCTTTTCCCTCTGTTCCCCTTCTGAAGCAGTGGTTTCTTGGCTGCTACCCTTCCAAAAGATAATTCGTGATCAAACTTCTTCAGACTGTTGAAGGGTTAACTTGGCATCCAGATGCTGCTATCACTCAAGTATAAAGGGAGATCACACGAAATACTTACTAATGTAGCCTATATTTTTTTACTTTCTCACTTTTTTAACTTGTATATTACAAATTTCCTGTGTTTTCTGGTTGTATTCTAATGTATTGACTGAGAAATAATTATATATGGTCCTTCCACTGCTGAAACAACAAATCTTATGGTGGTCTAAGACTTCTGCACAGTACTGGATATGTCATTTAAGCTATAATAATAATAATAATAATAATAATAATAATAATAATAATAGTAATATACAGTCGTATGAAAAAGTTTGGGCACCCCTGATAATTTTCATGATTTTTCTTTATAAATCATTGGTTGTCCAGCTCAGCAATTTCAGGTAAATATATCATATAGCAGATGAACACCGTGATATTTGAGAAGTGAATTAAGTTTATAGGTTTTACAGAAAGTGTGCAGTAATTATTCAAAATTAGGCAGGTGCATAAATTTGGGCACCCTTGTCATTTGAATACCTTTAGCACTAATTATTGGAACACAAAAATTTGTTTTGTAAGCTCATTGACCCTTGATCTACATACACAAGTGAATCCAACTATGAGAAAGTGTTAAGGTGGCCAATTGGAAGTTTTTCTCCTCTTTGCATCTTCTCTGAAGAGTGGCAACATGGGAGCCTCAAAACAACTCTCAAATGGCCTGAAAACAAAGGTTGTTCAACATCATGGTTCAGGGAAAGGGAAAAGCTCTCTAGATTTCAGCTGTCAGTTTCCACGGTGAGGAACATAGTGAGGCAATGGAAGACCGAAGGCACAGTTCTAGTTAAGGAACCACCCGAAGTGGCAGACCAAGAAAAGTCTCAGATAGGCAGAGGCGAAGGATGGTGAGAACAGTCATAGTCAAGCCACAGACCACCTCCAAAGACCTACAAACCTCATCTTGCTGCAGATGGTGTCACTGTTCATCGTTCAACTATACAGCGCACTTTGCACAAGGAGAGGCTGTATGGGAGAGTAATGCAGAAGAAGCCTTTTCTGCAGACACGCCACAAACAGAGTCCACTTGAGGTGTGCTACAGCACATTTGGACAATCCAGCTTCATTTTGGAATAAAGTGCTGCGTACTGATGAAACTAAAATTGAGTTATTTGGACATAACAAGGAGCGGAAAAAGAACACAGCATCCCAAGACAAACACTTGCTACCCACAGTAAAATTTTGGTGGCGGTTCCATCATGCTGTGGGACTGTGTGGCCAGTGGCAGGTACTAGGAATCTTGTTAAAGTTGAGGGTCGCATGGATTCCAGTTAATATCTCCAGATTCTTGAGAACAATGTTCAAGAATCAGTGACAAAGTTGCACCGAGGCCAACGACCCCAAACCCTGCTCAAAAATCTACTAAGGCATTCATGCAGAGGAACCAGTACAATGTTCTGGAATGGCCATCTCAGTCCCCAGACATGAATATTACTGAAAATGTGGGGCTGTCCATGCTCGGAAACCATCAAACCTGACTGCTGAACTGGAGATGTTTCTAAAGAAGAATGGTCCAAAGCACCTTCAACCAGAATCCAGACTGGAAGCTGTAGGAAGCGTTTAGCGGCTGTTATTTCTACAAAAGGAGGATCTACTAAATATTGATGTCATTTTTTCTGTTGGGGTGCCCAAATTTATGCACCTGCCTAATTTTGTTTGAATAATTACTGCACACTTTCTGTAAATCCTATAAACTTCATTTCACTTCTCAAATATCACTGTGTTCATCTGCTATATGATATATTTAACTCAAGTTGCCAATGATTTATAAACTAAAATCATGAAAATTATCAGGGGTGCCCAAACTTTTTCATACGACTGTAAGAAAAAGAATGTGGCCAGCATTTTTTATTAAACAACAATCACAGTTTTTTACATTGGTTAAAGTTTCAATGAAGCTTGAAATAAAACACATCCATACAAACATTTTTCCCTTTCCCCCCCCCAATTTGGTCTGCCCAATTCCCCAGTCTCATAGCATCCCTTCATTGCATGCCCAACTCCGCTGAGAGAGGAGGGCCTCCATCCAATTTGCAGCCTTTGACCACTTCTTTTCCACTGACACTTCAGTTCTGGAAAGTTGGCTAGAACTACATAATCTGAGCAGCACCCAGTCTGGGAAGAGGGACAATCAGAGATAAGTAGACCACTGCACCACCCATTTCCAAGTCAATTACTGAAAGATTTATAAAAATGACTAAGGAATGATTAATGAGATTAACAGACATGACAACTAACCACATCCGGGTTAAACAAGTAGATTTTAAATCTGGATCTAAATACCTCCAGGTTTTGCGTCACTAATGTAATTTAAAACAAGTTTGGGGCTGTAGAAGTAAAACATTTTCCACCAGTTGAGCCACGGCTAATCCTAGGATTAATGTTTTTACTGTACGGCCTCACTTTTGGCTAGTTGGATAGAACTACGTAAGAACAGCTTTGGTACTTCTGTCATGTTTGTTTCATTTTCCTACCTCATTTGGGTAGAGTGTTATAACTGTAGCATTTACGCGTTTCCTGGTCACAGTTGTGGAGCCTCTGGTTCCTATCCTCAAAGAACACAGGGCACAGGTCTAAGCCTGACTCCCACCTAAGACCCAGCCAGTCGTGTTTGCATGGCTGGAAAGAACCGACTGGACTTAAAACGGGGTTCCTGCAGTGGTGGGTTAGCATATTGGACCATTATGTCACTTGTGTCCATTCTTATATTTTATATTTATCAAGGCCATAGCCATGATTGAACATTGGGGTGGGGGGACCAAATGTTCTGAGGCTGAGTGGGTGCTAGGCATTCAGAAATACAGTGGTACCTTGGTTCTTGTTGTTCATTTGTTCCAGAAGGCTTGTCGAGTACAGAAAATGATGAGTACCAAGCAAATTTTTTCCATAAGGAATAGTGTAAATTGAATGAATCCATTCCAGACTCCCAGAAAATCCACCTTGTATAAGGCTTTATATGCATTAATGGAGTTGTATTGTACAGGTGCTCCCTGATTTATGATGAGGATACGTTCAGAGAAATCCACCATAAGTTAAATGTATTATGAACTGAGGGGTTTAATGAGTGTTTGGTAGAGCTTCTATGCTGTATCATATATAGAATATATGCAAAGGACACCATAAGTAATAATAATTGTTAATTTTTAAAACACTTACATTAATCTACCGCTGGCCAAAATAATTAACACAAAGCTTATTTTATAATAGTGTTGAAAAATCTCATGTACTTTAGTGAGTAATGGACTGAAAGTGAAAAGCAAACACTTAATCTATTGATTAACTCTGGTCACTAGAATAGCTGGTAATCTAATTTCAGCCTGTGTTTTGGAGCATTCACTTTTGCTTTCGGTTGGCTCTTATAAACTTAGCTTTTTAGGACCCATGGAGACTTATTTGCAGTAAGGATACAGTACTTTTGATGTAAAAATAAAGCAAACCCGATTAAAAATCTGAGAAACAGACTGAATCACTGAGACCGAGTCACTATGTACTGAATCTTGAATTATGAATCATCAATGGAGTTTCAACCGATATGAGTCACGCGGCTCGACTCATACAAGTTTAAGCAAGTGCACGGTGTACTGAGCAAACAATGAGAGCCGAGAATAATTTTTCTAGTCAAAAAGAGTTCCGAGGTGATTGAGAACAAAGGTACCACTGTATTTGAAAGATCGGCTCATTTTCAAAATCTGTCCTCGTCCATTATAACTCGGTGGCATTTACAAGTTTTTGAAGTGCAGATAATGTTTTGAATTACAGTGGTGCTTGAAAGTTTGTGAACCCTTTAAAATTTTCTGTATTTCTGCATAAATATGACCTAAAACATCATCGGATTTTCACACAAGTCCTAAAAGTAGATAAAGAAAACCTAGTTATACAAATGAGACAAAAATATTATACTTGGTCAATTATTTATTGAGGAAAATGATTTAATATTACATATTAGTGAGTGGCAAAAGTATGTGAACCTCTAGGATTAGCAGTTAATTTGAAGGTGACATTAGAGTCAGGTGTTTTCAATCAATGGGATGACAATCAGGTGTGAGTGGGCACCCTGTTTTATTTAAAGAACAGGGATCTATCAAAGTCTGCTCTTCACAACACGTTTGTGAAAGTGAATCATTTCACGAACAAAAGAGATTTCTGAGGACCTCAGAAAAAATGATGTTCATCAGGCTGGAAAAGGTTACAAAACCATCTCTAAAGAGTTTGGACTCCACCAATCCACAGTCAGACAGATTGTGTACAAATGGAGGAAATTCAACACCATTGTTACCCTCCCCAGGAGTGGTCGACCAACAAAGATCACTCCAAGAGCAAGGCGTGTAATAGTTGGCGAGGTCACAAAGGACCCCAGGGTAACTTCTAAGCAACTGAAGGCCCCTCTCACATTGGCTAATGTTAATGTTCATGAGACCTCCATCAGAAGAACACTGAACAACAATGGTGTGCATGGTGGGGTTGCAAGGAGAAAGCCACTGCTCTCCAAAAAGAACATTGCTGCACATTTGCAGTTTGCTAAAGATCCCGTGGATGAGCCAGAAGGCTATTGGAAGAATGTTTTGTGGGCAGATGAGACCAAAATAAAACTTTTTGGTTTAAAAGAAAAGTGTTGTGTTTGGAGAAAGGAAAACACTGCATTCCAGCATAAGAACCTTATCCCATCTGTGAAACATGGTGGTGGTAGTATCATGGTTTGGGCCTGTTTTGCTGCATCTGGGCCAGGACGGAACAATGAATTCTGAATTATATCAGAGAATTCTAAAGGAAAATGTCAGGACATCTGTCCATGAACTGAATCTCAAGAGAAGGTGGGTCATGCAGCAAGACAACGACCCTAAGCACACAAGTCGTTCTACCAAAGAATGGTTACAGAAGAATAAAGTTCATGTTTTGGAATGGCCAAGTCAAAGTCCTGACCTTAATCCAATGGAAATGTTGTGGAAGGACCTGAAGCCGAGCAGCTAAATGTGAGGAAACCCACCAACATCCCAGAGCTGAAGCTGTTCTGTACGGAGGAACCATGGGCTATAAACTCCTCCAAGCCGGTGTGCAGGTCTGATCAACAGTTACAGGAAAACGTTTAGCTGCAGTTATTGCTGCACAGGGGGGGTCACACCAGATACTGAAATTGCAAAAGGTTCACATACTTTTGCCACTCACTAATATGTAATGTTGGATCATTTTCCTCCTAAATAAAAAATGACCAAGTATAATATTTTTGTCTCATTTGTTTAACTGGGTTCTCTTTATCTACTTTTAGGACTTTGTATGAAAATCTGATGATGTTTTAGATCATATTTATGCAGAAATATAGAAAATTCCAAAGGGTTCACAAACACAAATAGAGTGAAACGAGATTAGGTTAAAAATGCTGTAATATTCTTTTGGAGCAATATCACGAGTTACACGTGTCTTCAATGAGGAGAATATTCCTTTCCCCTTTAAACATTTGTTCAGTGCAACCGGCCCCTTCTCCTTAGCATGCATCTAATAGAGAGTGTCTGGTTGTATTTGGCAGGCGCACTGGCAGAGAGACGAACTCACTGACCTCTCAGCTCATCTGTAGGGGGACGTGCCGAGTTTCACTAACAAAAACACACACACCAAAGGCAGCCTGTGAAAGAAACACTGCACCGCTTAAGCAGCTACACACATGCATCACCTAGAATGGCCGCAAACCGAGGCCACTTCAGTTCACTCTGTTAGCAGATCAGTGTTTGGCATCGAGCTCATCTGCGGTAAACAGGCATCTCGTATGTAAAAGAAGGTCACATGCTTTCATGAGTGCTGAAACGGCACTGAACAATTTTTTTTTGTTGCAAATTGATAAAGTTGATGGAAAACTTTCCCTATAATTACAATTGCGGGAAGGCGATAGAAGGTTTGTGTATCCGAGGTTAGGTGAGGTTCAGCCTTTCTGATGAGTGGCACATGTAGTCAGCACTTAAGCAGAAATATGACCCTGCGGTTGGGAATGTAAATTCGAACAATGTATTTTCACTCAAGAAATTGATGAGGTGTCCCCCGAAATGGGTTTATAAATGTTCCAAATGGTCCAATCACCATTTCCATTGAGTTGCTGGTAAAATAATCGGGGTCGGGGTTTGATGTTGCAGTGAGAGTCATGAGCCAGTTATCAGACCATAGAGCCTTAATGGTCCAATGCCAGACGTTTTATCGTACTGTCCTTAAAAAGTCCTCATTGTTGTTGCTGTCACTTTTTCAGTTCAGTAGGGGGCGCTACAGAAATGTAACCACAACAGGTTAGACATATCGATTTAATATTTTTCTGTCTTTATTTTTTTCTTCTTTTTTGAACCTTCTTTGCTGTATTCCTTCTTTATTCATACAGGATGCTATTTAACATTGCAGTTGATCATACCATGAGTATTATATTCCATACTATTTTTCCTTACCTCATTCTACAAGCATACATTTATACAGGATCCTTCATAAATCATTTGATCTTCCATCTTACTTAATTAAATAATTTGGACTAACTACATATAGTTACTACATATACAGTGGGACAAAAAAGTATTTAGTCAGCCACTGATTGTGCAAGTTCTCCTGCTTAGAAAGATGAGAGAGGTCTGTAATTTTCATCATAGGTACACTTCAACTATGAGAGACAAAAATGAGAAAAAAAATCCAGGAAATCACATTGTAGGATTTTTAAATAATTTAATTTTAAATCATGGTGGAAAATAAGTATTTGGTCACCCACAAACAAGCAAGATTTCTGGCTCTCACAGACCTGTAACAACTTCTTTTTTAAGAAGCTCTTCTGTCCTCCACTCGTTACCTGTATTAATGGCACCTGTCTGACCTCGTTACCCTGTATAAAAGACACCTGTCCACAGCCTCAAACAGTCAGACTCCAAACTCAACCATGGCCAAGACCAAAGAGCTGTTGAAGGACACCAGGAAGAAAATTGGAGACCTGCAGCAGGCTGGGAAGAGTGAATCTACAATAGGCAAGCATTTTTGCAGCAAGTTATTTGAAGATAACACTTGTTTATGTAATAACTGGGAGATCCTTTTACAACCGCCAAGGAAACTCATGTTAGAAATACTTTACTACAAAATAAATACTTTAGGTATTGAAAACATCATTTAGTGCATCGCCAAAATCCTAAGCACCAAAATCAATATGATTTCCAGTTATGTGTTTTAAACATAAGCACTTTGCTATTTTAACCTTGTCCACAACGCAGTCTTTAAAACTTCTCTGCTCCAATAAAACTATAACAGTTATCAATTCATTTACAAAATGTCTTTTTATAGTAGCTTAATAAAAATATATCATAATAACATAACTATAAAACACAGTTTGATGTTTGGAAATGTGAGTAATTTAGTCATGTATTCATCCCTGATCATAGAATAGCTTTAATGTTAATATTTAGCATCATTACCATTTACGCCATTACAGCACATTTCACATGGTCACATTTTTATACGTATTTAAAGTGTATCTTATACTAGCGGTTGACTAGCTTTAGCAAATTTATGACCTAGCATCTTTTTTCCTGAAAATTTTTTATTGTCATTACCGCAACCTGTCATTACCAACACACAAATGAGTCATTATTTATATATTAGTAATATTTAATTATATATTTAAATTCTACATAGCCATCATTAACTCTCTACTTTAAAGCATGTAAACATTACCTTAATTAAAACAATTAATTAAAACAATATCATTTAAACTTTTATTTTTCAGTTAAGATGGTAAAAAGAACCCCAAATGCAGAATCACCCTTATGTTGGACTCTGGTGGCCTAATGGTTAAGGTCCAGGACTATGAACCAGAAGGTCCAGGGTTCAAATCCCACCTCTGCCAAGCTGCCACTGTTGGGTCCTTGAGCAAGACCCTTAACCCACAGTTGCTTGGATTCTAAGATTCTACCAATTGTAAGTTGCTCTGGATAAGGGCGTCTGCTAAATGCTGTAAATGTAAATATGTTGTATAAATATTTTGCACATAACTTTGAAAGCTTGTGCTGCTGTGGCACAATAACTTAATGTCATTAAATATTAACTACGTTATGTAATGAAGCCAGAGTGCAGCAGTATAGTCATTGCTGATTCACTAACTGTTACACTACAATGTTATGATCACTATTGCATTTGTCCAGTCTAAGTGCTAATTTTTCATCAGAATACTGTGGAAACTTTTTCCCTTTGAGTTTAGATAAGTCATTTCAGATGAATTTTAATGGAATTTTCCACAGCACTACAGAGGAGGGAAGAAACACAATTTATATAGCAACTGTAAAACATCTGCAGATCTGAACTTTTAAAAAGCATCTAAGGTCTTAAACATCTTAACACTTACAATTCAGAGAAAGATCAAGCTTCTGAGTCAGAACTAATACTATAATGATACGACAGAGAGATTAAACAAATACTTCTGTTTTTCTTTAACTTCTCTACTAAATTTGTTGAAACATATGTTGGTGAAATTAGCATTTCGCCTTACACTGGGAAAAGAACATAATCTTAACTATATTATGTAATGAACATAAACTCAAGAAAGCAGAGTGCAAGGAACATTAAATGTTAAAGAATATAGAATGTAAAATATGTAAATGCTCAAAAAATGAATGAAAAGAATGTGAAACTTCAAAGAGTGCTGAGTAGAAAGAACGTGAAAACTAAATGTAAAGAATCTCATACCACGCATAATGCGAAATAATAAGAAGATAAGAATAATCTCATGGAATGGAAAAAAAGCACAAAGAATATACATGCGTAGAATGAGGAACATAAAAAATGTTGAACATACAGTTTTAAATAAAGGAGTAGGGTTTTGTCAAGAATCAAAGAAAGAAGAATATAAAGAACACAAAACCTCAAAGGATGTAGAATGTAAAAACAGAATGTAGAATGTAATGTAGAATGTAATGTACAGTTCAAAAAGTGTAACTGTAAAGAATGTAAAAGAAAATACAGATGTAAAAAGGTAGAATGTAAAGAACGGAAAAAGCTAAAAAGAACGTAAATTATTAAAAACTTCAAAGAACTTCTCTTTTCTTATGCTTTTGCTGGCCAGACTCGCTGAGAAGGTAAGCCCAAACTCCCAGCCACCTCACAGTCAGCTTCATGCCCAGGCATGTGTCGAAGGTCTGCCTTGGTTAGTGCTTAAAGGACAACATAATCTGCAAATAATAGAGACCGCACCTCTAACCCTCTGTAATGGACATTTTTTTGGCATGTGGGTGGAACCGGGAGTACCTGGAGGAAACTTGGGGGAGAACATGCTAAATTCCGACAGTGCTGACCAGGAGTCACTGGAGCTGTAAAATGACCGTGCTAACTACTGTGTCCTAGCATGGAGAAGAATGGAGAGTGTACAAAACTATAAATTTCAGTACATAGAATGTAAAGTACACAAAAACAAAAAAACATAAAATCTTAAACAATAAAGAGCTTAAAATCTTAATGAACAAAAACAGAATGTAAAACCTCAAATAAAAATTGTAAAGAATAGTAAAACTTAAATAATATAAAATATGAACTTAAGAGCTTAAAGACTAAAGAACATAAAGATAGTAAAACCTTAAACATTAGAGACCATTAAACCTTAATTACTTAAATAATTAAATAATTAAGATCGTAAAAACAATGTTAAACCTTAAATAAAATGAACGTCAAGAACTTAAAACCTTAATTAATAAAAAACTAAGTAAAACCTCAAAAAAGTTAAGAATATTAAAACTTAATGTAAAATGTTAGCTCAAACACTAAAGAACACACAGAATGTTAAACCTTAAACAATAAAGAACATAAAACCTTGATTAAAAAAGAACACAAAGTGCATAAAACCTTACATAAAATTATTGTAAATGTTAAAATTTAATAAAAACCTAGCGTAAAACCTTAATTACTGGAGAATACAAACAATGTAAAAACTAAATCTGAACCATGAAAATATGAATGTTAAACTTTAAATAATAAAGAACATAATGTAAAACCTCAAATAAAAAAATTGTAATATTTAAATATTTAAACTTAAATAAAACATAATGAAAACCTTAATTAATAAAGAACATAAATGTAAAACATTGACGAATGTTAATTAATAAAAAAAAACATAGTATAAAACCTTTATTAACAGAGAACATAAGGAATGTAAAAACTTGAATAATAAAAATAATGTTATGTTAAACCTTAAGCCATAAAGATCACAAAACCTTAAACAATAAAGAACATAAAGAACATTAAGCCTTAAACAATAAAGAACTTAAAACCTTATTTAGAAGAATATAAAGAATGTAAAACCTCAAATAAAAAATATTGTAGGGAATATAAAAAAAACTTAAATGGTGTAAAACAAAGAAATTAAAACCTTAAACAATAAAGAACATAAAGAATGTAAAACCTTAATTATTAAAGAACAATAAGGTTAATAAAGAAAGGTAAGCCTTAAATAAAACTTTGAATTCTTCACTGCTAGTTGTTAATCCATCTTCTCAGAGGGATGAACTCATGGCTATGAGTTAGCAGATCTCACACAGAACCTTCAGCACAGAACCTTATGGAAAATGTATTACGATAGTTTTTTACTGCATTACTCTAGTGGCAGAAAGTTGGATACATCTACAGAGGAACAGGTTTTGCTGAGATGCTCTCATGTCTGTCTCATCCTACATCTGCAGTCTAGTTCTTGTCAGCTAAATTGCATTCAGACGTTTGCGCTAAGTTCACCTTTGATGAGCTTAAACCTACACGACTACTTTGCTCCAAATAGCCAGTTCTTCATGCTGCGATAATTAGCCGTTTTGAAGAAGTGGGTGTACTATAACTACCGTCCCACGCACACAGACACAAACAATTATTTGATCCACATACAGTATAAGGATTAAATATCCGGATCGGGATGATCCACGTAAACATGTGGGTGTAAATGCACCCAAGACTCATTTAAAACAGATTGAGGTCCAAATGCTCAACCCACTTCAGAAGGTCTGAGATGCATTTAGGCCACATGTTATACAAATACGTTCATCTTTTTCAAATTTCTCCCAATAAATTACAGCATAAACAAGTCCATTTGTAATATATTACATAACCATGCACAGGTTTAGGACTGGCTTTCATTGCATTACAAATGTCAATGATTATTTGAAGTAAAGGAACAAAACAACATGGGATAAAGGGTAATCCGACTGGTGCTTAGCTCTGAAATCTGTTTTTCTGCGTTATGTACATGAGGTTTACTGACACACCTTCTAAAAAATAAAGTAGATTTGTGTTATTTCGTATTACTTCAATAAGAGGGAAAACAATCAGTTGTGTTTCAGTTTAACCGCTCATGAGTTTGTTCTAGTTTGCCAAATGTGAAACTAGAATAGATTTCGCACTGATAATTTCATGGAAAGGTGGCAGTGTGTCACATACAGATGTCTAAAAAGTATTTGGTCGCCCTCCTCAGATGACATGAAATTCCAAATGAAAAAACACAACCATATATAGAAACTTATATATAGGATATTTCTCCACATATGTTTCAATGTAACAAGACAGGCTGGGCACCTTTTCAGATGATCCACTAGTTTTTTTTTTTTTTTTAAAGGTCCCAGATTTGTCATCCTTGAGTCATACTAGAAGAGAACATGTCAGGCTTAAGGTTTTGCAGCAGAGGTTGTGCTAACGTCTACTGGAAAGTTACCAAGACCAGTGGTGACTGTTCTTTATAAGCGAGTCAATCAGTTTTCACTCCTTATAGGAAAACGCTTTGAATTTATTGAATATCTGGAGTGTTCCTTTAAGAGACCTTTTAGGAAATCCGAAAAACTAAAGCTCAGAGCAACTTTACCTTCGTTCCAACTTGCATGTGTGTGTCAAAGCGAACCAGCACTCTGTCCTCATTTGACACTGCACTCAATTAGGGAATGGAGAGACACAATAAACGGTCTATTCAGCACAAATGGTTTCGCCAAAATTATCCAGCCAGATACTTGGCCAGTGAAAGGCTTTACTTCACCTCATGTATGACAACAAATTTATAAAATCACTCCAAATCGGGTCAGTGCCAGCACTGCACTAAAGAAATTACTCTCCATTACAAACCTCTGCACCTTTACTTATAGAAAAATGTCCAGCACAAACTGGTAGCAGCTTTTATAAGTACTACGTGTCCAATTTGAACTTTACAATTATTATTTTTGAGACTGCTGATGAAGAATGAAAGACTTAAAAGATCTCATATCATATAGAGACCGTGCTGACCTATGCATGACACCAACCTTAGCAGGTCTTAGATTTTTCTTCGCTGCCAAGCTGCCACTGTTGGACCTTGACCAAGGCTTTCAACACACAATTGCTTCTGTTGTACCTTGTAACATTACATTACATTACATTTACAGTGTTTAGTCGATGTACAACCCCAAATCAGAAAAGGTTGGGACAGTATGGAAAATGTAAATAAAGAATTCATGGAAATTCTGGGAAAGATGTCATCTTGAAGGCAACTTTTGTTACTCCAAAATCTGTGTACTTTTCTGCATCAATGTGTCTATCACAGAAGTGTAAATGACCTTTGCCAAGGGAACTGATAAAACCCTGTACTATGACAGACCCTGACTTTTGATTCGCTGCCTTTAGTCCGGAGCACACAACGTCAATTTCTTTCAACAAAGATCTGGAATACTGATTCATCTGACCACAATACACGTTTCCACTGTGTGATGGACCATCCCAGCTGCCTCTGAGCCCAGAGAAATAGTTGCTGCTTCTGGACATTCCTCCAGGTTCCCTGAATCAATTACCGGTAATGATATTATGCACTGTAGAACATTGTTTTTAAATATTTCAGTAATTTTCACATGCTTCTGTTGACAAGCTGGAGATCCTCTGCCCATCTTTACTCCTCAAAGACTCAGCCTTTCATGGTTACTGCTTTTGTACCAAATCATTACAATAACCTGTTAACATCACCTGTTTGAAAATTTTTTTTAACCTCATTACTAACCCTAAACTGCCTTCGTCACAAATTTTTTTGGAATGTAATGTAGGCCTTTAATGCAGAAATGGATGTTTATTAACAAATGAAGACATGAAATATCTGCAATTAAATAAATTAAACGACGCACTGCATTTTGTTTTTCCATTTTCCATTCTGTCCCAACTTTTTCTAATTTGGAACAATCCAAGCAATTGAGGTTTAAGGGCCTTACTCAAAGGGCCCAACAGTGGCAGCTTCCCAACCTTCTAGTCAGTAGTCCAATACCTTAACCTCTAAGCCTTGTAAGACTGTATTACTTGTAAGTCGCTCTGTATAAGGGTATATGCTGAATTAACTACCAATTTTAATCTACAATGTAGAAACATTAAAAATAAGGAAAAACCCTGGATGAGAAGGTGTTTCCAAACTTTTGACTGGTACTGTAGGTTAGAGAGAATATACAGGTAATTGGGGAAAATAAAGGACTTCTACTTACAATAGGACAGGCATGCACTTACGAGTGCCAGTTATAGTTGTTACAAATAAGTAGCGGAAAGTCATACACACAAACACGAGTAACTTACACAAAAATATCTCTAAACACATAAACCATGTTAGAACAACGTCTAGTCCAAGCGTGAGCTAAGCAAGCAGACAAGCACGTGACCTGTAAGGTATTTCTGCTCTTTAACTCCCACCTCTGCTCGTGGATCCACAGCGTTGTTTGGCTGTTCAGGTGTCCAGCTGTTTATGGCTTCAATGTCCGGCATTAAAGGACGTTTTTATAATTTTTAAGACTCATTGTTAAAGTGAACAGGCGTTGACTGGCTGGTCATTAAATGCCACAAACCTGTTTATACAGATGTTTTATACTGATAAGGATGAAAAACACTGGACTGCACTGATTCTAACAGTGTCTGGTACTTAATCCTATGCAAAAGTTTCTGCACTCCTGGTCCAGTTTTGTTGAGCTACAAGAAATGGAGTTAACACACTTCTGCAGAGAATAAATCTCCATCCATAAAATTTTAATACATACATTTTAAGACCTGCTTAAGTCTTTCGCTTAAGACTGTAACGGGTTGACTAATACAGACAGGAGTCATTGGCAGAGCTGAGGATAAAATCTGAGAAGCTGAAGTGCTCCACATGAGCAGTGGAGCAGACACGGAGGACGGATTGTGTTTGCCATTCCCCAACCATATTTTCATTGTTGCTTCTAATGCATCTTGTTTAAGCCCAAACATGCCTGGCTAGACACAACATTATCTTCGTATTTGTATGTTTCTTATGATAATAGCATGACACGGATTCCTTTCGGGCTTTTAAACTGGTCTGCAGGTCCTGATTTTAGATGTATTAAAGTTTCTGCATTTAAAGAGTATTTAATGAATGTAGGAAATGTAGTGGCAGACTGGCACCAGCTGAGTGTTCATGCCATCCTGTGCTCAGTCGGTGCAGGCTCCCTGCTCTTTCTGGCTATTTGGTATTCATGGTGGATGACTCTCTCTGCACTGTTGCCGTGGGCATCGCTGAACAACCTTCCATTAACTGAAAACTGATAGAACTTTAATATATAAATAAGTCTTATTGCAGTGCATAATGAGATGGTAATAGTCAGTGGAAAATCCGTCTGACTGGCTGGGCTGGCTTTTTCCACTATATCTTACACAGCCTTTAAATTGAACTAGAGTGCTGAGGGCCATGATCTAACCTAAAACACTTGAGGCCAACCTTTAGAAATGTTCAAAAAGTCTCCTCTTTTAGCAAATCTGGGCACAGAACTCTCAGTACTTTGTATTTAATTCTCCTATTGCATTACAGACCAGACCATTTTAGCACTTGTACAAACAGTTCAGAGCTTTATTTATTTATTTTTTTCCTATTTTCTCCCCCTTTTCTTTTCCAACATGCTCCTGCCCAGTTTGTAAGACTTGACGTTCTCTGCCGTATGCAGGAGTGCCTCCATAAGCTTTTTCACTGGGCTGGGGCAAACTTGTATGAGGAGAATGAGAATATATAGAGGAGCATTTCCATTTACAGTGGTACCTTGGTTCCAGAAGGCTTGTCGAGTACTGAAAATCGAGTACCAAGCAAATGTTTTTCATAAGGAATAATGTAAATTGAATGAATCTGTTCCAGACCCCCAGAAAATCCACACTAAGACATTATATGCATTAATGGAGTTGTACAGGTGCTCCCTGATTTACTACAGGGTTATGTTCTGATAAATCCATCATAAGTTAAATGTATCATGAACCGATGAGTTTAATATGGTCTCTATGGTACTCTATGATGCATATAATTACTATGATCCAGTAATACAGTCTGTATCACAGCAGAGCCTATTCAAAGTCATGATAAGCCTGTTCACTCTGCCACCATCTTGGTAACACCACCAGGCAGTTATTTCCAGGTATACAAGACCAGACTCCTATCTCTTTGAATGGGTAGAAACCTGTATGTCCAAACTGAACGATAAATTAACGTTTAAAATGCATATTTAGAATCGCTGGTATAACAAAAATGATAGAAATTACTTGCATTGTTGGGTTCAAATAAGAGAAAAATACTATGTTCTTTGAAGGTTATTCTTCCGTGCATGCACATACCGCCACTACAAAGGGGCCAAGACTTGCCGCCCCCCTCACTGACACACTAATATGCCGATTGGTTCTTTCTAATGACAGGGCGGGGCTTCTGTACTACAGTTGTCATGTTGGCTGTTTCAAGCTGTACCATTCCTATTTCAACCAGTGACCGGTCTCCACCTTATATGACGTCTCTGGCCTATTACACATTAACACTTAAATTAACCTACCGTTGGCCAAAGTCATTAACACAATGCTTATTTTATAATAAAATGTTGAAAAATCTAATCTAATTTAGTGATTAATGGATTGAAAGTGAGAAGTAAAAGCAAAACACTTACCCTATTGGTGTTTTCCTTTCAGTTGGCTGTCATTAGTAACCCTTTTAGGACCCATGGGGTCTTATTTGCACTATGAATACAGTACTGTAACAGCCTGAGATGATGGAGGAGAATGGCTGATATGTATGTGTGTGTTGCAGAGTGTCTTATAACAGTCCTGCTACATACAGTTTAAGCAACTGAGTCTTTAGGGCCTTGCTCAAGGCTCAGCAGCTTGGTGCTGGTGCTTGACCCCTTAACTTTCTGGTCAATAATTCATTCTCAATAACTTGGTTTGATTAGGCGATGTTTTTACTCTATTTAATATAGTATTGTTAATGCACACACAGCCTATTTGAGTCATGTTTTATTCCAGTTTGGTCTGCATATAGGATCTAAGCCGATTTGTTGGAACAATGTGGGATGGACCAAGGAAGAAACCACTACATTTTCGAATGGCTCTGACTTGCATGTTTCCACAACAGCCTTTGTTGTCAATATACTTCAAATGTTCACTCGTTCAAAAACGGGAGCATCATCAGTACGTCCTCATTATTGAGGCAGAGGTTATGGCTGCCTCTCTGGTACTGTTTTTATTGCAGTTTTATCGATAGCAAGAAGCCTAAATATGTTTTACACGTATGTGAAATAAATTACCTAGACTATAGGAGGCAATGGCATGCAAATGAGAGGTCTCACACCAATAGTCATAGGCACGTGCTTGTATCCCTGACCTCTCAGCTTCTGCACTTCACCGTGCCTTGATGGGATTTACAACCGAACTCTGCAAATCGGCGATCAGAATCGTAGCGAAATGTCATTTTTGAGAGTTTTTCGAAAGTCGAATTTCACATTTCATTACATATTTTAAAATATAACAGGTGAGGCACTGTTACAGTGGAAAAGAAATGAACCAATGTCCAGACTTCCTTCTTCTCAGACATCACCAATTATGTTTGAACAGTGCTTGCTCAGGCACCGCTGAGTCTTGAACTCGGGTCTCCGCAGTGGTAAGCTAGCATGTTAGACCACTGCACCACTCATTCATTGTTTTAATAAACCAACCACTATTCTTTTTAACCTTTATCAAGGGTCATAAAGTTACAGGACTGGGATGGTACAGCAGTTAAGGTACTGGAAGATTGACCAGGTGTTCCAGGGTTCTGTCCTGGCATTGCCAGGCTGCCAGCACTGGATCCTTGAGCAAAGCCCTTAACCTGCATTAGCCTGAACAAGATCTTGGTTGAAATTCCATGTGAGGTTTGCAACGTGAATGTCGTTTGATGCGTTTACGCAACCCTGCGATGTAGTGGTGCTCTCTGCGTGGGCCCAGTGAATTATGAGTTAGGCTTTAGATTGACTCGCCCACAAACTCAGCCAGGTGAAGTGGGGATAAAATAGAAAATTTTTCTTTGGCTTTTACAAATTAGCCAGTTTGTAGCAGTTTCTTAACAAAACAAACCAAATGCATCATGCTTAAACCAAACGGATAGTCCACTCAGCTAAGGGAATGAAGGCTGAATTATTTATAACATTTAGGAAGTTTTTGCTCAATTTGAAATTGGCCATGGATATTAGAAGATGCTATAAAATTGTAAAATGCTCCATTGTCAAAAAGCACTCTAGAAATAGATCTGACTTTTACATATTTTATTTGAATGCTTCTAATATTTAGAGACAATGTCATAGTTTCTAGCCTGCAGTCTTATGCAAACGGTTGGACATCCATGGTCAAAAGAATTTGTCCCAAGGTCTGCAGTGAACAAGCTTAATAATATCTTATCTGCATATTTTAACCAATAAACAAAGCACATGTCACATGCATGTCAGGTTTCATGATAATCAGATACTGGGAAACTGCATGACTACTTTACATGGATTAATCAGATTTCTACTGTGACGTAAACTTCAAACTTTAATAGTTAAATAATGACATTCCTCATTTCCTTGAGGATATACTGCATTTCAGACTCCAAAAGTATGTGATGGCCTTTTCACAGATGCTGCAATTAATTCCAGGGTTGCCAGATGTCGTGAGGGAAACAAGCAAACGGGTCTATGTAGACAAGCCATGAAGAAGCAAAGTGTCTTCGAATAAGTGGATCTGGCATCCATGTTTGATTCTGCTAGCCGCTCCCAGGCTACGTTGGTGTGCATGTGCAGGCTGGGAAGACCGATTGAAATCAGAGTAAAGATGTACATGCACTGAGAATCATAATTAGTGAGATAAAATCCAGCCCTCTATTAGTTTTCTGTAGGGTTTAATTCGTAGTACGCTGAGTACCAATTGAGTAATCAGATAACTGCAAAAATCTGATTATGATCAGATTATTAAGTGTATGTAAACACACCCAATGATATTATAACATTTCCCTAGTACCAAACACTTATAGTGCTGTGTGAAGGCCCAAAAATGCTAATATTATTACATCACAACACAAAATCTGACAAGAAAATAACTCATCTCAGATGAGATTTTGATGAATTGGTGACAAAAATGCTTCCTTGCTACGGAAATATCCTTTGACAGTTATTAGAGGAAAGGGGGTTGAAAGAAAGTGAAATAACAGCCTTACAATATCAGTCATTCATTCCTCTCTTTATTTAAATGAACGCCATACATGGAACGTATTTAACGTATGCCTATACTGGCCGATATCTGGTCAGCAAAACCAGCAGCCCTGAATGCCAGACACTGGCAACCCTAACCAAAGATAAACCTCTTAGCACAGCAAAACATGCTCCTTTCATTCATCATCCACAACATATTCTTAGTTTTGGTTTTTGGTCAGAGACCTCAATCACATATGAATGTCTCATTTAAAGGAAGCTGTATGTGTGTCCATCAGTGAAATATGGGCAGCGGTAGCTCAGTGGTTACCAATCTGCCACTGTTTGGCCCTTGAGCAAGGCTCTTAACCATCAGTTGCATGCATTCGATCATATCTTAATTGTAACTTGGCTTGACAGAATATTTGCTGAATAAATATGACATAGTTTAGACACATGCTCTGAGGAAGGTAATGATAAATACATTAGATAGATGATGGGCAGGTTAATGGGTAAGTTCAGATATATAGGTACAGCATATAGCCAACATTTTGTGCACACTTAAAAAGTACATTCACAATCATGACTGTTAGTTTGGAATTTTCATCCTGTACATCAGTCTTCACTTTTCTGAGATGGCTTTCCACTATATTTTGGAACATAACTGTGACGAACATGAACACACTTCCTCACCCTATGATACTTCTGAAAATGTGGTTTCTTGGCTGCTACCCTTCAAAAAAGCTTCTTTGGACTGTAGAAGTGTCTTCAACTTGGCATCTTGATGAAACTGCCAGATCCTGCTTTGCTCAAGGTTAAGGGGAGGTCACACTAAATACTTGCTATTACATTGTAGTCTATAGAAGCTGTTTTTTTAATACTTCATACAAATGTCATGTGTTTTTCGGTTGTATTCTAATAAAGAGTGAGAAATAATTATATATTATGGTCATTGGACCATAGCTAATGATCTAATGATGGCATAATTTTAAGTCAGGACTGTGACATGGAAAGTTGATGAACTGACTCCCCTTATGAATGTGGCATATTTAAAGTCACAGAAGTGTTCATTGCAACCCATTCTACTGCCACGGTTTGCCTATGGTGATTCCATGCCTGTGTGCTTCATATTTTGAATTGGTTAGCTGAATTAACAGAGATCATTAAATAGAAGCAGTGTCTATACTTTTGGTCATATAGTGTATGGGGATATGAGTCATATGTTTGGTATAGTGAGGGGAGTTGAGTATGTAGATGAGAATAGCAACTGTATAGCAACTGGGAGAGAGGTAAGTAGGTGGGTAGAAGGTTTATATAGTTAAGTAGTTACGGAGTTAAATAGTTAAGGAGATAGGTAGGCAGGTAAGTGGGAAGGTTGATGGATGGATGGAAAGAAAAATGAAAAGAATGACTGACTTAATGGATCCTACACTCCACTGTCCATATGTTCCTGTCAGTGCTGTAGAATGTAAACCATATGCCTGACATCCAACAAACTGAATGTAATTTCTGTAAATTCTTTTAGTACACCCCATAATGCATTGGCTGCGCTTGTGAAAGACTCGCCACAAACATCTCAGTTTACAAGCGGTGCAGCCTACGTATGTCAATACCACAGTTATGTCCAATTGATTGCAATTGATGTCAAACATCTCCAAAATTCATGACTTGTTATTGTGTGTTCTTTCTGAAAGTCAATCTCCTGACATTAACATGCAGCTGCATTATCTTAACCCTCTATGCAGACGCCTGCACCATTGGTG
Organism: Ancistrus triradiatus; assembly: GCA_025084515.1. NCBI lineage: Eukaryota > Metazoa > Chordata > Actinopteri > Siluriformes > Loricariidae > Ancistrus > Ancistrus triradiatus. The sequence continues at coordinate 291,507 of JAJAGP010000020.1, forward strand.
CTTATATACTGTATCAAATGTACAAGACTGGCAAGTAGCTTAACATGCACGTAATAAGTCAGATTCACGAAAGATCTGTCATTTTTAATGGACGGCTTGAGGTCAGCGTTGTCGAAACCCTCCACCCAGGTCCCAAGCCCCCGACCCGTGATTTTTGGAAGCACAGCTCACGAGTTAGGGTCTCAGGGAACAGGAGGAGGGTAGATCTGAATTAGATGTTCCCTTTTCTGTTCTCCCACCGTCGCCGGTACTGATGCTTCCAGACAGATAGTGCTTATTGAACCAGACGACTGTCTCGTCAGCTGCGACTGTCGTGTCCGTCCTGTGTGGAGAAAAGCAAGGAAGGAAAGGGGGGAAAATTATCCCTCTTCCAGATGTTCATGCACATACACACTCTAAAGCCTGTACTATGCAATGCACCAAATGTTACGCATATGAAATGCAGAAAAAAAGCACGCGGCGACGTGATTCTTCGATCGAACTGCGATGAACGAAGGGTTAACAGTCTTTGTGATTAAGGACCCCCACCCCCTGGCTGTCTCATTCTCCGCCAGACGTTCCGTCATTCCTCTTTGTCCTATCTTGACTTGCCCTGCCCTTTAACCCTGGTCACACCAGCCAGGATCTCAAGGTGATTACCATCAGCCGTACGCATTAAAACGTGCGACCATCGAATTGAGAATGAAGGCTGTTGTGCACGCAGATTCCGTCTTCGCCAATATCGTCCCCACACAAAGCCCATAACTTGTCACTGTAGGCGCTGTCATTAAGAACCCCAATCAGACAAGTATATACAGATGTGTGAGCAGCTGCTTTGACTTAAATGACGACCCCCCCTAGCTATAGTCCCTGCATTACGCAATACGCTTAATTATGTTAAAAAAAACATTTCCCATCTGCAATGCCAGTCTAGTCGTTCGAGCCAGGCAAAACAAAAGTGATGTTACTCTCATCACCTCTCCAGCTCCTCCCCCTTACCCTCTGCCCCCTACCCCCACTCCCATCCCCACAGACTTATGGTCCCCATTCCCCTGAGGCAGAGCAGGGGGAGAAAAGAGGTAACCCTCGAAGGACCACTGACATCCCCAGTTTACCTCCGAACGAGATCCCGCCGCCGCCGCAGCCACCTCCATCCATCTTCTGCCGAGGATCGGGTCGGGTTCGGAGGTGAATGCTGGAGCTGGTTGCTGAATCAGACACAGGCTGGAATGAAGATGTGAAGTTGGAGGGGGGGTGGCGAGACGGGTGGAGTGAGCAGGTAATTCCCACCCCTTCGCCTGCCGCCATTGGCTCGCCCGAGCCATCCGTCACTCTGTCCCGCAGCGTCTGGAGGTTGCAGAGCGTTGGCAAGACATGGGCTCTGTCTCAAACGCAGCCACGCCAAGTGATTCTGCCTAATAACCTCCAACGTGGCTTGCTGAAGTCTGAGCAGATCCTCTCTGCACACCTCTTCCCTCCTTTCAGCAATCTGCATCCACACGTATCAGGAGAGGCTACGCCTTAAAGTAAAATCTCTTCCAACACTAGAAACGATGGATTTAGTAAATATGGTTGCTGTGGGTTTGCTCGGTGTTGACGTATCAATCGTTTTCAGGTATACGCTCTCTCTAAGCTAATGCAGCTATATTGTACGATCCCGGTGATTCTGATTCCTTGCAGTTCCCAGGGCTGCTCTAAATGTCAGAGTATCATTTTCACAACGCCGCAGACATGCAGTAGCTCACGTCCAAGTTCATTTTGTCTCGGACTGCAGATGCTGGAGTCTCAGGGCTGAGGGAATATTAAAGCAAATGAAATCAATGAAAGCTTTACACTAGTGGCAGTGATCAGTCAACCTTCGCCACCTGCTGTTCTCTGCTCTTGTCTTTATACGTTATCAGGCAGATTTGAGCTTTTGCAACGAAAAATCACACGTGATATTCTTATAAAATGAGTTTGCCATAATGTTTGATGTCCTCTGATTAATAGAAAGCAGCCAATATAACCATAGCATTTGCTTTTGTGTGGCTTTAGTGATTGAGAGTTTTTATTTTAAACAGAGGACAGCAAACAATGTCATATTGTTAAATGGTTTGGGTTGAAAATGACAGTAGACAAATTCTCACAGTATGACTTATTTTTCACAGAAGAATAAAACTACATGCTACTAAATGTACTGAATTTCTGAGGGCAACACGTTCACATCCATGACACCAGGGGTACATGATGGTTTGTACTATAACTACATGAATCATCTGCAAAAATCACATAAATACTGTGTTATCGTCTTTAGCTAACCACGGCAAGAACAGAAAAACATTTTCAGACATGAGGAACCAAAATGTACAAAATACTACAGATTTTTTACTAAATACTGCTAAATTGCTCACAACTAGACATGTCAGTATTCAGTAATGCAGGAAATCATGATATTTAACCCAACAATAGTTACAGTGGGGCAAAAAAGTATTTAGTCAGCCACTGATTGTGCAAGTTCTCCTACTTAGAAAAATGAAAGAGGTCTGTGATGTTCATCATAGCTACACTTCAACTATGACAAAATGAGAAAAAAAAAAAATCCAGGAAATCACATTGTAGGATTTTAAAATAATTTAATTGTAAATTATGGTGGAAAATAAGTATTTGGTCAATAAATTTGGTTCAACTCAATACTTTGTAACATCACCTTTGTTGGAAATGACAGAGGTCAAACGTTTCCTGTAAGTCTTCACCAGGTTGGCACACACTGTAGCTGGTATTTTGGCCCATTCCTCCATGCAGATCTCCTCTAGAGCAGTGATGTTTTGGGGCTGTCGCTGGGCAACACGGACTTTCAACTCCCTCCACAAATTTTCTATGGGATTGTGATCTGGAGACTGGCTAGGCCACTCCAGGACCTTGATATGCTTTTTACGGAGCCACTCCTTCGTTGCCCGAGCGGTGTGTTTGGGATCATTATCATGCTGGAAGACCCAGCCACGTTCAATCTTCAAGCTCTCACTGGAGGAAGGAGTTTTGGCTTAAAAATCTCTGATACATGGCCCCATCATTCTTCCCTTAACACGGATCAGTCGTCCTGTCCCCTTTACAGAAAACAGCCCCAAAACATGATGTTTCCACCCCCATGCTTCACAGTAGCTTATGGTGTTACTTGGATGCAACTAAACATTCTTTTCCTCCAAAACACGAGTTGAGTTTTTACCAAAAACTTTCCATCTGACCACATGACATATATCCCAATCCTCTTCTGGATCATCCATATCTCTTGGGCAAACTTCAGAAGGGCCTGAGACCTTGTACGGCTTCAAGGCAGGGGGGACAACACCTGGAATGCAGGATTCTGGAGTCCCTCTCGGAGTAGTGTGTTATGTGGTTAGCCTTTGTTACTTTGGTCCCAAGCTTTCTGCAGGTCATCCTACAGGTTTAATCATTTTTGCTCACCGTCCTCATGATCATTTTGACCACGGGATGAGATCTTACGTGGGCCTCTAGATCGAGGGAGGATCATAGTGGGTTTTTTTTTTTTTTTGTATGTCTTCCATTTCGTACAATTGCTCCCACAGTTGATTTATTCACACCAATCTGCTTGCCTGTTGTAGATTCACTCTTCCCAGCCTGCCGCAGGTCTACAATTTTTGTCCTGGTGTCCTTCAACAGCTCTTTGGTCTTGGCCATGGTTAAGTTTGGAGTCTGACTGTTTGAGGCTGTGGACAGGTGTCTTTTATACAGATAACAAGGTCAAACAGGCCATAAATACAGGTAACGAGTGGAGGACAGAAGAGCTTCTTAAAAAAGAAGTTGTTACAGGTCTGTGAGAGCCAGAAATCTTGCTTGTTTGTGGGTGACCAAATACTTATTTTCCACCATAATTTACAATTAAATTCTTTAAAAATCCTACAATGTGATTTCCTGGATTTTTTCTCATTGTGTCTCTCATAGTTGAAGTGTACCTATGATGAAAACAGACCTCTCTCATCTTTCTAAGTAGGAGAACTTGCACAATCAGTGGCTGACTAAATACTTTTTTGCCCCACTGTATATTTTGGTCGTCTTGTTTCACTATAGTTCCATACTTAACATTGCGTCATACCATCTCATAGTGTTGTTTCCGGGCTTTTTCGGCAACTAGCCATGCCTCCTATGTCTAAAATAGCATCGGCTGAAGCAAGGGCGGGCGATTTAATTAATTTCATCGTCAATGCATTCAACAGTTTTGTTTGATTTACCAGTTTGGGTTCCCTTTTCCTGGCATCTGCAAATCATAGCCATGATATAATAGTCAGTTCATTTGAGGCATTTGTTTTTAACTATTGTTTTTGGAGAAATGCAGATAATGTCTCATAAAATTAGAAATTTGGGAAGCACATAACACAACTTTTCATAAAAGTTAAAGATTTCAAAATGCAATTAGTAAAAAATATAGATTTGTCTTTTGAAAAGTACTAAGTGAAAGTAAAAAGTATTACGTTACAGAAATAATCAAAATGTATAAATACCTTAAAAAAATGCTACCTCTGGTTTTTCATAAAGTCCTTTCAGTTCCTCAAAGCTTTTCAAGGCTTATGGCGTTATACACATAACTCACATAATTTACTTCTTTGAGCATTAAATTGTTGGCTTTGTTAACTTGCCCTCTCTATCTAAACCTCATTTGGAAATTTAATGGATTTATAAATGTGTGGCACAACTTTATGCTGTCACTTATTTGTGCCATGACATCTCTTGAACTGTGGATGCTGAGCATATTTATGTTACAGGTAATCACACCCTCAGAGAGACATTATCCATAGTTCCAACATTCATTACCAGTGCACCCTTTCAGTTGTTTAAAGGTTGATCACAGCTTAAGTTTGTACTGTAACCTCTTCCATCCTTGAGCTGTTCTAAACAAAATCAAGCATGGTGGTTCAGAGTAACCAGGGCTTGTTAAAGTATAACAGGGCTGACTCTAATATGGCTATCTAATCTGTATGTAGTGTGCTACAGCTTGTGAAATATTGAGACCACTGCAACATTGAGTTTCTCTGCTTGTACTGTTTGTAGGTACTGCATGTGTTTGAGTGAACAGTGTATTGAACAGTTTTGTTTTATTCTATCAATTACTGACAAATTCAACTGGTCAAAATGGCAAAGACGATGCAGTGCTTTCAGATAATACACATAATAATACAAAGAAACCAAGTTTATATTCATTTTTCTACAAAGGAATACTTGTTTTAACTTGGGAAAGTTCAAAAATCAATATTTCAATCTCAGCTTTCATGTGTCTTGTACTTTTCCTCAATAAATAAGATTTGATTCAGGTGATCACCTAATTAGTAGCTGATTAAGCAGAATGAGGTGTGTCTGTGTTGGAATTCAGCAGATTCTGGAATGGACTTGCTGGAGTGGTCTCAGTTTTGTCCAGAGCTGTAGCCTATATGCAGCTTGTTCTGAGCCATTTTGGCTTAGCCATACAGCTACTTAAATAATTGCGTATGACATAATAAATCGTTGTGTATTTGACTTTTTCATTGGCTGAAAAGTCCTAAACTGGAACGTCTTGGGAACTGGAAACTATTGGCAGCTGCACTCAACTAACATTCTGCTCCATTTGGTACAGAATGTGCTATAAATCTGAGGAGAATGACAGAGGGCAGACTGTAACTGCACCTTTTTAGCTCTTCTTGACAAAGACAAGTAAGTAAAATTCCCTCTTGCCAGGTGAGAAGGAAGTCGGCAAGTTTTTCTTGCCCAGTTTGGGATCGCAAATAAATAAAACTCAGTTTCCTTATGCTGTTCCTGGTGCATATACTGTAGATATGTTATTTATATTACTCTCATCGTCCACCTCACTGTTGTTAGTACATGCTCTGGAACCTCATTAATTACAAATGAAGCACTGACTATAACATTTAGCAGATCCTTATCCAAAGTGACTTATACAGCTGATACAGCCTTACAATCCAAGCAATTTGGGACAAGGACCCAACAGTGGCAGCTTGGCAGAAGTGATGTTTGAACCCTGGACCTTCTGGTCTATAGTCCAGCACCATAACTGCTAGGCCACCACAGTCCCAGACTAATGTTAGTACCCTGACAGGATACAACTCCAACCAGGCACCATCCTGATCTGTTTCCCAGAAAAGCTAGGTGGACTACCGTGATGTATCAGGTGTGAAAGTTTTGCTATTATCCAGTCATGTCCCATGAAATGCTATGCCATTTTATCAAATGCTCCAAGAAGACTCCAGCTCGATGCAATTGATTTTTTTCCCTTAGGTGAAAGTTCAAGTCTGCATTGATCTGGAAGTTTTCTGACTTCAGTCAAATCAATGATACTTGATAACAGCGAACGTCATGCTTATGTAGTCGGATTAAAATCGATTCAGTTCTTACAAATACAACACTAAAATATCAAGATATGATAATTCGATATCTACTGTTGTTGGGACATCAGACTAATGCACTGTAACTAAAGAAACTCAGACCAGGGATATTATATTCAAAAATTCAATAAATAAAAGAAGGCATTCAGATGGCATAGCAAAAGTTTACTAGCCCATCACTGTGGTGACTCGGATTTGAGTGCCAGCAGAGCCTCGGACATGATTGGCTGTGTCCAAGGTAAGGGAGGACTGATAGGGTGGTCATCCCCCGGCAGTGCAACATCAACTCTACCCAGCCCTGTGATCAGGGTCCATGCCCTGGTAATAGTAGGTAATGGGAACCATATAAAAGAGAATTAAATAAATAGTAAACAGTTAACTTAAACAAAAAATATTAAGAGAAAATGACAAATTCTGCCAACTATAAACAAACAGCAGATGTTAATTATTTTCCTTAAGAAAGGAAACATGACTACCAGATAAAATGCTTTTTACTTTAAAAAATAATGCACATTTTTGCCTACTGAAGTAACATTTTGTTCATTGTGTTTTGATGCATTCCCCTAATATAGTACTATAATACCATAACACTTAAAAAGCATAGATTTTTAACATTCTATCCCACGTTCTGGCTGGGTCCGGTTGTAGGTAGATGAGGGCGTTTGGCAGATCAATCCACCTGGTACTGCAGCAGCAAACTCCTGCCACCTTGCAATGAATATGTGACGTGCTGGCTTAACGATTCAGGTACTGGACTGCGGAGTCCAAGGTTCATATCACATCTCTGCTCAGCCACTGTTGGGTACAATTGCTTGCATTGTAAGATTGCATCAGTTGTAATTAGCTCTGGATAAAGACGTAGACTAAGGGCGTAGTCACACTATGCCGCGTTGTCCTGTACTGTGCCAGAGCATGATGGTCTCCCCTCCCTATTCATTTGCTGGTCTGCACTCACAATGCACTTATACGTTCTGGGCCTAAACCATGATTTTTTTTGGACTCGTTTGGCGCATGCTGACACACAGCCCTCTTGTACATCTTGTAGATCTACTGGTTATGCAACACATCGATTTTTGGCTACTCGTGATGGACATGTAGAAGATTTTTATGGAGGCATCTGACATTCTGTTCCATGCACAGCACTTTTAGAGATCGCACTACTATGTGTGCTGTGCCACAGTCAAAGTCAGATTTGCAGTGAGGCAAAAAAGTATTTAGTCAGCCACTGATTGCAAGTTCTCCTACTTAGAAAGATGAGAGAGGTCTGTAATTTTCATCATAGGTACACTTCAACTATGAGAGACAAAATGAGGAAAAAAAATCTAGGAAATCACATTGTAGGATTTCTTAATTTAATTGTAAATGATGGTGGAAAATAAGTATTTGGTCAAAATTAGTGGCTGACTAAATACTTTTTTTGCCCCAATGTATTTTATTTTACAATGGTGCATTGTCTCAAAGCAGCTTTAAAATTTTAGATTATCTTCTAATATCAAAGGCCAATCCCAAATTGAGCAAGCCTAGGGTGACAGTGGCAAGGAAAAACTCCCTAACCATTATAAGGAAGACACCTTGGGAGGACCTAGGGCCAACTGAACTGTGCCTGAGCTCACCTCTTCAAACGAGCCTCACCTTGGGGGTCAAACATGCTCAGGCACAGTACAGATCACCTAGTGTGAGTAGTCCCTAAATGTACACGTGTTCATCCATCCTGTATTCTCTGAGCATAGGTGCTGGAGCCCTTTGACCAGGAACAGCAGGGATCTGTGGTAGCCTAGCGGTTACGATACTGGACTCTGGACAAAAAGGTCCAGGGTTCAAATCCCACCTCTGCCAAGCTGCCACTGTTGGGTCCTTGAGCAAGGCCCTTAACCCACAATTGCTTGGATTGTAAGATTGTATTAATTGTAAGTCGCTCTGGATAAGGGCGTCTGCTAACTGCTGTAAATGTAAATGGATCAAACAAAGCTAATAAAAACCTCTGAAAGGCTGAATAAATTCAAAACAAAGTCAACAATGTCTGACCAGCACTGCCCAAACGCCCAAACGTTTGCCCAGGCCTGTAGCACTCGAGTAAAAAGTCCAACTACTTTGAGAGTTAACATGTTAAGTAATTGCTTTATGCTACAGATTATGCTTTACTCTGTAGCTCAGTCTACAGCTGACTTGTCCTCAATCCTTCCACCTAAATGAGTATCACACCATAATTCGATGAAGCCGCGTAATAAGGAGACCGACCGACCCAATCAGTCCATGGCTGAGCTTCTTTATTCGAAACACCACTCTCTTCTAGCCAGGTTCTCCCATGTTCCTACAGCACTCAGGCTTTTAATGCTTCCTGCATCTGTTGCTTCTACTCAGATCATTTTCAACACTGAAACTCATTAAAAGTTTTCTCTGAAGCACAGTGTCTCAAGACAGATTGCCAGCACTGGCAACGCTCGGAATTGAAAATAGACGGACTCAATTTCAAAGCTGCAGTGAAAGCATTTCTGGAGGCTAAAGCGAGGTGACAGAACAAAAACATTTGATACTGTATACGATCTCTGAATAGATGCCTTTGATAGGAGTGGAGTACTCTGTGGTTTTCAGCCTAATCTCTATCCGCTCTGTTTGGATGGGATGGTGAAAACTGTAAATAAGAATTTCGAGACAGAAGCAGAAAACTGCCTTACAATGGAAGTATAAGTTCAGTAATTGGGGCCAAAAGTTTGCTCAAATGTACTTCTTCTCAAAAGGAGGCATATGGATCTGATCAAACATGGACACCACAAAACCTTAAGGAAATCATACATAACCATAATTAATTGTTACACTATTGCTCCAGGGATTCTGGTTTAATTCTCGTCTTTGGTTGTTGTTTGTGTGGAGTTTGGCAAGTTCTCCTTGCAGCCACTCTGGTTTGCTCCAGACCCTCTGGTTTCCTGCCACCTCATAAAATGTCAGTAGGTGGATTGGCTCTGATTGGATAGTGGTTAAGGCTCTGGACAGGAAGATTGTGTTGAGTTCAAATCCTGGCTCTGCCAAGCTGCCACTGTTGGGCATTTGAGCAACCCACTTAACCCTCAACTGCTCAGCTCAATTTGAGTCACTCTGGCAAAATATACAATGCAAATGTTATTAAGTGAGTGCATTCCCACCACAGTCTTCACCAGGATAATGCAGTTCTTGAAGATAAATGAATGTATTGCACCAGTTCTGGAAAGTTGGATAAAACTACATAGCTCTGGCAAGACCTAAGATCCTCTCTCATCCTAAAGTCTGGTTTGCACTCTGTCTGAAGTGATACTGAAAACCGCCCAGACAAACTTTAGAAAGCCTGAGGCATTCATGGATTTATCAGAACAGACAATGAGGTGGGAAGTAAACCGGCAGTAGCAACAGATGAAAGCCATACTGTTTTGTGGTTTGCCCAAACAGCACACTTTGACAGAGATGATTATAATGCAGTTGACGGTGTAAAAGAAAATTGTGTAAACTATCCGAATAGTGTCGGGCCAGATGCTTATCCTTTAGAGATCTGGGCCTAATTTGCCCATATTGCCTGCTTTTGATTTGCCCTATGTGGATCATTCTACTGAATTATTTCCAACTGTGGTCTTACAGTAAAAAAAAATATATATCTTTTGTGCATTTCGGTGGCTTGGTGGGTAGCACTGTCGCCTCACAGCAAGAAGGTCCTGGGTTCAATCCCCTGGTGGGGTGGTCTGAGTCCTTTCTGTGTGGAGTCTGCATGTTCTTCCCATGTCCATGCCCATGTGGGTTTACTCCAGGTACTCCGGTTTCCTCCCATAGTCCAAAGACATGTTAGGTTAATTGGTGTCTCTAAAGTGCCCCTAGTGTGTGTGTGTGTGTGTGAGTGTATGTGCCCTATGATGGATTGGCGCCCTGTCTAGGGTTGTTCCTGCCTTGCGCCCTATGCCGCCGGCTAGGCACCGGCTCTCCCGCAGCCCTGTCCAGGATTAATAATTATTCAGATTTAAATACTTACAAGGTTTGATTTATTTTGTACAAAATGTGTTAATTGAGATTAGCAGAGACTAGAGGCAAAGGTACTAGACTATGGACAAAAAGGTCCAGGGTTCAAATCTCACCTCTACCAAGCTGCTACTGTTGAGTCCTTGAGCAAGGCCCTTAACCCACAATAGCTTGGGTTGTAGGACTGTACCAGTTGTAAGTCGGTCTGGGTAAGAACATCTGCTAAATGCTGTAAATGTAAATTTATGGTGGGTAGTTGTCCCAAACCTTAATCCTTAACTTGAGAAAACAATAATTTTTTCCCCCCACTGTTGTTTTTAAATGATCGTTTTGACTGCTGTTAAAGTGAAGTTAAATTATTTACATTTATCATGAGTTTAATATTTATATTAAGATCTTTATTAAAAATGCTGCCCCACATGTTCATGTTTCTACTGGAACAGGACAGGTTTTAGTCCACAGAACCGTATTTCAGCTACACACTGCATTTTAGACTAGGAATTGAGACTGCACCCCTGGGCCTCATGGCCACATGGTGAGTAATCTATGCTTTTCAAGTATAGGATTCCCAAAGTCCGAAAATCAACGTGTTATATTAACAATTGTCACTACTGAACAGATACATTTTGCAAATAATTAATGAAAAATGTTATGAATTTATATACACAATTGTTCATAGCTGATTGATATTGTATCTTTTGTGAGTTACTTGAGGTATAAGTTTTGTTATACATTTAAAACAGTGAACAAATACAATATAAAAACAGACTGTACTTTTATCAAATATGTAAACCTCAGATATTATACAATATAATATATATTTAAGCAAAGATTTTGGGAAAACAAAAATACAAATGCCAAAATGTTTTTAACTCTGACTTTGAACTAATTTGGTCAAACAAAAAAAATGCCAGTACATAATCACAGGAAGTAGGGGTGCTGCATTTCTTTATATAGATTTTTTTTATTGTTGCGTCCTTGTGAAAGTCAAACCAGTAAAAATAGAAACGCCACCCGCATCCTTTCTTTATTACACAGACTGTACGCTGACAGACAGATTACCAACGCTGTTAAGAAACTATTACCAGTCAATGTAAATAATATAAATGCTGAGACGAGCCTCAGCCCACTCAGGTCACTCACGCATGATTTGCACCAGCATCATGGCCGCACATCACAAATTCACGTAATGGAAGGTACTTAACACTAACGACTGGGCATTTTTAGTCACACACATTTAGTCACGTTAAAACGCACGCTATGAATTTTTAAAAATAAAAATGAAGCTCACAGGCAAAACAAAGCACACAGACACACACAACCCGCAAAATAAACAGACCTTCGGGTCGCACGTTGCAGCGGGACGCCAGAAACCACAAACACCCTCGCCCCCAGCACCCCCTACTCAAAATATGTTTGTGCGGCTATGAGTCAGTATGCTGTAATAACTGAACTCATTGTCATGTTCATGACAGCAGTTTGAGACGACAATTGATGTGACATGTTGCATTATCAGGCTAAATGTAGCCAGTAGGCGATGGGTAAATTGTGAACATGAAGGTATGCACATGGTCAGCAACAATACTCAAACAGACTGTGGTATATTCAAGTGATTGGTATTACCAGGCCCAAAGTGTGTCAAAAAGTCCCCCACGCCATTACACCACCTCTATCATCCTAGATTGTTTACACAAAGCTGGTTGGGAAAAGATTCCTGCTATCAGTGCCGAATTCTGACCTTGCCATCTATGTGCCTCAGTAGTAATCGAGATTCATCATAACAGGTTTCATTATCTAGTCGTTACTAATCCAGTTTTGGTAAGCTTGTGCACTCTGCAACCTCAGATTTCTGTTCTTGAACCCAAAGTAGCCTATTCGCCTCAAGGTTTGACCTTTGGAGATGCTCACCACGATCGTATAGAGCAGCTGTCTGAGTTACTCTATGCCTCTCTGTGTGCCTCTCTCATCAACAAGGTGTTCCTGTGCACACAGGTGGATGTTTTTCTTTATTGCAGTGTAACTTAATATTTAAATAAATAAAAATAATAAAATTCTGCAAGACTTCCATTACCCGCTTCCTGCTAAACGAATACTCTCTAAGAGTTCTGTTTATTTAACAGTTTATTTCCAGGCCCCATGTAATTGTTACCCATATAAGGCAACCATATTTAAACACAAATGGGGCTAATTCAATAGATGCACACTGTACACTCAAAAATGTTATTAAAAAACAATATATATATGTATAATCAGATCCCATGTACAGCAACATTTTATTTTAAAGTGTCAAGAGAAATGCTCTGTTCTCATTTCCAACCGCTTCTATGATACAGCCTACAGTTTACAAAACACACATGAAGATATTAACAATTAGGCAATGATGTTTAAACTGAATTCAAACCAGCTCCCTCCAGCTGTGCTTTCTCCGATGATGTTTGTGAGCTCCAAGGAAAGCTAGAAGGTTGTACAGTTAACTCCCAAGGTATCATTCGAAACCATACAACCTACTACCTCAACCCGGATGCACACATTTCCTCTTGTAAACTGTGGATTGTTCATACAGTACATATAACAGTAAGGTTATCTAACACCTCTAATGGTGTTTTGTCAGTTAATCAGAAATACGAACATGGTGGCAAAACAAATACTGTATCATGCTAATTGGTAGTCTTGATACCCTGTCTTTCACCATATAGGCAAATGGGTCAAAGACTAAATGTGTCTCTTTTTGGGGTCCAGTAGTTTCCCAAATTAACACCTCCAATATTCTTAGGACAATGTGACAAATTTGTAAGTTTGGGCCAAATTACTAAGACCTCATATTAATAGATTGGACATACAGCTGTACCTTGGTCCTCAAAGTTTATACATAGTTCTTCATAGTTCACACTTCACCTCCGTTCTTCATAGTTCTCAGAATTCATTCCAGAAGGCTCGTCGAGAACCGAAAACAGTGGGTACCGATCAGATTTTTCCACTAAGGAATAATGTAAACTGAATGAATTTATTCCAGACCTCCAGAAAATCCTCATTGTATAAGGCATTAAATGCATTACTGGAGTTGTATTGTACAGGTGCTTCCATAAATCTGGGATAAAATGCATTTCTGGTGGCAGTAGTGGGATACAACTAGAATTGGATGGTGTTTGACATTATAAAAATGATAGCGTTGTAGAAAATGTCTGTATATTTTTCCAAATGGCATGTCTTGCTACAGTAACTGTAGCCATGGTGCAAAAAGCATCAGATTAGTACATGGCCTGCTGTCATATTTACAGACATTATTGCTAGATGTTTTGTACTGACATTATGGTGCACCCTCAAACACCTCACCTTACATATTAAGGCAAACTCACAATACAGATTTGGCAGTTTACTTATTTCAAAGATTTAATCCAACATAAAAGATGTTAACAAATGGAATGTTTTAATTTTTATTTGGTTTTGCTATTTTTTTTTATCACGTTTGCCCATTTTTAATGTAAATCACAGGTGTTGCTACTGCATGTTCCAGCATAAATGCTACATAAATATCTTCAAAACCAGAATAAGCTTGCACTTGTGTTTTTTTTTAAACATATGATGTCAGAATTATAAAGTAGACTGTTGTTGTTGTATGGGTGAAACTGTAATTGCTAATTTCTGGCCAGGATAATCCAAGGCAGGAAGCCGATGGCAGCTCAGATTCCTCTGACTAAAAACCTCAGACTTACTGGCTGAGAAAAATCCCATTTATAAGGTAGTGAATTCTAAGGTAGGGATTTTACTTCAACTGCAGTGTAATGTATCAGAACTTACACATTTTACTAAATTTTTACTAGATTAAAGATTTATCTTCACAAATTCTCCCTCAATTTACCTTTAGTATGCATTATTATCCTGTAATACTTTTCTATGATATCAGAGCAGAGTTAATTGTATTATAGAAATTGTATTGCATATAAATTTTTGTACAACCCCAAAACAGAAAGATTTCGGACAATATGGAAAATGCAAATAAAAGATAAATGCACCGTTTCTCACATTTACTTTGACCTTCATTTCATTGCAGACCGTATGAACCTGAAATATTTCATTTTTCTTTCTGGCTCAATAAATTTCATTTATTAATAAACATCCCTTCCTGCATTTCAGGCAACACTTCCCAAAAAAGGTGGGACTGTAAAGCATTTACCACTATTTGCTATACCTTCTCAACACACTTGAGATGATTTGGCACCAGGCCAGTCCGGTACTCTTAGTCTCTTCTTCCACAGCTTTTGTAATGTGTGCAGCATGTGGTTTTGCATTGAAAAATGCACAGACGTACCTGGAAAAGATGTCATTTTGAAGGCAGCTTATGTTGCGCTAAAATCTCGATGTACTTTTCTGCATTAATGCTGCCATCACAGAACTTAGAATGACCTTTCCAATGGCACTGACACATCCCATATCATGGTAGAGCCTGGCTTTTGAACTTGTTGCTGATAACAGTCTGAATGATCATTTTCGTCTTTTGTCCAGAGCACACAGCGTCCATTTCTTCCTAAAAAATTCTGGAATACTGATTGGTCCGCTGTGTGCTGGTCCATCCTAGATGCCTCAGTGCCCAGAGAAGTTGACACCTCTTCTGGATTAACATAAAGCTACTTTTTTGCACAGTAAAGTTTTAAGTGGCATTTTTGAAGGTAATTATGTATTGCAGTGCTTGATAAAGGTTTATAAAGTAATTCCTTGCCCATGTGGTTCTATCTATCTATTGATGAATGACGGTTCTTGATGCAGTGCCATCTCAGGGATCAGAGATCACTGGCCATTGAGCTTAGGCTTGCACCCTTGCCCTGAATTGAGATTCCTTGAATTGTTTAACCATATTATTGACTGTAGAGGGAGAAATCTGTAAATCCCTTCCAACCTTTCATTGAGGAACATTGTATATAAAAACTCAAAGACTTTCATGGGTACTGCTTTTGTACCAAATCATGACTATAATTACCTGACAACACATTGTTAATATTTTTTGACCTCATTACTAGCCCTAAATTGCCCCTGTCCCCAACTTATATTGGAATGTGTTGCAGGCCAGAAATGCGGGAATGGATGTATATGAACAAATAAAATTAAGTTGACCTGACAAAACATGAAATATGAGGACTGTGGTGGCTCAGTGGGTAAGGCACTGCACACAGGGTTCAAATCTTACCTTTGCTAAGCTGCCAGTGGTGGGTTCTTGAGCAAGGCCCTTAATTCACAATTGCATTAACTGTATAAGTCGCTCTTGATTAGATATTTATATATAAATGCAAAATATCTTGGGCTCATGCTGTCTGCAATGAAATCAAAGTAAATGTATACACCATTTTTTTCTGACGTGGTGGTGTTGAATATTTTGGACCCCAAAAGACACATCTTTGACCCAAATACACTATATTCAATTCCTTTTTATGGTAATAAGTATAAAACATGCATAGAAATAAACACGTTTACAATAGGAGCTGATCTACCACAGAGACAGAGACCCATAGAGACGAGCTTGTGTCATTGACTTTACCACAAGATCGGATCTACGGGTTAATGACAAGTGGCTCCACACTGATACTGATGTTAAAACAAAAATAATGGACAGTGTGTTATATTTTCCTCCACGTAAACATATTGTAAACCTTCGTCGATAAGAACATTTAATGCAGGCAAATTTGTCTAGCATTACTATATCTGAGAAAATATTCAACTTATTTCTGTACTTCTGATAACTTTTACTTCATTTATGCATTTAGTCTTATGCACACCTAGTAAAATGATATGATTGTTGATTTTTATAATGAACAGAAGTTAACACGGCCTCTACAGGGAACAAGTTCAATTCCGTCACCTTAAACAAAATTACTAACTAAAACAGTGAATCATTTGGAAATGGTGTTAAATGTGTAACATTTTTTTGCTAACTTCATCAACAAGATGAACTTTGAATGTGGTGCTAAAACATTTGTGAAGTTACTTTATCTACTAGTAAAGAAGGATAACTATTACTTAAGCTCAAATAGTTGAACTGTCATATTACAATACTCATATTCAAACAAAGCAGATATATAATATAGTGCAAGAAATTTTATTTATAGCAAATATTATTTTAGCATGTAGTTTCACTGAATGGTGAAATGCTGTATGTTAATATAAAAAATAAAAACATCTTAAAAATCTAAATGGTTGTTTATCTTTCTGAATGATAATATTCTCTGGTATCAATAATATATTGCAAATACTAATTCCCTAATTAAATAACTCTCTAATTGATTTTATAGCTAATTTCAACATACAGTGGTGCTTGAAAGTTTGTGAACCCTTTAGAATTTTCTATATTTCTGCATAAATATGACCTAAAACAACATCAGATTTTCACACAAGTCCTAAAAGTAAAGATAAAGAGAATCCAGTTAAACAAATGAGACAGAAATATTATACTTGGTCATTTATTTATTGAGGAAAATGATTCAATATTACATATTAGTGAGTGGCAAAAGTATGTGAACCTCTAGGATTAGCAGTTAATTTGAAGGTGAAATTAGTCAGGTGTTTTCAACCAATGGGATGACAATCAGGTGTGAGTGGGCACCCTGTTTTAATTAAAGAGCAGGGATCTATCAAAGTCTGCTATCAAAACTATCTCTAAAGAGTTTGGACTCCACCAATCTACAGACAGATTGTGTACACACAGAGGAAATTCAAAATCACTGTTACCCTCCCCAGGAGTGGTCGACCAACAAAGATCACTCCAAGAGCAAGGTGTGTAATAGTTGGCGAGGTCACAAAGAACCCCAGGGTAACTGCTAAGCAACTGAAGGCCTCTCTCACATTGGCTAATGTTAATGTTCATGAGTCCACCATCAGAAGAACACTGACCAACAATGGTGTGCACGGCAGGGTTGTAAGGAGAAAGCCACTGCTCTCCAAAAAGAACATTGCTGCTCATCTGCAGTTTGCTAAAGATCAGGTGTACAAGCCAGAAGGCTATTGGAAGAATGTTTTGTGGACGGATGAGAACAAAATAGAAGGAGAAATAGTTGGTGAGGAAACCCACCAACATCCCAGAGCTGAAGCTGTTCTGTACGGAGGAATGGGCTAAAATTCCTCCAAGCCGGGGTGTGCAGGACTGATCAACAGTTACAGGAAATGTTTAGTTGCAGTTATTGCTGCACAGGGGGGTCACAGCAGATACTGAAAGCAAAGGGTCACATACTTTTGCCAGTCACTAATATGTAATATTGGATAATTTTCCTCAATAAATAAATGACCAAGTATAATATTTTTATCTCATTTGTTTAACTGGGTTCTCTTTATCTACTTTTAGCACTTGTGTGAAAATCTGATGATGTTTTAGCTCATATTATGCAGAAATATAGAAAATTCTAAAGGGTTCACAAACTTTCAAGCACCACTGTATTTTCATATCCTCTGAGTAACTCTTAGACCCTCTTAGTTGTAATTGTCATATTTAATAATTTTAATAATTCTGCTAGATATTATTCATTGCTTTCTTTAGATCAGGTTGAAGCAGGTCTGTTGGTCATGTTCAATTAAAAAAAATCAGTTAGAGGTCGTTTCTTGTAGGTAGTTTGTGAACCTTTGCACTCACTTGTACATTTGTATCATCATATTAATGATGTTTTGCTTGCTCACATCATATATGCCATGAATTAAGCATTATGTATGTACAGAATTGGACTTTCAGCTCACTGTATTAAAGATAGATTGGAAAGTATAAGCATTTACCTTAAGTCCAAGTATCGATATCTATATGAAGATTAAACCTGAAATGAAAAAAGAAAGAAAAGTTAACATATAGATTCAATCACTGTCATGGCTATAGAGGATTTTCTTTCTGTTATTGCATCTCTTCAATGACGAACAATCACCAGTATCCTTATTGTAAATCATGATGTGTTTCATCATTAAATAAGCAGTAATCAGAAAACAGTGATGTAATCAGAGAAAACTGCTGTCGTCATTTCAATTAGTTTTGAAGAGGAAGATTAAGTTTTTTGTCTGTATTAAATAATAATAATGATAATAAAAGGTCCTGGGTTTGAACCCAGGTGGAGCAGGTGGATCCTTTCTGTTTGGAGTCTATGTTCTCACCATGTTCACCTGGGTTTCCTCCCACAGTCCAAAGACATGCATGTGGCCCTGCAGTATGAGTGTGTGTATGAGCATGCCAGTGTGTGCCCTACGCCGGATTGGTTCCTGCCTTGTTCCCTATGGTGCCGGCTAGGCACCTGCATTCCCATGACCCTGTCCATTATTAAGTGAATAAGAAAGTGGATGAATAATAATAATAATAATAACCCATCTATGATAGATTGGTGCTCTGTCTACGGTTGCTCCTGCCTTGTGCCCTATGCTGCCGGTTAGACACCAGTTGTTCCATGACCCTGTTCAGGATTAAGTGGATAAGAAAATAAAGAAAGTGAATAATAACTTGACATATGACAGTTTTACATAGTCACACACTTCAAAAGTGAGATTCTGTAAGTACCCAAATTACAATCCAAAGTGAAAGCAATGTCTTAAAACTATGTACATTTACAAATAAAAGACCATCCTGCTTATTTGTAACGCATGTACTGATACTTGTAATTTATAGTTGCATTTCTAAAAATATGAGTGAAATATGCTGTTCTCCTGTTCAGTGGTGGCACTGTATTCATAGATTTCAGGTTTGATTTTAAGGTTTTACTATACCTGTACTGTCTGTATTATATTCCAGCCTTAGTATCAGTTACAGTAAAGCTAGTACATCTACAAAACACATTGTGTGCTTTTGTACAACTCACACAAATGCTGAGAATCTGCCATCACTAATAAAAACCACTGACTCTGAACAATGCTCTGCTGGGAAGCTTTGGGTCCTGGCATTCATGTGGATGTTCCTTTGACATCTACTACCTACCTAAACATTGTTGCAGACCAAATACACGACTTCCTAGAAATGGTATTCCCAAAAGACAGTGGCCTCTTTCAGTAGGATTATGCATTGTGCCAGTCTGCAGACATTGTTCATGTATCTCTAGGAGATGCTGGACCACCTTCACAATATTAGGCAGGCGGTTTTAATGTTATGACTGGTCAGTGGATGTACTGAATTTTGTTCAGTCACACAGAACTCCCTGTATTCCTTTGCAAATTGTAATAGCAATTAAGTAATTCATTACTTGTCATATCCATTTAATTCAGTTCGAGGTTCCAAGAGGCTGGGACCCAAGCAGCAGCACAGGGCAGACAAAAACCAATACTAGACAGGGTACCAAGGGACACGCACACATAGATGCACAGGGACACGTTAGAGACACCAGCTGACCCCAAGCAGTGTTTAGAAAGTGGGAACATGCAAACTTCACACAGGTGACGTCCAGACCAGAAATCAAACTGGGGATCTCTGGAGTTGTGAAGTGACAGTGCTAACCACTGGTGGTGCAATAGCTATTCGCTAGCCCACCACTATGGTGTCCTGGGTTCAGGTCCCAATGGTTCAAAACCGAATATACACTGGTCACACACACCTGTTCAACTGCTCATTAATGGAAATATCTAATTAGTCAAACACATGGCAGCAACACAGTGCATTTAGGGATGTAGACATGGTCAAGATAACCTGCTGAAGTTCAAATTGAAAAAGAGAACATATCCAGTGAGGGCAGTTCTCAGGGAGAATATGCCTTGTTGATGCTAAAGGTCAGAGGACAATGGCCAGACTGGTTCAAGCTGATGGAAAGACAACGGTACCTCAAATAACCATTCGTTACAACTGAGGTATGCAGAAGAACATCTCTGAAAGCACAACACACAGAACCTCTAAGCAGATGGGCTACAGCAGCAGAAGACCACACTGGGTGCCACTCCTGTCAGCTAAGAACAGGCAACTGGTGACACGCTTCACATGGGCTCACCAAAATTAGACTATAGAAGATTTGAAAAACGCTGCCTGATGCGAGTCTCTTTCTGCTGTAACATTCGGGTCAGAATTTGGCATAAACAACATGAAAGCAAGAATCCATCCTGCTTTGTATCAATGGTTCAGGCTTCTGGTGGTGTAATCCTGTGGGGGACTTTCTTGCTCCATTTTCTGCCCCTTACTACCAATGGAGCATTATTTCAACACCACAGCCTACCTGACGATTGTTGCTGACCATGGCCAGCTCTTCATAAACACACTGTGAACATCATCTTGTGATGGCTACTTCCAGGAGGATAACACACCATGTCATAGGCTCAAATCATCTCAAACTGCTTTCTGGAACATCACAATGAGTTCACTCTACTCAAACAGCCTCCACAGTCACCGGATCTCAATCCAATAGAGCACCTTTGGGATGTGGTGAAATGGGAGATTCACATCATGGATGTGCAGCCGACAAATCTGCAGCAACTGTGCGATGCTATCGTGTCAGTATCAACCATCTCTGAGGAATGTTTCCAGCACCTTGTTGAATATATACTATGAAGAATGAAGGCAGTTCTGAAGCAAAACAGAGTATGCATAAAGCCCAGATTATATAAGGAATAAAAGCTCTATATGTTTTTCATAAATTCAGATTACTAGTAGTTATTGTGAGTTTTATTCTCGTTAGACATATCGCTATGATTTCTAGTGTTTGCATGTTTTTATATGATAACGATTCAGGTTTGATTACAGTAATACATTTCATAATAACCTTTGTTAAAGCAATTAAAAAAAGGTTTTTGGCATCAATATGAAATGTGCTACATTTATAGTTATTCCTTTAGCAGATGCTCTTATCCAGAGTGGCTTACAATTGATCAAATTTTACAGCTCAATCTATTAAGCGTCTTGCCGAGGGACCCAACTGTGGCAGCTTGGCAGAGGTGGGATTTGAACCCTGAACCTTCTGGTCCACAGTCCATTCCCATAACAACTGCTGCACAGCCCTATAATTAAGTATTATTATTATTAAATTATCCTTATCTGCAATTAAGCATCATCCCTTTAAGGCTTAAACAATTGCAATTCTACGAGTTGTTTAACTGAGGTGCAAAATGGTTATTGCTTTTTGAAGCCTTTGATGATGTACTCAGTGAGCTGCTAGATGAAGGGTGCGTCCTTCATATTTAATCGTTTGGTTGCAGCATATACAGCCACAAATGGCATTTACATTTACAGCATTTAGCAGACACTCTTACCCAGAGCAACTTACAACTTCTAAAACTGTACAATCCGAGCCATTGTGGGTTAAGGGCCTTACTCAAGGGCCCAACAGTGGTAGCCTGGCAGACATGGGCTTTGAACTCTGGACTTTCTGGTCCTTAACCACTATGCTACCACAGTCCCGCAAACCTAAAATCAGTGTCTTTATGTATCTGGCCAGGCCAGTCTCAACACACTTCCTGCTAACTAATCCATATTCAGGCTGCTATCCAAAGCCAAAAACTTAAAAGCTTATGTATTAAAACTTTATTAGAAACATCCGAATATGTAGATCATGAACAGTATAATGCTTAATAAAGTCCAATAGTGGCATGAAATACCAGGACTCCAGAGTGCCATTTAGCTGAGAATATTTGTGGCTGACCCACAATGCCTGCATACACTGTCACAGAGTGAACGTAATGCTGCATTTTGTCTTAAATGACAACACTGAAGCGGTACTCATTACTATTTGGCCACAAGGCAGCAAAACATCCATCTTGGAGTCATTCGGTTCGTAGCAATTACTCAAACATATGACAGAACTCATGACTCGCACACACCATCGCATCGACTGTGAAAAAGACTCGGCGAGGACTGAATCCTATTAAAGCCACACGCATATGCAAAACTCGGAATCTGGAAGATGCATCGCTCCTTTCCAGATCTGTCAGACTCATAGCTGTGAGCAGAAGAAAGGTTTGGATCTCTTTCATGACAAATTGAGAAAGGAGTCTTGTGCAGGCCAAGGTCTGGATTGACAATTGGGTTAATGGGTTCATGTAGATTGTTCCAAGACCCTTTTTTTTCCCCCTTCCCTTCTCTTTAAATGAAATTTATTGAACTATTGTTTCTCGAAGCAGCTGGAAAAACAGAATGCCTATTTCTACCTATCTTACATAATTCTACCTATCTCTGACAGATTTGACAAGACGGATGATGTCGGGACTGAAAAAGCTCAATTTCAGCGATGGCGCCAGGCTACAATAACATAAAGCCTATTGAAAAACAAACCAATCGGTGAATAAGCTATAGACCTGACACAGTAAATCACCTGTCTAAGGTTTCAGTCTCAGAGAAGATGAAATGTATTTATGTCTACACAAATTGTTGTTTGATACAGTAATCCATCTTTAGAATATATATAATATTGCTTTTTTCTTTTTTTAAACAGGATTTATATTAAACACTAACTTAAATTGCCTGTCTGTGTTCTGCCAACATAACCATTAAAAACTGTGAATATTGTTAATATTTGTTTATAATGTATCAGGACATATATATTCAATATACTATATAATGCCATTGCATTCAGTAACTGAATTATTACAGAACGACAAGACTCCCAAACCACTAGGAACTAGCATACTAACCATTAGCTAGCTGCTCTGGTTTGTGCTTATGGCATAGTTGTGCCTAACCCCTTTTTAGGGTTCCTCACGCCCCCCTAAATTGAGTCCCCACACCTCTAAAAAATAGTAAAAAGTATTTTTTGTCATTTTTTTAAACAGACGTTTGTCTCTGATTACCTAAAAATATTTTAAACCACACAAAGTATATGGTTAAACATAATATTTAACATTTAAAATACAGCAGTCCCCTATGGGGGTGTAGACGGACTCATAGGGTGCTCACCACCTCTAAAGCTTTGATCTTGGTAGCTCCTCAAACAAAAAGCTGTGTCCGATATGTCATACTGCAGACCACAAAGTGTCGAATTCAAAGTGTTGAATGAATATTGGAATAAAATGTTCTGGTTTATGCTCTTAACAGCAGTCTGCTAATCAATGTAAATGTATATGCATTTTAAACAAGGGTGCAAATAAAGGCTGTTTTTACTGGGTCCTTTCCCAATTGCATATTCATAAGTATTTATAGATTACTGTATTTTTTAATTAGGCAAGCTGTCTGTAGTTGATCTTAGGCCATTGTCTTGGATTAAAACGCCACTAATCGATGCATTATTCTACCTAAATCTGAATTTTCATCTTGCAAATTCATGCACGACAATGAACCAAATATTTCCAAATGAACACATGATTCAGTGATCATAGAATCAGTTTTCTGTACTGAGACCAAAACTTCATTGGAACCCCGCATGGTAATCTGAAGAGGAAACACACAATAGAGGATCCAGGACTCTGGAGGCTTCTGTATCGGGGATTGTTTCGAATTCCTTTCTCTGTATCCAATCTTACCAAGCATTACAGGGGGAAGCTCAGAAAATCAATGCAAGACTATGAAGGGTATTATGTGCCACTGGAGAGCTGGTTTCAGTATTGCACTCTGTGACCTACCTACAGCCAAGCCTTGCCATGTGATCCCACTATCCAAACCACTAACACACTATAACGAATGGAGAACTCCTTTCCTTTAGCTACACTCTCTGCCTTTCATTTTGTTCAGTGGTTAATTCTGAGGTTATGGTTGTCCATAGTTCTAGAAGAAATATGCTGTGAGATGGAGATAATGCTCACTAGATGGTGAAGTTCCAACCAATTTGCAGATAATAAACAGGCAAGTGGGGAAATACGTAAGTGAGGTTTTGAATATACAGGAATGTGATAAGAATTTTCTCTTATCTGAATATTCACTTTCCGAACCTTTTTCCCCAAAACGAGACACATTCAGCCTCTCCTGAGGAATATCAAAATCCAAACTACCTTGACTTTTAGACTGTAGCATACCGAAACATTGCCCTGATTCACGAAAGTGTCTTAAGAAAGTGTTATGAAAAATGTTATTCTTCAGCTAACTTCTTAAGAATGATCTTATTTCTTTCTTAACTCTTGTCTTACGAACAATTCTAAGAACAAGTGATATTCTTGAAAACATTACGTTCTTAAATGTTTTCTTTACTGTACTATAGCCTCACATTTGTCTTAGGCTGTAAGAGTTAAGCATTTAAATTGACCTTTAAACAGGCTAGTTCTTGGAAATAAGGCTTACATACTTTACAAAGTTTAAAAACCTTTCAAGTGAAGGTCATCCTTAAATTACAAAAGTTGTCTACATACTTATAATACAATGATAATGATATAACATAATGGGAAATACAAATGTGTTTTGCACTGTATATTGCAAGCTCTAAAATACAACATAACATGCATAAGAATACAATCCCAGAAGTTGAATCTGTTCATCTGGACCCAGATTTGGACCAAATCGGTGTCCAGATGAACAGATTCAACTTCTGGGATTTTCTTACCTGGATTATTGAGCATGCATCAAGACAATGATTTTCTTAATAAAATTTTAAGGAATAATTAAGATTTTCTTAAGATAATAATCGAGAACCTCTTAACCTTTTTTTTTCTCTTAACTTCTTAGTGTTTGTTTTAAGAATCCAGCCCCAGGTCTCCACCATTAGACTCTTAGATCTTGCCTGTTTTGCCCCTGTTTGTTGCATCTTCTGACCGATAGATATTTGCATGAGCAAGCAACCTACGGCGAACAGGGGAAAGTAACCTAACCCTGTATCGGCCGAGATTTGCCTGGGAGAGGAGCCAAAAAAGAGAGATTTTGTTTGACCCAGCTGCCAATCAATCTTGCTGCACGGTGCCAGACTAAACACGCTCACTATTTTAGCAGGACTTGTTGGCGGCAGCTGCTGGATGTGAAGCTGTGGTCTAGAAGCAATGAGGGGAAAAACTGGGGTCCTCTGAGGGGAGAGCTAGAACGGGCATTGCAAACACACAACCTGCATCGGGCCTCACACACCAGTTCAAATCATTTCAGGCACACAAACCCAACATTTCTTCCAAAGAAGAACTTTGGGTTTTTTAGGACCTCTGAAAGACAGAGGATTCAGTGCTGTATTGATGAAATGTAAATCAACACAAGGGGAAGTTTGAGAATAATTTCGAAGGGGTGTTCCCACCCATAAGTGCTGCATTCCTTGGCTTTAGATACACGAGTGCTCATTCTCATTGTTAGTGCTTGTTTAACCATTGGCTTTCTTACACTCAGATAAATTATGTGTAACTGATTCAACAAGTCAAGGTTTCAGGGGTGTTTCTGCTTTAACTTTCCGCCCGCGTGGTCAAAGTTATTACATGTTAGTGGGCAAGTTCGCTGCCAAAAGATTAAAAAGCGATCCGAAACCTGGCAAATGCAGGCTAACTATGTAATGCTCGCATCCATAATTAATATCACAGCTAAGCACTGTTGTGCTTACTTAGAATTTTTAAATATAATTGCAGCTTTGGAAATTAAACTAATCCTCCAACAAGGCCAGGATCGATGATTTTAAAAGGCTCGGAAAAAGCATTTGCTTGATTGGTCTTTCAAAAGCACCTTGCTCGAGTTCGAGCTGCATTTGTGCTTACCTGACTTGTTGTTGAGCCGAACAACACAGTGCACAATGTTAATGGCTTCCTACCAAAGTCATTCTCGATGGAGATTTTAAATGTAATGGTCAATGATGAAACAACAATTTCCCTTTCCACAGCGTTGAGATGAAAGCCAATGGTAATCAGCCCATTTAGTTCTGGCAGTGTGGTCTGATAAACAATCTACAGTTAATTTGAAAGCAATTATATGCGTATCGTCATAATCTCTAAAACAGACAACCTCGACATGTGGGACAAGGGGAACAGGAGATGAGGAAATTTGAAACTTGTGTGGACAATTTTGAACATATCCTTCCTCAGTGCCAAAAATAACAACTGCTTTGAGCAGTACTTTCTTGATGCCAGCCAAAGTTAATATCATATGTGTTTGAAATGTGTCATCTCGTGTCTGGTTTATGATTCTTAGCCTTTGCAGGGTTCGACAATAACAATTGCCCAATTGTTCGAGACAGCAGCACGAAAAATAACTTGTCCAACGTGTGTACAATGTGTGAACGGAACAATGTAACAGTGGCCGATGTCAGTTCGGTTGATTATTTAACCCCATCAAACAAAAATGGTCTTAATGCATTTGTGCATCCAATCAAAACAAACCAATGATGTTATCTGTTGACAAACGACGTCAAAGCACTGCGAACAGGCAGAATCATTCCCTCATGGAAAAGTTTTGACCCCTTTGTACCTGAGATGTTCTGCAAATTTTGCAGGGAATATCCTAACAAGGCAGACAGAAGTGGTTCTTTGTTGTTGGAACTACACCTTTTAGAAAACAGTTCCTCAAGCAATACGACAAATCTCTCTGTCACATCACATGTATAGCAACAAAAAGCCTTTATAGCATGTCTGGACCACTGGACCTGTGCATACAATGGGTGAAATGTGAAGCCCAAGAATAAAACAGAGATAGCTTTCCACATGAGATAGATCTTCAAATTAACAATGGACTGGACCTTGGTAGCTAGTACTGTACGATATGGCTTGTGATAGATCAGAGGTGGTTAGTACTTACTATACTTAAGTATTTCTTATGGTTCTGTACTTTTTGATTCTTTCTTTAACTTATCTATGCCGCCCAAGGAGGTTGGGTCCCTTTTTGAGTCTTGGTCCTCCCAAGGTTTCTTCCTATAACACTCAGGGAGTTTTTCCTAGCCACTGTTGCCCTAGGCTTGCTCAATTTGGAATTGGACGTAGTTATTAGGAGATAATCTAAACTTGTAAAGTTGCTTTGAGACAATGCTCCATTGTAAAAAGCGCTATATAAATAAATCTGACTTGACTTAATACTTTTTACTTTTACTCACTACAGTTCAAAGGAGAAATCTGTACTTTCTACTCAATACATTTACAGGGTCGTCCTTTTAGTTTTTCTATCTGTTTTTCATCTTTTATTTAGTCAATTCTAGTCAGGCGTCTAATGAAGCGCCAATCGGAATCCTAGGTTTATACTTGACGCGTCAAAACTATAGAAAGAGTGCATGTGCCCTTTCTATTTCTGTGACAAATATAAGACATATATTTAAAAAAAACCTATATAGTATTTCTAAACCTATTTTGTTTTTTATTAGTAGGTTTAGTGGAGTGCAGTGAAAATGCAGTGTCATTGTTTCAAAGAGTCGATGATAACTATTGTTTGGATTAAATAGCATGTCTAGATTTACATTTACAGCATTTAGCAGACGCCCTTATCCAGAGCGACTTACAATTGATACAGCTTTACAATCCAAACGATTGTGGGTTAAGGGCCTTGCTCAAGGACCCAACAGTGGCAGCTTGGCAGAGGTGGGATTTGAACCCTGGACCTTCTGATCCAGAGTCCAGTACCTTAACCACTAGGCTACCACAGTCCCAGATCAGAGCAATTTATTGGTTCTCCATGTAGTTGCACTACAAACTGTTATGTAGTCTGCATCATGGATCTGCACCTCTTACCTTCAAGAAAAGACATCCTGCTTCGAAAATTGAGTTAGAAAGGCTTTTTGAGGAAACGTTTGACTTTTTACTTGTGCATTCAGTAGCATGTATTTTTATACTTCTAATTGATTAATATAAGCCATACTTCAACTTTTACTTGAATATTTTTAACCCATTAGCAGTATCTTTACTTAGGTAAAAATATTTAAGTAGAAGGTTAACTTGTGCATGTAAATTATGACGTTATGATGATTTATTTCTTTAATGTGAAAGTATTTAAAATAAAATTTAAGCAGTTCAGTCATTAGGTTACCCATCTTTGATGTTTTTATGATGTTACAAAACCTTTGCTTATTTACAAAAGAAAGAGAAAGAATATATTGTGAAAATATAGACTTAAGAATAAATAGCCTTAACTTAAGTGTGACTAACACTATAAATAAGGGACAGTATAGGGCAGTAGAAATTTGGTTTAGGACAGTGAACATAGGCAAGTTGGGGGAAAAAAACTGAAGAAAAAGTTAAACCCTGCTTTGGATGATTTGGAAGACCCTTATTATGGTGTTAACCTGTTAGTAAAGCCATAACTGCAACTTTTTTGAGTCGAGTAGAGCTTTAAATATGTATTTAATATAATAATGACTAGATGATAAAGGTTTGTTGTTAATGCCTACCTCAAGTGTACGACTTGATTGAGCAATATTAGAGAGACAAGAAAATCTGTCATGTTCAGCGAGTTTATGTCTGATCAAGGCCTCGTTCAGAGAGTTTGTCTGTGTAAAACTCATCCGTGCATTTATTATCAGCAGATAAGCTTCCAAAAACTCAGTCAGCCAGCTCCAAATCAGCTGCTGCCAGGTCATAACTAGGACCATGAGACACATCACTTTGGTATTCAGATCCCCACACTGGCTTCCAGTCAGATCCAGAATTGATTTCACATTGATTTTAAATCACTAGAAGTGGTTAGAACCTAAGTACATCTTAAGCCCTATCTGGATGAGATTAAATCTACATGAGGTCCTGGGGTAATTTCCTCTTTTACACGAGCTTCTCTGGGATTTTATTTCCATCCGGATTGATCATGTCAGTGTTTTTTCCCTCCTCCCTTGAGACGTTACAGGCAAAATGACTGCTTTTCACCCAGGTCAGCAGGAGTCCTGATCAGTTTAGTCCTATCCAGATGAACAGCTCATGATTTTTACAGCATCGAGATGGAAAAAAAGCTTTATGACTGCTGTTATTTGCTGTAAGTTTTCTAGCACATGTATCAGAGACATAACTAATGGAGGATTTAAAACAACCACTGCATTATTTCATTGGACTGGATGTTGAGAGGACGTCATTCTGCCATTATTTGGAGAGAAGTAGTCCAGATACAGGTATGAAGCATGATTTTATATGTAAATGTGCATCACGAATACTTTAGTTTTTGGGACATAATAACCAGTTGCATTAGTCAGTTCTGTGTGATGCAATCATCTGGGTTGGTACAGAAAACAACCTTCTTGCTGTTTTGTCAGGACACGAGTTTTATCATCAGACGTCCAACTAATACACTAATCTAGCCCTAGAGGGTTCAGAGCTCTTACATGTATGAAACACCAACAGGTATATCAGACCATTAGGGGCTGGTCAGGTCTTAATACCCAGCATTAGTATAATACGTAGCGTTTAGTTACTCCAAGTGTGCTGATGTGAAAAATGAAAGAAACCACATCCTTGAAAGATTATTAATGTATAAAAGGTTATTTGGTATTTGCGTGGTGGTGTGATAATGATGTTATGCTCCACTAGGCAAACCCAGAAGGTTCATAAGGGTTAAAGACCCCTGATCTATACTTTGCATGTTTGCTTGTTTTACTCTTTTTCCCATGATATTTTTTCCGAGCGAGTTATTAACAGTTGAGTTATGATATATCTTGCAGTGAAGAGAGAAGCAATGAAAGCATTATGTGACTAGCTAATATTATTTTTTTCAGTCCAGACATGCATGGTGATACAGTCTAAACAAGATGACGTTAAGAAGCGGCCAAAATCATGTTCTGTGTTGAAAGATATTGAGAAAACATCACAAAGGAAGGGAAAACTAAGGGCTCTACTCTTACATTTCTTTTTAGGCCTAGAAACTAAACATGTTAGAAATGATAATGGTTATAAATCAATCAATCAATAAATGACCGACTGAATGAAGAAATAAATAAATAAAGGCAAGGTATGCCTTGCATCGACTTTGACTTTTATTTCATTGCAGTCAGTATGAACCTGAGATATTTCATGTTCTGTCTGGTCAACTTCATGTCATTTGTTAATGTACAGTACATTCGTTCCAAACATATTCCTCAAAAAGTTGGGACGGTAAATCATTTATCACTTTGTATTTATGCTTGTATGCATTCCTTCTCATAACATCTTTTTCTGATTTGAGGTTGTATATACAGTACTGACTAGACATTTAATCAAAAGCGATTATTTATATACACGTTTGTTAATGTGTATATATATGAATGCCATTAACACAGTTAATATGAATGCAGTGGTTAGCCCTGTCGACTCGCAGCTCCAGAAATCACAGGTTCGATTCCAACCTCGGGCTCCACCTGTGTGATGTCCTTGCATGGGTTTAGTCCGGGTACTCCGGCTTTCCCCCACAGTCCAAAGACGTGTGTTAGGTTGACTGAAGTTTCTGATGTGCCTTTAGCAGGGGGACTGTGGTAGCCTAGTGGATAAGGTACTGGACTATGGATCAGACAGTCCAGGGTTCAAATCCCACCTCTGCCAAGCTGCCACTGGTGGGTCCTTGAGCAAGGCCCTTAACCTACAATTGCTTGGATTGTAAGACTGTATCAATTGTAAGTCGCTCTGGATAAGGGCGTCTTTAGTGTGTGTGTGTGTGTGTGTGTGTGTGTGTGTGTGTGTGTCTACACCCTACGATGGATTGGCGCCTTGTCTAGGGTTGTTCCTGCCTTCCGCCAGCTATGCACTGGCTTTCCTGCGACCCTGACTAGGCTTAAGCAGATAAAAGAATGAATATTTATCGCAATTTAGACTTTTTCAGAGTTAAAAAACAAAAAAAAAGCTATAATAACTAAGTTAACTAAGTATATATAGTTTTTTTTCACCCTTTTCTCTCATAACATGGTGCTTTCCACCATGAGTACAAAAGTTCAGAGCCATAGTATCATATCTTGTTCAGGGCATAAAAGAGATAAAAGCATTCTATAATTGGTTAGCATTATTTTTTCAAGTCAGACACCAGCATGGTGATATAGTCTAAATAAGACGACATTAAGAAGCAGATAAAATTCTTGCATTATGATAAAAGACATCAGAAAGAAAAAAGCATTTTGTGCCAATGCTGGCCAGTCGTGCACAATATCATCAGTGTATCAATAAAATGCACAAAAAATAACATCTGATCATGTTTTTACTATGTTAGTGGGGCACCGCTGCCCAACAGCAAGAAGGTCCTGGGTTCAATCCCAGGGTGAAGTGGCCTGGGTCCTTTCTGTCTGGAGTCTACATGTCCTCCCCATGTCTGTGTGGGTTTACTCTGGGTACTCCAGTTTCCTCCCACAGTCCAAAAACATGCATGTTAAGTTCATTGATGATTGATGTAAACTTGTGTATAGATATAACCTTGTGTGTGTCTCTGAAATGTTTATTCTGAAAGGACTAAACCTATACCGCCACTATAGGAACTATTAGGTTAAACATGGCATTAAAAACATAAATAAATAAATACATTTCCGTACAGTACAAACAGAAAAGCTCTAAATAGCAACTCAAAACGGATGCCTCCCAGTAATCAAGCTGACTCTCCACAAAGCTATTAATAAAAGGCAGCCTGATTATTGGCAATCATGACTGATGTTCACGTGCAAGCTCAAGGTCATATCAGTCAGGATGCCTCCCTCTCTCATACGTAAGCACTCGAGGAACGATGTGTGAAGTTACTGGAGCGCTGCTGATTACCTATCAAATTCCGTTTGTTTTGGCAGTTAGCATGAGCAGTTGTTTATTTTTCAGCCTCCAAAACTTGAATGCTATTAGGAGTGGTTGCCAGGTAACCTCTTTTTGTGGAAGTGATTGTTTTGTACTTTGGATTTAAGGATGATTTGGTTTGTTTTTTAAATATTGCATATGAATTTGCACAGATAAATTTTTTTTTTTTATTTAAATATGTCTTGTTCATTGTGACCTGTGCTGTTAGTGAAGGATCTCAGTCAGCCATTGTGGCACAGTTTTGGCAAACCTGGCCACAGTGGCTCACTTTTAATGTGATTCAGATTTATTTGTCACATACACAATTACACACAGTACAACTTGCAGTGAAACGGCTCTCCTGGTGAAGTCTGGATAAAAACAAGATAAGAAATGGAAGAAAATAAAATCAAAACAAAATGATTTAATAAAATGCAATAAAATATGATATAGTTATATATGAATTAAGTGCTGGAAGATATGTGCTTACAGGGTAAATTAATTTAAGCCCGTCGCACCATTTACTTGTTCTGAAAGGAGTGTCTTTCTTAAAATATGCGTGCATTTAATACATCTTTCTTCAGTCTTCACTCTTTCTGATCGCGCTGCGGTTGACCATTTTTACCATTTCACAGCAGAACATCGCACACTTAGCTAGAATCCGAATGGAAATTTTAAACAAGCTGACACTGTAAATCAGTCCGCTGTATCGCAGCTTAGCACGATTTGCGATGGATAATTGAGCGGAACACATCATCGCTAGTTACTAATCCATTTTCCACCAAATGTGTCAACACATTTCAGAATTGAAATGGCCAGATGTTTGCTTTCCAAATGCGCCTCAATTATCCAGCCGCTCGCTGCAAATCAGCGAACAAACTGCTCCTCGACGCATGCTAAGAGCATCCTCGTTCGGTTCGTCGTACATCTACTATTTATGCTTATAAGCCCCGAGGCTTCCGGAACCGTAACGAGATGAACATGTGTCACAGTTAGCTTTGATGTATGAGGATAGCTGGACTCCTCTCTGTCTGTGCTCAGTTTTTTGTTTTGACTATGGGTGCTTTAAAACAAAGCTAACAAAGATGAGTAGGACAGCATGAAGAATGGAGACATAGAGGACTGCACATCCACCGCAAACGCACCGGCTAAAGGAACTGCTCGATCCCTGAAGGAGGAGGCTAATGGAAAGCCTGCTGAAATGCATAACAAGAAAAGCCTGGGTCAAGTGAGGGGAAGGATTCCTCAGGGGTGGAATCAAAACAAAGAGCAGCGTGAAACTGATACTTTTCAGCTGCGCACATTTCTGCAGTCGAATACCAGGCCGGCTCAGGAGAATCGGACAGCTCATAAATAGATACAGACATCACAGAGAGCAAAGCTGATACATTACGGTGGATACACAGCGCATTACAGTACATTCATGTCTACTCAATTCACTTATATTTGCACCAGCTGTGCCAACATGCCGTGTCAAACAGATGTCAGAGTTTAGTTACTAAAACAATATGAACTAGAAGATTTGCAGTGTTATGTATAATGCATTCGGAAAAGCCTTCAGACCCTTTGACGGTTTTCACATTTTGGTTTCCCCCCATCATTCTGAAAGTGAAAACAGAATTTCAGAATTCTTTGCAAATGTATTAAAAATGATAAACTAAAATTTCGCATGGACGTAAGTATTCAGACCCTTTGCTATGACACTTGAAATTTAGCTCTGGAGCCCTCTCATTTCTCTTGATCATCTTTGAGATGTTTTTACACCTTGATTGGAGTCCAGCTGTGGTAAATGCAGTTGATTTGGAAAGACACACACCTGTCTATATAAGGTCTCTCAGCTAACGATGCATATCAGAGCAAAAACCAAGCCATGAGGAGGAAAGAACTGCCTGTAGAGCTCAGACAAAGGACTGTGTGGAGCCACAGATCTGGAGAAGGATACAAACAAATTCTGCTGCACTGACAGTTCCCAAGAGCACAGTGGCCTCCATAATTCTTACATGGAAGAAGTTTGGAACAACCAGGACTCTTGGTCTTCCTTCCCACCTCCTTTACTGAGGAGAGGCCTGCCATAAAGCCCAGATTGGTGGAGTGCTGCAGTGATGGTTGAACTTCTGGAAGTTTTTTCCATCTGCACACAGGATCTTTGGAGCCTTTGGAATCATTGGGTTCTTGATCACCTTATTTAGAGCTATTTTTAGCTTTTCTGATCAGCCCATCTCCCCTGATTATATTTATTTATATATATATATATATATATATATATATATATATATATATATATATATATATATATATATATATATATATGTATGTATATGTATGTATATGTATATGTATGTCTGTGTGTGTGTATATAGTACATATTTAATGCTGTTCTATGTGGTTTAGGTTGAACCACTAGCGGTATTGCGTATTATTGCTGGTATTGATATTATGTACTTGTTTAACAATTATTGCCCAGTCATTATTCTTTACATTTACACAGTTATTTCCACTAGTGCAGTTCAGAAGGAAGAGATAAAAGCTGGAAGTTGTAGTTCCTGAGAACATGGATTCAAACTCTGAGCTGGGTTTGTGACCTGTGATGGTTACAGAACACTGGTGAACTGGTGCCATTTTTATCACAATCCACCATACACTCATGTACAGTACTATGAAATTCTATTTGCATATCCCAGCTTGTTACCAAGTTGGGGCACACAGTACAGGGTTGATCACACAATGTAGCACCCCTAGAGCAGAGAGACCCAACAGTAGCAGTCTGGTAGAGCCAGGACTTGAACCCTCAACCATTTAGGGCGTACTCGCATTAGGCAATGTGTACCGCACCCAGGCATATTTGACCCCCAAAGCACGGGTCACTAGTGTGATCGCTCCGATTGTGCCAGGGCACAGTACGCCGAACCACACTTGGGCACGCTTGAAGAGGTAGGCTCGGGGGCGGTTCACTGGACTCTGGCATGGCATGCATGTAGTGTGATCGCTAATCACATCCGAGTGTTGAACACAGCATCAGCTGTAAAAAATCTTCTTATACGTGTAGCATGGGAAGCCGAAAATCATGGTGTTGCATAATCAGGGCGTTTATTATAAGGAGTATGAGAGGGCTGTGTGTCAGCGTACCCAAAATGACTTTGAAGAAATCCACAAAGTAAGTGCAAACAGGCAGAGGAGTGGAGAGTGGAGGTAATCCAAAACATAAACCTAGACCTAAAGGAGTAAACAAAAAAAACATATGAATATTATATTTAGTAGCTCCACTATAATCAAAGCATTGGCTCAGAGCATTGTCTTAGTGCAGCTTTACGATAATCTAGGCCCAAAGCCCTCACTGAGCAAGTCTAGGGCGACAGAAACAAGGTAAAGCTCCCTAAATGTTATAAGGAAGAAACATTGGAAGGACCAAAACTCAAAAAGAGATCCAAAATCTTTGGGCAGATTAGATGTATGTAAGAATTAAACTAAGTTTCCTAATTTGTAGGTTTATAGTAACAATTTAAATAAACAGAAGCAAAATCTAAAAATTAAAAAGGGAGGACATGCTTAAAGAAAATATAAATAAATAAAATACAATAATGTTATATAGACTATGACGAATGAAAATTAATACAATATTATGAAGAGTATAATAAAATATTACAATAAAATAGAGAATACAAACCTATAACATAAAAGTATAGCACTTAAGACGTGTGTGTGTGTGTGTGTGTGTGTGTGTGTGTGTGTGTGTGTGTGTGTGTGTGTGTGTGTGTGTGTGTGTGTGTGTACAGTGTTGTGAAAAACTGTTTGCCAAAGTGTTTCACAATTAAGTGTTTCGGAACATCAAACCAATTTAAATATTAGTCAAAGACAGCACAAGTAAACACAAAATGCAGTTTTTAAATTAAGGTGTTTATTATTAAGGGAAAAAAAAATATCCAAACCTACATGGCCCTGTGTGAAAAAGTGATTGCCCCCTAAACCTAATAACTGGTTGGGCCACCCTTAGCAACAACAACTGCAGCCAAGAGTTTGTGATAACTTGCAGTGAGTCTTTTACAGAGTTGTGGAGGAATTTTGGCCTCATCTGTGCAGGATTGTTGTAATTCAGCCACACTGGAGGGTTTTCCAGCATGAACGGCCTTTTTAAGATCATGCCACAGCATCTCAATAGGATTCAGGTCAGGACTTTGACTCTTTTTGTTTTTCTTCAGCCATTCAGAGGTGGACTTGCTGGTGTGTTTTGGATCATTGTCCTGCTGCAGAACCCAAGTTCGTTTCAGCTTGAGGTCATGAACAGATGGCCGGACATTCTCCTTCAGGATTTTTTGGTAGACAGCAGAATTCATAGTTCCATTTGTCACAGCAAGTCTTCCAGGTCCTGAAGCAGCAAAACAGCCCCAGACCATCACACTACCACCACCATATTTTACTGCTGCTATAATGTTCTTTTTCTGAAATGCTGTGTTACTTTTACGCCAGATGTAATGGGACACACCTTCCAAAGAGTTCAACTTTTGTCTCGTCAGTCCACAGAATGTTTTTCCAAAAGTCTTGGGGATCATCAAGATGTTTGAGATGGGCTTTACTTTCTTTTTGTCAGCAGTGGTTTTCGTCTTGCCCAGTCTCTTTCTTATGGTGGAGGCATGAACACTGACATTAACTGATTCAAGTGAGTTCTTTGTTCTTTGGATGTTGTTGTGGGGTCTTTTGTGACGTCTTGGATGAGTCGTCGCTGCGCTCTTGGGGTAATTTTGGTTGGCCGGCCACTCCTGGGACGGTTCACCACTGTTCCATGTCTTCACCATTTGTGGATAATGGCTCTCACTGTGGTTCGCTGGAGTCCCAAAGCTTTAGAAATGGCTTTATAACCCTTTCCAGACTGATGGATCTCAATTTCTTTCTTTCTTAATTGTTCCTGAATTTCTTTGGATCTTAGCATGATGTGTAGCTTTTAAGGATCTTTTGGTGTCCTTCACTTTGTCAGGCAGGTCCTATTTAAGTAATGTCCTGATTGAGAACAGGTGTTGCAATAATCAGGCCTGGGTGTGGCTAGAGACAGTGAACTCAGGTGTGATAAACCATAGTTATGATTTAACAAGGGAGGGGCAATCACTTTTCCACACAGGGCCATGTAGGTTTGGATTTTTTCTCCCTTAATAACAAACACCTTCATTTAAAAACTGCATTTTGTGTTTACTTGTTGTCTTTGACTAATATTTAAATTGGTTTGATGTTCCGAAACACTTAAGTGTGACAAACATGCAAACAAATATCAAATCAGGAAGGGGAAAAACAATTTTTCGCACCACTGTGTGTGTGTGTGTGTGTGTGTGTGTATCTATATTGAACAACATAATGTATAATGGAAACAAGATAAACATTATAAAACACATAAGTTTTCTTTAATGAGCTTCATATTAAGAATGATGTAAAATAAATATATATTAAGACTACATCAGTTTCATTAACATTTGTTCTTTTGGCAAGATTTACGCTATTCATGAACTCTACACTTCCTTTACGTCTCCATGACAAAGGACTAGAGCAAGTTTGGAAAATCCAAGCCTAATCCAAAGATGACTGAGATCAGAGCTTC
The DNA here is from genome assembly GCA_025084515.1 of Ancistrus triradiatus. Taxonomy (NCBI): domain Eukaryota; kingdom Metazoa; phylum Chordata; class Actinopteri; order Siluriformes; family Loricariidae; genus Ancistrus; species Ancistrus triradiatus. The sequence goes on from JAJAGP010000020.1 coordinate 328,839, forward strand.
ACTCCTGGTGTTTCCAATGTGCTTCCCCTGCTGTGCTACATGGCCTCCAGTTCTTTTGTGTTGCCTTAACCCATTAAATCCCACCAAAGTGGCTATTCTATAGAGTGCCATCCACCCCGGGGGTTATTGTGATAAGCCTTTGTCCTGAACAATAAAGGGGTTAAGGCACCAGTGGCACTTCCCAACTTCCCATCAGCTGTCTCTCACTTTCTCCACTCGTATGAATTTAACGCTCCAGCTCACTGAGCTTTGGATCTCAGTTTTGCTGATAAACGATTCTGAATATAAATCAACACTTATTTACAATATTAAAATGTTTCAAATGATATTAATATTGTAAATAATGATCATTTCTATACACAACCCCAAAACAGAAAACGTTGGGACAGTATGGAAAATGCAAAAATAAAAATATATGCAGTGTTTCTCACATTTACTTTGATTTTTATTTCATCGCAGACGGTATGAACCTGAGATATTTCTTCTTTTTTTTTTTTTTTTCCCTCTGGTCAACTTCATTTCAATTGTTAATAAACATGCATTCCTGCATTTCAGGCATGCAACACATTCCCAAAAAAGTCGGAATGGAGACAATTTAGGACTAGTAATGAGGTAAAAAAAACTACATGATGTGATTTCAACAGGTAATGTAAACAGGTAATTATAATCATGAAACTTAAATCCTATAGTTGTCTATTCTGCTTATCTCGCATATGTTAACTCCCAGGGGGCAGGTTTAATGACCACCAAGCCACCAGTGTTTGGTCTTCATCTTATGTTTGCTGATCCACAAAAGCTAATTAGGCATTGATGGCCTTACAGACCTCCAGTCAGTCTTCAAAGACCTTTAGACACTTTGTCTGTCATCGTTGACCTTAGAGCCGCCACTTGTTTCACCAATCTCCCAGACTTCAACCTGCTTCAGCGATTTCCAAAGATTTCAGCCCTCAATTGCTAGATGTTGCTTTTTTGTGCTTTCAGAGCCCAAACATGGAAAAATCTCCATGAAATATTAACCTTTGTTCAGGACACTGGAAACTGTAACTTATTCTTTAATGCCTAAGCCAGCAGTACTTTGTTTGGTCAGATCATGCCCGAGGGTCCTGTGCCCCCTTCCAGTTCCATTACACACATGCCTTTAAAGGGGATTTGTAACATATAGTGCTCCCTCAGTGAGGCTACCATGTGCTTTTGTTTTGGTTTCTGTCCCGATCTTATCTTGCCTGTTTGTCAAATCATTGGTTTATTGTCCATACTAGTTTTAAGTCCAGGCCTGAATAATTAATGCATTAAGACACCTGTGTCTATGTCTGTTGCTCCGTAATGAGCCAGTAGGCATGGTCTAAATCTTGGTCCTAGTTCTTAGGTTTTTTTTTTTTGTTCTTTTATAGCTCTTTTATAGCTTAAACTCTTCCCTGTTTGCTTTATAATCCTCAAAGGTTTAAATTTTCTGTTGTTGTAACTGAGGGTGAACTCAAACCGCGCTCAAGCTATTTTCTAAAACTATTTTCTTGAATACATTTAATGGTTTGTAAGCTAAATGGGCTTTAAATGAATAAATATGCACATGCAGCTCTAAACTAGTCAGCAGAGAAAAAACAACATGTCAACATGTACAAATCATGTTTTGTAATAAAGTTAGGACAAAACAACCCACATATTCTTGGGGATGGTTTTTATTTTCTCATAGTAAAACACATGACTTTCATTTTGCCCTTCATGTGGAGTAGCGGGTCTGTCATTAAATATGGAATTTATCAATAAAAAAGTCGTATTGCACTCAGAAAAGCTCAGATTAAGTCATGTATGGCATATGCCGGTTTTCTAAAATACAATGCATGCATTTTAACAGTGGAGTGTGTAATACTGTGTAAAATGTGTTTAGGAGGATTTGATACAAGTTTCAAAAAAAGTGCAACTAAAGCACAATTAGTCTTATGCAATGGGCACCCCTGGCCAAATGACGTTTTTAAACTTGAGTAGATAATGAGCTGCTTGTGCCGGATATCTGTGAAATTTAATAAACCATTAACAGGTCAGGTATAGTTCAGGTATGAAGACATCTGAATCATCTTGAAAGGTGTCCAAGCTGTTTCACACACCTTGTTTCATCCTTTACCGTATTTTCCGGACTATAAAGCGCACCGGGTTATAAAGTGCATGAAATGAAACAAAACTCTTAAGTTCCGTCGGAAGCTCAGTTTGGTCTTTACCTGGCGCAGGGCGTCTTCTTGCTTCCTCCACTTCCGTATCATTGATTCGTTAATGTTGAATTCTCTCGCAGCTGCTCTATGACCATGTTGTACTGCGTGACTGATAGCGTTGAGTTTGAAATCTGCTTCGAATATAAATGAATGAAATGCACGTACCCTAAGCTGAGCACACTACCGTATTACTCCGCGATGCTGCGCACTACGGTTTCCGTAAGCTTTCGTACTTACCAAGGCCCGTGCTAAAACATTTGACAGATTTATGAGGGCCGTGTAACCATCTACAATCGGGTTCTAGGTCAGAAAGCACAACCAGAATTAATTCATACATTAGGCGCACCGCATTTAAAGGCGCACTGTCGATTTTGAGAAAAGTTAAAAGATTTTAAGAGCGCCTTATATTCCGAAAAAATACGGTAATTAATATTTGCAAAAAAAAAGTGTCAGGTGTAGGTTGGTATCCATTAGAAAATCAGCAATGGAGGTAAGTTGAGCAAAGGGGCCCAAACATTTGGATGGGACAGCATAATTCAAATATATTGATTAAATACATGATTATTGCTTATAAAGGTTTACTGAGCTCTATTGCAGTAAACCTTACAGTAAACACACACACACACACAGTCGTAAACTTTAGAGACACCAGTTGATTAGCGCATGTCTGTGGAATGTGTGAAGAAACCCATGAAGACAAAAAAGAAGAAATTAAAATAATACTTTTTAGTTTGACCCCACTTAGGCCTACTGCACAATTTCAAGCTCCCTTTCTCAGGAATTAATTCATTTGTGTAATCGGCCTCAGCTCTTGTTCAGTAAACCGAAAAAGAATCAAACTTTAAAAAATTGGCGCCTCAGGTTAAGCATTAAATGACTGTTTTTCCTCAGTGTTCATGATTTTAAGCTGCTGTTTTGCCTGTGCATTGGGGAAATACTGTGTGTGTGTATGAGCAGGTGAAGTGAGCTGCAGAGTTTCCCACGCTCCTTCTGTAAAAGAGGCCACGGCCAAACCATCTGTCTCACACTCTGTGTGTGTGTGTGTGTGTGTGTGTGTGTGTGTGTGTGTGTGTGTGTGAGAGTGAGACAGAGAGAGAGAAAGCGACTCGAGCAGCATTCCTGCACCTAATTACACACTGAAAAACTAACAGCAACACACACCATTTCTCTAAAGTTTGTCATTTCCATTGTTAGCCTATAGCCATGTTGAGGAGTGCATGTGAAAAGGCCTCTCTGTATTCTCTATGTACGAGCTCACCTTGGTATGCTTTGATGGACAACTATTGTATTAAGTTCAATAAAAAGTTAACTTATAAAAGTCTAATAAAAGACAAGATCTTTTACCAGCAGTAATGGGAACAAAATGAATAAAGTCTAAAATCAACCACAGAAACTGCAGAAATATAGATATTACGTATTATTATTTTATATTATTACATATATTAAAAAATACAGTGCAGCCTGTAGATACATCTCTCAGATAATCTTTCATTCGTCTTCGCATAATTATACAGAATAAGTAGTAATTGAAGGCATTTATGGTCAAACCTCAGTTTGTTGCAGTAAATTCATAAACTGAATAATATATTTATGTGATAAAGAATAATGTGATCTAAAAAAATGTTACATCATAGAATTAACCTTTTTTTTTATAGTATCATCCCCAAGAATTTACTTTCCCTTATTAAAATATATTAAGAAATGATAAATATATGGTATTATCCATTGATCTGTAATACAACAGGTATAAGGTGGATTAAGAAATAATCATAATAATAATAATAATAATAATAATAATAATACAATCTGCACAGAAATTACAGCAGTGTTTGAAATGTGGCAAACAAGAAAAATTTTTGCCCACTTACAAGTGCATGTCCCAATACTTTTGGCCATGTGGGGGGTGTGTCCCAGTAATTTTGGCTGTTTGTCAAGGAGAGTTCAAATACTTTTGGCTGTGTGTGTGTGTGTGGTGGGAGGAGGTTGCTAAGGTGCTGGAAGGTGGTTGCTAGGCGGTTGCTATGATGTCCCAGGTGGTTCCTAAGGTGTGCCAGGTGGTTGCTATGGTGTTGCTAGGTGTCCCAATGCTTTTGGTCATGTGTGGGGATGTGTCCCAATACTTTAGGCCCAGTAGTTTTGGCTGCCTGCTGGGACGTGTCCCAATACGTTTGGCTGTGTGTGGGGGCGTGTCCCAATACTTTTGCATGTTTCTGTATCAGTAGATGTAATAACAGGTCGCTGATTCTCAGTGAGTGCTCTGTCTTCATCGATTTCAGTTAGAATTAGAATTTTGTCAGATTTGAATCTGAATATTCCACCAATGTATTTCTATGGGAGATTTTTAATTTTTAAACTTAAATCTATTAAAAACGATAAATCGGATCGACTTGAAAAGTCATCTCACACCACACAGAGTGATTATCTACGTACCGGTGCTTGAACCGTGTCTGTATGTTCTAATGGCTCGAGCTGCATTAATCACAGAATTGTGTAAAAGAAGAAGAACCGCCAGTAAGTACAAGAGATAACAATATACAGTGTTTTTCAAGCACTGAATAATAATAGTAGTAGTAATAATAATAATAATAATAATAATAATAATAATCATCATCATCATCATAATAGATTGACAGTATAAATATATTATACATGTATATTTCAAATAAAAGTGCTAAATCATTTGTATTAAAACTTCACTTTGCAAACTATTGCATTTAAAATGTGAATATGTATACATGTCATATGTAATAATGTCATACATATTTACATATGATCTTATATTTAAACAGTAAATACTCTGGTTTGAATTTAGCTCTAATAATTATGATTTAGCTACAATAATCATAATCTATATATATATTTTTTTGCTTCAGCAACTCGATTTACTCAAAGAATACCTGAACAGATTGCTAACCCGAGACATATAACTGGATACATGGTCAATGCATACACATTTTTCCTAAATTTAAATTCCTGCAATATCTAAAATCCTAATCCCATTTTATTTACAGATGGTATGTGTACAGAAACAGTGAAAATCCTATTTATAACTTTACCTGTCGAACGAATATTAAGAACAGAAGACAAGAAAAATGTATACAAATGGATTTAATATGTAATAATTACATAGGATCTAAATGGAACAATATCTGGATGGGTTTCTGTGCATTTAAATACCTAAAAATGAAAGAAAACGTGTATGGTATATATGGCAGTAATGCTAATGTATAGTATTTCAATTTAAAAATGACAGACCAATTAATTTTAGGGTGGATGAGTATGAGATTTAAATATGGGCTGTATGTAAGAGCAGATATCTCTTAATTGACGTATCTACATTGCAATGGTATAATGCAGAAATAATAAATATAATTATATATTGACTTCACTAACCCAAATAACTGAACAGATCCCTTAGACATAAAATGTAAGAATAAAAAAAATGTCAAACTAATAAAAGACCATGACGTGTATTAAAAAGATGGAAATGTGTATTTTTTGAACCTGTAAATAACTGGATTTCACTGGATCTAATATTCCAGTGAACATCTGAACATCTTTATTTACTACATCTAACAACTGAGGTAAAAGAAAGCAAAAACAAGTCAGTGCTGAATCAAAATGCCTATGGTAAATAGCGTGGTCATGTGATCCGCACCCATCCTCTCACTGTCTTGTCTTTTCCCTCATATAAACCCCGTGCATGCTTTTGCACAGAGTGCCGGGTTCGACTGAGAGCATGAGAACCAATCGGGCTGAATAGCAGCAGCCTCATATTTGGTGAGTAACCATGGAAGCATCTGCGCTGTGCCCTCGCTCCGCTTACCTCTCTGCGCCCGTGGGTTGCTCCCTCACTGAAAAAAGGGCACGCCTCACTTTCTTCTTCCTGACCCGACTCGCCTTGTCCCTCTGAGGGGCCACTGCAGAGGGTCCCAGCGGTCTAGACGTGTATGGTCCACGGAGCAGCCTCGATGTAGCCTATCCGCTCGCTGAGTGCAGACCGAAGCAGGCGGACATAGCAGAGATGCCGATTTTGTACGGACCATTTTGGCCAGGGTGCCCGTTCCGCCATCGATCGGGTGAATATCGAACCTTCTGTTGGTGCATGTGTGAAATGGATAGCTTAGCAAGCATTTTTTAATCAAGCTTACGTTTGGGGCCAACACTCTCTCTCTCTTGCTCTCTCTGTGTCGCTCTCTCCCTCTGTGTCTCTCTCACATCTCTTTCTTCCTCTCTCATCTCTTTCTCGTACCCTCTCCCTCTCTCAAGGTCTGTACTTTGCTTTTGCGCTCATCCGTTTGGTCTCTGATTTGAATTCTTTTCATATTATATATACCGACATATGGGTCTTCTGACACTTGCTTTCTCACATTTGCTCCATTTCATGCTCTTCTATTAAGTAAAGTCAATAACACCATTAGTATTTCACTCCATCACAATAAACAGCCATTTAAACATGAAACATCTGTATTTGCACGTCCTTTCTCGGGTCAAACACACAGGCACAATGTATAATAAAAATCATTTGACCGTTTCTGAACTACGCAGCATAGAAGCGTTCTCCATCTCAGAATTATCCTGCACAAATCAGTGTAAATTCAGTGGGAATCCAAAAGCATAGCAAAAATGCATCCATTGGCTGGTAGTGATGTTTTTTTCCTCGACCCTGTTGCCATGCAAAATGTAGCAACTTTGGGGAAGAAACAAGAGATCAAGCATCAAGCCAAAATGAAGCTGTAAATGCTGTTTAATATGATCCACATTCAATCTGCTCCAGATTGCCTGGTCAAGTTTTATTTGTAAATTTTGAAATAATGGAGGTTTTTTGAATGAGGCTTTTTTCGAAGCAGACTTTCCAGTCACCACAGCAGTGTTTAGCTTTATAAAGGAGGCTGTGCAAAGGTAAAGGAATACCAAAGACAAAGCCCAAATAGACTGTCCACACTGCACGTTCACTTAAATCATTACATTTACACAATCATTTTAGTATTAAATCTTACATTTCACTGGCGTTTCCTATACCTAGTGTATCCAATTCCAAAATATGAAGAAAACAAATGCACCAATCTAAGCTCCTTGATTTAGAGAGGTGGACGTCGGATTGGTTCAGGCAGCCTTGGAGGAAACCGAAGCATCAGCACAGGCTGTGACGAGGGCAGGCAGACATGCAAGTGCAGCGTTTGTGTGTAGCCTAGATACAGCGACCAGCCACCATCTGCCTGCCTGCCTGCCTGAGAAATGCTCGACTTTACTCGCACGTGCAAAAGTCATTGTGGAAAGCACTGGATATGTCTTTCGAAACCCTTGATATATGGTTGCAAATTTGAAAAGCAATGTTTGTCTGGAATCACAGGGTATTTAGAGTTTTTCAAATCAGACTCGGTACCGAAAGAGAAATGGTGGCATGGTACCTTTTTGCAACGTTATGCTTTTTGTCTGGTATTTTGGAATTCGGTATCTGTGGCGCTCCCATCCTCATTCAGCCGATATAATGGTCATAAGGCATAAATGCCTTCCGTGTAAATGACACATGCCTATTAATTATATTTCTGCCTTAATCCTAGCTTTAACTGCACACGTCTACACTTGTATGCTGTTAGAGAAGACAGAACGCAAATCAGAACAATAAGATAAAAGCCATGCCTCCGACCATGTCAGTAGAAATATGCCATATCATATCATAAGTGTAAAATGTAATGGTTTAACCATAAAGCAGTATTTTGGACTTGCTGACCGGACTTAAATACGTCCTTCAGGATTTGCCCGAATGTGTGACTCAGAATAGAGCATAAAGCCAAAAGCAGGCGTAATTTTCTTGTGCGGCCAGGGTTGAGTCCACGCCATGCATTATTTATAGAGCCATCAGTAGATTAGGGAGAGGAGATCAACCCTGAGAAAGATAGCCTAATTCTCATTCTAGCACAACAACAAATAACTGCTGTCTTTAACACTCACACACACACACACAAAATATCTAAATTTGTCTTAAAACAAAATACAAACCTAAATAAAGCTACATGATGCTACTCTTAACTATGGTAATACACAGCTCTGGAAACAATTAAGACACCACTCCAGATCTTCTTAAAAATCAACATTTCTACATATATGGCAGCAATTCCAGTCCAGTATCCAGACACACACAGACACATTCTACTTAATGAGCTACTGATTAGGTGATCACCTGAACCAAACCTTATTTATTGAGGAAAACATGAAAGACACATGAAAGCTGAGATTGGATTAGTGATTTCTGAACTTTCCCAAGTTACAGTGTTATTCGTTGTCTCAAAGCAGCTTTATAATTTTATATATCTTCTATTATGAAATTCCAAAGCCCAAACTGAGCAAGTATATGGTGACAATGGAATGGAAAAACTCCCTAATAATAGTAAGGAAGAAACCTTGGGAGGACCGAAACTCCAAAAGTTATCCAACGTCCTCGTGTGACTTAGATGATATATGTAAGAACTGAACTAAGACATCTAATTAATAACTTTATAGTAATAGTTTAAATAAGCAGATGGTCAATAAATACTAAGAGGGAACATGTGTAAAGAAAATGCAATTATTAAAATAAAACAATAATATGTAGACTAATACATTGAAGATAGTGTAATATAATGAACAGTATAATAAAGTAGAGAATATAAAACTATAGCATTAATAGGGAGACAGTAGGGTAAATAAATAAAATATAGAATAATGTAGAAAATATGCAAGTCCAGTAAAGAGTCGCTGTAGGTTCTCGTGTCCTCAGCAAGATTTGTTGGCTTGCTTGGAAAACTGCTGGAGGATGGAGGGAGTTACTACCCTCGTATGTGGTCTAGGTATCGGTGCAAGTGCTGGAACTGATGATTGAATTATTATTATTAGTCAAGATCGAAACACTGAGTCATATTTATTTTGACAAGTTGTCTAGTTATGGTTGAATAAATATTTTTGTCATTGCTGCAAATACATATTTTTAGTTTGGAATTTGTCAGTAATTTATAGAATAAACCAAAAAAAGTTCCATTTCACTCAAACAGCTACAGTAGCTACAAATAGTAAAACCAGAGGAATTGATAATTTTAGAGTGGTCTCTTAATTGTTTCTAAATGTAGGTGATAAATTCCCATTTTTTCACGTCATTAAGGGGTGTAAAAAATCTGAAAATCAATGTTTTTGAACAGCGACTTTTTACCGGAATAGCTCTACAGTAATTTCAGTAACGATGTAGCTCAGTATTAGAGCCATGTATCACAGCAGTCGTCTTGGAGGGTGCGATTTCACCCCTTATAAAAACAACCGTGCGCTTTATATGGGTTAATGTAACAATAAAGGTTTGCTTTTAACAATAGCCATTGTTGCAAAGTAGCCAAGTCCACACCCCAAATGAGCAGCCAGAGTCAACAGTGGCAAGAAAAAAACTCCCTAAAACACATAACGAAGAAACCCTGATGGGCTGAACCCATTCTAATAATATAAGCTTACATCTTGGGTCTGTTTTGTAGTCGGTTCGAGTGCCGGAGCTTTTTGGATGCAGCCTGCTGTTTCTTATACAAACAAGTAAACCACCTGAAGGGTCTCGGAGTCCTTGGATCACAATGAGAAGCTTCTCTGTGCTAACAAAGCACCTTTGTATGTGTGCCGGGTTGAGAACTTTTAAATGCCCCCAATCTACATGATACATCTTGTTAATAAATCAGCAAACAAAGGGCGCTAACTATTTACTCGACACACGTCTTGTGTGGCCTTTTTTTTAAATACAGCCGCAATTATTTAAACGATCAAGTGGGGATAAGTCTTTAACAATGAGATGTCAAATATGAAATATGATTCAAAGGCAGATAGGAACGAGGAGGGGTAGGAGCATAGTATCCAGAGGTTACATTGATTGGGACGAAATAAAAGGAATGCCTGCTGAATGAAAGAGCTACTGTATTCGACCGATATTTGTGTGTGTAGGAATGTGCTTATTTTTTATTTCCAATCCACCACTTCTGAGGCATCTTATGTTACGGCTGTATAGAAGATATTGCGCAATACGTTGCCCCTGCGTTTCATCACGTTTTGTCGCTCTGGCTGTGGATTGCACTGTAATATTCTCAGCCATTTGTTAAATAGTAGCTAATCCTGTCAAAATAGATTTGTATTTATGGTGTTTAGTACAAATTATATACCACTGTATTAATGGTATTTGTTTAGCAAACATTTCTTTACATTAGCCTGGGGAACAGCTCCAATTCCCTGCTAAAAAACAAACCAGCATGTGTTGTGTTTTGGACCCCCAGTTCCTCACAAGCTAGAGTTGGATGAAGCAGGTATGAAAATGAATGAGCTAATGCCAGATTAATGTCTGTTCCCTGCTGTTTGTTGCTTTTTTATTTAGAATATCAAGCTGTAAGCAAACTTGGATATGACATTTAATCATTCATTTTCGTACCATATGCTTCACCCAGCTTAAGGAGCTGGGGCCTAACCTAACTAACAGCAGCTCTAGACAGGGTACCAATCCATGACAGGGCACAATCCATGGCAAACTCACTCGCACGGGGACACTTTATAGACACCAATTGACCTAACACATGTCTGTGGAAGGAGTATCCAGAGAAATCCAATGCAGACAGGGAGAACATGCAAACCCCACGAAATCGTCATGCTCTTTGGCCCTAATAGATATGTCTCACACACACACCATATAGAAGCACTCTGTAGTTCTACCATTACATACTGTAGTCCATCTTTCTCTACAGACTTTGTTAGTCCCTTTCACTCTGCTCTCTAATGGTCAGGACCCTGAGTGGTGGGTGGTGGACCCTTCTCAGCACTGCAGTGACACCGATGTGGTGTGTTAGGGTGTGTTTTACTGGTACCAATGGATCAGACAGCAGTGCTGCTGGAGTTTTTATATACGGTGATCACTCACTGAGCACTCTGTTAGACATACCGACCTTATTGCTCATTAGTCATCCTCTAATCATTAATCAGTACTCACAGGACCTACAGGATGCTGGTGGCTGGACATTTAGTGGATTATTTTCGGTCCAGCAGTGACACTGAGGTATTTAAAGACTCCAGTAGCAATGCTGTGAACATCAGGGTCACTGCAGAGCTGAGAAGGATCCACCACCCATATAGTACCTGATCTGTGGTGGTCTTGCGGGGGTCCTGACCATTAGAGAACAGAGTAAAGGTGACTAACAAAGTATGTAGAGAAAGAGATGGACTACAGTCTGTAATTGTAGAACCACAAAGTATATATATTTGACTGTGTAAGGAGGTAATAACTTCAGGCTCCTGCACATGGCGTTACATGAGGACGATCGGGCTAAAAATCATTGTGAGGTATGCGATGGGATTCATAAATTGAGAAGAGGTGGTACAATGCAGTGAATGTCTGATTTGACGTGTGGAAAATGGGCATAAAGCAGATGTTAAATGGCAACATGGAATGACAAGGCCATAGTGTGAAGAAAGTAGCTGAATTTGGAGGTGTATCGAAGTGTAAGGTCATATGGTTCTACCAGCAGTGGCAAAAATCCCAGTCTACAGGTCATTCTCATCAGGATTGTGGCCGAAATCTGAAAGCATTAGGGATTTTTCAGTCACAGCTGATTAATTCCAAAGACTGTGGTAGCCTAGCGGTTAAGGTACTGGACTATGGACCACAAGGTCCAGGGTTCAAATCCCACCTCTGCCAAGCTGCCACTGTTGGGTCCTTGAGCAAGGCCCTTAACCCACAATTGCTTGGATCATAAGACTGTATCAATTGTAAGTCGCTCTGGATAAGGGCGTCTGCTAAATGCTGTAAATGTAAATGTATATTTATGTATATAAATTGTTTTGTATAAAATGGGAAGAAAGGGTATATTTAATACACTGACGTGCAGGTTTATTAGGTATCTATATAATATAGTAACTATTTTACAAACTAACTGTTAACTTCACTTTAGTGGGCTGTATTCTATATAAATATAACTTTTTAAATACAAATTACAAAATTGTAAATTGCGAAAATATGTATATGTGTATATATATATATATATATATATATATATATATATATATATTCGCAATTTACAATTTTGTAATATATATATATATATATATATATATATATATATATATATATATATATATATATATATATATATATATATATATATATATTATATATATATATATATATATATATATAACACACCTTGAGATTACTCAGAGTTCCTGATTTTATTACGTATTCTCTATATCTGGTAACTTCTTATTACTCTCTGTATTCTGTTATCAATCAGCACTTTAAAGCAATACAGTTTTCTGCTCTAGATTCCATACATCCCAAAGCTTTTATTATGTTTTTAATTATTTAGAGCAAGGAAATGAAAGAATATAACCCCCCGAAATTTGTCAATAGGAAACAGAACTCTTACTGTCATCCATTTATTACCGGCGTCTTGCTCTCTCTCTTTAATGAAGCACATGTGTCCTGTGACCCTGACACACTTTCCCTTGGCCTCGCTTCCCTGGACCACTCACACCCTGATCTCCCATCAGCCGCAGACAGACAGCACCATGCGCTTAGACAATAGAAACAAAGAACTCCAGGGACTTTTCCAACCAGGACATCACAAGCATGCTCAGTGGTGAGGGACCAGGACTGTGATTGGAAACAAGTGAATTGGACTGTCTCTAGTACACAAAGCAAGGTGTGTGAGACGCAGAGGGTTAGGGTTCAAGATCCCAAATAAAGAGTATTCGTTTGTGAAGAGTGATTGTGTTGGTGAAATACAAAAAAATGCAAATATGGTGACGACAAAAATGGTTTAAATGAGGTTTTGTTTGAATTAACCGTTCCTGATGGTGATATTAAGTTGAGTTACAGCAAAGCTGAATATTATACAATGAAATGCAATGCAAAAACTGACAAATAAAAGATTTGCGTTACGATAAAAAGCATTACTACCATAGAATATTGGTCTTCTGTAACTACTACTTTTTATTACAGCCTTTTTCACTTACGCTGAAGAGACCTGCTACAAATCAATGCTTCTAAACATTCTGGCAAATACACAAATCAAAAGAAAAGCATCAGATTCGAACCCCATTGTGCCCCATTGTGCTGGCTCTGTCCCGGCGGCACATGAGCGAGCACACTCGAGGAGCATGACATCAGCTCGTCATCTATTCAAGGCTTCCAGTAGGGATTCAGCTCTGACCCAGAGGAAATGGATTCAACTGAAACTCTAGCTCTGTGTTTTCTCTCTTGCTATTTCTGCCAAGTATTGATAGAGGTGGACCGGTTTAAGAGATCATGGTCTTTATTTTACTCAGCTCTTCTTACAGGCTCTGCTGCACTGACACTACACACACAATTTAACCCCGTGATCACATCACAGCAAAGTCTGTGTGTATGTATATGTGTGTGTGTATATATATATATATATATATATATATATATATATATATATATATATATATATATATAATGGAAATGAATATATAATATATACTGAGTTTATATTTATCAGTTACAGTATCACTTCAGGTACAGTACTTGTACAATTTAACTAAAACCATGCAAAAAAAAAAAAGTCTTACTCCAAAGTGGGGACACATGTTGATTGATTTGCTAAATTAAAATAAGTGGGTCCAATCTTTTACAATTATGTTTACATTTAAGGCCGTTAGAAGACACCCTTCATCCAGAGTGGCTTACAAAAGCAATATTGCATTATACAATCTAAGCAATTGACTTTTTAAGTCCTTTCTGAATGACCCAACAGCGAAACCCTTGCGTTGCTGGGATTTGACCCTCAATCTTCAGGTCCAGTAGCCCCAATGATCAAGATAGGACCTGATGTAAATAATTAGAGGTGGAAAGTAACTAATTACATTTACTCACGTTACAGTAATTAAGTAGTTTTTGAGTGTACAAGTTTTTTCAATTTGTAATTTTACGTTGTTTTGTTTGAAGTATTGTACTTCGCTACATTTTACCTTTCACTCACATATTTACTGAGTAAAAAAAAATTAAACGAATAACGAAAAAAAAAGTGCCCCGAAGACGACGCCAGTGAACGATGTGCAGGAGACGACTAAAATCACCAGAAAGATGGGCAAGTCAGACACCAGGTCTGCAGTTTGAACTTGAAGGAAATGAAGTGAATCCCTGTTCATATTTAAAGCCATTTTGCCTTTATGCTTTATTATAGACCTTCAGTTGTTGTATTGCTTGAAAATAATTGTTTAAAAACAATAAAATGGCGCATTATACCTCCCTACGTTTGTATAGGTCGTTTGTCGACATGTTTTATGTTGCATTTTATTTTATGTTGCAATTGAATTTGTAAAGGTACTTTAATTAAAAACAACTAGTTAAGATATTTTAATCCCCTTGTCCTTTTTGCATTGCTCAGCAGAGACCAGCCTCCCACTGTTAAAGTGACTTTTACTCTGACTGAATTTTATATGAGCAACTTTTTACTTTTATGTGAGTAGACTTGTACTTAAGTAAATTTTCATCAGAGTACTTTAACTTGAGTAGAATATTTTAGTACTCTTTCCACCTCTGTAAATAATACTGCTGAATTATAAAAAATAGGCATGAATGCATTCTATTTACACACGGCTATTTACAAGAAAGAAAATATTTATTTAGCGTCACAAAGAAGCAAGCTAAAGGCAATACAAAGTGTGTTAAATACCGAATAATGAAATCATTTGACGGCACTAATAAAGCAGTTTTCTGATCATTATTTTTCTGATATAAGAGTACTGAAGCTGTACAAAGCTTTCTTAACTTTGCAAGTACTTTCTGTTAAGTATAAAGCAGACTTATTCCTTTAGCACTTTTTCCAGTTATAGCTTTGCAACATTCTATAACCTAGACCCCAAACTGAGCAAGCCTAGGGCAACAGTGGCAAGGAAAATCTCCCGAAACTTTTAAGGAAGAAACCTTGTGAAGATTTCCTTGGAAGCCTAGATGATATATGTCAGAAAGTCTATGTAGAAAGCATAGTTTTGGAAATGGAAACCCAGTCCTTATACGTGATTATTAAAGAAATCCACAAATGCTTGGCATGCCTAAAATGACACATTTTGTCACAATGACTACCACCATTCAAACGCCTGTGTGCTAGGCCGCTTATCAGTGGCTTATCGGTGTCCTGCGGATCCTCCCCTATGACCTTGGTGATCTTCACACCATGTTGACATACTTTTCGAAAGATTCTGAACTGATCTAAAGGGACTGCTTCATGCACAGAAGGAAACTGTCGTCCTTCACTGAGCCAGTCTTTGTTTCTTCAGGGTGCCGCTCAGACTTCTCTGACTGCAACCTAACAGGCATTTCTCGTCATATATCCTAAACGTTAACACTGTAAAACTTCTCTTTATATTTAAATAGTTAACTGGCAGCAGCTTTGCTGTATTTTTTTACATTTACCAGTCGTCAGTGTTAGCAACTGTACATTCCGGCCTGGTTTTTTTTATATTCCAGTAATGAGTCTGCATTGATCTGGGTGATCTAGATCTAATTATTTTATGGCATTTGAGCACAAAGCATATCCTTCTCATATTATTATGCACAGGCCCTCATAACCACACTAGTAACCACCTGACAACCACACAGCATGTATCGGACAAAAAGACCGAGCGGTCTCGAGTGTTGTGGTTTTCATTCAAACTGTTGCTAAATGTAAGAATATGTGCATTCGAACTATTCTTTTCGACTGCCACTTCACTTCTTTGCACCTCTGCCCACAGCAAGAGAACTTGCAGCTGTCTCAACAGCACTCAATAAAAAAGGCCATACTGTAATTCCTCATAACGCCAGTCTTTCGGCACCTCTATGTATAGACATCTCAAATAACATTAACCAAACAGTGTAGAAATGAGGAACTGTGTTTGCCTACTGACAATAAAGCTCCAAACCAGAGCCTTCAGCCTGAATGAACATAATAGCGGAACAAGGCGCACGTTTCCTGTGGAGATCAATGAGGCACTGACGACACGCTGACAAACTGCATGCATTTGTCAAGTCACTTCCCCAAACATCTGCTCTAGGAGGTTAGATAAACTTTGAATTTTCCATGGTTTCCGTCAGCATGACACATTCATTAGCAGCGTCAGCCAAGATCAGCTCGTTTGAGCAAGGTCCTCTGAGGATTTGGTTTAATTAAAATAGTTTCGGTACTTTTAGAAGGACTAGATATTCATTAAAAGAACTATGTATAAAGAGGAGTACGTTTAACTGGATTATATTGGATTTTTCCTGCTCAGGGTTGTGTCTGTCTATCTAAGAGAACACAGGGCACAGATGTGAACCTGCCCTGGACAGGCCACCAGTCCATCGTGGGGCTTACAGGTGAAATGATATCGCTTATTTAATGTTCAGATAACTTTATTTCAAGCAGTTTTACAACTACAGGGCATTAATCTTATTATATGTACCTTAAGATAAACAGATGCAAAACTTAATGAATGCGCTGTATTATATTCGTTAGCATTTGTTTTTGGACAGTATTAAAATCAAACATTTTTAACATTGTGGTACGGATTTCTTCTCTGCCGAACGTTCAAACATTTTTATGATTTCACGAATGATCTAGAAGTTAATAATGTATTTTCCCAGCACAATAAATCTGAAAGCACATTCTTAAAACTTTATAGTCAACTTTATTGCCGTCCCAAGTAATCCAGATTTTCATCATTAGAAATGTAATGGAAGGCATCTCTTTTACCGAAATCTTCGAAACATTTCTCTGTTGATTGCTGACCTACATTTTTTCAGACTTGTAACACAAAGGGATTCAAATATGCTTATTAAATATCTGATCTGATATTGCTGAAGGTTTTCCAGTTTCTTTGCCAGCAGATTGTTGTGACTGGAACTTTAGTGCTTCTACACAATCCAAACCCCTCGGAGAGTTCACTCAGTTTGTCCACATTATACACACCGTCCAAGGTTAAACGCTCCAATTCAGCCTAGACCATTTAATATACTGTGAATAGACGAACTTCAATTGAAGTCCCGTTGAAAAAAAGTAGGAGAGCCTTTGAAATTTTAAGTTTAACTGTTGAGAACTGAGTAAAGGCAGTGCTTGTATGACTAGAAATGAAGTGCAGCAGATCAAGCATTATGCCGGCTAAAATCGAAGTGTTTTGGAGGGGGAAAAGGCAGCTTTAAATACTTTCCAAGAGTGTAATTTGGTGGAGACGATTTAATCAGAGTACAATTGTTAAAAGTGATCGATTGGGCCAAGAGATGTGTTCAAAAATTGCACTTCTTCAATAAAGGCAAAAAACATTTTCACTTGAAAGGATGAGACGTGTGTGGAATTAAAAACATGATTCCAAAATTTAATAATGACCTCTTTTAGTGAGAAATGTCCATAGCCTTATAAGACAGACTAGAAAATGAGTCTTTAAACATTCTGCTCCGAAGTCAGAAATGATGCCGTAGCACTGACTGAATTTTTATAGTATAATTAGTAAATGCTGTATATATATCATCTTTTTATTGATTTGCTCCAACTTTGTCGAACATTCCTAAGGACTATAGAAACTTCACCTCTCCTAAGAGTCCTACATCACATTTAAAGTCAACATGCGACGCACATTTCCAATTTTCCAACAAAAAAGTAGTAATCGATATTTTAAAGCTGGCAGATGCAAAAAAAAGTCCTCAACTGTTGCTGCCACTCTGAGCTCGTGTGAAAGTGTAAAACAAAGCTGTCTTACTCCAGCAGATAAGGCAGGAAAGAGTGTTTACAGAGCACAGAAAGACAGCTGGGACAGGAGCTTGTTAATCAAATAACCCATGTTCCAAAACCGACGAACGCGGAAACATGCGCGGACCGTCTGTTATCGCAGCTTTGTGTGGGGACGTGTACGCCTGGAGCGCCTCTCATTGCACTCTTGGCTTTGGGTTAGTGGAACGGCTGAGTAAACAGAGGGCACGTTTGCACTTACCTTCGCTCTGACTGAGAATAGGCATCCTGTATCTTCCCAAGTTTGACTTGTCGCTCTCGGTAGGACGCAGCGGTGGGAAACCGACGTCCCTGCTTTCCTCCTGCATGGCAAGGGCCGCACCAGAAGACATGTGGTCCTTCTGTCCATCCACAAGGGTAATGGTGAAAGTACCGGCTTCAGCGATGTACAGCCGTACTGCTTCCCTCTGCTCTTCTCCAATGAGATTCCTTAAGCCCCTACCACATGATACGGGTCAAAAAAAGAAAGCCAGTGAGCGAGGAGAAAAGAGATCCAGCTGGTGAGCAGAGCATAGAATCCACCTGAGGTCCAGGTCTGGATTTTCAGCTCTGCTGTTGTCACGGTTTATGGAAGCAGCCGAGCAGAGCGAGAGGGAGGGGGGTGTGATGCGGGGAAAGTGCGCATAATCCCTGCCCTGCAGAAACTTCCTCCCTCTTGAACAAGAGGCGCAGCCCCTCAGCCCGTTGCTGGAATGCAAAGGCCAGGATCCCGGAGGCCCAGTCAGATGAGGTCTGAGCTGCTACGCTGTGAGCAGGGGCTTGGAGTCAACGAGGGCGTGTGTGTGTCTGTGTGTGTCTGTGTGTGTGTGTGTGTGTGTGTGTGTGTGTGTGTGAGAGAGACTGTCTATATGTGATTCACAGATTTAGTGTTTGAGAACAGCCTGGGCATCAGCAAGCTATGGATTGAGATAGTCCTCAGATTTTGAGAAACGTCTTAGTCATGTCTTCTTTATATGTACAACAATGGTTCCAATGTTTATCGATTTCTTTTCATTTTTGATATCTTATGGAGGACTAAGGACTTTCTCAGATTTCTAGAAATCCAATAACAAACACCAAAATTGTAGCCTTGCAATAAAGTAACGGAGTTGAATGTATACCATTAATATGTATATATGCACAGAAAAGCAAGGAGCAAAATAATAAATCAAACAAGCTCATGAACGTTTCAACATTTAGTCCTATTGAAAAGCTGTATTTCCAAAAGCTGAGAATGAATAAATAACCTCCTAAAACTTCCTTTTCTGCATCTCCAACCACATATTGTCAAAGTAAACAGTATATCAAAGTACCTCATATCAACAGGACGGTTTGTATTTTGACATACTATTTATTGTACTAAGTTAATCATGACCTTATTCATTGGTACTCAAGTACAGAAAATCACAAACCATCATCTTAGCGTCCCAGAATTGGGTTAAGCAGGTATGAAAATGAATGAATGAACGAACTTTGTAGTTTCTCCTCGAATAACAGCAAAATCAATTGGAAAGATAAACAAGACCTCATTCTAAAAACTACAGTAACCTCTCGTGCCTCCCTTTGAGTTTTAGCTGAGATGAACTCGAACATATCTCACCCATTCCCAGTTTCTTTTTTTAATGTTAGATACTTCTACAATAAATACAATTCATCAAACGTCTGCTCTAGGCGGTTAGATAAACTTTGAATGGTCCATGGTGTCCATCAGCATGACACATTCATTAGTACCGTCAGCCAAGATCAGCTCGTTTGAGCAAGGTCCTCTGAGGTTTGGTATAATTAAAATAGTTGTAGTGCTTTTTCAGAAGATCTAAAAGAATGGACTAGATTTTCATCAAATGAACGATTTATAAAGAGGAGTACGTTTAACTGGATTATATTGGATTTTTGTTTTATCATGTTTTAGCGTTGTGAACCCGCCCTGGACAGGACATCAGTCCATCGTGGGGCTTACAGATAATAATGTCGCTTATTTAATGTTCAGGTAAATTTATTTCCAGCAACTTTACAGCTACAGAGCATTAATCTTCTTATATGTACCTTTTAGATAAACAGATGCAAAATCGAATTAATACTCTGTGTTATATTCATCAGCATTTGCTTTTAGAAAGTATTTAAGCAAATATATTTAATATTTGTGGTGTGGATTTATTCACGGCTGAATGTCGACCCACATTTTTGTGCGTTTGTGAATCTAGAAGTTATTAAAATGTGTTTTTCCAGCACAGTAAATCTGAAAACACATTCTTAAAACTTTATAGTCAATTAGTACATCATTAGAAATTTAATGACAAGGATTTTTCCTAGAAATATTTCTCTGTTGAATCTTGACAATCCAAATATGTTTATTAAATATCCGATACTGCTGAAGGTTTTCCAGTTTCCTTGCTGGAATCACAAGAATTTTAGTGGTTTTAATCAAACCAGACCCCAAGAGAGGTCCATTTATAACTTGTAAAGTATAACAATAACTATAATTTAAAATGAATACTATAATTTATCAAATAATGGCGATGCTAGGCTGTTATTTTGGCTCTGCACTCCCCACTTTTTACGCTTGGCATTAGCACTTATGTTCATATCCCAGGCTGGGCCGAGAAACTTCTCAAGATAAACTAGGTTTTGGCTCATTTAAAATCATTCCAAATGTAGTTGTCTCCTTTTTGTCCATTTCTATTTCTTCGAATGAATTTTAGGAGAAATGTCTGTGACACAGTTGATATGCAAATGATACCTAAATAAAGATCTTGGGTTTCCTTTATGTTAGACTGACAACAGAAGGCAAAACTAAACTTTACTTAAACGTACGTAAGTAAATGTGTTTAAATAATAAAAAGTATCAAACATTTACCAAGTGTGTTTTTAACAAATGTAATTCAAGCATGTCAGCATATATACTTTTTAAATGCAAGTTCACATGTATTTAGGAACACATGTATTTGATTTGTGTTATAACTGTAAGGTGACACGGAGTGCAAATGAAATGTCACAAGTGTGTTTATAAAGAATCTACTATACCCTCTGAAAATATCCATTTCTAATGATAATTTAAAAAAGCCTAACAAACCTGAAGCTGACTAGAAGAGGACGTAAGTCAAACTGCATTAACCTGCAAGCTGCAGGTTTTAAAAAGCAGCTATGTTATAGCCTAACCACTGGAAAATGTTGTTAAACTAAAGTAAACAAATCAAAGTGGTACTTGTAGATTTGTAGGCTTGTAGTTGCATTTTCATAGAACATTTGTCATGCAAATCAGCTGCATGTTCTAGATTTTACTACCAAAATGTTGCTGAAGTAAAGCTGGGCCATCTGTGGTTCACTAGTTTCCTGGGTTATATCACAAAGGTTATTTGCTGCTGTTCTTGTTGTTTTTGCCAAATTACTACATCAGTTTCACAAGAAAACCTTTGCTGGTGATGATTGGGCTTTGCATTCTCATTCGCAGCCTTCAAGCTGGATTTTACTGGATGCAGGACATAAACGTAACATCAAATAGCACTTACTAGAATGGAATTGCTAACATCTGCATGTTTAACCCTTTTTAAACACGTTTCTTACATCGGATACGGCCGTTTTCTCAAACTTCCAATGCTGCATGCACAAGCCCTACAGCAAGAGGTGCCTCCATACAGGTGTGACTACCAGCCACCTCATTTCACTGACAAGCGATTGACTTCATCAGGGGAAAATGAGAATGCAAGAGCAACTGACATTGCTCCCCATGTCCAACCTTTACTGGTGCCTCTGAGTGAGTATGGGTTACTGTAGCAGTGATCCCACATCCTGCTGACAAACATAGCTTGCCAGCAAAGCTAACAGTGAATCAGCACCCTTCATCCTGAATGTATTAATCAAACTCTGCACTTATTTTTCTGCCAGTCAAGACTCAAGGATACCTTGAAGCGCCATTCCTGAAGACAAAAGGGACGCCAAGCATCAAGACTCTCCGTACTGGCACTCGGGAGGAAGATTTAACTTCCCTTGGAGTCCTTTATTCTCTTCAAGATCCCTCTCTTCATCCAACTTGTTTGCCTACATCAATTCCTAACAGGACTTTACTTTTCATATGGTGCTGGCATGAGGCAATGCCAAGCAAACAGAACACAAAGCACTTTTGTACTCTCAATAAGGGTGTCTGCTAAATGCTGTAGGTAACCTCAGATCAATCCACCAAGGATTTAGACTCTGGAATTGTGCTTACACATAACTCTGCCCATTAAATTAAAATGCACGTGAAAGGGTTTATGGATCCACATCATCATCGACTTGGGGTCTGCATTGAATCAGAGGAAATTCTTGGTAACTATTGCTGTGCTTTTTGAGGAAGTTGAACTTGCATCACACGGCTCTGCACCAGAAGCAAACGGCTCTGGATGACACAGATGACATCTATGGTAAAAGGTGACAGTGAATACTCTCCTTAGACTTTCACAACCAGCATTCACATGCACTTTTTATGCTGAAGCACGGCCGAACAGAGGAACTCTCGATCATATGATCAGGAGACTTCCTGGCTGTCTTATGGTAATCACAAGCTGAGTACAACTGCCAGGAAGAACGAGCAAGAAGAGCAAATATATGACAGTGCTTAAAGAATACTTATTACAGTATCGATTTTGGATAAGGATTTGCAAACAAAATAGTGGGGTCATTAATGAAAATCTATTTGACAAGGAATGTAGGAAAATCGAACAAGTGATACAACACAAAACAAGTCATAGATTTGAATCTGTTAGCAGGATCAAATGGCACATGGATTAAATTACCTAAGTAGAATAATACATTAACATCAAACAATTCATATATTTTAATTATTTATTATTTGAATAATTTAACCGGCTTCCCCTAACTCAGGCGCAAGCATATTTTATGTCATTTTATGTGGACCCCAACCTGGCTCTAAGAAATGTATATCAAAATGAATACTTTAATTAATGAATTACATTATTATTTAAAATGTACAGCTCTGGGGAAAAAATGAGAGCAATCCAAATTTTCTTCAAATCAACATATCTTCATGTATGGCAGTAATTCCATTCCAGTATCTCCTCATTCTGCTAAATCAGCTACTGATTAGGTGATCACCTGAACCATGAGGACACATGAAAGCTGCGACTGAAATATTGATTCCTGAACTTGTTTTCTCTGTATTATTATTTGTATTATTGATCAAGCTCTGAAAACACTGCAGCTCCAGTTGTCATTTATAGCAAATGCTCTCGTCATCGCTGCAATAAAGATTTTTAGCTGGAATATGCCAGTAATTTATAGATTAAAACAAAAATGTTTTATTTCACTCAAACGCGTGAAGTACCCCCAAATAATAAAACCATAGAAAATGAAATTTGCAGTGGTCTCTTAATAATAGTAAAAGTAAACAAATAGTAGAACAGCTCTAAATATTACACAGCTCTATGTATTATATATTATACAGCTCTATGTAATATATATTATACAGCTCTATGTATTATAAAGCTCTAAATATTATACAGCTCTATGTATTATAAAGCTCTATGTATTATATATTATACAACTCTATGTATTAAATATTATATAGCTCTATGTATTATATATTATACAGCTCTATGTATTATAAAGCTCTAAATATTATACAGCTCTATGTATTATAAAGCTCTAAATATTATACAGCTCTATGTATTATAAAGCTCTATGTATTATATATTATACAACTCTATGTATTAAATATTATATAGCTCTATGTATTATATATTATACAGCTCTATGTATTATAAAGCTCTAAATATTATAACAGCTCTATGTAATTATAAAGCTCTAAATATTATACAGCTCTATGTATTATAAAGCTCTATGTATTATATATTTATACAACTCTATGTATTAAATATTATACAACTGTGTGTATGTATTATATATTTATACAGCTCTATGTATTATAAAGCTCTAAATATTATACAGCTCTATGTATTATAAAGCTCTAAATATTATACAGCTCTATGTATTTATGAAAGCTCTATGTAATTATATATTATACAACTCTATGTATTAAATATTATACAGCTCTATGTATATATATTACCAGCTCTATGTATTATAAAGCTCTAAAATAGTACACAGCTCTAGTGATTATAAAGCTCTATATATATACAGCTCTATGTAATTATAAAGCTCTATGTATTATATATTATTACAACTCTATGTATTAAATATTATACAGCTCTATGTATTATATATTATACAGCTCTATGTATTATACAGCTCTAAATATTACACAGCTCTATGTATTATAAAGCTCTAAATAATTATACAGCTCTATGTATTATACAGCTCTATGTATTATATATTATACAACTCTATGTATTAAATAATATTTTTTTCAGCTCTGTGTATTATAAAGCTGTAAATATTATACAGCTCTATGTATTAAATATTATACAGCTCTATGTATTATATATTATACAGCTCTATGTATTATAATACAGCTCTAAATATTATACGCTCTATGTAATTAAAAAGCTCTAAATATTATACAGCTCTATGTATTATAAAGCTCTATGTATTATATATTATACAACTCTATGTATTATATATATTATACAACTCTATGTATTAAATATTATACAGCTCTATGTATTATATATTATACAGCTCTATGTATTATACAGCTCTAAATATTACACAGCTCTATGTATTATAAAGCTCTAAATATTATACAGCTCTATGTATTATATATTATACAACTCTATGTATTAAATATTATACAGCTCTATGTATTAAATATTATACAGCTCTGTGTATTAAAAAGCTGTAAATATTATACAGCTCTATGTATTAAATATTATACAGATCTATGTATTATATATTATACAGATCTATGTATTATATATTATACAGATCTATGTATTATACAGCTCTATGAATTAAATATTATACAGATCTATGAATTAAATATTATACAGATCTATGTATTATATATTATACAGATCTATGTATTATAAAGCTCTAAATATTATACAGCTCTATGTATTATATAGCTCTATGTATTATATATTATACAGCTCTATATATTATAAATATATAAAATGAAATACATAGTGAAAATTAAACAACAAAAACAGATTTTTTCTTTGAAAGAAAAATAAACACATACATGAAATAATATTTGTCCTAAAAAAATGTACAGCATGTATGTGTGCTGCTAGCATATTCAGCCAAAGAACTCACTTATATTTTGTTTCTAGTTTGTTAATGACAAAGATTAAAAAAAAACCCACTAGAATTAAAATGGAAGCTAACATACCTAAAACTAATATATGTCTAAAAAAAATCCAATGCGTTAGATACAAACAACCAAACTAATAATGAAAACTAAACTACAGTAATAAGTTCAGGTGGCTCATTAGTAAGAGCCCGGTGTTGGAAGTGGCAGTTCTTCAGAGCCAGGGTTCAGATCTCCAATGGGGCTTGCAACGTTAAGGTTGGTTGGTTCGTGTACGGAACCTGCCATGGGCTAGTGCCCAGTAAATTCCAGGTTAGGCTCCTGACCTTACCCTGCATTCTGGATAATTACAATGGGGGTAAAACAGGAAGAATTGCTTTGCTTTGCTTAAATTTCAGTTGCAAATGTCAAACCATATAACAATATGAATCCATTTTAAAAATAACACTGCGTCTGACAATACCCACATTGAAGGCTATTTTACTACTGACCTTACTACTAAAAACACACTAATATAATATAATATAATATAATATAATATACAGGATGCCATTTCATCACAGAGCATCACACTTTCATTTATGAATAGGGAAAAAGAAACATTTGTTTACATTTATATTTAAAGTAAATTCAGTCACAGTTTTATAGGGTCTTATTTTAAAGGGTCTATATTGTAAGGGTCTATATCTTATTTATAGGGTCTATATTTTAAAGTTCAGTAATTTTCAGCCAAAAACAGTTCAATATTTTATTTGTTCTCCGAACATTCTGACAGCTGTTATAAAATATATGAACAGAAAAAAAGTTCAAGAAAATACAAGAAAGGAGGGTTCATTCTAGCTAACCCTCCAAAAACCAATCAGTCAGTATATAAGTCAGGGAGGTTTCCTTCCATCAGAGACTCTGCTGGCATGTCAATCAGTGTTCGGTGCTTGACTTTGTACACTCTGAAGGAGAGGTCTTGTTTAATTGCTGAGATCCAGGTGTGCAAGTTTCAACAAAAAACAGGATCCTTAAAAAGCTATTTGTAAATAAAAAATAAAGCAAAACACTTCATAATTAACCACTGAATAAAACAAAACTGGAGGGTGTAGGTAGAAGTAAAAAGCCAAGAGATTCGTTTTTGTAGGAATTTAGATTTGGTTTGACTGTACATGGCAATAAATCTATTCATTAAGGAATTTAATTAAGCATTTAATACATTTAAAATTGGAGGTATTTGGGGTGGATTCACTTGTGAAAAGTTATTGTTTCCGACCATACAATAAGTCTTGTATTCAGAACAAACTTGAGCAAAAGCCTGTTTTCAATCAGCATGTGGTGGAGTCTTGTTGTGTAGCAGCTGGTCTGGTTTGAAATCCGAGCCCGGGACCACACAAACAACCCGTTGGCGCACCGCAGCAATGCTCAGCACTTCGATCAGCATTTAGCTTGTCTTCGCCATGCCCTTTTCCAGTATTATTCAGGAAACTAATCAGACTCTGACGAGAGAGCCTGTGCTCGGGCCCCAGAATAGGCTCCATTAGGTCTCCATTTAAACTACAGCACTTTAGCAAAGATGGGTATGAAGGAGTGATGGAGCAAGTTCTTACTCCACCCATGTAAAGACGCTGTGGAAAATTTGCATTGCACTGCATAGGTGAGCAATGAGATTAAGAAGTAGTCAGCTGTCATTAAGTGTGATCAGTGCCTGATATTTGTCGTGTAAGAACCCGTTGCTTCAACCCAGCATTTTAGCAGCTGAGGGTTGGGTGACTAAACATAGGATCAACAAACCTATTGATGTTTATTAAGCAATGGGACCGAGCAGGAGAACGAGTACACACACCATTGGATTACAGCACTGCTTGGTTGATTCTGCCATACTTTGTTGGCATAATTAGCCTGTAACATTATGTTCTCCTGTTTGAAATGGTTGGGAAAGTTTTTACCCGTCTTTCAAAGCCTAATTTGTTCAGTTTTGGCCAGTCAAATTTTAAATAAACCTAATATCATTTGTCAGACACTGCACGTGCATTGCTGGTAATATAAACCAAGAACCTGGAACCCTTGATTCGAACTACAAAACTACAAAGTATGCATTATCACTTCCCTTACCTCAGCATTATACCTTAAAGCAGCTATTTTTTCCTCATCATGAAACCACCCATGTGCCTACCTCTGAGGGAAACGGTTCTGGCTAGGGATTTGGCGTGGAATTATAGGGGACTGGACTCTGTGGGTGGCTAAGTTTGGCTGAAGTTACCAAGAGCATTGCTTATGGTATGAAACTATTTTTGTGTTTTGGTGACATGTTTGGACATACTTGTGATTGTTTAGTGTAACTATGTTTGGTTCTGGCTCCCTTTATTCAAACAAATAAGGCTGCTCCGGTTTATGCTAGCACTTTGTCTTCTGATGTTTGGTGCTAACAAACACTGTCCCGGTAAAAGACTACAAAGTATAGGAAGCATTGCTGCATTTGTTACAAATTACTGCCGAATCGTCATGTTGTTGTAACACAACTATATACACTCACTGATCATTTTATTAGGTACACCTCCTTGTTTCTGTCCATTTGATGTTACCGTATAGAAGCACTTTGTAGTTCTACAATTACAGACTGTAGTCCATCTGTTTCTCTACATACTTTGTCCCCTTTACTCTGTTCTCTGGTGGTCAGGACCCCCACAGGACCAGCACAGATCAGGTCCTGTTTGTTTGGTGGATCATTCTCAGCACTGCACTGACTGGTACAAGTGGATCCAGCAGTGCTGCTGGAGTTTTTATACACTGAGTTCACTCATTATGCACTCTATTATCATCTGCCATATTGCCCCACCGTGTAGATATAAAGTCAGAGACCAGCCTACAGGATGCTGGTGGCTGGACATTTTTGGTTGGTGGACTATTTTCATTTTCAGCCCAGCAGTGACACTGAGGTGTTTAAAAACTCCAGCAGCACTGCTGTATCCGACACACTAACACACCACCACCACGTCAGTGTCACTGCAGTGCTGAGAATGATCCACCACCCAAATAGTACCTGATCTGTGGGGGTCCTGACCATTAGAGAACAGAGTAAAGGGCATGAACAAAGTATGTGGAGAAACAGATGGACTACAGTCTGTCATTGTAGAACTACAAAGTGCTTCTATATGGTAAGTGGAACTGATCAAACAGACAGTGAGGGTAGAATCAAGATGGCGTACCAAGGAGGGTCCATGCTTAGGTTATCCCATGAAACAGTCTTGTGTCCTAACCTAACATTTGATGGTTAGCCAGTATTTGACATTATTATTGAACTCTTTAGACATTAGCAAGCTAGGTATCAGCGCTGTTCCACTACAGAACATGCGAGCTAGCCAGATGGTATTATTTACCTCAAACTGGGTTTTATAGCGTGGTGGTGATGTTTCTTATTATTTGAATCCAGTTTCTAGATCTGGAATTGGGTATCGAACTTTGTGTGGGAAGCAAAAATCTTTTCTCACCATTGAACTGTGCCTGTCTCAGAAGGAATGAGTTTTGGCTAAAAATCTGGCGTGGGATTAAAGTGGCCTGGACTCTGAGCCTGGGTAAGTTTGGCTGAGGTTAGCAGGAACTTTGCTTATGGTATGAAACTGCTTACCAGTTCCTGAGATTTGGTGACATGTTTATGCATACTCTGGGACTGTTTAGTGGAACCATGTGTGTTTTTTGGCGTAATTCATTTAAACACATAAAGCATTGCCACTACCCCGGTTTATGCTAACGCTTTGTCTTCTGATTTTTGGTACTAACAAACATGGTCCTGGTAAAACTGAGGGCAGAACTTTGAATGAATGGTAAAAGTACATAGGGGGATAAACCTGACTTGATTTTTGACTTTATTTACATGACAGTAGCATAAAAAGATGGCTGTGTTAATGATAGTGTTTATGGTTAAGTCCGGACAATGAGCATTTCAGTTGTAAAATGTTTTCCTTTAAGAAATATTCTAGCTAACATTAGCCATACTCTTACATCCTTACAATCCCTCAATACAAAATACAAAAATGTCAGCCTTGTCTACCATGTACTAGGTCAAGTTATTAGTATAAGAAGATGGCAACTTCTGCAGGTAACAACATTAAACACGACACATTTCTTTTCTGGACATTTCAAAGCAGCTGGACAAAATGCATTGTGCCTTTTTCCACCTTATACAGTTCAAACTTTCTAACTGTAGCTACCAGTCCAGACGAAGGTGTTCCAGTGGTTTCAGCTATAACATCATCATCACTGTGGTATGGAGTCTGTAAATGTTTTGATAAAGTTAACCAACAACCTGATTTAACAGCATCAGGAATGTCTACAACAAAGAGAAAAGTATGCAGACACCCTTTCTAATTAGTGATCCGTGTTATTTCAGCCAAACTAGTGATATGAAGCATTCAGGTATGGGATCTCCATAAACAAACTGGGGCAGTAGAAGGGGTTGTACTGAACAACTCTCAGAGGTTTCTATCTTACAAAGGTCGCTTTCTCAACTTTCTGCCCTGTCCTCCTAAAACATGTCCAAGTACAAGTCCAAAAACTTTAGTTACTGTACTTAAAGTGTTTTTGTATTGGTATTTGTACTTTACTTGGGCGGCACGGTGGTTGGCATTACTGTGGCCTTACAGTGAGAAGATCCTGGGTTCGACCCCAGCTGGAGCGCTTTGGGTCCTTTCTGTGTGGAGACATGTTAATGTCCTCCCCGTGTCCGTGTGGGTTTACTCTGGGTACTCCAGTTTAAACAGTCTAAAGACTGGCCCTAGTGTGTGAGTGTGTGTGCCCTACAATGGATTGGCACCCTGTCTGGGGTTGTTCCTGCCTTGTGCCCTGTGCTGCCGGCTAGGCACTGGCTTTCCTGCGACCCTTTCCAGGACTAAACGGATAAGAAAGTGAATGAATGAATGATGATTGTTTCTGTAACCTAACAGTTTTCACATTTACATTTCAAAAGACAAAACTATTTATATTTTTAAAACAGGCTTGTTTTTAGGTTTTATCTACTTATTTTTCTTTTTTATTTAGGCAATTCTATTCAGGCACCTGATGAAGCAGAAACCTTGCAGAAACTTGACGCACTGCAACTGGCAACCCTAAATGTTTTGTAACTTGGCATGTGCTGTGCTTCACTATTTTGGAGTTGCTCTTAAGAAGCAGGTACACCTTTACAGGCATTTATATGATACATCGATGAGAGATCATGTAGATACTCAGATGACTCAGAATTTCAGAGAATACAACAAGTACAGTGGGGTAAAAAAGTATTTAGTCAGCCACTGATTGTGCAAGTTCTCCTACTTAGAAAGATGAGAGAGGTCTGTAATTTTCATCATGGGTACACTTCAACAGACAAAATGAGAAAAAAAAATCCAGGAAATCACATTGTAGGATTTTTAAAGAATTTCATTGTAAATTATGGTGGAAAATAAGTATTTGGTCACCCACAAACAAGCAAGATTTCTGGCTCTCACAGACCTGTAACTTCTTTAAGAAGCTCTTCCACTCGTTACCTGTATTAATGGCACCTGTCCATCCTCTCTCATCTTTCTAAGTAGGAGAACTTGCACAATCAGTGGCTGACTAAATACTTTTTTACCCCACTGTATGCCCAAGGATAAATATCATGATTACTGAATATTGCCATGCCACAGTAATGAGTGATTTAGCAGGACTGATAAAAAGAACAAGCATTTTGTATATTTTGGTTCTTCTTGTCTGAAAATGTTTTTTTTCTGTTGTTGCTGTGGATAGCTAAATATGATGACGTCATTTGTATGATCTCTGCATTTACATTTACAGCATTTAGCAGACGCCCTTATCCAGAGCGACTTACAATTGGTACAGTCTTACAATCCAAGCAATTGTGGGTTAAGGGCCTTGCTCAAGGACCCAACAGTGGCAGCTTGGCAGAGGTGGGATCTGAACCCTGGACCTTCTGGTCCAGAGTCCAGTACCTTACCCACTAGGCTACCACAGTCCCCTCTGCAGGTGACTCATGTAGTTATAGTACAAACCCTCAATAAAGGACATTTCGTAGCATGTACGTTTATACTTCTACTACTTGAGTAAAATATATTCGCCATACTTCAAATACTTCAGTATTTTTGAATCAGGCTAGTAGTATTTATTAAGTAAAGAACTTCTACCCCCTCTGACAGTCATGTTCCAAAATCCAGTGGATCTCGGAAAAGTGAAAGCTGTTGTAGCAGCAAAGGAGGGACAAACATCATACTAATACCTGTGTTTACAGATGTAAATTTTGCACATCCGCAAACTTTTGGCTGTACAGTATGGACTGTGAGAAAGCCTGCAGTCCTGAAATAACCAGTCTATGAGCTCTGTGACTCAGTTCACATGCAGTTATGCAGTGAGGAGCATTATATAAGATGTTATTCAAATGACAGTGTCTGCTGCTCACCAACCCTGTGCAAAAATCCTGACACAAATGACAGGCCATCAGCCTCACTTTCTGTCCTCTGAAGGGCAGAACAATTACTCCGTTCCCACAAGCCGCTCTGTAAATGCTAATTATGCAGATAGAACCGGGCTATGGGTTGTTTGGGGATTTCCGATAATGATAATGATGTGATGTGTATTTAAATGATACAAATCATATGCTATGGGCTTTAGAGTCAGCAAACTTCAACCGAATTAAACAAGTGTGGAAGATTTTGAGGCAGCAAGAATGATGTACATTTCCTTCGGTTGCATCAGAGACTTGCAGAATCTATACCGAGGCACACTGAAGCTGCCCTGGTGACTCAGGGTAACCCACCTTCCTTCAATTCATCACGCACTATACACAGTCGGATCAGAATATCATGACCACCCTTTGTTTCTATACGTATTATCGATTATATCAGTTCTGCTCACCATATAGAAGCACTTTGTAGTTCTACAATTACAGACTGTAGTCCATTTGTTTCTCCACATACTTTTAGTCTCCTTTATTCTGTTCTCTAATGGTCAGGACCCCCACAGGACCGTCACTGATCAGGTACTATTTGGGTGTTGGATCATTGGTGGTGTGGTGTGTTAGTGTGTGTTGTGCTGGTATGAGTGGATCAGACACAGCAGTGCTGCTGGAGTTTTTAAACACTGTGTTCATCCCCACCCAGACACAGTCCACCTTGAGATGTGAAGTTGGTTTCTGGTTGGTGGACTGCTCTCAGCCCAGCAGTGACACTGAGGTGTTTAAAAACTCCAGCAACATGAAAGTTTTGGCAGCCCTGTTGAACTTGGATGTTTTTTTTAATTTTCCAAATGAAATGAAGTTAAACTATAATCAACTACTTTCAGTTAAGTTCCGAGATCTTCTGACAAACAGTAGTGGATCATCTGGTAAGGTGCCCAAACTTTTGACCACCGAATGCAGCCATTACATTTTGTAAGTGTATGTAACTTTAAAGTTTGTTCCTGTAAGCATATCTTCTCCTTTAGAAAGATGCACAAAAGATGTTATACTGTACTTCTAATGATAAAAAATACACTGGGAATGAACGTTAGATATATTCAGTACGTGTTCTCATTTGACCATATGATGCTGCAGCTTTAACCTTTATCTTATTGTCCAGAAGAATTTATCCGTATCAGTGCGGTGTGATTATGTTAACACTGTGCTATTCTGTTAGCCGTCCCAAGATGTCTAGACAGTCAGACAATAAAGGATTTCACAATAGTCATGACTAGTGCAGAGTAAAGGTTTTCAGGAGCAGCCAAGTTGAACCAGTAGGCTCTGTCTTTGTAGACCATCAGAAAGTTATAAGAACAGATCTAAGCAGTTACATGAAGCTCTAGAATTCAGTTTGGTTTACGTACGATAGTTCACACGATATGATGCAATCAAAAATGGTGTGTAATTTATGACCGCAAGTAACGATAATGGTCCTGTTCCGTCAGAGGCATATCTAAACCATTTCCATAAACCATAAAAGAAAAACCCTTCTAATCCATTGTGTTTTCCTGTCTTTCTCCATCGTTTTTGGTTGACAGATCAAAGTTTTAACATTACTATGAATAAGCTCTAGGCTAACAACACCGGGCAATTTAGATCTCTTCCTTCATGGATCTGTTAGCTAATATTCCAAAGCCTATTGTTGCACGTGAATAAGACGGGCCTCAAAAAGAAAAGGCATTGTGATAACACAAAGCGTTCCCTCTATAGCCACAGGCCTAATCTCCTCGCCTGATACGGTATTAATAACCTTTTAATTAAAGCTCAGAGCGAGTCTGAACAAGGACTAAGCTGCTTCATGCTGGGGGAAGAAGAAGAAGGAATACGTGCCATCATAGTGGGTCTGCGATGCCAAGTAAAAGCTTTTGCTTCTCAAAAACCAAAAAAGTCAGATAGTGCAGTGTTCCAGCCATGCAGACAAAGGATCGTTTAGATATAGAAGTTTTTAGTAGACTGACATGGTGAGGCTGTTTTAAAACCTTCTTTTATTAGCCATGAGCAGGTCTTTTGCGTCAGACTGTGCATGTGAAACAATAAAATAAATAATGCATCTTTAGAAGTGCTTCAATCACTAAAATGTTTGCTACTAATTTCTGACAAGATGTGGGACAACTGACATGAAGATACTTTTATTTTGGTGTGCTTTTTAAATGAGAGAAGCAGGGAGCTGCGTCCTAAAAAACAGCCCAAGTGAGCTTTGTAGTCCAGTGACAAGAAAAGGTCCTCTGAGGGCTAAAATGGCTGCAGATCAAAGCAAACACATCAGTTAAAGAGAAATAACTTTAGCATTTAAAAAAGGGAATTTGAACCCCAAATAAAAAAACCCCAATCAAAAAAAGTTGGATTGGTGTGGAAAATGCAATTTTATTTCAGTATGAATTCAGGATACTTCATATTTTGTCTGGTCAGCTTTATTTCCCCTATGACGGCCTGTGCTGCCCGCTAGGCACCAGCTTTCCCACGACCCTGGCTAGGATTAAGCGGATAAGAAAATGAATGAATGAACGAACTTCATTTCATTTGTTAATAAAAATCCATTCCTGCATTTCAGGCCTAAAACCTTTCCAAGTAAAGTTGGGGCGGGGGCAATTTAGGGCTAGTATTGAGGTAAAAAACTAAATAATGATGTGATTTCAAGCAGGTGATGACAACAGTTGGTTATAATTTGGTACAAAGCAGTATCCATGAAAGGCTGAGTCTTTGAGGAGAAAAGATGGGCAGAGGATCTCCAGTTTCTTAACAGATGTGTGAGAAAATTATTGAAATGTTTAAAATAATGTTTCCCGAAAAAGGATTGGAAAGAATTTACATATTGCAGTCCTAGCTTTTTTCTGATTTGGCTTGTTTTGCAATTTTCTTTAAAAAAAAAATGCATGGACGTCCCTGGAAAAGATGTCATGTTGAAGGCAGCATATGTTGATCTAAAAATGTACTTTTCTGCATTAATGCTGCTATTACAGATATGTAAATTGCCTTTGTCAAGGGCACTGACCCAACCCCATAGCATCAAAGAGCCTGGCTTTTGGTTTTGTAGCTCTTTGTAACCCTTTAGAATTTTCTATAATTATGCATAAATATGACCTCATCATATTTTTCCTAAAAGCAGATAAAGAGAACCCAGTTAAACAAATGAGACAAAAATATTATACTTGGTCATTTATTTATTGAGGAAAATGATCCAATATTACATATTAGTGAGTGGCAAAAGTATGTGAACCTCTAGGATTAGCAGTTAATTTGAAGGTGAAATTAGTCAGGTGTTTACAATCAATGGGATGCCAATCAGGTGTGAGTGGGCACCCTGTTTTATTTAAAGAACAGGGATCTACAAAGTCTGCTCTTCACAACACGTTTGTGGAAGTGTATCATGGCACGAACAAAAGATTTCTGAGGATGTCGGAAAAAGAGTTGTTGATGCTCATCAGGCTGGAAAAGGTTACAAAACCATCTCTAAAGAGTTTGGGCTCCACCAATCCACAGTCAGACAGATTGTGTACAGATGGGGGAAATTCAAGAACATTGTTACCCTCCCCAGGAGTGGTACTCCCACACCAGATACTGAAAGCAAAGGTTCACATACTTTTCCCACTCACTAATATGTAATATTGGATCATTTCCCTCAATAAATGAATGACCAAGTATAATATTCTTGTCTCATTTGTTTAACTGGGTTCTGTTTATCTACTTTTAGGACTTGTGTGAAAATCTGATGATGTTTTAGCTCATATTTATGCAGAAAGGTATTAAAATTCTAAAGGGTTCACAAACTTTCAAGCACCACTGTGTGTGTGTGTGTGTGTGTGTGTGTGTGTGTGTGTGTGTGTGTGTGTGTGTGTGTACATATATAAAATCTTATGGAAAACCTGCCCAGAACAGTTATAGCTTCAATGGTGGGCCGACATCATATTAAACCCTATGGATTAAGAATGGGATGTCACTCAAGTTCATAGGCGTGTGAAGGCAGACGAGCGAATACTTTTGGCTATATATATGTATATATATATATACACTCACCGATCAGTGCTGTTCTAGTTTTTAGACACATATAACTTATTTCTCCACTTTATAAATGTGAAGTCAGAGACAGCAGCTCATCTATTGTTGTGTAGTTTGTATTAATCATCATCCAATCCTCATCAGTGCTCACAGGATGCTGGTGGCTGGACATTTTTGGTTGGTGGACTATTTTAAGTCCAGCAGTGATGCCGAGGTTTTTTTTTTTTTAGTTACTGCTGTGTCTGGTCCACTTGTACCAGTTCAACACACAGACTAACACACTTAACACATTAACTTATCTATTTAAGAAATTGTACAATAAACCACAGTGCTGCATGAACATAAGGCAGCTGAACAATGGTAGTAAGATGGAGAGAAGCCGATATCAATACTAACAAGACAATAATAAAAATCCAAAATGGCGGAACAGGACAGGATGTGTGCTAAGGCAGTTGAAAGAACTGGGTAAGGCAAGCTGCTCGTCTCTCTTCAGCTAGTGTCTGGCATGCAGGGGTCATGACCTGATGATGAATCGGTTCAATCAGCTACCGGCTGGGATGGTTTGGGGGTGGGGTTGGTTTGGGAGCGCCTTTGATGTTGCATGGTCAGTCAAGCAGCTCACAGAAGAGATTCCTTGTGTTTGTTGAACAGGTCGAACGGGGGTAAGGGAAGCCTAGTACAGGTCAAGAGCACCATTTCATTTTTCCCCTTCACTGAATCCACACTCCTTTTTAGCCTCGTGGCACTCCTGCAGCTTCAGCTCACATCTGGACCTCCTTTCGTCCACATTTGTTAGACTCCCCCTGCTTAGTTCGGTTTGAATAACACATTATGATACCAAGTCCTAATGAATATCAAAGGAGTAATTATTGAATTATTTTGTTAATAACTGTAGTTGTGTTATAATTATTTTCTTAGTTATAAATCATTTGTGGTTACACAGCACTAACAGTAATAATTATGCTCCTTAATACTGGTCACCATTATTTATCGCAATCTTTTACATTTATTTATAATTAATAGTTCTAGAAAGTTGTCATTTGTTTAACAGTGTATACAAATAGTGAATTATGATACGACTGTGTAAGACTACTTATATAATATTATAAATAATACCAAAACATGTAGCTAAATCCTTACTTTTATTTACTTTTTACATTATAAGTTGACAATATTTCCTTTTTAAGCATTAATAATCGTTCTCGTTTTAACGTTGTATTTGAGATTTATAAACTATTTTAATATTTTCATTATACTATTACGTATGACATTTATTGAATATAACAATGCAGAAATAATGTGTATATATACTTTTTTAAATGCCGATAACTGCATTTCTCTTACTTGGCCATGAGAGGCCACCGCACTTATGGGCTGTGTCCAAAATATTCCTCCAGTCACTATTAATATTATTCATACTGTAAATAGCACTACTAGCCTACAGAGAGCAGAATCATTACAGCAGATTGCATTGCATAAACACACAAGGGTCCAGGGTAACTGTGCGGTTTGACAACTTGCCTGGCAAATAACAGCTTGTACGCTGTTTCTAATCAAAATACCTTATGAAATGAATACTGCTGCAGTTCGAACGCCTCCATATCCCTCCAGTTCAGCTGCAGTTAGTGGTTACTACAAAACTGTTTTACATCCCCAAATCAGAAACATTTGGGACAGTATGGAAAATGCATAGAAAACACAGATTAAAACACACAGAATTTCTCACATTTGCTTTGACTCTTATCAAATTGCAGACAGTGTATACAAGATATTTTGTTCTTTTTCAGGTCAACTTAATTTCATTTGTTAATATACATCCATACATCCATTTCAGGTCTGGAACACATTCCAAAAAAGCTGCCACACATTCTCTATTGGGGACAGGTCAGGACTGTAGGTAGACCAGTCCGCTACCCGTATCCACTTCGTCCACAGCCATACCTTTGTAATGTGTGCAGCGTGTGGTTTTGCATTGTCTTATTAAATGCATGGACGTCCCTGGAAAAGATGTCACTTTGAAGGCAGGTTATGTTTCTCTACAATCTCAATGTACTTTTCTGCATTAATGCTGTCATCACATGTTAGGGATCACTCCTTGGCCGCGTTTGAAGGCGTGGTTGTGTTTCGTTCAGCTCAGGTCCACCCGGTCCCATGCCAGGGCCTTTAGCGCCGCCCAGCCCGGTTTGTGGACAGGCCGCGCCCACCAGCTCCGAAAGGGAGCATTCGGCGCCCCCTAGTTCCGAACCTGGGCTCGCCGCGCATCTTCGCTTCGCACCTGGGCAGTTAGACCCCATGCCAGAGCATTTAGCGCCCCCTAGCCCTGTACCTCAGCCCCGTATCAGAGCAGTTAAGCTCCATGGTGAGGCATTTAGCACCGCCTAGCCCCGTACAGGAGCTCAATGCACCTGTCAGCCCCGTGTTTGAGCCGCCTGGCTCCACAGTGAGGCATTTGGTGCCCCTTAGCCCTGTACCTGGGCCCGCCGCGCACGTCAGTCTCGTGTCAGAGCTATTAAGCTCCATGGTGAGGCATTTAGCGTCGCCCAGCCCCGTACAGGAGCCCATTGCGCCTCCAAGCCACTCGTCTGAGCGTGTAAGCTCCACGCTTGGGCATGTTGCGCACCGGGCGTTGCCGCCGACCCCTGCGCCTCGGTCTAGACCGATTCCTGCGCTGAGATCGATGGTCCCGATCCCCGCGCCTCGGTCTAGACCACTTCCTGTTGTCAGGAAAATATCTTGTGTGTTAATACACTTATTGACAAAAAATAAATAAATAACGCACCAAGAAGTAGTTGTTGGGATCGAATGACACTTTGTGTATGAATATAATAATGATATATGTAAGTGATTACAAAATTAGAACGGAAAAGATTATTGGGGAGAACTGTACAATTGAAGGACGCTCTATTTACCCTGTTAGGCCGCCTCTATTCTGGATACAAGATGAGATACAGTTGGGCATTGGAGGCAAACAGATTCCATATGGTATCCGGTGGGACATTAGCTCACAGATATTGCAGCTGGGCCTGTAGGTCCTGCACACTCGCAAGTTGGCAAAGCTGGTGTCCCCGCTGGTCCTATAAATGCTTGACTGGCCAGGCCAAGAAAGCATTGCAATCTGGCAGAGGCATTCCTGGGAAACCCTTGCAGTATGTGGGCAATCATTATCCTGCTGAAAAATGCCAGTTAGAAGCCCTGCCATGAGATGCAACACGTGGCCGCAAAACGTCCTGCACATATCGCTGAGCTATTAGTGTCCCTCGTATCACTACTAGGGGTGACCAGCTGTCATGTGCGATGTCTCCTCAGATCATCACACCAGCAGTTGGGGCAGTGTGTCACTCCGCAGCAAATGCAGGACTGAGCTGCTCAACCCAGGCCTCCAAACTCGAACTGTTGTCGGATCCCAAACAGAAAATGGATTCGTCACTAAAGGTGATAGGGTTCCAGAAACTGTGGGAGCTGCTCGTGCTTGTTGGGGGATCAAACGGTCCTCTCTACTGGTGGTCTGTCTGGGCTGTCTGGAGCCTGTTGGCTGTGTGTGCCCCCAGAGAACCCCTGCTCCCAACACCTTCTAACTGCTAAGTCAGAATGGCCTAGATGGCAAGCAATTTGTCATGACGACACTCTTCACTGAGTCAGTGATCTCTCACTAATAGGTACACTACCCTAAAGTAGCCTCTGCGAGCCTTTTTATAGAGCAATGGAGGAAGCACTTTCACACCCTCTTGTGGCAAGACCGTGTCCACAGACCACACCTGTAATTATTTACATATCAGCCTGAGACGCAACTGCATGACACTTCTGCTTTATTTTTTTGTCAATGAATAAATAATGTCACATAAAACCTATCACTGGCTTATGCCGGCTTGGGTTGATGAATATGGCTCGTCTTTAAAAGTTAAAAGTTATAGTAGTTTATTATCTTGTTGAAAAAAAGCATCACATCAATCACAAAAACTACAAAACTGCAGGCGAGTACATGGCACATTTGTACTTGGTATCTCCAGACAGAACTGAGCTGCCTAAGAAGATCCAGCAGTGAGCCAGTTCTTACAATCTGGACTGAAACAGATCTGTTCATTTTGCTGTAACCTGATGCACAAACGAGAAAACCTGTGTACTGTTGATACCTATCTCTATCGCTGAACGTTACTCTCTCTATTCCCAGTGCCTCTCGACGCTACATGCTTTCCAGTGCTGGATATTGACAGTGCATTAAGTGGCTGAGAGTAATGGACGAGATTTGGACGGGCTCCAGAACAGAGCACTTTTAGAGGGGTGAATTGAGGACAACGCGAATCATTCCTCAGAGCTCTGTTTACATTCACGCCACACCTGCTTCCTCCACTGAGCTCAGGGTATCTTACACACACACACACACACACACACACCACTCCCTATCTCGACCCTTAGGAGATTGCAGAGACCTTTCTGCAAGCAAGGCAATCTTTTGTGAAGCTCGCATGAGACCCTATTTAAAGCGAACCATAAATCTGTAATGAAATAAAACCATAAATAAATAAAATATAGTATATTTATGATTCATCTGGCAGACCTGCAAAGCTGATTTTCAATTTTCCATCGCTAATGAGCATTTGCAGCGCCTCAGTGCAGAATGACATAACAGCATAGCCCAGCATGAACTGAAAATAACAGACCAGGCACGAATATTATAGCATAGATTAAATGGACATAAAGCACTGGAGTGATTTCATGTTCGTTTTGTAATAGAACATCTGGAAAAAAACAGCAGAGGAGCACGTTTTATGTTCTGCAAATACCTGCATTGAGATTGTGCTTCTCAAACACTGAGTGTGTTTACATGTGCTTAATAATCCAATAACTGCAGAAAATCTAATTTTGTCAGTAATCGGTAAACGAGAAAACATGCCCTTGAGTAATCACATTATGGGAAAGCTCCAGGTTTACATGACTCAGGCAGTAATTGGATTTCTACTTTGCAACCAGCCAATAATCAAATCAAATTCTTCATTTTCTCGAGTATATACTGTGTTTCAGAGTCTACACAAAATGTTCGATATTCGTTTTGCTGCCTTTAATTCCATCACACGTTTAATTCCGGGGTTGCCAGAACCAGCCAGAAAAAACACCACTAAAGTCAATGGAAAAGGAACCCAAATAAAGCCATGTCTTTAGAATATGCTGACCTGGCAACCATGGGGGAAGGTTTGCGCACATGCGCAGACTGGAAACACCGATTATAATCGGTAACTGTTATGCTTGCTATGAGTAATGAGATTACTGGAATAAAATCCAGCTCATCTTATTGTATAAGGGAGCACCATTAGGCCATCTGATATTCGTGATGTTTTATTACATCTAAAAAACAGTAAAACGTCTTATTTACTACAGAAACACCTGCACTGATGATGAGCTACTCATAATTACCATGGTTCTCATAAGTACCAGGGTTCATTATCAAAATACTGTAAACATGCTTTATTTTTTAAATTTAGTTTCTAATACAATGTCTAAGTAAGAGCAGAGAAATACATTCTATGACTGATTTATAACTAAGACAACATCTTAAACTCTGACTCTGACCATGGAGTGCATCAGGGTTTGCTATTAGGCCCTCTAAAAATGTTATAATGCTACCGGTATCTAGACTGAACATCTTAATCTTACTGTCCACACAAGTATCAACATTAGGCCATCTGAAAATGCTTATCTGTTATGAGTTTAATATTATAGCTGAAAGACTAGTCATAAGAACTACAAAAAAAAAAAAACAACAACAAGATTGAGCAACTCAAATTTTCTCTTACCTCTCTCTGAGCATGGGGATCATCAGGGTGAGGTCCTCTAAAAGGACTGATTTATAATACTAATCTGTATAATATTTATTAATATCCCCATAATATTAACCAAATGAATCTGAAAAAGTCAAACGAGGCATACAAGCTACGACAAAAAAAACCTACACTAAGATTAAGCTACTGATTCTCTGACTCTTGCCCCATGATGGACTGGCACACTTTTTTTGCACCATGACAAAAATCTGCAGTGACATGGAGCTACTCAGAATTCTCTTATGCTATTCATCAGGCTAATGCTACATCTAAAATGAGCATTGGAATATATTTATTAAACTACAAAAATCACTGTTAGATTGAGCTACATAATCTTTAACCCTGAAATCAGGAATTGCTACTGGGGCGCCTAAAAAGGCTGTTTATTTACATGTAATTTATCTACATGAGGCAGGCTGTTTTCGCAGTTGCCCAGCACACCCCGTTTATAGAGGACACGTCCACCTGCGAGCATAAAACTTGATCTCTTAATAAAACATGATGACTCTATTAAAACAGCACATAAACTCTGTTTGAACACCACACCAAAACTGGCTGATAATTGGCTTCACATTTCAGTTGTTTTCAATCACATCAGCCAGTGTTAAATTAATACGCTCTATGCTTTGCTTCGTTTCCAAACTACAATACGAGTTCATGGGTGCACGGAGAATTGGACTGTTCTGTACGGCTCAAAGAAAATGCTATTAACCCTAACCTCACAGAGCTCCATTATGCCCTGCAGGTAAAATAAATCTGAAAAGGAAATCAAGCACTGAACAGATGATCCATTTGGCAGATATGCAAAATACAGAGCTTAATAATACATTGCAAATGTGACTTTGAGATGCCTAAATGCAGAATATCTATTCTGATTGAAATGACGCCCAGCCTGGGTGCATCAAGGACTGCTTTAAGGGCCAATATAAACACTTCTTATTTGCTTTATGTGATCCATATAAATGAAGGTAAACATTTGTTCGGTGTTAAAAATGCACACATTTTTTGAGAAGGGTGGAGTTTTCGGCTCATGTTTGTAAGCAAGGAAATGTTCTGCAAGGCTCATATGAGGCTATTAAACCAAACCATAGCAGTCTCCGTGAAATCTGGTGATTAAATAAATCCATAAAGTAAATTAAGCGCTGAATATATGTGATCCATTTGGCAGATATGCAAAGTCGAGTTTAGCAATTTCCCACTGCTAATGTGTCTCTGCACTAGCTAAATTCAGAATATCTATCACAACACAGAAACCAACCCTATAATGTTTGTAAGTAATTTCAGGAAAATTTACTGATTTTAAAGAGTGATAGAATTAAAAAAAAATATATAGTACTGCGCAAAAGTCTTAGGCCACCATTAGATCTGTTGTTTTAGCAATGATATAATGACCATATACAACATTGTAGACGACTGAACAAAACATCCATCACTCCACAAGGCCATATTCTTGTGGTAGCCTAGCCTACTGGGCTAAGGATCTAAGGTTCAGGGTTCAAATCCCACCTCTGCCAAGCTGCCACTGTTGCGTCCTTGTGCAAGTTCCTTAAACCAAAATTGCTTGGATTGTATCAGTTGTAAGCTGCTCTGGATAAGGGTGTCTGCTAAATGACATAAATGTCAAATGTATTACATAGTTATATATAGAGAAATAATTATTTCTCTCTCTCTCTCTCTCTCTCTATATATATATATATATATATATATATATATATATATATATATAAAAAATACACACAGACAGAACTGGAACTCAGTCCTATACTGGGACTGTTACCCTTGACACAGACATGAACAGGAACTCTTGCCTGATGGTATGGCGAGATAAGCCGGGAACTTCTGCCTGATGGAACTGGGACAGTCTTGCCCTTAAGTGAGGC
Organism: Ancistrus triradiatus; assembly: GCA_025084515.1. Classification (NCBI taxonomy): domain Eukaryota; kingdom Metazoa; phylum Chordata; class Actinopteri; order Siluriformes; family Loricariidae; genus Ancistrus; species Ancistrus triradiatus. The sequence continues at coordinate 372,112 of JAJAGP010000020.1, forward strand.
AGCATCTCAAAGAAACTTCTGACCAACTTCACCTAGCCAGAAGTAGAAAATGAAACAGAATGGCTCAGTTGGTAGAACACTGGTTCCTATGTTGAACCTCCCTGGTTTGTTTCTTGCCACTGGAGTGTGGTGCCCCTCAAAGAGTGCAGGAGTGAGCCCACTTTATCTCCAGTAGGTTCCATAGTTGCTTCCCTTCTGGGTTCAGTCCCAGCATTCCTTGAATTCAGGTATGAAAACCTCCCTATGAAAAAGCTGTGGTCGTGCCAGTAATCGCTTGGGTTTTTTCTTTCAGTAGACTATTCAATAAATGACATGATACTCAATACTTTATTGGAAATTAAGCTTTATGTTGATGATTTTAAGCATGCTCAAGATCTACGCTATGGCATATACAGTACATATACAATTCAACTTATCAATGGATTTGTCAGAATGTTTCCCCATCGTAGCCGACGTGTAAATACAATAAACATGGTTTCAAAGTGCTGGTTAAAATAGTTTTAATATCAGATTCAAACATTAAGAAATGAAAAACAGATTAAATCACATTAAAAGACAGAAAAGCTGTGTAAATCGCTGTTTTTTTACCAAACTGCCTAATTTTATTTGAAGAGTTTTTGCGTTTGTGTTCAGTTCAGTGTATCGTCATAATACACGTGCACAAGTTCAGACAGATACGAAAAACATATATTTATAGCATTGTAGTAAAAGTACTACATTTCCTATGCAACATTTAGCAGTGCATTAGTCTGTAATATATTTCTTAACAATACATGATAGACAAAACTGTACTCATGAAATGATTTATTCCTAAATTATCTGGCCGTTAAGATCACCTGACCTCAAATCTTAATCTCTCATTTTAACAACAGGTAGACTGTTCAACAGACTAAGCTAGAAAACCCAGGCAGTGGGCATATTGACATGTCCAGAAACTGGTGAAGTCCTTACCTGATCGGTTAGATGATTGGTTATCTGATTGCTTCTGTTAGTGAGGTAAGGCGAGACCTAACCAAATACTGAGGAAGATACACGAGTCATTTTGTGAGGATCTACACAAGGAAGATGATGGCTTTAAAGGCAGCCAAATGTAGCACTGTGAATTAATCCCACTGTGACCATGCATGGTTTGCCTTTCCACATTACCCACAGCTTTCACTTTTTGGTTCATTGCCACAGTTGTCTGTGACACCCGTCTTCGAGCACTGCTTCACGCGTGAGCCCAGTCTGTCAGCAAGGCTGAACGGGTTCAGATGGCAGTACTGAAAAGCATGGAAAGTTATTTGTGGAGGCTGTTTCTTTTCACTGCATCTGTCTCTGCAAATCGAAAGACTTCGAGCTTGTTGGAATTTCAATAAGCCTACTCATAAAAAAAGTACAAGCGGTTAATCCTAGAGTTTGGAAGAGATTTGGAATGGTTATTTCCCGAAAAGCCAGTTTATACCCTACGCTCTGAAGTGTATGCGCACATATTGACAATTATTCCTAGGTATTACCTGCTGTGTAGAGCTGAGGCCAGGATCAGGCTTGTCTGTCATCTGGATGGTGAAATCGGGTGAGAAACGTGAGTGCAGCAGGATAGCTGCTGTCTCTGAATCCACCTCTAAGGCCACGTCCTTCTGCATGAAGCAAAATCTCAGCAGATCATTTAACGTAAGCTGGGCTATAGAGAATAGTACTGAACCATACACTCCCCATATGCTCAGTATACAATATGATATTTACACTCATTCCATAACCACAGTTAGCATTAGCAGCTAGTGCCCTGAATTCACCAATAGAGTAAGTGTTTTGCTTTTACTTTTCACTTTCAACACTTTACTATAAAAGAACCTTTGTCTTAATGATTTTGGCCAACTGTAAGTTAATATATGCAGGGGGGCAAACAAGTATTTACTCAGCCACTGATTGTGCAGGTTCTGCTACTTAGAAAGATGAGAGACGTCTGTAATTTATCATAGGTACACTTCAACTATGAGAGACAAAATGAGGAAAAAAATCTAGGAAATAACATTGTAGAATTTTTAAAGAATTTAATTGTAAATCATGGTGCAAAATAAGTATTTGGTCACCCACAAACAAGCAAGATTTCTGGCTCTCACAGACCTGTAACAACTTCTTTAAGAAGCTCTTCTGTCCTCCACTCGTTACCTGTATTAATGGCACCTGTTTGACCTCATTATCTGTATAAAAGACACCTGTCCACAGCCTCAAACAGTCAGACTCCAAACTCAACCATGGCCAAGACCAAAGAGCTGTCGAAGGACACCAGGGAAAAAATTGTAGACCTGCACCAGGGTGGGAAGAGTGAATCTAGAATAGGCAAGCAGGTTGGTGTGAATAAATCAACTGTGGGAGCAATTGTAAGAAAATAGAAGACATACAAGACCATTGATAATCTCCCTCGATCTGGGTCCTCATGCAAGATCTCATCCTGTGGGGTCAAAATGATCATGAGAACGGTGAGCAAAAATCCCAGAACTGCACGGAGGGACCTAATGAATGACCTGCAGAGAGCTGGGACCAAAGTAACAAAGGCTACCATCAGTAGCACACTACGCCGAGAGGGACTCTGATCCTGCAGTGCCAGGCGTGCCCCCCTGCTTAAGCCAGTACATGTCCAGGCCCGTCTGAAGTTTGCCAGAGAGCATAGGATGATCCAGAAGAGGATTGGGAGAATATCATGTGATCAGATCAAAACCAAAATAGAACTTTTTGGTAAAAACTCAACTCGTCGCATTTGGAGGAAAAGTGTGCATCCCAAGAACACCATACCTACTGTGAAGCATGGGGGTGGAAAAACATCATGCTTTGGGGCTGTTTTTTCTGCAGAGGGGACAGGACGACTGATCCGTGTTAAGGGAAGAATGAACGGGGCCATGTATCGTGAGATTTTAAGCCAAAACCTCCTTCCATCAGTGAGAGCATTGAAGATGGAACGTGGCTGGGTCTTCCAGCATGACAATGATCCCAAACACACCGCTCGGGCAACGAAGGAGTGGCTCCGTAAAAAGCATTTCGAGGTCCTGGAGTGACCTAGCCAGTCTCCAGACCTCAGCCCCATAGAAAATTTGTGGCCCCAAAACATCACTGCTCTAGAGGAGATCTGCATGGAGGAATGGTCCAATACCAGCTACAGTGTGTGCCAACCTGGTGAAGACTTACAGGAAACGTTTGACCTCTGTCATTGCCAACAAAGGTTATGTTACAAAGTATTGAGTTTAACTTTTGTTATTGACCAAATACTTATTTTCCACCATGATTTACAATTAAATTCTTTAAAAACTCTACAATGTGATTTCCCGGATTTTTTTCCTCATTTTGTCTCTCATAGTTGAAGTGTAGCTATGATGAAAATTACAGACCTCTCTCATCTTTCTAAGTAGGAGAACTTGCACAATCGGTGGCTGACTAAATACTTTTTTGCCCCACTGTAAGTCTTTTAAACAATAAGGTTGGCTCCAGTATGATACAGTATAGACTACATTATACTCCTTGGTTGTGATACATTTAACTTATGATGGATTTGTCGGAATGTAACCCCTTCATCGGTCAGGGAGCACCTGTACAATACCCCATTAATGCATATAATGTTTATACAGTGTAGATTTTCTGGGGGTCTGGAAGGGATTAATTCAGTTTACATTATTCCTTATGGGAAAAAAACTGAGGTACCGCTGTACTTTGTTAGTCTCCTTGAGTATGTTCTCTAATGGTCAAGACCCCAACAGGACCACCACAGCTCAGGTAGTATTTATAGTTCCTAAACACTGTGTTCACTCACTGTCCACTCTATCAGACACTTCTACGTTATTGCTTCACCTTGTAGATGTAAAGTCAGAGACAGTAGCTCATCTGTTGCTGCACAGTCTGTTAGTCATCGTCTAATCCAGTGCTCACAGGATGCTGGTGGCTGGACATTTTTGGTTGGATAACATTTTTCAGTCCAGTGGTGACAATGAGGCACTGCTGTGTCTGCTATGACATCGGTGTCACTGCACTGCTCAGAATGATCCATCATCCAAAGAGTACCTGACCTGTGGTGGTCCTGTGGAGGTCCTGACCATTCATTCATGTGGAAGTCATTAGGATTTGTGCTTCCTACTTCAACATGGCTTCAAAGCAGGTGGTCATAATGATTTGGCTCCACTGAATGACAGAGGTTAAAATGGCAATCAACGGCTGACTTTCTACCTGTATTGTTCCAAATGCTGCCAGATAGTCCTACAGAATCTAAAGGTGTAGTTTAGTATAGAATACCTTAAAGGAGTTTGAGGCATCGAGCTCAAAACACTCTGCACAGTCTGGCACAGTTCCCTTGTATGTGATCACTGCTTTGGTCCGAATGGAGTGCTGGGGCAGTTTAAACATACGGTAGGTCCCTGATGCATATTTAACATCACCTACAAAAGATAATTAAAGATCATAGTTTTACAATTATTTATTTCCACAGCACAACAACACATTCTTTTGCCCAACATAGCATCCAGTTTGACTTTAATACCTGCTCAGCAGCTGCCAACATCAGGACTTAATGGTTCTTTGGGATCGGGCCGTGTGACTGGGTGGTTTCTTTTGAATTTAAAAAAGCATTACTAAAAAATAATGGGTCAACAATCACCACTGTTAGTTTTGGTATTATTAATCTTAAAAAGAACTAATAGATTATATTAGGCATGTAATGATGCATTTCTGAAATACAATTTTTATCAAATGTAAACTTGGTAAGTGTGAGAAAAAAATCATTATTCCTAATAAAAAAAAAAATATTTAAAAAAACACGTGGCACAATTACAATTACTGGCAGCCCCTGCATTTAATACTTTGTACAACCTCCCTGTCAGGGGCTGCAATAGCTCCTCTGCTACCACTAGGGGCAGCAGGTGCACATGTTGTAATCTTCTATTGAATAGGCCTAAGCACACTTTAAGTCAGCTTGTGGAAACTACATTTCCCAGAATGCCTTGTGAGCTAATCAGCCCCAAAGGCTTACACCTGTAGGGCAGTATAAATAAAAGAGTGGACAATGCAGTGGTTCAAGGCTACACCTGTAGAAGGATAGCTTTAATGCAATGTGTGTGTGTGTTGTGTGTGTGTGTGTGTGTGTGTGTGTGTGTGTGTGTGTGTGTGTGTGTGTGTGTGTGAGAGAGAGAGAGAGAGTGAGAGTTAATCTTGCAAATAAAGCAAGTAATAAATGCTAACGTATTCTAAAGAAAAATCTAGAAGAGAGTAAATCTGAAAGTCCAAAAGACGAGTTTACAGGATCAAAGTAGTAGGGAGCAGATTGGAGGTAAAAGAAAAAGCATCCATTGTAACTGAAGAAGATTACAAAGGTTAAGAATTGAAAATGGGAGAATCTGATTATGTGCTTTGAAATACAAAGGTAGTTTTTTTAATATAAAATGATACATTTTGGTTTTGCTTGGCAGTAGGCACAAGTCCCCCACACGAGCCACTGCATCGCACCTGGGCCGCAGCGAGTACCACTGTTTGTGTTTAAATGCTTTCCATCTTAAGGTTCAAAATCATACGGTCTAATGCAAAAGACTAGACGTTTGAGCAAAGTTCCAGATAATCCAGATAATTTGCAAGGTCTCAGAACCTCACCGACTTGCCAATTATTCATGAAATTTTCCACTAATTGGTGGTGATATTTTCATTTAAAAAATCAACAACGTCATTTGACCTGGGCTGTCCACCCTTTTGCACACGTTAATTGTTCATTAGTTCACCCAAAGGTACCTGCTTTCATCTGGAGCTCTGCATTATGAACAATTATATGACTAGCTGTAACCAGGCGAGGCGTGCTGAAGCCAACTTCCTTCACGAGGGAGACGAAATCATGCCAGTAGAGGGCGCCAGCCATTCCTTCACCTGTCACGGAGAGACATTCGATTGAGACTTACCATACTGCGCGGCGGAAAAAGTTGGCTATTTACAAAAACTGCTCCTAGAAAGAAGAACTCTATAGACAGAATGTCATTTCTTTTATATGAGTTGATGCATCGATCCGAACGGAAAACTGAATGAAAGAATGAATGAATTAAAAATAAACCATACGAACCACACCGACAAAAAGGGATTTTCTTTTTTTTCCCAACGCAATATGTAATAATCAAAAAGATCCCATTTGTACTAGTACTCTTTATTGCCATGTAAGGCTTTTAACTAACTTTATGGCACATACAAATTATTTTAAGTGCAGAATTAGCTGATTGCACTGAATGAGTCACGCGCTATTTTGTGTTAACATTCAAATGTAGGACTTTTGTTTTTACGAATGAATACAGATTTCAGAGCATTAAAGACCACTTTTATATCTATTACCTACAGTTGTGTTCCAGACTATCTAAGGCAGAGTCCATGTCAAGACCAAGACCGGACAAATGATTTAGTTCAAGACCGTGAATCTGATTTGTAATGAACACGAGTTATTTTAACCTTCATGACTTAAATATTAAGACTAAGATGCGTAAGAGCTAAAACAATCTGTAAACTGACGATTTAACTGAAAGGTGCGTTTTTATTTTCCTTTTGAGGAAAAGAAGAGTCAAGCTTAAGGTTAGCTGGAACACAGGGATTCTAGATGCACAGAAAGTTTAAAAATGTTGTAGAGCAGCAGGTCTTTATTATACATTGTTATACATTAAAAGGAAAAAAGAATTTAAAAACGACGTTACATTTCATTTGCAAAGCTTTACTGCCATCTAGGGGCTACATATAATATTAACAATCATTAAGCCTAATATTTTTTGTAATCGTGAAAAAAAAAAAACGATCTAACTTGCGTTGTTACACATTTACTGTAATCAAGCTATTATAAATTATATGTATAAAACATAATAATAAACTGTCATTACTATTTAAGAACTAGGTCAAGTAAGTAAAGGGTAAACAATACAGGTAAGTAGCTATCTGACCAACGACGAGCAAGAGTCCATCAATCGTGTGTGTGTGTGTGTGTGTGTGCCACCAATGCCACTTTTTTCCTTCCAATACCCGATACCTGATGTTCAAATACAGGGGGGCAAACAAGTATTTAGTCAGCCACTGATTGTGCAAGTTCTCCTACTTAGAAGGATGAGAGCGGTCTGTAATTTTCATCATAGGTACACTTCAACTATGAGAGACGAAATGAGAAAAAAAATCCAGGAAATCACATTGTAGGATTGTTACAGAAGTTAATTGTAAATCATGGTGGAAAATAAGTATTTGGTCACCCACAAACAAGCAAGATCTCTGGCTCTCAGACCTGCGACTTCTTCTTTAAGAAGTTCTTCTGTCCTCCACTCGTTACCTGTATTAATGGCACCTGTTTGACCTCATTATCTGTATAAAAGGATGCTGAGTCACATCCCAAGAACACCATACCTACTGTGAAGCATGGGGGTGGAAACATCATGCTTTGGGGCTGTTTTTCTGCAGAGGGGACAGGACGACTGATCCGTGTTAAGGGAAGAATGAACGGGGCCATGTATCGTGAGATTTTAAGCCAAAACCTCCTTCCATCAGTGAGAGCATTGAAGATGGAACGTGGCTGGGTCTTCCAGCATGACAATGATCCCAAACACACCGCTCAGGCAATGAAGGAGTGGCTCCGTAAAAGCATTTCAAGGTCCTGGAGTGTGGTCTAGCCAGTCTCCAGACCTCAGCCCCATAGAAAATTTATGGAGGGAGTTGAAAGTCCGTGTTTGCCCCAAAACATCACTGCTCTAGAGGAGATCTGCATGGAGGAATGGGGCCAAAATACCAGCTACAGTGTGTGCCAACCTGGTGAAGACTTACAGGAAACGTTTGACCTCTGTCATTGCCAACAAAGGTATGTTACAAAGTATTGAGTTGAACTTTTGTTATTGACCAAATACTTATTTCCACCATAATGTACAATTGAATTCTTTAAAAATCCTACAATGTGATTTCCTGGATTTATTTTTCTCTTTTCGTCTCTCATAGTTGAGGTGTAGCTATGATGAAAATTACAGACCTCTCTCATCTTTCTAAGTAGGAGAACTTGCACAATCAGTGGCTGACTAAATACTTTTTTGCCCCATTGTATCTGCCAAATCTACCAATACCAGCTCTAACTTAACTACTTCATAGGTGCCTATAAATCCTGATATGTCTAACGTTCCAGTTTTTATAGTTGCCGTGCCTTTATTTTGGTAAAAGCAGTGCTCTTTATTCCAAATATGATATAGTAAGCTTGAAATAGTAGTGCCATAATTTTAGAGCCATGGCAAAATACATTCTGTCATAATGCAAAACTTGTAACAAGCACAAGTATGGAAGGATAATCTTACTAATTGTTAACTGTTGGTTATATTTACATTTCAGCCACCATTCAAAATACTGGCATTACAGATTTTACCGCAGGCATTTTGCTACTGCTCAGCTCAAGAGAGAAATAATTCCACACCGCGGACATGCTGCTGGCTTCGGGTAAGTTTCATCTAGAGGTGCGCAGGTGCGTCAGTCAGAGCTTTATGGTATCGATGCTCTCTAGTGCCGATCATGTGAACTGGTTCACATTAACTCACTGAGTCACTGATGCTGTGTAGTTGGTGGCGTTCCACTTGTGTTTTCAGCTGTGTCTGTGAGGCATTTCTATTTTGTTTGCTGGCAGGTTTCTTGTTAAATTACCCTTTATATTGCAATGGAAGACTATGTGACTATGGTGCATACCTAAAGTGTTTCCTAATACATTCCCATAGGGGGACCTAGCAAAAAGCAAACAGCTATTAAAATAAGAAGCAAAGGTTAAAGCCCACCCCAAAGAACTGGATCCTCTCTGAATGAATCTGGAACAACCCTGCTGGCATACATGTCACTGAGATAAAGTTCTCCACCAACCTATATGTTAAAGAGAAATGAAAAGAAATGAAAAAACCCAAATGACCTTGTGAAATGACAAGTCCATAAAGGAGCAGAAGCTTTAAAGAGGAAGTGTCTTACCTTTAGTGCTTTGCAAGCTTCACTTAGAACAGCTCTTTTGTCTGGACACAGACATATCACACAGTTTGATCTGCACAAAGAGGTTTTTTTAATCATATTAGCCATAAATTTTATATATATATATATACACACATATATATATATATATATATATACATATATATATATATATATATATATATGTGTATATATATATATATAAAATTTGAAACAGAGTTTTTGATGCTCATCGGGTTGGAAAAGGTTACAAAACCATCTCTAAAGAGTTTGGACTCCACAGTCAGACAGATTGTGTACAAATGGAATTAATTCCAGACCATTGTTACCCTCTCCAGGAGTGGTCGACCAACAAAGATCACTCCAACAGCAAGGCGTGTAATAATTGGTGAGGTCACAAAGGAGCCCAGTGTAACTTCTAAGCAACTGAAGGCCTCTCTCACACTGGCTAATGTTAGTGTTCATGAGTCCACCATCAGAAGAACACTGAACAACAATGGTGTGCATGGCAAGGTTGCAAAGAGAAAGCCACTGCTCTCCAAAATGAACATTGCTGCTCGTCTGCAGTTTGCTAAAGATCACGTGGACAAGCCAGAAGGCTACTGGAAGAATGTTTTGTGGATGGATAAGACCAAAATAGAACTTTTTGGTTGAAAAGAAAAGTGTTATGTTTGGAGAAAGGAAAACACTGCATTCCAGCATAAGAACCTTATCCCATCTGTGAAACATGGTGGTGGTAGTATCATGGTTTGGGCCTGTTTTGCTGCATCTGGGCCAGGACGGCTTGCCATCATTGATGGAACAATTGAATTCTGAATTATATCAGAGAATTCTAAAGGAAAATGTCCAGGACATCTGTCCATGAACTGAATCTCAAGAGAAGGTGGGTCATGCAGCAAGACAACGACCCTAAGCACACAAGTCGTTCTACCAAAGAATGGTTTAAAGAAGAATAAAGTTCATGTTTTGGAATGGCCAAGTCAAAGTCCTGACCTTAATCCAATGGAAATGTTGTGGAAGGCCCTGAATTGAGCAGCTAATGTGAGGAAACCCACCAACATCCCAGAGCTGAAGCTGTTCTGTATGGAGGAATGGGCTAAAACTTGTGTGAAAATCTGACCTATATGTGTATAAAATATTCTCTACCAAATATGAGTTTTCCTGTTGATGCTCTATGAACAAACACAGCAGGACCAGGTTATGGACTAGGTTTACATACATGGCCACATCCAGAGAGTTGTCCTGTATCCCTGCATCACCAAGCTTCTCCATGTATCCTTGTATGAAGTCAGTGTTTGGTTTGGCGTAGCCAAAATGTTCCTGATGGTACTGGATATATTTTCTTGATGCTTGTATCTGGTAATGGAGCAAATTTATGAATAAATAACTGTCCTGAACCAATATAATCTGTGAAGTACATTTGGTTTCAGTATAGATTCCAAACAAATACACTATATGGACAAAAGTATAGGAGCAACTACACATTACACCTACAGAAACCCCATTCTAAGTCCAGAGGCATTAATCTGGAGTTGGTCCTTCCCTTTGCAGCTATAACAGCTTTCACTCTTCTGGGAAGGCTTTCTACAAGATTTTGGAGTGTGTCTCTTTGAATTGTTGCTCATTCATCCAGAATGGCATTTGTGAGGTCAGATACTGATGTTGGACAAGAGGTGATGATGAAAATTACACACCTCTCTCATCTTTCTAAGTAGGAGAACTTGCACAATCAGTGGGTGACTAAATACTTTTTTGCCCCACTGTATAAAGCACTGAGCCAAAGGATTATGACCACTCACGGATCAAATAATGGTGACCATATTGTTACAACTCTTACGGTCCACGTGTTAGATGTGGAAGAAGTGTTACGTTATGGCGCTAGACATCTGGGTTGGAGCATCTCCAACTGGTGCTGGTGTGTATGGTGGTACTATTATATTATATAATATATTTATAATATTGTATATTATTTTTAGCCACAACAAGTACATATTTTTTGTTTTATTCAAGCTTCTAAGCTTTTAAGTCTCACAACTGTAGCATCTTTCACTCAAATGTGGACATAACAGATTAAAAGTCCAAGACCTTTGGAGCCAGTGTTGGTTGGTTTGTTATACAAGAGGCTGTTGTGAAGAACATACACACAATACTGTCCAAAAGCATTTGGACACCTATAGATTTTAGCAATGGTATAATGACCATATATAACAGATTTTCAGATTTTCGTTGCCTGGATCCAAAAACTTGGATTCGTCACTAATCCTCTTTTCACTGATCCTTATTCCAGTCTTTCTGAGCTTTAGCATATCTTAGCCTTTTCACCCTGTTTTCCTCCAAAAACAGTGCTTTATTGGCTGCTACCCTTCCAAAAGTCAAGTATTGGTCAAGCTACTTCAGACTGTAGAAGGGTCAACTTGGTATCTCAGTGAAGCTGCCAGATGCTGTTATTGCGCCAATGTTGTAAGGGGAGATCATAAGAAATAATTTCCATAATTACATATGATCATTATACCACTGCTGACACAATGGTGGCCTAAGACTTTTGCACACCTCAGTTTAAAGGTAGTTTGTATACTTTGCTCCCCATATTACAGTTCTGAGCATAATGGGACTTCTGCAATATGGTATGACGAATATGCTCATTTGAGAGCAAACACACTCTCTGACTGCAGGTGTACCTACAGAGGATAATTGTCCATTCTAATTATCTCAGAAAGGCATGGCTGTGCTAAGGAACTCCAGAGACTCGAAGGAAGGGGAACTCTGCTTATGGAGGTGAACACAGACAATGATGAACCAGGATGGGGTGGGAGTCAAGGAGAGCCAGGAGATAAAGTAGGCTCATGCCCTCTGGTTTCCATGAGCAGGTACCTCACATTCGTGACCCCACGAGTTGGACTTCGCTATATCACTTGTAACTGTTAAACAAACCTCACCTTGCCAGAGGGGGCTACAAACCGAATGGCGTAGTTAGCACAGCATTAGTTCCCTATACTCAGCTACCAGAGGGTGTGACCCCACTTCATTGGCAGTCAGTTATGTTATGGTGAAGAGTCCTTGCAGGGTGCATCCACCTTCTTCTGTGCATCCAAGCCGTTCCTGGTTCCACTGATTTCCCTAATGGTTCATCCATCCATATTAAAATCATGGTCGCATTTGTCTGTCTGTGCTCACTTCACCCTTCTTTCAAGTCTTCAGAGTTCCTCGAGACATGCGCTATTTTTACAGTACCAAGTCCTCGGTCATGTCAATGCCAGTCACATGCCCATCCTCTCCCACGAGTTTGCTGAGCATGTAGCAGTCCCGGCCTGAACCGCTCCCAAGATCCAGAACTGAGGAGCCTTTCAGCTTCTCTGGAGCCACCACACCACAACCAAAGAACCTGTATTAGTGATTCAAGCAGCAAAAAGAAATGGTTTCAAAATAAGTCCTTTATATATATTATAAATCATCACTGCAGTGATACTGATCACCTTTTGCAGACATCTGGATGGACTTGTTTGAGGGCTTCCCGTATGCTCTGGGGGAGTGCTCGAGCAGATAAAGAGCAAGAAGCACTGGTCTGCAAACTGTCTGATGATTCAAGAGAGCCATAATAATTCTATAAAAAACAGAAAATATACTCAGAATAAAACATCCATTCCCAACACCCAAATGACTGTTTTTTGCGCCAATATTTTTATATACTTAATGATTAAAAGCATGAATAAAGCAATGGAATGTAATACAAGAATACTAATCAATAAATACATGAAATAAATTAAATATGATGACATGAAATAAGTGAAAATAAAGTAAAACTTTATAGTCACTGAGGCGATTGTGTCCAAGTTCTTCTGTTGGGTTTTAAGGTGATTGGCCTACCATATTGGTGCATGGTTGGATGATCGCACCATTTAATGGTACCCTTTCCACCATTTTGAGCTTTATGGTAGAACAAGGTCCAGGGTTCAAATCCCACCTCTGCCAAGCCGCCACTGTTGGGTCATTGAGCAAGACCCTTAACCCACAATAGCTTGGATTGTAAGAGTGTACCAATTGTAAGTCGCTCTGGATAAGGGCGTCTGCTAAATAAATGTAAATGTAATACTCAGGTAGGCTGTGGTGTTTAAAAGATGCTGAATTTGTACTAAGGGGTCCAAAGTGTGCCAAGAAAATTCCCCCCACACCATTACACCAGCAGCCTGAACCGTTGACACAAGGCAGGAAGCATCAGTGGTTTCATGTTGTTCATGCCAAATTCTGACCCTGCCATCCGAATGTGGCAACAGAAATCCGAGACTCATCAGATCAGGCAATGCTTTTTGTTGTCTGGTTTTGTTTAGCCTGTACAAATTATAGCTGGTCTTAGCTGACAGAAGTGGCACCCTGCTGCTGCTGTAACCCATCTGCTTCAAGGTTCAAGGCTCACTTGTAAAGAGTGGTTATTTGAGTGACTGTTGCCTTTCTATCAGCAGAAACCAGTCAGGCCATTGTCCTCTGGCGATAACAAGGTGTTTTGGCCCGAGAACTGTCCTCATTGGATATCTTCTCTTTTTTGGACCATGCTCTGATAGATGTGAGTAAAAATCCCTGTAGATCAGCAGTTTCTGAAATACTCAGTCCAACCCGTCATGCACCAACAGTCATGCCATGTTCAAAGTCACTTAAATCACCTTTCTTTGCCATTCTGATGCTTGGTTTGAACTTCAGCAGGTCGTCTTGACCATGGCTGCATACCTAAATGCACTGAGTTGCTGCCATCTGATTGGCAGATTAGATATTGCATTGGCCAGTTTAACAGGTGTACCTAATAAAGTGGCCGCCGAGAGAGAGAGAGAGAGAGAGAGAGAGAGAGAGAGAGAGAGAGAGAGAGAGAGAGAGAGAGACCCACCTTGACTCTGTCATGAACTGAAGAAGCCATGTTCGACCTATAGACGGACTGTGCGGAAAATACATTAAATGTGCCTGTTATGTAATGTTGTAACCATTTCTCTGAACTTTGAACGGCTTTCAAAAATAAAAATACAAACCAAATACTGCAACATTTTGCAAACTTACCTTCTATACAGCAAAAAATCCAAACCCGCTTACTAACCAACATGAACGGCGGAATATTATAACCCAGGTTAACGTTTTACAGTAGTTCAGTGTGCTGCAGAACCCGCAAAATCAGCTGCAAAATCTCCCCCTAGTAAACTACACAGACGGTATACACCATTATTTCATGTACTATTTAGTGCACTTTGGTAGCGTAGTGGGATTCATTTGGGATCTGTCCCAGAAGAAACCCTTCCTATGTGAAGAAGGCGTGTTGGATTTTGGTCGTACATGTAGCACCAACACAGCTTGTAGAGTATAGTATTTTATGATTCTACCACCAGGGGGCAATGGTGGATTAACAGAAAAAACGCAGTCAAACCAGTGTGAAAATTCAAACATTTCCATATCGGAGTGGAGTTTTGAGTTCGGGGTAACAGGGAGTCTAGGGAGTAAGGAACACACACTAGGACATTTTCGAGTCCACATGGTGCCAAGGGGAACCGTTAGTTAGGTGTTAGTAACCAGAGAGTTAAAACCGCAGCACCGCCATCTTGCCCCTGTTAACCATGATCTGCATGTAAACTTCTCAAAACTCTCTTGAGGTACAGACAACCTATGCCTATGCCCCATTTTTTTGCTATATTATTGAACACACACTCGTGGGTATTATTAATATCCATCATATCACTTTGTTTGTTGATGAGTATTCCACTTCATAAGATGTTTAGATGTTTTTTTTGGCACATTCCATCCATCTATTCACCCACCCACCTGTTACCTCAGCTGATGAGATAATAGACATTTTGCAGACTACACAGTATTTATAGTTCCCAAACTATTTAATTGGTCATTCCCTCTGCCTATCTGACATCTTTGTAGATCTGTCAAGTCAAATTTATTTATATAGCACTTTTTTACAATGGAGTATTGTCTCGAGGAAGCTTTCCAAAGATCTAGGCCCAACGTCCTCACTGAGCAAACCTAGGGCAGCAGTGGCAAGGAAAAAATCCCTAAATGTTATAAGGAAGAAACCTTGGGAAGATTCAAAAAAGAGACCCAGCCTCCTTGGGCAGCCTAGATGAAATATGTCAGGATTAAACTAAGTGAACTAATTGATAAGGTTTTAGTGATAGTTTAAATAATCAGAATCTAAATATAAGAATTCAAAGTAAGTAGATATTTAAAGAAAATCTAATAAATAAAACAGAATACAAAATCAAACAGGATAAATTATGAAGAATACAATGAAATAGAGAATATAATGCTATAACATATAAGACATTAGTATAGATAGATAAAATATTGAATAAAATAACGTAAGGAAAATGTGTATGAACATTATTTACTGTCTATCTAACTACTATCAAACCAGCTCTTCACTCCTACTCCAGATGAAGGATGCTGATTCTTTGGATTTTTCTGGACCGATTCAGTCTGCAGTGTGTCATTCTATAAAGACTGTCAAGGTGCCCAGCAGTCTGGCTGCACATAGGTGCCAGTGTCTTATAGGCTTAGGGAGACTGACTCATGCTAATGTTCATTTATTGATTGTTACACTCTGCCAGACCGACTGACCAGTCTGACTAAATAAATACAAATGACTAATGCATATGACAAATCATTAAGCAGATATACTCTGACTACACTGACGTATGACGTTATAGGACAGGTGGCAAGTCTTTGCTTAGTCCCTCCACAGAAGAGTGGAAAGGAAGTCTGAGTCAGATGTTATGCATTGAGTTTATTTCGTATTAAACAGCCTAGCACCGACCCCTGTAGCAGTCCAGGTGTGAATATATTCAGACCCATGATGGGAATTTCCACATATCACTTTTTTGACCAAGTCATATTAGTCATCAGAGTAACACAATAAGGTTAGTGGGAGAATGCTGTAGCGTAGTTACTGGCACGTAGTATGAGCAAGGACTATATTTAATCCAGACACTTATGTGAGTTATTATGAAGTTTGGTTTTCCGTGCCGTGCTTGACATTATTCTGACGCAGTCTAAAAACAATGGACTGTACTCATCTTTAAAGGGTGAGACAGACTTGTTTCACCTTCCTGTAAGTAAATATCTGTGTGAGTTAGGAATGACCTTTTAAATCTATTTATACCAGATGCTGGTAAAAGCCGTTCCTGAGGACCTGGGTTCAAACCCTGGGCTGGGCTTGCAATGTGAAGGTCTGGTGGTGACGTTCTCAGACCCTGAAATCAACTGGTGTCTCATCCAGGGAGCACTTTCACCTACACCCAATGAATCACTGAACTGTCCAGGATAAGCAGGGTCAAAAACTAAAACTGAAACTTTTTGTCAGTTAAACAGTGAGAGAAAATCAGTGTACTCTGTGATCATTTTTACTTTTTGTCACATTACAACCTGAACATTTTAAAAAATGAAATCTATCTTTTTCCCACTCACACACTGGAGCTCGCCTTATATTGGCTGTAGTGGTTTTTGATTACTTAGAATAAAACCAGCTGTTCCTTGAGGATTCCACTACTACCACATGGTAATGGAAATGATTCACCATGGTTGCAAAGGTGCAGCTGTGGAAAAGTACAAGATTCCAGCGGCTTTAGTCTTTTAAAAAAAAAAAAAGATTAAATCAAGTTGTCCCCCATCATTTTGCACTCAGTTCCCCATAAGGACAAACTGAAAACAGATTTTTTTTTATTATTTAAAAGAAAAAACTAAAATTTGTATGGACAGAAGTATTCAGACCCTTTGCTATGATACTTGAAATTTATCTCTGGGCCCCTCCCATTTCTGTTGATCATCTTTGAGATATTTCTGCCCCTTGATCGGAGTCCACCTGTGGTAAATTCAGTTGATTGGATATTATTTGGAAAGACACAGACCTATCTATATTGGGTCTCACAGCTAACAATTCATATCAGAGCAAAAAGCAAGCCATGAGGAGGAAAGAAGTCAAGTCAGATTTATTTATAATGGAGCATTGTCTCAAAGCAACTTTACAATTTTAGATTATCTCCTAATATCTACGTCCAATCCCAAATTGAACAAGCCTAGGGCGACCGTGGCAAGGAAAAACTCCCTAAGTGTTATGAGGAAGAAACCTTGGGAGAGCCAAGACTCAAACTGGGACCCAACCTGGGTGGCATAGATGATAAATCTAAGAATGAAACTAATTTATCTAAACTAATAAGTCTTGGAGTGATAGTTCAAATAAAATTTAAAATATGCACATCGGCATTAAGCAGTCCGATGCACAGAGTCACCCTAGGATCTTGAGTCTAAGCTGGAAAGTCGTTGGCGGCACTTTGTCCCCAGATAACCGGAGGAGGGAGAGAGTCACTGCCCTCTGGTGTGGCCCGGGTATGGTGGGGCTGGAGCTGATGAAGGAAACATCTTGAGTGAAGCTGAACCAGATGAACATCAAGTGTGGAACTGGAACTGGTACAGGAACACAGCTCGGACAGAAACAGGCATTGTAATTAGTTATTGATTAAGAGCACATTGTCTATTAACAATCACTGATGCCACGTGTAGCATGAGACCCCGGCAGCATTAGCTATAGCAGCATAGCTAGAAAGATTAGAAAAAGAAGGTAACACAGCCAAGAGGGATCACATGAGACATCGGCAACCCCACGGGAGGCAGAAGACAGCCACCCGTTGATGACCACCATAAGACTCTTTGACTATGAACCCCCAACTCTGCCCTTAGTCTAAGGCAAGGATGCACAAGTCAAGATCACGAGGACTGAAGCCCAGCCCAGCCAGACCGCCCACCAGACACTCCCAGCTAAAGAACTTCCTGCAGAGCTCAGAGACAGGATTGTGTGGAGCCACAGATCTGGAGAAGGCTACAGAAAACCTGCTGAAAGTTCCCAAGAGCACAGTGGCCTCCATAATTCTTAAATGGAAGAAGATTGGCACAACCAGGACTCATTCTAGAGCTGGCCGTCCCACCAAACTAGTAACCGGGGTAGAAGGCCTTGGGAGAAGAGGTGACCAAGAAATGGTCAATGGTCACTCTGACTGAGCTTTGAAGAGCTTATGTGCAGATGGGAGAGACTTCCAGAAGGTTAACCGTCACTGCAGCACTCCACCAATCTGAACCTTATGGCACAGTGGCCAGACAGAAGCCTCTTCTCAGTACAAAACAATGAAAGCCCAGCTGGAGTTTGCAAAAAAGCACCTAAAGGACTGTCAGACTGTGAGAAACAAGATTCTCTGGTTTTATGAAAGGATTGAACACTCTGTCATTATGGGGTATTGAGTGCAGAGTGATGGGGGAAATCTTCTGAATGCATTGTGTATCCAGCATCGGCCTGTCCTTTCATGGATGACAGTAGGATATTAATTAGAAAGATATCAAAGATAGGAGGTTATGTATAAAAGACTCTCTAAATTGCCCAAGTGTGAGTGTGCTTGATGAGTGCAGTTCTAACCTTGCTGAGATTAAGCTGACTTAAATAAATAACTAATTAGACAGGGAATGGGTAATCGGTCATGATTGAAGGGAAAATTGATGCTAGCAAGTACACCTCAATTCTTGATTAAAAAAAAAAAAAAAAACTTGTTTCCCTCTGCAAGACAGCTAAAGATGAGCAGGTGTTTCCCCTTCCAGCATGACAACAACCCACAATACACCACCAAAAAACAACTTAAGGAAAGGAAGGTGAATGTTCTTCAGTGGCCAAAGTCTGAGCCCCGACCTAAATCCTATAGAAAATCTTTTTTACGTATAACATCTAAGCTGACCAATTAAGACAGGATTTTCCTCCTAAGGTTTTTTCCTTATAACATTTAGGGAATTTTTCCTTGCCACTGTCTGCCCAGGTTTTCTCAATTTCGCTTTTGAGTCCAGATAATAGAAGTCAGATTTATTTTTATTTATTTATATAGCGCTTTTTACAATGGAGCATTGTCTCAAAGCAACCCCACAAGTCCAGATCATCTCCTAATAACTACGTCCAATCCCAAATTGAGCAAGCCTAGGGCGACAGTGGCAAGGAAAAACTCCCTAGTTCTAGGAAGAAACCTTGGGAGGACCAAGATTCAAAAAGGGACCCAACCTCCTTGGGCGGCGTAGATGGTAAATCTAAGAGCGAACTAAAGTTTCATGGAGTCAAAGTTCGAATAGAATGTGAAGTATGCACATCGACATTAAGTGGCCGGGGTATGATGATAAATCTAAGAGCGAACTAAAGTCATGGAGTCAAAAGTTCGAATAGAATGTGAAGTATGCACATCGACATTAAGTGGCCCGGTATGATGATAAATCTAAGAGCGAAACTAAGTCATCATGGAGTCATGGTTCGAATAAAATGTGAATTAAATGCACAGTGGAGCTCCATCAGATTATACATCATGTGTGGGGGCCGGAACTGCCGGAACACAGCTCGGAGAGAAAACAGAAAATGTAATTAGTTATTGATTAAGGCAACAGTGTCTATTAACATCACTGATGCCATGTCAATCACTGATGCCAAGTGTAGCATGAGACCCCGGCAGCATTAGCTATAGCAGCATAGCTAGAAAGCTAGAAAGAGTAGAACTGGAAGGAAACACAGCCAAGAGGGATCACATGAGACATTGGCAACCCCACGAGCGGCAGAAGACAGCAACCCAACGTCTCTGATCACCATAAGACTCTTTTATGACTATGAACCCCCAGCTCTGCCCTTATTCTAAGGCAAGGTTGCATGAGTCAAGATCACGAGGACCCAAGCCTAGTTCAGCCAGACCGCCCACCCGACACTCCCGGCAAGCGGACAAGGCAGGCAGGCCAGACATGACAGATAATAGAAGATAATAGAAATTTGTAAAGCTGCTTTGAGACGATGCTCCATTGTAAAACATGCTATAGAGCTAATGCTGACTTGGACTATGACTTGATCCTAATCTAGGTGTGCAAAGCTGGTATAGATATAGCCAAACAGACGAATGGCTGTAATTAAAGCAAAAAAGTTGGATCACTTTTCCATTTCTGTTATTCTAGCATTGAATATTTTATTAATTTTTTGGAACTGTGGTAGCCTAGCGGTTAAGGTACTGGACTCTGGACCAGAAGGTCCAGGGTTCAAATCCCACCTCTGCCAAGCTGCCACTGTTGGGTCCTTGAGCAAGACCCTTAACCCACAATTGCTTGGATTGTAAGACTGTACCAATTGTAAGTCGCTCTGGATAAGGGCGTCTGCTAAATGCTGTAAATGTAAATGTGAATGTAAATTAATTTTCAGATGTTTTTTTGTTGCTTGAATATTTGTAAGGCCAAATGTCTAAATCAGGGATGTCCAAAGTCTAGGGACAAATGCGGCCCACTGGCAGATTTTGATTGTATTTACAGTAGAATTCATTGGATTCAGCAAGCCCATCATTTGATGTCCAAAAGTGGTGTTTTTGACTTGTCTCACCATAGAATTGGGTTCCTGTCAAAGCTCCACCAGGACTCAAAGATGTGGCTGATTAAAACCAGAGCACAGCAATACATGGTTACACACACCACCATAAAAATAGAAAACTGAAACTCTTCTGTTTGAATCAGTAGCTCTTTGTATTTAATCCATTACTAGTCCACAGCAGGTCTGGACTTCAAAGCATTCTTTTTTTAATCAAGTTGACTTTTTGACTGCTTCTGCTCTCCAACAAGTGGAGAGTTGTCAGGATCCGAAGCTTGACCTCGGCATTGAACTCTGTCCTATTTGTTTAATTTCTGTTCCTTTTCTCTGCAATCAAAGTAGACAAGAGGTTACTGTCAGTTCAAGCCTGAAAAGCACATACTGTAACACACAGTTGGATGGTTCATTGCCAGGCCATAGGTTATGAGAAGTTTAAGGAAAGAGTAATAATTGAAAGATCAAATGAAGTGGAAGCCGAGGGAGGGCTGAAGTGTGCATGTGACACAGAAAGCCTACTGCTTATCAAACAAAACCGCACTGTTCAGCTCTGTCACACAGATACACACCAGTATCAGGTCTTATTTAACCTCTGCTCCCCTTTTGAATGCCTGCTTAACAGCAATGGCAACACATTCAAGGTCAGTTATTTCCCTTTGACTGCATGAACAATGCACGTTGGATCTGCTTCATCTCCTGCTGATCTCACTCACTGTACCGCACATGCACTTTGTCAGACGTTTCCAACAGATTGACCACAGATAACATTCTCGATTATCGTCTTTATCAGCCCATTTCTATCCTTTTCACCATGTCTTTTGTTACAACATGTCCTTACTTTTATCATGTAACGTGATTCGTGTTGTTTGCAAAGATAGAACTGGGTCACGAGGTGCCTTATATTGCTCTTGGGTTTTGATCAAACATGGAATATGCATGATCTGTTGTATTTGTGATCTCTTTCTACTATAAAAATAGACATACTGCTCCATACTCACTGAAGATAAACACAGGCTCCACATGGCCCAAAGTATATGGACACCCTTTCAAAACAAGTCGACTTTCCAGCCACAGCCTTTGCAAACAGATGGATACAATAAATGGGTTCTTCTAAAGAGCTTAGTGACTTTTGAAAATGATCATCAAATTTGCCTTGCTATAGTGAAACAGGGCCTTTCTCAATCTTGTGTGTGCTTGTCCAAGTGCTGTTCCATTTACAAGTCTGCATCTAGCCAAGTACAGTCCAAATACAGATGTGCTCCATGTTTATTATCGAGGATGCTTTGGGAGGTGACTTTTGTGGACTTGGGAAAGCCGAACATCCCAGAATCCCAGTCTCAGCGTGGTAATGCCAGCGGAAAAGACTCACAACTGGATATATAGGTCTTGGAGTACAACAGTTGTTGTGTCATCTAGCAGATGCACTAATCCAGAGTCCAGTACCTTAAATGCTAGGCTGCCACAGTCCCAAAAAACATCTGCAAATACATTTAGCAGGCACTCTTATCCAGAGTGACTTACAACTGTTACAGTCGTGGCAATTACAGCTGTTACAATCCAAGAAATTGTGGGTTAAAAGTCTTGCTGAAGGACCCAACAGTGGCAGCTTGAAACCTGGAC
The DNA here is from genome assembly GCA_025084515.1 of Ancistrus triradiatus. Taxonomy (NCBI): domain Eukaryota; kingdom Metazoa; phylum Chordata; class Actinopteri; order Siluriformes; family Loricariidae; genus Ancistrus; species Ancistrus triradiatus. Next base: position 394,070 of record JAJAGP010000020.1, read on the forward strand.
CTTCAACTGATTTGCATAATACAATATGCAATATAATATACATAATATGTCTATGATCGTGCCCTAGTTCTTCTTCTTTTTCATTTGAGTTTCATGTCAATTTGCCTACCATATTGGTGAATTATCACCACCGGCTGGACTGGATTATGTGCATCGCGGTTAGAAGATCGCACCATTGAGTGTTTTAGTTAGGGTGCTGATGTTCAAAGTCAGGATTTTTGTTTGCATTTGGGGGCCCATTTGATGTCTGAATCGTTCGAGTAAAGAGGTGGTCAAATTCCGAGATTACACTGTTTTGCTGAGCTTGGTGTTTAAGAACTTGACTGGCCTGCATGAGGCTCTTCTTAGAAATGGGGGAGCTTGGTGGAGCTCTTGTGGGGGGCGGTTTGTTCCTCCAAAATGATTCCCTAGCACTGTTTAGTGCAAAAGCGGCTATAGAGTCCTGACCTGACATTTGGAAGAAACTGGAACACCATGCCTCATTATCCAGCTTCAGTACACCAGCCTCACCAATGCTCTTGTGGCTGAGTGAAGGTGAATCCCCTCAGTCACGTTCCCAATTCTAGTTAATAGTTCTTAAAGTAGAGCGGAGACTCTACAGAGTTTACAACCACTTTGGATGACTCCAAATTAACATCGGGGTTTTGGAATGAGTTGATCAGCAAGTCCACATAAAACAGAAACTTCTGCCTTGTTGTGGCCTTAATTCCTGTGGGTCATGATGATTGAGACAAAAGAGGACGTAAGAGAGCAGAGATGATGCTATGTGCCAGTGAGGTCAGGAGCAAGACAGATCAGTGGCCTGTAAAGAAGGATCCTGGAAGAAAGAAACTCTCTGTACTGCATTAGCTGATGGTTACAGATATATAGGACATGCACGATGCATGCTTTTAATGCATTGGGGAAATAACTATATGTACAACATGCCTACAAAATATGCTGTATTAAGAGGATCAAAAATAACACGTGTTTTTTGGCATTCCAAAGCCTTGATGCATTCAAAAAGTCCCCAGCGTAAGACTTTTTAGATCTGTGCCTCAGGGACAAAGCCATACTCGACTTGGAAGATATCCAGTCGATCATACTCGAGCAGCAGCATGGAGCATCATAAATCTTATGTATGATTTTGAATTTCGTTCTTAAGCACAAGGGTCATTAGCTATCATCAGCCGAGCATGGCGTACTTTATATGTATTGTTCCACATCAGCACGTTTGTGCCAACTACGCAAGTTTCTTCGATCTAACAAAAATGCATGCAAGCGCTCATCCAATTACTGCGTGAGAGAACTCCAGCATTAACATGACAGACACTGTGGCCCAGCAGCAGCCTGTCTCAGAATTTGCAAACCAATTCATGACAATTGCTCCGAAAGGGCCCTTATTTAGTCCGAGTGTGTGCAGAAAGAAATTCAATATTTTTCTATACCTTACAGTATATACTGTACCTGTCTAGAATGTATTATTAGGGCGATTCTTCAACTGGGGCACTTTTTCCCCGTTTTAAATAGTCAAAAATAACATTTTTAATAATTAGTTCGAATCGTTTAAAGATAATGTTTAGATGCGTTAAAGTAAAGTCTTAATGATGCTACAACTGTGCTTATATAGAACTTAAATATGTCATTAAATATTAATTAATGTATAAATAATGTATCATTTATGTGTTGGAAATGGTGACAATTTTCTTTTTTTTTTCCCAGAGAATAAAGACACTAGGTCATGGATTTGCTAATCAAATAATTCACTCAAATAATTCGCTACAGAAAGGCTGCTGTGGTAAAGAAAAGTATGATCACGATAATGTATTGTTCAAGAATATGCAAAAGTTGTAGAGATATGAATAAATAAATTACATCCTGTGTCTTTGTAAGTTATTCTAAAAACAGTCATTGTGATTTGTTAATGAATTATTCACTTGTTTTTTGTCATTTTACTGGAGCAGAGACGTTTTAGTTGGGAACAAGGCCAAACTATTGTTGTTTAATACATTTAAAAAATTAAAATCATAATGATTTTGGTGCAGAACTTGTCTTGATGATGCACTAAATAATATTTCATATCTTAGCTATTTATTTTGTATTATACCACAGTTAGTTCTGACCCTGCAATTTGATTGGCTGAGGGACGTTCTAGGCATGCCAGTATTGCACGGTAATGGCACTCTAACATTTACATTTACAGCATTTAGCAGACGCCCTTATCCAGAGCGACTTACAATTGGTACAGTCTTACAATCCAAGCAATTGTGGGTTAAGGGTCTTGCTCAAGGACCCAACAGTGGCAGCTTGGCAGAGGTAGGATTTGAACCCTGGACCTTCTGGTCCAGAGTCCAGTACCTTAACTGCTAGGCTACCACAGTCCCGAAGTTCAGTAACGAAGCTCTTCAAGTAACCAGCCATAACAAAGCAGCGATGTTGTTATACAAGTTAAGGACTGCCAAAATGAGTTAGAATGAGTGTATAAAAATCTACTGGCTTTGAAAACGTTTGGATGCTCTCTAAAGCCAGAGAAACAAAGTCAGTACAGTACATCAGACGTCCTTAACGTATTCACAGCTTGTTGAAGAGCAACGAGTAGTAGTACAGCTTCTACATTGTTATTATGGATGTCAGAAATGTAAAGGGAGAGTTTCGTTGGTTCGATCTCCTCCGTTCTTTCTTATTTTCTTCAAGACGTTGTTTGCCAGTGTTAAACTCTGTCTTTTATTAAACACATCCATGGCTGATTGGAGCTCTTACCCCAGTGAAGCTGCTGATGCTGTATAACTCTCCCTTTGCATTTCTGACTGATAATATTAACAACATCTTCCAATATTATAATCACTAATCAAGTAACACAAATTATATTGGGATCCTAGACTTCCATTAATACCAGGATCTGACTCATATTAATTCTCTTGGTAGAATAGTAACACCTTGCCTTATCAATCAGACCCATTCACTGAATGATGCGGCCTTGTGACCGCAGCACACCAGTGTCGATATCTTACGATATAGCACTCCCTCTCATGTATTAATATTACTTCTTATTATTAAATGAAGTATTTTGAATGTATAACCTATAAACAGTTCCCTTAATTGAAGAATCACCCATTACCGAGATGTAAAACTGCTTCAGTAGAAAGTTAATCCTGTCAGCACGCCTGTTTCTGCCTTCCCCGACCCCCACTCTGGTTTGACACACAGACACAAAAAGGAAGCCCTATATAATGTGACCCAATTTAAGAGGAACATATAAAAAAAGATACTCTGAAATGCTTTGATGTATTTCCCTGCTCACAGTGCGTGCTGTACTCATAAAATCAGACAGAGGCCTCATCTGAACCTCTTGTCATTTGAATCAGGATTCATGACAGGTATGATCATGTGCCACTAACACAACCTACATGGTTTTTTGAAGCAAGAGAGAGAGGGAGCAAAAGACCGAGAGAGAGAATACAAGTAAGTGAATCTATGTCTTAAAGTCGGTTTCCTGACAGGAGGCAGTGTACCTTTGGGCCTGAGGCTGTTTACTCTGCATCACAGTGTGTCTCTTTCTTCCAGGATCCTTCTTTACAGGCCACTGATCTGTCTTGATCCTGACCTCACCAATGCACAGCACCATCTCTGCTCTATCACTTCCACTTATGTCTCAGTCATCCTGACCCAGAGGAATTAAGGTCACAGCAAGACCCAGAAGAAGAATGAATAAGGCTGTCATGCTAAAAATGCTTCGGCTGAATTAAATTCAATGTAATTTATATAACACTTGTAGCAATAGGCATTGTCACCACAGTAGGATGGCATGAAGGAAGAAACCTTGACGTGTGCAAGAAAATGGCTTAGATAGCAGAATATTCTTATATATTTATCCTGCCAAGGACTACATAATGCCAATATGCATATTTTTATGTTATTTTATGTGAACTATCACTATAAGACTTATTTGATTAGATGAATCAGTTTCAGTCTTACATTTATCATCTATGCCATCCAAGTAGGTTCGGTCCCTTTTTGAGTCTTGGTCCTCCCAAGGTTTCTTCCTCTTAATGTTTAGGAAGTTTTTCCTTGCCTATGTGGCTCTAGGCTTGCTCAATTTACATTTACATTTACAGCATTCAGCAGACGCCCTTATCCAGAGCGACTTACAGTTAATACAATCTTACAAGGGTTAAGTGCCTTGCTCAAGGACCCAACAGTGGCAGCTTGGCAGAGGTGGGATTTGAACCCTGGACCATCTGGGCCAGAGTCCAGTACCTTAACCGCTAGGCTACCACAGTCCCAATTTGGGATTGGCTGCACCATTGGAAAAAGTGCTATAGAAATAAATCTGACTTGACTTGACTTTGACTTGACATGTTATGAAACAAATCGTACAGAGCCCTACTGGTGATGTCCCTTCTTAATAAAATTGACATTAGGCCACGCCTTAACAAAATGAAGGCATGGCCACGAGTTATTCAAGTGTGGGAACGAGATCCTAATGCCTAGAAATGAGTTAGTAAGGTGTGGGAACTAGGTAATATATGATATGATATAATGTAACTCTTATGGAACTCTTAATTTGATTTGTATAATGTAACTCTTAATTTGATTAAGAATTGATATTATCAGCAGTGCTCTGTAAAATCCTACCTCATTCTAGCGTTTGTAAAACCCTACCCTCTTTCAGCAATGTCAGCACAATATTGTGGCGCCGGTGACTTTCTGATTAGATCTTCTTTCAGCTGGCTGCACATAGGACAAGGTTTTGTCTCTACATGTTGTAGGATCTGGCTCCTCATATGTACTACTACATTTCTCTTTAAGCAACAGAACGTGAGCGGGAGCGTGTTATTGTGATTTGGTCGCAGGTACGAGCCAAAGGCTCGTGCCATAGATAATCGCAGCTGTGATGTTATTCGTGATAACATGACCTCAAGTGTTCAGTTGCTTTTATACAACAGTTTTTACAACAAAATAAAGAAATTAAATCAAACAAACCTCAATTTTCATACTGAAAACTCTTTAATATTGACGATACCGTCTGCCAACAAATTCCCTACTCTGCTTTAACACAGTATGTTAGAAAAAAAGGCATGTGTTTATAAAACACTACCAAGTGACAAGGGTTTGAAATACAAAGTGCAAATAAAGATGAAAGGAAAAATGGACAAAAACTGAAACTAAAATTCATATGAATTAAATGGCAGAATTTAGTTATTTATACGGATTATTCCGTTATGTTTATATGTCATATGATTGTGTGCATAAAGCTTATCATTACTTGGCAACCATACCATTTTGGTGTGAAAAAGCTGTGATTCTCAACCAATCACATATATAGTGAGGTCGGAGCTAACTGTTGTATAATGTACAATATAACATAAACAACCATTTGCTGATGATTCACCACTGAACGAAATGATAATAGGCACTCGGGTGGCACAGCGGTATAACCCGATAGCTCACCAGGTTCGAATCGAGTGCCTTCCAGCTGGGTCTGGTGTATATTACAGCTACAATTGTCTGTGTTTTGGGTTTGGCTGACTGACAGGCTTTCCATCCTTCTCAAAACACCCTGTAGGTGTTGATAGGATAGGGTAGGTGCTGAACCCTGATGACCCTGAACAGGCTGGAGTAAACCATGAAAAGAAAAATGGATCAGCATTTATTATAGGGGTTAGATGTTCAGATAGCAGGATTAAAAATCCATAGATCATACTGTAGGCTGTACAGAGCAAATGGAGCATCAAGCAGTACTGTGTATAGGAAGGTGCAAATGAAAGCCTTAAGAGAAGCTACCAGTTGGCCATGGTCTATTTGTACCTGAGTGATAACGCTGGTCACACAGTAGAAATATTTGCCCATTTTAGGTCACAAACATGAACACATAACTTTAAAATGGTTAATTTAATTGGTTTGTGAACTCCAGTGATTTTTGTAAATACAGTGGTACCTCAGTTCTCGACGTTAATTCGTTATAGAAGGATTGTCGAGAAGCGAAAATGATTGCAAAAGTTTTCCCATAAGAAATAATGTAAATTGAATGAGTCCGTTCCAGACGTCCACAGAAAATCTACACTGTATAAGCCTTATATGCATTAATGGAGTTGTTTTGTACAGGTGCTCAATGATTTATGATGGGGATATGTTCCAACAAATCCATCATAAGTTAAATGTAACATGAACCAATGAGTTTAATATAGTCTGTACTGTATCATGGCGAAGCTGACCTCATTGTTTAAAACACTTATACTTTAACCAACAGTTGGCCAAAATCATTAACACAAAGCTTATTTTATATTAAAGGGTTGCAAAATCTCGTGTAATTTAGCGAGTAATGGATTGAAAGTGAAAAGTAAAGGCAAAACACTTACTCTATTGATGGACTCAGGGCGCTAGCATAGCTGCTAAGCTAACTGTAGCATGTGTTCTGTAGGATTCAGTTCCTTTCGGTTGGCTCTAGATGTAAAAAAAAAAAAAACCCAACACAATAAACACAGTGCAGATCTGCACTAATCAAGAGCTATTGTGACTCTTAATCATTGTGTATTGGATTGTGAATTGAATTTCAAATCATACAAGTTTGACCAAGTGCCGAGCAAACGACAAGAACCAATTTTTTTCTAGTCAAAATGTGTCCAGAACCGAATTTGATGAGTTTTGAGGTGGTCGAGAACCGATGTACCACTGTACTCCCTAAAACAAAACTAAGCTACTCTGACATCCCACCTAAAACATGCAGTGGTTCCTAAAGTGGGAGATGCACAGCAAGGCAAATGAATTAGATATTAAAAATTAACTGAATGAATGACAGTCACAAAGCTGCAGCTCTGATTTGAGAAGATCTGCAGCACAAGGCAAGCCCATACCAGTCACTGAAAAGGTGTGAGGATTAAAGGTGTGATTTTTGCAGAGCAAATGTTCAGGTTTTTAGTTTATTTCCCTCAGGGAACTGGTTAAGTTTTAAAGTTATTTTTGTGCAGAGAGGCAATTTTGAGAAAGTAATGAATGCTGTTACTCAGTAAAAAAAAAAAAGATACATAATGCATGTCACTTGGAATAATTCCACTGTAAAGGTGCTTTGTCATATTATTTTGTTTTGTTCAACAAGAAAATGGAGTTTTGTATGAATTACAATGAATTACAAAGAGTGTGGGGGGATGCTTGAAAATATTCTTATCTACAAAGGGGAACATGGCAGAAAGAGTTTGGGAACCACCACTTTTAAACTCCAGAACTTTGAGATAATCGCTTATGTATGGACTGTGATAGTCTATTGGTTAAGGTAGTGGACTATGAACCAAAAGGTCCAGGGTTCAAATCCCACCTCTGCCAAGCTGCCACTGTTGGGTCCTTGAGCAAGGCCCTTAACCCACAATTTCTTGTATTGTAAGATTGCATCAATTGTAAGTTGCTCTGGATAAGGGCGTCTGTAATGTAATGTAATGTAAATGTATCAGTTATGAGAGAATGACGATGTCCCTGGAAAATTGCAGATTAGCCTATTAGCTCGTTGGCTAGCTTCCAACCTATTCTTTGTGCTAATAGTACTAACACATCATGGTAAACGTGGTATATTTTGGTATTTGGGTACTATTTAATCCGGTGAAGAGCATAAAGCAATGCAAACCAAGACACATACTGAAATTCAACACAAACCTACTCTGTGCAAATCTAGTTTGTTAGCAGTTATCTAGGTAGCCTGCTGAGTGGGATTGGCTCTTTTCCATTTGTGTGTTCATATATTTCTTTACACTGGTATTCCCTGAATTGAACTGCAAATCCAGTTCCAGCCTTACACTGTTACTCCACCACATCAGAGGGCAGTAACTCCCTCCACCCTCCAGCTGACTAAGGCCGGGAAAACCTTCCCGCCGGGGACATGAGAACCTATAGAGACTCTGCCTACTGGACAAAATAATGCCGATATGCATCTTTTTACATTATTTTATTCAGTATTTTATCCATTTACACTATTGCCTTATAGGCTACAGTTTTATACAATTTATTTTAGTATACTTTTGATTATATTAATAATCTCTAATTCATTAGTTACATATGATATTTTAATTATTATATTTTTAAAATATGTTCTCTGTTATTTTTATTAGCTTTTGTTTAATTAAACAATATCTATAATCATTTAATTAATTAAGTAGATAACTTACTTTAATTCTTGCATAAATCATATAAGACCCCCAAGGAGCTTAGGTCCTTTTTTTAAGTCTTGGTTGTCCCGAGGTTTCTCCCTTAACATTTAGGGAGTTTTTCCTTGCCACTGTCATCCTAGGATTCCTCAGTTTGGGCTTTGGTTTTAAATAACATTGTAAAGTTGCTTTGAGACAAAGCTCCACTGTAGAAAGGGCTATAGAAATAAATCTGACTTTGAATTTACATTGCTTGCTTGATGTCAGCAAAAGAGGCGGAGCCACACGTGCACAGAGCCTATGGGAAAAAAATGGCTGCTGCCAATTATGTCAGTTGTTGTTTTGATCTTTGAGTCCTTCACGTCTGTAGACTAAATGTTGTGATAAAGAACATTTTCTGGTGGAGGGCTGGTAAACCTTCTGACAAACCAAAATAGAACTGTGCATGAAGAACTGCAAATGAAGAGCTGGCCCACAACACCTTCAGCTTGAGTGATCATGTCTGCCACATGGCAGGTTAGCATAAGCAGGAAACCCTGGCAGTGGACTTCAGGTAAGCCAGTCTTTGTCTACGGCTTCTGAAATATGCTAGACTTAGGCCATCACATTACATACATGACGTGGGGACAGGGTATCTGTTGTGAATAGAGTTCCTACTGTGCTTGTTTTGAACATCCATGGATTTGGCCTAGACTAGTTGACTCAGCTTGTAGTTTAGCTTTAGCATTTCACAAGGTTTTATTTTATAGAATACGACTTTTACATTTTGTAAAATGTGGTTAAACACATTGCCTGTTTTTTATGCATATGATTTTACTGCTTGATTAGCTGACTGTGGTAGCCTAGCGGGTAAGGTACTGGACTTTGGACCAGAAGGTCCAGGGTTCAAATCCCACCTCTGCCAAGCTGCCACAGTTGGGTCCTTGAGCAAGGCCCTTAACCCATAATTGCTTGGATTGTAAGACTGTATAAATTGTAAGTCGCTCTGGATAAGGGTGTCTGCTAAATGCTGTAAATGTATAAATGTCAATGTCAATGATTACCGTCTGTCCTTCAGTCACCACCAGAGAACTTGACTAAAGTTTGTAGCTGTAACATCATATTGCATTTTCCAGTCTAAAAGCAGCACAAATTAGTTTGTGTTATGTGTGTGTATAGATATATCCATACAACACTATATATATGATGGCCTAAGACTTTTGTACTGTGTGTGTATTTCTTTCTTTCTTTCTATCCTGTTACCTAAACTATTTTAGATATTGTTTATTATAAAAACTTAAATGTCTCAGTAAATTATTTGAATGTGCTCTGTGTCCTAATGCTAGTAGTATGGATGTCATGTGGTTACATTTGTTTGTATTTGCTAATTCTGTGCTGTAAACTCAGTGCTGTTACTCCTATAAAGATATACTCATGTATAGACATTCTGCTGAATGTTTAAACTTACTTAAACTTGAAAAATTAACTTGATTTTCTATAGTTTTTCAACAGTGAGTCTAACAACACACATTTAACTAGTCAGTCTCGGGCAACTTTATATGTTAAGGTAACAGGACTGAGTGAAAACCCAGGGACGTCACTGAAATGTTTATTTTATTATTAAATTATTATGGATTCCTTATGAAGAACATATTTAAGGCATAGAAGGGATATGGGGTGACCCAACAATGGGGGGGAAAATGCTGAATCATTATACAGTATATCATTGTAGAGTAATGTTCGAGACCAGGGACAGCTAAAAACACTTTGTAGGTATTGTTTTAGTAAAGTTTTACATTATATACCTTTTAATTTGCAATAGCATCACTGTGCAGGACACCTTGCTTGCTTAATAATAATGTTTTGTACAGTCATCTGTACACGTAATGGACATGGCACCCATTTTGGTAGAATGTCTCATATGTGAAATACATGGCATCTTCCACAAAGGCAGGAGAGTAGTGGTCCTCCAACTGGGCCACTCTTTTTGTCAGACTGTTCTTTTTGAAAAAGGCATACATCCAGTATTTAAGAGGTTTACTCCCTCTGTTAGATCCTGTGGGAGGTCGATGGAAAGAAAAGGTTTGATTTGATTGTGCATTTTTTAACTTTATTCAAAACCTGTGCAAGTAAACACCAAAATGAATACATTTTAAAAATGATATCACAATAATATTCAATATGCTGTAGTTAGCCTGCTTGAAAACAAATTTCTTTTTTTTTATTTTCGAAACCAAGTTAAACCTCTGGAGCATCAAAGCAATGCATAATTGCACCATGCTGTACATGACATGATTGTTTCACCAGTTTGGTTTTTCCTCTTGTACAAAACAAAATAAATACTTTTATATGCACATCTCGTCCAAAGTTTCAGATACAATATTTTACTCAGCAGACAGAATACATTTGAGCAGGCTTCATGACAAAATATTTTATGCTTAAGACTTTCTTCATGAGCAGTAATACATAGGAACCTTCTCATGCATCTGCATGCAACAGGCAACCGTGGACTGTTGAATATCTGACATAACACATCATGTTGCAGAACGGATTATTGTCGTTTGACCAGCGGACACATGCGAAAGTTAGACAAAAACATCCTCTAAAGTATGTACATATTCACACAGCCGTGACTGTGCAGTCTCTGTAGGAAAATTCAAAACTAAAATGCTTCTCCTTTCATTCATATAAAATAGCTATCTTTGTTAAAGATTATGGTATGTACATAAATATAGTTTCTAACAAGTCGTAAAGATCGAGGGACAAAAATAACCTGTTATATTACCATCTGTGAAATGACCATACATTATATGTGGGGGGGGAATGACATTTGTAGCACAGTACTCCTGTAAAGCACACCCATTAATAACAACACCTACGATATTTCTGCACATAACTACAACACTGTCTGCATCTCTGACAAGCTTTGTCTCATTTTATTGCAACAATTCATTTCATTGCATAATGCTAGACATCCATTGCACATGCTGATGCCAAAACCTATTTATAACATTAGATTAACCTCAGCCAGGCAAAAGTCAAATCATTTCTAATTGTGTCCTTGTAGCTTTTAGTTGATAATACCTTTATTGTTGGCTTGGTGCGATTTTAAAAGTTGAGTGAAAATGTAAAAGGAATAAATTAAGACCACCGATATCAAATTATACAAGTGTTAGACCATGCACATAATATATTATGTTTTCTATTTTGATGGGTTTTTGAATGAATAGAGCTTGCTACAAGAAGCTGAGAGATTTTCCTCTGTGGCATATCCCAATGTAAAATAATACCTGTTTAGGGACCTTTAGAAATGAATTGTATCACTGGAGAAAACCCAAGTGAACACCAACAGATAACCAGAGGTTCGAACCCTGGTCCCAAAGAGCCTTGCAGCACCACCACCGCCATGCCACTCTGGAAATAAGATGCTGAGGTTTTAACTGAAACGTTGTCAGGAGCAGATCTGTGACATTTTCACACTGGATCACAGGTTAAATTAGAATTAAATACTGCTTATTATGTAGGTGTGTTTCTGTTGAAAATACACAAAACCCTCAGAAATGAAGCAAGTCCTGATCTTGCAGAATCAAAAAAAAAGAAAGTAATGTTAGGCAATGCAGTTGTCATATAAAAACAGTAAATACAGCAATATCTGTAAGGAAATAATAACGAATGAGAAGCACATTTCCATTCCAAAGCATTTTTTCTACATGACTAGGACTTCTTGAGCAACCCGTTCAGCTGTGGTGAGTCACAACGTCGAGTTCCGTTGTGACTGTGTGACTTCTGTTGCGAGTTTAGCTTAAGGTTGAAGGCCTCAAACTCCTCTTTGTCTTTCATCTGAACTCTGCAAGGTTCTGACTTTGCTTCAAGCTCCATTCTGTCTCTAACCAAATGCGCATTGCTCTTCTGGAGCATATAGTACAAAATTGGATTGGCCTTAGTTAGTCGTGGAGAGTCCAGTTTGCAGTCTTGCATTTTATCACCGTTTATCAAACTACCCGACGCTTTCGAGTCCCTCTGTGAGGCTGTGTCACGTTTCGACCTGGAGGCGTCCTGCTGCTTGCCATTACCATTAGAAAGAGACGTCACTGCGTTTGTTCCTGCTCTCATTTTGCCCGGGTTCGGTGTCTGATGAAAGCCGTGAAGCTCACCATTGTTACATGGCTCGTTCTTTGTACTCCCATTTAGGACAGGATGTGTCAGAGTACTGAATGTACTCCTCGACTGAGCCAACTCCTTCAAACAGTTGTCTGAAAGAAGAAGCTGCTTCAGCACATTGAATCCACCATTTTCATTCCGTGGAGTTTCGCACGGTGGAAATTTGGCTGGCGGACTGTCTGCCTCCGGGGGGCTGGACGGATCGCTGGTTTCACGAGTCTCTCTAATTGCAGAGGTTGAGCAATCCCTATTGTTCTTATGGCTACCAGAGCTATTACACCTCTTCTGCTGAGTCACTGCAGCATGACTCTCTGGTTCAACCAAAAACTTCCTCTTCTTTGGGATGGTTGGTCCCTGATGTTCCACTGGTTCTTCTTTAATGCATTTATTTGGGCTCTCCAGAGTATTTAGGTTTCTTGACTGGTGATGGAACAGATGACATAGCAAATCATCTCTGGGTACAGATACAGGGGACAGAGGCTCTTGCTTTATGGGGGTGTGGGAACTCTGATTAGGTGACTCGGCTAATATGTTCAGGCATGTCTTGGTTACTTTATTATCCATATACATATCATCGTCTTCCACTGGCTCTGTTTTTACTAAAAGATCTGGCGAGTGTCTGTTTAAATTGTGACTTTTTTCATGGTTTGGTACCTTTTCTGTGGTATTTCCAGATTCTCGCTTCCGCTTGTTTCCAGATCGTTCTTTTTGGGATTTATTTCCCAAAAGAAGTTGTAGGACCGTACGCCTCTCTAGTAGGTTTTCGATCTCTGAACCATGTTGGGAAGGTTCTGCTTCAAATGAGATCGGGGATTTCACCTGAGCAACTTCCCACGATAGGGAGCTGTTTCTCTGAACATGTGCAGTGCGTTTTTCTAGCAACGCTGCCGACCTTGAAGTCTTAAACTCTTCAGTTTGTCTTTTGACTGGTGGCAATGGAGCCTTTGGTGAAGGGGATGTGGCAACGTTTTGTTTTCCACAATGAGCTAAATTTTGTAACAGTATACTAGCACTAAATGCTGTTTCCTTGACACCGCTGGTACCACTTATAGGTGGTTTACTCTTACACAAATCCAAGGGCACAGCCTGTGTATGAGAAGAGGTGTACAAATTGTATGGAGATGACAGACTGTTAGAATCTCTGCCTTGGGGGAAAGCTGGCAGTAGTTTAGGACTTCTTGCATTCAGCCTACAATTAGGGCTCAGTTCTCTCGCATCTTTACACCGACCGATATTAAAAAGTGTCTGATTGCTGGTAGATGCACTACTGACATTAGGAAGTGGCTGAAAATCTCGATGACCAAGGTCTTTCTTTGTCTTCTCATAGTGTTTTTGATCGAGAAGCAACTCTAAAAGGGTAACTTTGTGATGAGGTTTAATCTCGGAACAACTGTGTACCTCTCTGGGTTCTGTAGCGACTTTTGAAACCGGACTCTCTGAAGTCCATCTGGTTTTTGGAGACTCTATGACTTTATCTAGTGGAGGTGTAGACGACAAAGAGCCTGGTTTTGAGATATTTACTTTGCTTTTGAAAGAGAGGTCAATAGGTGAGCACGTAGAGCGGGAACTTTCGGCGTCACTGCTGTCTTTTGGAAGACTGTTGGCGGAGTTTGAGCGTTCGCTGTCTGAAAACATGGGAGAACCTCGACTAGAAAATATGCTCACATTGTCCTTCAGGTGACCCTGGCAATTGAGTTGCTGTGGTGTGTTGTGGCTGTTAAGTAGTTGAAGCAGCAGGCTGCTGCAGTTCTGTGATGGCCTGCCATGCCTCTCAAAGGGCCGGCGCTCTCTGAAAGGATGCGTTGTCCGCATTGAACCCATCGGGCCACTTTGCCCTGTACTCAGTCTTGCGCTCTGTCTGCTAGAGCTTGTCGACACGTGAGAAGGAATCCGGTCTTTGGTCTGCACAGAGCTTAGCCCATCTATGTTGGTCTGAGACTGGCCAGGGGTTATAGTTTGCTTCCTTTCTTGAGTTTGGTGAGTGGCCATGGCTGCAAGCCTTTCGCTGGCGGTTCGTCCAGCCAGCTGAGCTTTAAGTGCATGTTCTCTGGAATATTGCTGCAGGTGAGCTTCGCTAGAAAGCAGTAGGGCAAGCTGACTGCAGGCCACGCTGGGTTTAGGAGAAGGTGCTGGGCTTGACCTGATGCTTACTAAATTGGCCACAGCTTTTAATCGCTCCGTGCAAGGCATAGTTTCAGATGAGGCGGGAAAAGTGTTGTGCTGGAAAGCCATTGGAGACTTTGACAATCTCTCCTGGCTAGGCTGACGATGGCGGTACAACGGACTGTTGCTGTGATTCTGTACTGTGCTGCTTCCACTCAGACTTGGACCAGATCCACTGGCGTCCCCAGATGCGCCGTCTTCTTGGTCAGGCTTGCTGTCTGAAATTTCCGTGGCCGTTTGCGGCACCATGTTTTGGACAATCTGCTGCGACAGAGCCACATTTTGGAGCTTTGTGCTGAAGTTTTGTAGCAGGCTTGCCAGCAGTGTGCTCTCTCCTTTACACTGCAGTGAACCGTTCAGGCCACCGTGGTGTTCTTGCTTTCTCCCATTGAGCTCGGCAGAGGGCAAAGACCTCATTTGGCTCTCGTGCTCAGTCCAGGCTTCTGAGCGGAGCAGGCGGGCTTTTTTGACATGATGTGTTGACCCTCCTTGGGGACTTGTTTTATCTTGCTCCTGCTGAGTGCTATGCCTAGGCAGTGTAAGCCCTGTTGTCTCCTTGTTTCCCTGATCCTTGCTGCCTTTTTCAGCTTCACATCTTTGTGTTGCTGTGGCACTTTGTGCTCCTGCTACCCGATGCATGAGTAAGCCTTCCAGATATGTTAAAACAGCAGAATCCTGGTGTTTCTCAGGGCCAGTCTCTTCCCCATGAGTCATGTTCAATTTTATGGTCCCTTCTATGGCTGGCCACCACAAGAGAGAAGGTAAATGTTCGGATATTTCCCCCCACACAATCCAATGGCTTTTTGCTTCACAACAGACGCTTTTAATCCAGACAGGTTTGTAATTTTACAGGGTGTTCCCCCGTCACACCAGAAGCTGTGCATGTGAAATATGGTGGAATAACCAATGTGGAGATGTGACTAAGGTCGGGGAGTTGTGGGTTTTTTCATATTTGAAGATTTGTAGCATGTCCGCTTCAAGGACTCGTACTCTGAGATGCTGATGGCAGTCACAGTTGGAGGTGGACCTGCATAATAAGAGACAAAGAAATTACCATCAGATTAAGAACACATCATATCAAAATATTCATGACTTGCCATGCAGCCTTATTGAACAACATCTCAGGAATATGCCTTGCTCACACAAATAAACTTTTTTTTAAAGGATCAGTAATAAAACTTTTGTACATCAGTAAACAGTAAAAAACTCTACATCTCTGGACTCAAGAGCCACCCTGATAAATCCGATTAGGTTTGAATGCAAAAAACATTGGGAGAAAATTGCATACGCTAACAGATACTAGGCAGAAATAACAATGCTGCATCCCAGACACAACGCTGTGACAGATCATCTGCCAAGATAACTCGCCAACTGCCAGGTCAGAACTCTGCACGCGTTCAGACATCAGCAGGCCATCTTAGGACCTGTATTGTTTTTAACCTCCTCCATAAATAACAGCGCGCCATTTGCGGAAGGTCAATTCCAAAACATGATAAATCTTTGACATAGCACTGTGTTCATTTGTAGCTTCGTAAGTAATATCAGAAGTGTCGCATAAACTACACAATCTGCATTGACTTGTTACGGGCAGAACATGCAAGGAATTCATATGTGCCTCTTTGCCAAGGGAGGGGCTTTGCAAACAGGCTGGTTAGGAATAGTGCTGGTGAATTGTCAGGCAGCATGGTGGTGCAGCTAGTGCTTAGGACTGTAGGCTCACAACTCGAGATCTGGGTTCATGACTGTGTGGGGGTTCCTCCTGGTACTCGTTTCCTTCCACATTCCAGAAGACGTGTTCGATCAACTGGAGTCTCCGTGTATTCACAATGCAAAGGTCAAGTCAGATTTATTGATATAGCGCTTTTTAAAATGGAGCATTGTCTCGAAGCAGCATTCATTTTAGATGGTCTTCTAATATCTAGAGCCAATCCCAAATTGAGCAAGCCTAGGGTGACAGTGGCAAGGAAAAAACTCCCTAAACATTATAAGGAAGAAACTTTGGGAGGACCAAGACTCAAAAAATGATATATGTACGAATTTATCTAATCAAATAAGTCTGTGGTAATAGTTCAAAAAGCAAACTAAGTGAATAAAAATACTGAATAAAACGATGAAAAAATATGCATATTGGAATCATTTAGTTCAGAGCAGTCCTTGGCCGCATGTCACCCCCAGCCAACCGGAGGGGGGAGGGCATTATTGGAGCTGAAAACTTTGCGTGACTGAAAATTTTTGGAAAAGAATAGGAAGTGTAAAGAGAGAGAGAGAGAGATGACGTATAGTGTGTGTGTGTGTGTGTGTGTGTGTGTGTGAGATATGTGTGGTGTGTCGTGGACGTGTGTGTGTGTTGCATAGTGTCGTGTGTTTGTTGTGTGCATTGTGTTGTTTGTGCAGTGTGTTTGTGGTGTGTATCTGTGTGTCTTGCTATACTTGTGAGGACCACATGTCCTTACAATGATAGGAAAATCTGTGAGGACTGTTTTGCCTTGGCTTTTTTTTTGTTTTGTTTTCTTTAACAAAAACTTCTGCTGAAAATTGCTTCATTGGCCACCTAGCACCCTGTGCTTGCAGATCGGCCCCCGGCCCCCTACAACCCTGAAATGGATTAAGCAGGTATGGAAAGTGATTGAACTAGTGGAGCCAAAGCAATATGAAACATGGGAAGTAATGTAGATAAAGGAATGCGATAGGGAGAAACAGACAAACGGGCACAAAAACAAATCAAAACAGACAATTGAGTTGCTGTCATGTGTTGTGGCTGTTAAATAGTTGAAGCTAGGGGAGGGCAATACAACAATATTTTAACGTATCATGATAAATTGTGTTATTTACATTTACAGCATTTAGCAGACGCCCTTATCCAGAGCGACTTACAATTGGTACAGTCTTACAATCCAAGCAATTGTGGGTTAAGGGTCTTGCTCAAGGACCCAACAGTGGCAGCTTGGCAGAGGTGGGATTTGAACCCTGGACCTTCTGGTCCATAGTCCAGTACCTTACCCGCTAGGCTACCCCAGTCCCCCCATCGTGATAGACAATAAGCTTTTCTGAGCATATCGTCAGTGCTTAAAGAACACTGACCAACTGCAGATTCGTTATAAAGTGTGTAATTCGTCCTGTTTAACTGGATGAAGTGCAGCACATTTTTAAATAAATATCACTTTAATAAGTATGGTGCATTGGTGCATTTTGTTTGCGATCACGTCTCGTGATAAATATCATGTATCGTGAAAATGTCTATATATTATGATGTAATAGTTTTACCATATCGCCAATCCCATTTTGAATTGACCAAAGAATTAGTGTCTATTTTGTTTGTGTTCTCCTACAACACTTGAAGCTTTTGACTGGTCAGAATTAAGATTCAAGTCTCCCAGAATATAACGTCTCCAAATATAAATGATATTTTAATCAAATTTAACCTTATGATATCTCACCCAAGAGCAAAAAGGAACCTTTAAGGTCGTCAGAAATAGCAATTTCATTAATATTGTGATCTATATCGTTATCGACTGATATGAAAACAATTATCGTGATAAGATTTTTTTCCATATTGCCCAGCCCTAGTTGAAGCAGCAGACTGCTGCAGTTCTGTGATGGCCTGCCGTGCCTCTCAAAGGCCTGGTGCTCTCTGAAAGGAAGTGTTGTCCAGATTGAACCCATCAAGCCACTTTGGTCTGTGCTTAGTCTTGCGCTCTAATAGAGCTTGTCGACACGTGAGAAGGAATCCCGTCTTTGGTCTGCACATAGCTTAGCCCATCTTTGCTGGTCTGAGACTGCCCTACCCTTTCTTGGCCTGCAAGCCTTTCACTGCAGGTTCGTCCAGCCAGCTGAGCTTTAAGTGCATGTTCTGTGGAATACTGCTGCAAGTGAGCTTCTCTGGAAAGCTTGTTTCCCACCTAGCACCTTGTGCTTGCAGATAGGCTCCCAGTCCCCCATGACCATGACATGGATTTAGCAGTTATAGAAAGTGAATGAGCCAGTGGAGCTAAATGAATACGAAAGGTAGAAAGGAATGTGGTAGGTAGAACCAGACAAATCAGGCTGACCCTGTCAGTGCTCAGTGGTCAGTGCAATGTCAAAACTAACTGCAGATTTTCGCTCCTGCTAATTGGCACCTTTGCTGGCTTTGCTTTCTGGGGATCATAAACGGAAGGGAGATCCCATGACCTTGTCAAGCTACTGCTCTGTAAAGCCAAAGGTAGAGAGTGAGAGACAAATCCCCTGACAGCCTCATAAGTCATGAAACTATCCAAGAAACCTGGTCTGGATCTTTTTAATTTAAGACACACCGACTATACACCCAACCTATTTATCAAGTCCAATGGTGCAACAAGAAGCACTTCCAGAAATTTGAAATTGAATCTGTTCCATCATAAAGGTTCATCATGTACTTTGCTGTCTGACCTCACAATTTGTTCTCAACCACAAAATGTCTCAGATTTGGAAGATTAAGTCAGTTTTGTTCGTCTAAAGCAGCACAGTGCTCCCTTTTGACAACAAACTGCTGCTAGAACATTCCAGCTATGATTTAATCCATTCCAGCAAACAGCTGAAACTTTGCTTTCTTTTGTCAAAAGGCTCTTCTTTTTACTTGTTAATATAATGATGTGGATGTGTGACATGGTATTTCATGAACCATAAACAAACCTGAAAGTCTTAAACACTGATTCTACAGCATGCTTAAGGAATATATACTACATAGTGGGGGTGTGCGATATGAAACGTCTACGATAATATCTTCATTTTTGTTTTGTGTGAGCTGACATTATCTAGTATGTCAGTCCCTTTGCAAACAACAGACCTTCACACGTTCATTGCGTCATGTAGCCAGTGCATACAGAGTGCTAGCTCCACAAATCAAGCTAGTGTTCTACCTAGAAATGCATGACTGAAGTCAAGAATGAGTAAACAAACTCTGCCAGGAGACAAAACACAGATACCACCAGCCTCAAAGTCTGCATCGTTGGATTTAATTGCTGGACAATCTGCAAACTGTCGGAAATCGATTGCCTTTAACTTCTGTCATCATCGGGGAGCTAACCACTGTGAATATGAAGATTATGACAGTCAGCTGTTCATGACAGGTTTAAACCAGCCAAGGTACCAGCACAAAAACACACTCAGCAAACCTTAGCGGAATCATTCTGCAACAAAAGAAAAGCAACAGATGGAAAACCATCATAAATCCTGTCACCATTCGCAGATGACACGGCGCCACTTCAGTATTCAGTATTCTTTTGAATACTTTAGACCTAAGATATACACTGCTAAAGTATTGTCTAATTATCATTTTAGACAAAATCCTGGAAAGTACTGAGATATACATTTTTTGGTCAATATTGCATACCCCTACTACATTGCCAAATGATTGTTTGTTTATTTGATTTATTTATGGTCACCATCAGCATCAGTGGCCATTTCAGCGGCACACACAAGGTTACATCAAGACTAGTCATATATACACGTCTTTCTGTGGTAGGAAACCGGAGTACCCAGAGTAAACCCACGGAGACACAGAAAGGACCCAGGCTGCTCCATCCTGGGATTGAACCCAGGACCTTCTTGCTGTGAGGCGAACCAAATGTACTGTATGTGTTCACCCATGTTAAAAAGTGATAGAGTTGCAGTGGTTGTCTGGAGCCTACACTGGAATTCACTGGGCGCAGGTGAAAGTGCTTCCTCTATTTCTAGCAGCTTGTTGAATCTATGCCGGCAAGAACTGAGTGGTTCTTTAGGCATCTGATAAACCCAGATTCATATTTCAAAGTGCCAGTTTGTGGAGCGGGGTTTCTCCTGCTTCAGAGTCCAGTGGTCATGTGGTTTAAGATGATGCTTGGCATTGAGCTTGGCAATGGGAACCCAATCTATTAAGCTGTGAAATAAAAGCTGTTGTGCTTTCTGAGGCAGTGTGGCTATTTGGTACTAGGTAGGGACTGTTACAAGAAAGGATTTTTAGACTACACTGTTCAGCACTCGTCTCTCCATGCCAGTGAGCTTTTTTTGGCCTATCGCTTTGTGGCTTTGTCACTCTG
The DNA here is from genome assembly GCA_025084515.1 of Ancistrus triradiatus. Classification (NCBI taxonomy): domain Eukaryota; kingdom Metazoa; phylum Chordata; class Actinopteri; order Siluriformes; family Loricariidae; genus Ancistrus; species Ancistrus triradiatus. The sequence goes on from JAJAGP010000020.1 coordinate 414,519, forward strand.
TTTGTTTTCCTCTTCACTCCAGACCTCAAGAAGGAAGGTCCTGGGTTCAATCACAGGGTGGAGAGACCTGGGTCCTTTTTGTGTGGAGTCTGCATGTCCTCCCCGTGTCTGCGTGGGTTTAATCCGGGTACTTCGGATTCCTCATACATACATACATACATACACTCACTCAAGTCAATTCAGTTATATATGAAAGACTAGTCTTGATGTAACCTTGTATGTGTTGCTGAAATGGTCACTGATGCTGATAGTGACATTAAACAAAAAGCAAACAAACACTCATCACTCCAGACCAGAAATTTTATCTTGTTGATATGGGGTGCTAAGACAATGCCATCTTAAAAGTTACTAAGCCGTTCAGAATGACACACTATCTGCCATTAAGGTTTTCAAAGAAATGTGGCTGTAATTGGCAAACCAATGACCAGTGCTGTCCACATACATTTGGCCATGTAATATATTTTAATCACAACTTTAGAAAGAATGAGGAGACTCCATTAGAGAATCAGGACTTCATTAGAGAATCCACAGGAATGAGTTCATGAATATGTGTGAGCAGTGATTATATTATCGCAGACAAAATCCTGGTTATAGATGACCCTGTACTTGCTGTTCTATATTCAGGTCGATGACATCATTATATTATCAGCACTAGAGATGGGTAGAGACACTCCCGACCGCCTATCCTTGAGGGGAAGAATCCCTGCAGAATGAGAGCCCGATATTAATGGAAAGGACTCGATATCTGTACTGGATCCTTCATTTTTCAAGAGCAAGTTGGAAGATTAATTGACCCCGGAAAAAATACCATATAATAAATTACGTCCACGGTCCAGAAATTGTAATCCATTTATGCTATTTAAAATGCATGATGAGGCAAACGAGGGAGAACCTGCTGCACGCCCAGTTTGAAGTCAAGGTCATTCGCTCAGCCAGGGCTCTTTGAGTTGATGCAACAGCTGGCGCCCATACAAAGCATTAGGCCCTAATAAAAAGTGACAAACTTGTCCTTGCTCAGCGGATCCACATCCAGCGTGTGACAACTCTTTGCTGCACAGATGTGGCCACACCATTAAACAAGAGCATCAAGTTGGCACAGCTGAACGACACAAGTGTAGCACTTATCCTCCGGTCGCACACTGGTACACAAACCCGTGGAGCTGCAACAATGCATTCCTAAGATAGCCTTTCATGACTCGTTTGCAACGCACAAACTAGGTCACTGTGACCTACTTCCAAAGAAGCATGACTGGTATCACCCACTGACATTTTCCAGCTGGAGCCCTTCATTAATGTTCCACCCAATCAGACTGGGGTTAAAAGCATCAGTTTGACCTACATTACTGTGACCCAAAGATGAGCTGCTCTTTCACAGGGCCAGGCGTGAGGGGTAAATAATTACTGTTTTCATCCAAACCAGAAAGGAATCTGCACATGGGCTTGCCAATATGGCAAATAGGACAAGTAGAAATGCTGTTTTTGATGATGATACATGAATGTTTTTAGTCATGTGCTTTTGGGAATAATACAGGTTTATTCAGCATTTAGAAAAATGTAAATATTGTATTTAATGAGGAAAAGAAGGGGGTCTGCAATGGACTCCTTGGTGCTCCATAAGGTCCATGATATTCATAAAGCAATGACAATATACAGGTAGTCCTTGTTTTATGATGGTCCAATTTATAATCCGACTTTGTGATGGAAATCCGATATTACTCATAAACACACATTCAGCAGAAACTGTACTTTGGATTTTTATTTTTTATGCGACGATTATATACATTAATTTGTTCTACAAGGCTTGTCGAGAGCCGAAAACGACAAGCACCGAGAAAGTTTTTCCCATTAGGAATAATGTAAATTGAATGAATCCATTCCAGACCCCCAGAAAATCCACACTGTATAAGGCATTACATGAAATAATGTTATGCTGTACAGCTGCTCCCTGATTTATGATGGGGATACGTTCCAACTAATCCATCCTAAGTTAAATGTAATATGAACTGAGGAGTTCAACGAGTGTTTGGAAGAGCGGTCTATATTTTATCATAGCAGAGCCTATGATAAGTAATGATAAGTAAGTTAATGTTTAAAACACTTACATTAACCCACAGTTAACCAAAATCATTAACACAAAGCTTACTTTATAATAAAGGGTTGTAATTTAGTGAGTAATGGATTGAAAGTGAAAAGTCAAAGCAAAACATTTACATCATTTAGCAGACGCCCTTATCCAGAGCGACTTACAACCCAAGCAATTGTGGGTTAAGGGCCTTGCTCAAGGAGCCAACAGTGGCAGCTTGGCAGAGGTGGGATTTGAACCCTGGACCTTTTGGTCCATAGTCCAGTACCTTAACCACTGGGCTACCACAGTCCACAATGCCTACAATGTACAAGTGTTTCTCAGTGTACCTTCAGAAGGTTCTAATCTATTCCATGCTCATTCTTTCATTCAGAACTGCACACTGACTCGGGTCTTCTGCTGCAGAGCGTCTGGTACATCCTTCTCTGAGATCCAGCCATGCCCTCAAGGGCAGTTATCGATGTCCCGGTGGAATGAGCTACCCACACCAATTCTGGTCTCTCTTTGTTCTGCTGTGGGTTAAGGGTCTTGCTCAAGGACCCAACAGTGGCAGCTTGGCAGTGGTGGGATTTGAACCCTGGACCTTTTGGTCCAGAGTCCAGTACCTTAACCACTAGGCCACCACAGTCCACTTACTTAAGTGTTATACTTAGCTGCTAATGCGAATTTTAAAATGTGTCCAACCAATTTGACGAGTTCTAAGGTGGTTGAGAACCGAGCTACCACTGTATGGTAAAATCCTTGATTTACAATAAATTCAACTTGCGATGGATTTATCGGAATGTATTCCCATTGTAAATCAGGTTCTACCTGTAGGCCCTTCAACCTGCATCCGATTACTATAGTTCACTTTAGTAGTCTTGCGAATTATAATATCACATAATCTGTCTAATATAAATCTAATTTGCAGTGAATGACAGAAAACTACTACGAGCGAACACTTGTGACACCTGCCGACAGAAAAGAGAATCGCAGGCTGAAAAAAAGCATGATAATGTTTCTTTCGTTTCATTTCAAACTTGACCAAAGGTGCATGTATAAGAATGATATTTTACAGTACAGTACTAAATAATTTCCCTATCGCATTTTATTGAATATTATTGTTTGAATCAAACAGTGTGCAAAGTATCTAAACGTGGACGTGATCATGTCCAATCAACGTTCTGTTTCACAGAACATAATGCGACCATTGAACAGCGCATACCTGTATTACAAAACATTTTTCCCCTTACCAGCAGCGACACCATCACACTGCAAAGTTGATGCTGATTGCGCTTAGGTGACGGAGTTGAAGCTTGACCTCAGACACGTACACGCTATTACCGAGACCTCGCACGCGAATGCTGAACATAATGGCTTTTAAGAAGATCCACACCATATTGAATTCATAAGTACACTGCAAGGCCAAATATGATTACAGAAAAGACACAGGATAAAGCAGCAAGCCAAATATTTGCAGCCTGCTCCTAATTGTCTGTAGAAAATTGGCCCAATTTTCTTAGAGGAAAATTGCGCCAGCTATGAGAATCAGACAGGGACCATTAGGTGATGATTATTGCACAGAACTCGTACAATACGAGGCAGCCCATGTGAACTGCGGGGAGGGAGACTTATCAAAGTAAGCCTGCCCATAGGAACAGACAAAGGGAACACGGTGATATGAAAAACCCAGATTAACAATTACTGACCTGTCTGACAGCACATGATGAAAGAAGGTGGGGAAAAAAGTATTGGATTGCATTCGCAAGGTAAACATAGCATTACTTGAACAGTATTTTCATGGCATTTCATTTCCTACGATGTATTTTAGGGGTGGGTATTGGAAAGGACTTCACGATACGATACATGGGTCATGATACGATTATATGCATTTTTGGCTTCCATCAAACAAAACTAGGCTTATCATACCATCCTCTTAAGTCTTACGACTTTTCCCTACACAGTGCCAGTGTGGTAATATTTGAGTTTAATATACATTAGTTTGTTAATATTTGAGTTTTTTATTGAGTGGACGCCAAGAGGCACTGCATGTGTTACAGACCATCTGTGCTGAGGGACTTCACTCTCAACTTCAAAAGTGGAAGGTGAATAACGGTAAATGGACAGGCATTGTATCAGACGACTGCCAGCAGTGCCACGGACAGCCGGTCAGACCAGATATTCGTTACATAAATTTACATGACAAGTTTGTTGACAGAAAGAAACAATTTGCGCTGTCAAACTGGCATTAGCTCGGTTTACAGGAAAATCGGTGCAGCGATCACACGGAACACAGCGAGAGCCCTTTCTGCTGGCAGATTGACCATTATGAATAATTATGTGGTATTAGAAGCTATCCCATAGGGTAATTAGGCTACACGGTGATTATGTAAGCATCAGAAATAATAACTGCTATGTTGTAAGGCTCTGTAACAGTCACCCATGGTCGTCCTTAGCTGAATTTGGATCATGATTATTTTGTTTATTGTGGTAATCTTCAGAGGATAATTATTTGCCGGAATTACATTATCTTACATTGTCTTGGTCTTGACTCGGACTCATCTAAAACTGTGCGGTTTGAATAGTATTCTTGATGGAGACTAATTTAGTCTTTAATTGGAGCGTAAGTACAAATCAAACGTGCGGTCCAACACGATCACTCAGTGGTATGGGTGCACCCGTACATACCAGCATACAGTGGCTTCTTGACGCCACTTGGACCCACAGACCAATGTCCTTGCATTCATCACTTATTGAGGTTTGACAGAGCATACTTGGACGTGTCCATTGCATCAAACAATCACTGGCGTTCTTTGCAAGGCTTCAGACATTCACGTCAATATTGAGTGAGATGGAGGAGAAATTAATTGTACACATCAGTACACATCCATCACTAAAATCTATATGGACAACTTAAGGCAGGCCTCAGCAGACTGTGAATGTGTACTCTGGTCTGTCAGTGGTAGTGGTCTCCAGGTATTACATATGATTATTGATCACATGGCCCAGCATCAGTATCCACCTACAACATGACAGCAACATGCATGATCTTCTCTCTGACAGATTCCAAAAATGTGCTTGTGAATGTAGCGTTGTCCTGACTGGGTTGTGTTTATAGCATGATTATCAATATACAAGCAAGTGCGGTTTAATGACCATCCGATCACCATCTGTTCAGTTTAACGACTGAGGTCTTAACAATTATAATCAATTATAATAGGAAATAAAAGTCTGTCTTTTCACTCTTGACGTTGCGGCTATAAACAGCTGACCAGCTTGGAGAAGGTTTAGCATGTGTACTAATACTGGGATGCATATTATTTATGTAATGCGTTGATGTTTTGTTTACATATTTTTATTTAATTGATTTTCATGAATACCATATTACTGTGCATTTAACTGCATACATAAGTAGGAGCTACGTTATGGTCTGTGTTCTGCACAGGCACCTTTAGGTCACTGACGCAAACAGAGACGTCAAATAGAAATGTTTGTACTCGTTAGGAGTCACGCTGATTCTCGTCTTATGAAGTTTGAGGGCAGCATCGACTCATGTTAGTCTGGTATTCTCAGGGGTGATCGCGCATGCTCGAGCGCTTGTTGGCGTTGATTGCGCGATGGGCGACACCTGCTGGCTGGTGTATATCAGTGAAATCTTGAGCTCAGTCCAGTGTCGCGTCATTGTTTGACATTGGGGCCTCGTCCGTCTCGGTTTTACTGCGTATTAGGGAAAGCTGGTAGGCGGTCAGGAGGCTGCTGGTAACCAGTAGGGCATAGACGATAGAGCAGGGCAAGTATTCTTTCCTGGGTGCCGTCTCCTTGGCGGTGTTGGCCCGCTCACTATGGCGAGGCACGCCCCGCCTTCTCCCTCGCACGTCTTCAGCCTCCGGGCTTTATCAAGCCACCCCTCCGTCTGGGTGATCAGGGGACATAGCGCTCCCCAATGTGATCACACTTTTTGAAAGGACGCTGTGCTGCTCGCTAAGCTGAATCACGTTCCATACGTCGCGGGAGTCACTGATTCGCTTTCGCCACGCTCCGCGAGGGTACCGACGTTCTGCAAAGGGGCGGACCCGTAATGCTAGTTGCGTAGCGGAGCTACGCCATAAGTGTATCTCTTCGTGGGGGTGCTGAGCGCTTGCGCTGTTCGTTTTTGTTGAGGGTTTTGTTTCTTATTCTTCAGTGGTTGAGTTACACAGCAGTAACCGACGCTTCCGCCAGGGTTCGATCCTCACCTACTGCATTTGTTTTTCTTTTGTTGTTTTATTTATTTTCTTATTTTGGTTCACCATTTCCATCTGGATCTAACTGCATTGGGTCCATAAAATCTGTTTTATATTTATTTTCACGATTCGCCTGTTTTTATAATGGCAAATCGTAACAGTACTCTGCTTAATACTACAAGCATCATTCCGGCATGACCTACATTTACCTATAAGTGCCGAGCGACGATCATTTTTCCGCAGTGACTTTCTACTAGTAACGACGCGCTTCACCTACTCAAAGGTTTAAAGTGTGTAGAAGGTGTTAATGCATTGCCTGTTCTGGAAATGAATGCATCTTCAGGTGGACTCATTCCCTCTTGGTTGTGTGCAGCCAGTGAGGTATGTTTATTGTTGTTTATATTCCATTGTGCATGTTTATTTTTTGGTTCTACTGTGTGTGTGTGTGTGTGATTGTTAATGTGCTTACAACTGAAGAACCACAGTGTTGTGTATTTCATGGAGGGAGTGATGTGTGTATCAGCTTAAGCTATGGATGTTGTGTAGATGGTAGCATTCCACTCGTATGCATTGATGCACTGTTTGCCTGCAGTTCTCTTGGGAAAATACCCTTTATATTTACATTTCAGCAGCATAAAAAGACTGTGACTATGTATGTCTGGGCAACGACCATTTTGACCAACAACCAGTTTCGCAGAACGTAATGCTGTCATTAAGTGGTGCATACCTGTATTTAAATTGTACTACATATTTCTTAATATTCCCTATTACTAGCTGCCACTTGTTTTCTAATGTCACTGTTATCAATTGTACCAGGGAAATAATTGACGTATTAAGTTATTTATTTATTCAGCATCGTGCAGGATACCATATGTAGTTTAAACCATATTGTATTGTACTGACCAAGATTACTAAAATAAGCAGCTTAGAACATTCTCTACCCATTCAATCCTGAATCATCCTCAGTGGTCAGGTCAAAGTGGCCCTGTATCCACTCTCAAGCGCATTAGACACACAGCGTGATTACATCTTGCTAACCACTATCGAAATAATAGTCTCTGACATTGATTGTGCAAAGAATAAAATACACTGCCTTTATCCTCTGTGTCATTAACTACAACCATTACTGTCTAATAAACGAGGACGCTGCTGTTATTGTTATTGGCTCAACATGAAGCAATCAGACACCAGACAACTCCGAGCAGACAAAGTATCGACTGACTACCTCAGTACTGACTCCATGTTATTAAGGGCTGAGGGGAAATTATGCAGAGCCAGAATGTTAATTGCCTATTAGAAGCAATTTGATGTTTCATAAATATAAACACTAGCATAAAAGCTGCACATGGCAGGCCATCACTGTTTAATGAAGTATTAATTGTTTTGTCACGTTACAGACTACACGATTTGTGTGCTAAGCCTCTTATTGTTAAGTCAAGAAAAGTATGATTCACAGAAGACAAATTCCCCATATTAGTTATTACAGCACTGAAGATATCAATAATAATCGCACAGGAGTTCCATAAGGCTCAACCGATGGCTCAGTACAGTTCTGCCCATCACCTGCATTTAAACAGACATTCATAAATGTTGGTGTTTCCCAGAAAGGGCGTAACTGATCTAGTAATCATCATGTGTTTGTCTAAGCAAAGAGAAATGAGCATAAATGGTTACCCTCAGGATGACATCATTGATTTAAAATCTTGACTGTTAAAAGCCACACTTGCATGCTGTGTTCTTGTGGCGGTACACATTTTATTGTTGTTGGAAACCCCTATAATTTTCTCGTTTTTCCACATTACACAAACTACTCAATTGAACCGGATTTGATTTCCAAAGCAAAGAACTGCAGCACATGGAGAACTGGGCTGGAGAATTTCCTTGTAGTGTAAACCTGCCAGAAATTACTTTGACGTCATTTTTGATTAACAATACACCAGACGAGGTTCTTAGCCTGCATGTGGTGTGCTTGGGAGTGGTGGAGACTGTCCCATTGCTACAACAGTCTTCACTTTTCTGAGGCTTCCACTGGATGTTGATCACGACTCTGATGCCAAGTACCACAAGTCTCACAGTTGGCATTCCAGTTCACCCTAAATGTGTCAGATGTAGTTCAGGGCTGTGTGCGAGTCGGCCAGATTCTCTGTTAAAGTTAGCAAAGCATTTCTTCCTGGCATTTGTTTTAGGAATGAAGAGCAGACATGTGACTGACTGCAAAGCTATGGAAGTGTCACGTTGAGGGTCACTGAGGTATTCAGCACAACCCATTCTGCTACCATTGTTTGTCTATCGAGATAATTCCTGTTAGCATTGGCTGCTGTAATAGAGCTCAGTATTTAGAAGTGGGTGCCCTATAATTCACCATAGATAATAAGTTGGGAAATTGGGCAGACCTTGTTTCTACAAATTCAGTGTTTTAAAAAAATCACTCAATTCAAATTTGTTTGAATGTCAGGTTCCTTCACTGGACGGTAACAGAAATTGGCTAGTGGAACAAAACTAACCAAAACTCAAAGAAGACCACTGCCAGTTTTAAATGGACCAGTTATAATCATCTCTCTAACTCAATTGTGACACTGTCGCCAGATCTGAAGAGGATTATTCATCCAAAAAATCTCAGAATTACCTAAAATTCCTCCTTTCTCTTATGCAAGTAGGATTAGCGTTATCAGTGATAAATTATGTTTAAAATGGACTAGTTTGAAAACATTGGTGGAACGCTACCATCTACACAGCATCCGGAGCCTGAACGGTTATACACATCACTCCTTCCAGGAAATACCCAACACTGTGGTTCTTCAGTTACAAACACACACGAACGATCACACTCACTGTAGAACCAAAATCTAAACGCACACGATGGATTACAAACATATACATACCTCGCTGGCTGCACACAACCAAGAGGGAGTAAGTCCACTAGAAGAAGCACTAGAACAGGCACCATCACCTTTTAAACACTTTAAACCTTTAAAGTATCGGATGTTTGCTTGGATGGTCATGAACTGGTGCTTGCATGTACCTTGTAACCTTCTCAACACACCTGATATTTTGATGACTTTTTAATGGCCAATCCAAAACTAAGCTCATACATGGTTTCCATGTGAGGTAGACCTGAATACTCTGTTGGCATCCATGTCTTTCTGATCAACCCATCCCATTCCAGAACTATGAAAAAGACATACATTTTGAATTGCAGACCCACGGTCAGACGGTTGGTCCTGACTCAGTATACAGACCTACCGTGCTGCTGAGCTGTGATGCCAAGAACAGGTACAGTGTGGTAATCAATTTGCTCTGCAGGCTGGAAGGCTGGTCTGAATACTAATGTCTCCACAGCACCCCATCCTCAGACAGACACTCTTTCCTTCCCTCTCTCTCCTTGCTGCCTCCCTTTCTGGGCTTGACACCTCAATATGCCCTGATCCAGAGCAAAGGGCAATGACTCGTCCTCTGTGCAGATAACCACTGCCACTAATCAAGTGTGTGTGTGTGTGTGTGTGTGTGTGTGTGTGTGTGTGTGTGTGTGAGCTACAGTGTGGGATTAGAGGGCTTGCTCAGTGCAACTCGGCACAGAATAGCAGCTAAGTGCTCGCACAACAAGGTCACCATTAAACCTGCAGTCACCCTGCCACTGCTTCCCGCCTCCTGCCCACGCATGCACACACACACACACACACACACTCCCTCACTGCCACACTCCTGGCCTTTACACACGTACACATTAATATGTACACCCACGGTGGCAAACCCTCATTTCCACTTCATGCACTCTCTCACACACACACACACACAGAAATGCCAATCTCTGCCGGGTAGAGATAATTCATCATTTTACTACTGACGCCTTTCCACCTCGACTGAATGATATTGCATCCTGGCAGAGTGACAAGAGCAAGGCGCAGGCGGATTCCTCTCTGCTTTAGAGGATGCTCCACTGCGTCGCCACACACTCACTTTTATGCCACTGAAGTGTGTGTGTGTGTAATGGAGGAAGCCGGAGAGGTTGGTTATGGCTTCTTCACTATGCTCATGGATGAAAGCCTAAGCCAAGCTGAGACGCTTGAATGGACAAGACCTTTATTGCCTGAGCTTGCCCTGCAGCACTTAGCAACAGACTCTCTTCTTTCATGCCGAGAGAGACGGAAGTGCAGCCCACTATCTGGCTCTGTAATACAGTAAATTAGAAGCGGATGAAAACTCCATTTGCAGTCATTAGTTTGTCAACTGTACCGTACAAGAGCTCAAAGGACCATGCAATCATGTGCAACCATGGTTTTCATATTAGTTTAGTCGTGCTTTTTGGATTAGTTCGGTGCCGTAGGGTAAATAGGCTTCAGTGCATCTTGATTTGCATTTAGGCTGCATTCACAATGCAGGTAGAAATGGTCCATATCTTATTTACTACTCCAAAAATGATGATTTGTCATTAACGTGGCCTGCATCCAACACCGATCTGACCTGGTCAGGCTCTTGAACTGACCCACATGGCCACTAGGGGTGGGCGATATTAGAAAAAAAAGATATCTCGATGATTTCTGGGATTTTATCTGTAATGATAATGCGATACTTTGGCGGTGTATATCTTACGACGGCGTTTTAGTGGTTAGTTTGGGTGTATTGGTTGGATTTCGGGAATAAATTCCTGATGCATTTATGTCATTTAGTTGACACCCTTATCCAGAGTGACTTCCAGCTGACAGTCTTACAACCAAAGCAATTTGGGGTTCAGGGCTTTGCTCAAGGACCCAACTGTGGCAGCTTGGCAGAAGTGGCTTTTGAACCCTGGACCTTCTGTTCCATTGTCCAGTATCTTAACTGCTAGGTCACCACATTAATATTTTAGAAATAAAGTCGAAATGCTGAAACATTGGGTTGTTATTTGTATTATGCGCTTCCATGCACGTGACATGACGACTAAACCGGTCAATGAAATGCCATCCGGCTTTATTTTATCTCCTGAATCATCGTGCCATAACACACCATAACGGTATGCTGTCGAAGAGGCTGGAGATCCACTCCCCATTGTGTGCTGTGAAACTACATGCCCTATGAGTGGCATGATGATGTGACCATGGATACCCCTGTATTCACAACCACTGCCTGCGATTTCTCCTTCCACAAAAGAGACAATGATGTATAAGTCCGTTTGATTCTGCCTTCTGAATAACCGCAGCTTTATTTCTCAACCGTTTGTGTTCTTATACTCAAAGCGATCTGATTTTGATGTGCCAGGACATTTAGTAGGTTATTTCTTTGTTCGTAAAGCCTACGTGAAAGTAGGCTACAGCTTTATTAGCCTATATTAATTAATTCATTCATACATTCATTCTCTTATTTGCTTAATCCGGTCATAGCCAGTGGTACATCCTTTATTATATTTTAATAAACTTCTCTACCTCCCTCATTTTTACAGTTAGGCTAAAGTGTAAAAGTTTCAGCACTTTCGACTTTATTCTCAAAATACTCCGACTCCATTCTTGAAGTACTACAACTTTATTCCTGAAATTCGAGTTTATTCTCAAAATCATACCAAAGTGGCCCTAAAACTCATAATATCTTGGGGGTCTAAAGTGTTCAAAAGTTATTTGAACCCATCTCTCTCAACCAGCTGAATTGGCGCCATGTCTTTCGTAATATACTTGGTGACAGCATTTGTTATGTTTTGCCATCTGTTGCTTTTCTCTGTCATGAGGCATTTTTTGCAGAATGATTAAGCGAAGGTGTGCTGTATGTGTTTTTGTCTAGGTACCATGGCTGGTTTAAGCCTGTCATGAACAGCTGACTCCTGAGATTGTCATAATCTTCATATTATGGGTGGTTAGTTTGTAGATGGTGAAATAAGTTCATTGCTGAGCTGCCTTTAATGGCAACTGATTTCCAACTTAGTTTGCGTGGGACTGTGGTAGCCTAGCGGTTAAGGTCCTGGACTATGGACCACAAGGTCCAGGGTTCAAATCCCACATCTGCTAAGCTGCCACTGTTGGGTCCTTGAGCAAGGCCCTTAACCCACAATTGCTTGGGTTGTAAGATTGTATCAGTTGTAAGTCAGCTGGATAAGGGCGTCTGCTAAATGCAGGTTCAAAACCAAACCTTCTCCATGTGTGTGAGGATTAAATCTTACGATGTAAACTGCAAGGCAGGTGACGTTTGTCTTTTGTTTGCTCACTCATTTTTATCTTTAGTCAGCCTTCCTTGTCCAGAGATATCCTTATGACTTTTTTTAATTTGAAAAATAGAACATGAGCTTGAATCATTTACAGCATTTGCCAGATTCTCTTAGCCAGAGCGACTTACAACTGATACAATCTTACAATCCAAGCAATTGTGGGTTAAGGGTCTTGCTCAAGGACCCAACAGAGGCAACTCGGCTGGGTTGATGAGTTGCAAAGCTGCGGTTATGTTCTCATGCCCAACTACATCCAGGCGTACCAAGGTGATGAGCTCCGGGATGTCCTACAAGGCTTGAATTCTGATCTGACTGTTCAGATTGAGGTAATAATACACACATCAGAGGCATATTGTATTTCAGTTTCACATACGAAAGCGGCCCAGATTAGAACCGGAAAGATCTGATTGTGTTTTTGGTCATTCGTACTGCTATAAAATAAACAAATCTGTGTCACACATGAATGAAAAAACCCCACATTTGACTCATTTTACCTGCAGTGTGAATGTAGTCTTACAGCATTTAGCAGAGCAAGTTACAAAACTGTACAAAAATACACTTCTCTTTAGTAGACAGCTCTAGACAGTTGTATCAGCACCTTAAAACGAATGCATTACACAATAAAAAGGCCTGGCTCAAGAGTGGCAGCTTGACAGTGAACCTTTAACCCTTTGGTCAATAGTCTACTACCTAAACTGCTGAGCTACCACTGCTCTCAAAGTCTACAGTGGACTGATGATGTGTGAAAGAATGATAAAGAAACCGTGTCATGAACCTAAAACCAGTATTACTGCATCTATATCAGTGCACCAATTAATGTCTGTGTGTTTTTTATATATAGTAGGGCTGGGTGATATGGCTGAATAATTTATCATGATAAAATGTTTTATTTCAATTGACATCAATAATTAGTTATTGATTATTAGTAATTTCCTCTTTTTAATAAAGAGCCATACCATGTTATCAGCTGGTAAATGGAATATGGTAATTGTCTCTCCTTGATGCACATTAAGTAAAATAAAAGCATATATATACACACACACACGTTTTTTTTATTTCTCATCTCTTTACTAGTGTACGTATTAGTGTAGCTCCAATCCTACAGTCATTTGGACTTACCATTAACCCCTCTCGGATTTTCCTTCAATCAACCACTGCCAGAAACTTTGCAGTTCTGAGAGAATCGTATTAAGCTTCTAAGCAGAAGGAGGGCTATATAGAGATGTCAGAATGGTCTGACACACTGAAAGGGCTTTCGAGTTCACAAGACACACATTAGGCTTGATGGGATGGTAATACAATGTCCCATTTCTGTCGATAACAGCACAGCCAGAGCAATAAAGGGTTACTCAGTACATAACGAGCATCATTATCACTCTGAGACACAAGGATTCGACCTCCCTGATACTGTTTCCTACCCAGCAGGAGGCTGTGGGTGAGGAAAAAGAGACTGACAGAAGGGAAAAAATGGCATGCAAATGAGATCAAGAGAAGGGGAGAGCGAGGGAAAACAAATGAACATACGAAGGCACTTATAGGAATTGACTGGTGATATGGAGAAGAGACCCAGAGAGAGAGAAGGGGGCTAAACACATTACAGGAGGTTGCATGTGAAAGATCCATTTATCTGCACCCATGACATACTGACATCGGGCTACTGTCATGTGACACTCTGTCAACGGCCACCTGGCAGATCCACCACCTTGTCGCAACCTCTCTCTCGTGACCCGAGACACCATGCCCCTCCTCCTGGCCCACAATGCCCCTCCCCCTCCGAGGGAAGGTCGAACGGGTCAGCGTGTCCTCATCTGTAATCCACTGCCATTCGTCAGCAGCGAGGCCGGAGGAGGCAGTCTCGCTACGAGGGGAGAATGCCCAATTAGGCAGCTGTCACACAAAGCAGGGGCTGCAGAGAGAGACCGAGCAAGCCGGCGAGGCAGAGAGAGCGGTAAGGAGATAAAAAACATCCTCTCCTGTCTGTGTAAAGGACGAGCAGCTGCGGGTGCCAATAACAACGATATGTTAACCATTTCCACCCGAAAGGCCACAGAGAGCGAGAGGTGCCACGTTCACTCTTACTTTATCTGCTCGTAACGGAACATTTATGTTTACTGCCTGTGTCAGGCTCCACTGGGGCGAGTTATAGCACCTCGACCGGTGTCTGCGTCAAGCCCCAAATGCGACCCCATATATTTTTGGCTACGTGAGGCTCCCTCGGAGTGAATCACACACTGGCATTTTGAAGTGCCATTCCCAAAAAGGCTGGTGAAGAACAGCAAATGATATGTGTGGTTCAACAGGGGTTCTGGAACTCCCTTGAATGAGAATTAAGAGTTTCTTGAAGTTACTTAACAGGATCCCTGAAGCTGTATACCTCCAACCCCCTAGGGCAGCCGCAACATGAACACAATGCTGTATGGAGCACCAGTTATATGCGAACGTAGAAGCACACCTGGGAGCTACGAGGCATCTCAGAGTCGGCATGATTAGAGATTGTGAAGACCACAGGAGAGCTAAAGTTCTACATCAGCACCAGCAGTGTATTGAGATTGGTCCAGATGTAGTGACGCAACTGTATTGTGATTGGTCCATTTGCAAGTGCCTTGTTCAGGGTAACCATCATGTTTCAATTTCTTTAAACCCGGAGCCATATAAACAACAGTATTCATAAAGCTTTAGTCCTAAGAGTAGTCTAGTGACAATTCTAAGAGAAATCTTACAACTGGGGCTGTTTCCCTCTCAAAGTTGGGAGTATGTCCTAGTAAAGATAAAAGGTATTCATCAAGCATCTAAACCCCTAAAAAAGTTGAAAAACTGTTTGAAGTAGGGAGGAGGACTTTTAGGAAGCTTAGGAGTTCTCTTAAGTGGAGGAGCCAATGGAGGAAAGGCGACGAGGCAGCAGAATGTTCTCCAAACACTGAATAACAGTGAGATGATCAAACACTACCGATTAGTTCATGCAGGAATGATGTTTGTGGTTCCCCTTATTAGAGATCCGCTTACTGATGACTTAACTGATGTATGCCAGAACACCATGATGTTGAGCAACAGCACAGATTTCACCCATTAACTACCCACAGCCTGTCACTGGCTACAATTAAATGCAGACATTTTCATGAATCCCCCTGAAATCATTCTGAATGCAGATTCCAATGAATGGTACAGTACTTTGCAAAAGTCTTAGGCCACCATTGGATTTGCTGTTTTAGCAATGTTACAATTACCATATACACTGCCTGGCCACAAAAAGGTCACCACATGGATTTAACTAAGCAACTAGTTAAATAGTTAAAAAAAGAGCCTCCCATCGGATAATTACTGCATTTGGTGATTGTTTCAGCTGGCAACACGTTCTTTAACCCTAACTGATGGAGTGAGTAGCTTCTCATTTGTTAATCATGTCGAAAGACGCATCCTCTGGTTGTGGAAAAGATGTTCATCTGTTTCAGAAGGGTAAAATTGGGAGCATGAGCCATCATTTCCACACATGGATTGTCCACCACAGAGTCTAGAGCTGAACCCCATTGAGAATCTTTGGGATGTGCTGGAGAAGACTTTGTGCAGTGGAACAAATCTCCCATCATCAACACAACATCTTGGGGGGGGGAAATGAATGCAACTCTGTACAGAAATAAATGTGACATTGCAGAAGCTTGTGGGAACGATGCCACAGCGAATGCGTGCTGTAATCAAAGCTAAAGGCGGTCCAACTATTACTGTGTGACCTTTCTTTGGCCAGGCACTGTATAACACACTGCCAAAAAGTAAAATATCTTAGCATTTTCACACTCTTCCCCTTCTGAAAAAGTGGTTTCTTGGTTGCTAACCCTTCCAAAAAGACCATGCTTGAGCTTCTTCAGACTGTAGGAGAGTCGACATGGCATCCCGATTTACACAACAATGGTACATCTAAACGAATAGTGGCGGAGGACTTTTGCACAGTACTGTATAAGCATACCATCTCCATTTACAAGCATTAATGTGCGCAGAATTTAGTGCAAACATCAGCAACGTGGACGTAAATCCTGTCTGCCAATAACTAGGAGTTCTGGTGGAGAGGTATCGAAAGTAGCTACCTGACTTTGTAATGTCCCTGGGTTTCTGAGAAGGGGCCCGTGTTAGAAACAGACCTAAAGTCTTTGAGAAAAGTCCAGAAGCAGTCCACACAGGTTCTTCACTGGGACAATCTCTTCCATTTCTTAGCCTGCCCTGCCTTTGGAAACAGCAGGCGAAGTACAGTTACTAAATATTACAAGTTTAATCAGAGATAAATGAGGCCCTGGAAGGGAAAGCGAGCTGACTGCGAGCTGAATAATCTCCCTATTCTTAATTAAATGACTGAAGAAAAGCCAGCACATTAAAGGAAAGAGAGCGCCTGGGTCCTCTGCCTTTTCCCTAGATGGGAGAGAAGTTAATAAGACAGTCAAGCCTCCGCAGCCATCAGAGCCAAAACGAGAAGCCCAGAAGAACAGAGACTTTTCAAGGATGTCACCCGATTCTGACAGAATAGGGCTGAAGGCAAGATAGATAAGACGACTTTAACCTAGAGCTCTACTTTAATATAAAATCAAAGACAACAAGCGTGATGGCTTCGACATGCAGAGTTTGCATAAATTACACAATAGATGCTCTTTGCTGCATGGTTTTGTATTAATTACAGAACAAATGAAACACGTGACCCTCTGATATTATGTTTGAAATCTTATTAGGCTCATTGCGAAGGCACAAAACAGAAGGCGGTAATATCTTTCGGCGAGAAGAATATTTTCTCTGCGCTAGATGCGCCTCGAGGTTTTGGTTGGAACATGAGGACTTGTCTTCGCATCTATATAAGGGACTGACTCACACATTATTATTATTATATGCAGTTTGATGTACTTGTTAAAGCATAGTTATGACCTAGTGTTTCACTGATATGTTTGTTCCAACACGAACGGGCTTCATACAGCATGAAATTTTAATATGGAATTCATCTGGGGCTGTTAGCCTGGCACACATCTTAGCTATGGATGGTCTACTTTCAGGAATTCCAATGTGGATAGACAGTTCCGACTTAGAAAATAAGCGTGCACGCTAGTTCCTGTTTTTGTTCTTTAGTTATACAAGTTTCATGAATAATAGAACGCTAGTCCACGTCTGCTGATTTTAAAAGCTGACTCCTGTTCAAATGAGCTGCTTTTCTGCGTACGGAGACGCATGCTTAACGAATTCTAGCACTGTTACAATCGTTGTCTTAAAACTAAAAATAGCTTAATCAATCTACAGACATTTTCTACTGATTTAAAGTGCAATTATCACACTGAATTGGAAGGTAGTTCTGACAGTGGGTTCTGACAGAATATGCAAAAATAAAATACATAAATAAAACACAGCGTCCCTTACGTTTACTTTGACTTTTATTTCCCTGCAGATGGTACGAACCCAAGATATTTCATGTTTTATCTGGTCAACTTCATTTCATTGTTAAGAAACACCCATTCCTGCATGTCAGGCCTGCGACACATTGTTAGGACGGGGGCAATTTAGGACTAGTAATGAGGTAATAAACTAAATACTGATGTGGTTTCAAACTAGTGATGGCAAGAGCTGATTGTAATCATGATTTGGTACAAAAGCAGTATCCACTAAAATGAGTCTTTGAGGAGTAAAGCTGGGCAGATGATCTCCTGTTTGTCAAGCAAATGTGTTGTGAAAATTATTGAAATGTTTAAACACAAGGAACCTCAAAGAAAGACTGGAAGAAAGTTGCAGTCCTGGCTTTTCTGATTTGGGGTTGTATGTAGTTTAAGCTAAGGCCATGTAGAGAAATTTCTGTCGCTAGAGATTTGGCTATGTCTTTTATACCTGTCTATTTCTAGATCATTCCTAGACTTTCCACAAGGGTAGGGCTTTTACTCTGTTTATTTGCAAGAGGTACGAGGAAGTCCAACGGAGGACAGAGATATTTGGAGGCTAAGGTTTCCACACAAGCAACTAAAGATGATGAAAATCTGGTTGAAGTCTGAGTACGTTCTGTTGTGTGGACATGGAACAGGAAAACTATTTAAAGTCTTTTAAGTTTGCAACTCGACAGTTGTAGCTGGAGGCAGCAACACTGGAATCGTTTTACCTTCTTAAAATGAAGCACATTAACTAGTGTTACAAGAGACAAAAGACGCATATTGCATTCAGTGATGAAATGGACTGTGGTAGCCTAGTGGTTAAGGTACTAGACTCTGGAGCAGAAGGTCCAGGGTTCAAATCCCACCTCTGCCAAACTGCCACTGTTGGGTCCTTGAGCAAGACCCTTAACCCATAATTGCTTGGATTGTAAGACTATCAATTGTAAGTCGCTCTGGATAAGGGCGTCTGCTAAATGCTGTAAATGTAAATGGCATCGAGTGTTAAGTCATTCCAAAGAGTCCAAAGAGTTCAGAAAGGTTTGGTACATGTTTTGCTAAGTGGCTTCATGTGACAAGATATCCAGCACATGGAAGTAAATAACTGATATATATATATATGTGTGTGTGTGTGTGTGTGTGTGTGTGTGTTATATTTGTAAGGACTCGGCACTGATGTACACAGGTGAAAAGGGGGATTCAAAAAGCTAAACAAAAACCTTAACCCAAAATACGTCACGCCAGTCCCTCTTTTAGATGGCGAATGCCAGAGCAAAATGGAAGAATAGTATTCATAAATATTCCAAAAATGTGTTTTGTACATTGTACATCTTCTAAAACCACTACAGTACACTGTGATATATACTGTTACCTTGATATAAACCTACATGTGCTATGATAGTGATTTGGACGTATTGCCAATCCCTAGTTCAGGCATTACAGTGGAACTTCAGAATTTAAACGCCTCTTCACTCGAACAAATCGGATATCGAACGGTCTGTTTATTTATGTATTTATTTATTTTGGCTCCCAAATTCAAAGAAAAATTCTGACTTTGAACATGGGCCCCCTAAATAAAACACTAAATGGTGCGATCCACCAAACACGATACACATAATCAGTTGGTCCAGCGCCAATACGGTATGCCAGTCACCATAAATAAGAAGAATAACTATGGCACAATCATAGGCATGTTATGTATATCACTCTATGGGTGTGATTTCAGACACCCCCTCACTCTTGGCGACGCTGTACCAGTGAAAAGACGTGCCGAAACTGCGTTCACCTCAGCGTTCACTTCATTCAAGTCTTTATATTTCAATTATTTTGTGTATTTATTGATTATTATTATTATTGTATTACGTTCCTTTGCTTTATTCATGCTTTTAATCATTAACTTCATACCAATATAGACGTCAAGGACAGATTAATCCTATTTACATTACTTCTTATGGGGAAATCTGATTCCAAATCAGAGTACAAACGGCGTTCCATATCCAGTTAAGTTCGAATTCCGAGGTTCCACTGAATTTCTATTTATTAAAAGCGATACACTTATTTGCCAACAGAGTGCATCTTAGAGTGTTGTGTTTAATCTGAAGTCAGAAACTGGTCCAGAAACAAGAAGCAGTAATGTAAGGAACTCGAGCAAAATTATCCTTAATGGCCTTAAATAAGATATGTGACTGTGGTAAATTCCATCTAAATGAATGTACTTTGCTTGCAAAAGCTTCTGTGACTGGGCCTTATAGCGGAGTGTCGAGCCTCATGGGTGGGATCCCATTTCCTGTCCTGGCCTACTCTCTACAAGAGCTGACTACACACTTTCCCATGACTTAAATAATAACAATAAGCACTTTTGAAGGACTTGGAAAAAGACAAAAGTAATGAATGCATCTGCGCAGAGGTAGCGCTGATCCTTACACGGACGACTAGGCAGGGCACGGCCCGTCAGTGGAGGCAGCGCTCACTTTCACCACTGCTAATTAGCACAAATTAAACAGGTTTAGAAGTTAATGAGAGGAAAATGGCTGCAGTCAGTTTGTGTTGTATTTTTTGTCTGTTTTTCCTACCCCTAAACAACATCAGATGACTCTGTAACGAAATGTTTGCTACTTTTGAGCATAGCTCAATGCTAGCTAATACATGACTAGCAAACAGTCATTTGCTATGAAAAAAACACTTTTCATAAAAAACACTTTTCATAAACACGAATTTACTTAACTCTATAAAACTCAGTGTTCTCTAGAGACAATTTGTACTGTTACTGTCAAACATTGGGACACGTTTACTTCAGAACAATGGGATCTCCGTCTAAAACGTGTGGTCTTTGCTAAATAAGGCTGAGCCTATGGACTAAAGCTCTGGGTTTTGGTAGTGATGAAAACATAGCATTTTAAAACGTTTTGTTTATTATTATTTAAAGATAAACTCAAGTAAATTTTAAATCTTCATTTTAAAAGTAATCAAAGATCTTAAAAACAACAACATAATTAAATATTATTTTTTACAAGTTTAATTTTAGGGTTTTTTATTTAAGACCCCAAGTTCAATACTCCACCAAACTGCCACTGTGCACTTGAGCAAGACCCTTAACCTTCAGCTGCTCAGCGCAATTGTTAGTTGCTCTGAATAAGGTGGTCTGCCAAAAGCTGTCAATGTAGTATTCTAGAAATGTTTCTCTTTCAAGCTGAAAAATCTATAAAAAAATGTAATAAAAATCTGTCATATGTACATATAATTCAGGTCTGAATGGCAGAAAACTAGCACATGTGAACACTTTTGACACGTATTGATAGAAAAGATGATCACAGTCTTAAAATGTTTATTAAAAAAACCAAGCATCAGTCTACTTTTTGTTTTTATTTTCGGTAAGTGTTTTGGACTTTGGTAAGTGTGTCTTTGGTCTTGGCCGTGGTTGAGTTTGGAGTCTGACTGTTTGAGGTTGTGGACAGGTGTCTTTTATACAGATAACGAGGTCAAACAGGTGCCATTAATACAGGTAATGAGTGGAGGACAGAAGAGCTTCTTAATGAAGAAGTTACAGGTCTGTGAGAGCCAGAAATCTTGCTTGTTTGTGGGTGACCAAATACTTATTTTTTCCCTCATTGTGTCTCTCATAGCTGAAGTGTACCTATGATGAAAATTACAGACCTCACTTCTCTTTCTAAGTAGGAGAACTTGCACAATCAGTGGCTGACTAAATACTTTTTTTGCCCCACTGTATACATACACAAACAGGTAGTCCCTAGATACAAATTCAGGAGAAACTGGACTTTGAATGATGGAATGTGTGTGTGTTTTATATATAAAAAGACAGATAGTGCTGTTTTTTGTGACCTCATTTTATGTATTTTGTGTTGGTAAATCATCCAGAAAACATTGCAAGTTCACTACATATTAAAAGCAAGGAACTGTAGGTCCCGTTTAAGGGTGTTTTCTGGCTCCCGTGGAGAGGCCGCCAGAGAACAGCATGTCTCAGGTTGTCTGCAAATGGGGAAGATGAGTGAAAGCGGCTGAGCAAATGAGGCTCTGGCAGCGCTCATCAAGTGCAGAGTGAACTCAGTTCTGCCCAGTGCACACAGGGAGATGACTTTTACAGCAACCCATCCTCCCGGCCCTCCCCCACGCTTCCTCTCACACGCACACCACAAACACACATGCACAAGCACACACCGACACTGTTACCCTGCCCTCACACACACACACACACACACTCGACATCTCATTCCGTCTCTGGCAGCTGAATGTCAGAGGGTGAGCATGCATGACCTTGTGTGGCGTCAGTGGCACAGCGAGGGTCGCGTTGCCTGCAGCCGCCCTTGAACTGCATCTGCAAGACAAAAAAACTGCACGCTGACCTGATGCATATCTCAAATATCCTGCCATGCTCCAGTGGCTGTCTGGATTATCAGATCCGAGAGAGAACATTGCATCGAGGTTGTGCACCTTTAGCCTTACGCCGTGGCTTAATCACACGTACATCTGTCTGTCTAGCCTAAAATACAATATTTGACAGCCGAGATTCCCCAGATAGCTGACAAAAGAGGGGAGAAAATGAAAAGCGAAAATTTGATCTGATCATGTCAGGCGTTTACGTTTTGTGCTCGTATTGTGGTTGGGCTGAGTGCTACACTAGTGGTGTCAAAAGTATGTAGACACCACTTCAGTCTACAAAAAAGTTTCAAGCACTAAAGACGTGTAAGTAATTTAACATGCAGTCCTGCGATCTCTATCAACTGGCTTTACAATGGGTCCTACTGTAGAACCTACATGACTTTCAACCTGGGACTATCATCAAATAAAATGGGGACAAGCATTAGTAGAGGGTCAAATTGACTGTGGCGGCCCAGTGGTTAAGGTACTGGACTGTGGACCAGACGGTCCAGGGCTCAAATCTCACCTCTGCCACGCTGTCACTTTTGGGTCCTTGGGCAAGACCCCTAACACACAATTTAATAATTTAATAATTGTGTTTGGTTGACCCAAGTTCCAAACTGCCTGTAAAACCACTGACAGCGCAAGAACAGTTTGTAATAGATTTGTGTTTCCCATGCAGCCAAACACAAGCTTAACATCCTTATGTGCAATTCCTTGTATTAGCTCAGGTGGAGTAAAGTCATACCGACACTGGACTCCACCGGAGCAACAGAAATGTTCTCTGTAGTAATTAATCCTACTTCACTATCTGATGGTTTGACTGACAAATCTAGGTTATGCGGATGTCAGGAGAACAATACCTCCCAGATGGAACAGTACCACATTAAAATGATGGTACTTATATACTGAGCTTTAGGTGGAGGAGGAATAAATTGTTGTGGCTTATCTCAATGGTTACTACCAACAATGCAGAGAATTGTGTGCTTAAAATTTTTTTGTACCAGTTTATAGAACCATATTTCCTTTTTCGTCATAGCCAAAGCCTTTAAATAAATTTTATTTGAGTTTGCTGTGTTTGAATAGCGAAATGTTCGACTTAGCTGGACTACTATTCGGAAAGTTGTGAGCTCAAAGCCAGCTTTGCCAGGCCACCATTAAATCTGTTAAGTGTTAAAGGCGTTAAGTATTAGGACAAGGCTTTAATTGGTAGTTCAGAGTTAGTAGTACTGGACTGTTGAACACCAAACTGCTTGGACTGTCTGCTGCTTTAACTGAGTGTGTTTACATGCACTTAATAATCTGATAACTGCAGAAAAATCTAATTTTGTCAGTCATCCAATCAACACTTGAGTAATCAGATAATGGAAAAACTTTGGGTTTACATGACTCGGGCAGTAATCAGATTTCTACTTTGCAACCATCCAATAACCTCACAGAAATATGTGACCTAAACTTCAAACTTCTAACATTTAAATAATAGGGACTTTGGTAGCCTAGCTGTTAAGGTACTGGACTATGGAGCAAGGCCCTTAACCCACAATTGCTTGGATTTTAAGACTGTAGAAGTTCTAAGTCGCTCTGAGTAAGAGCGTCTGTTAAATGCTGTAAATGTAAATAATCAGATTTGTCATTTTCTTGAGTATATACTGTGTTTCAGAGTCACTGCAAAGTTTAATTCCATGGCGCGTTTAACTCCAGGGTTGCCAGATCCCCGCAGACTAAGAAAATCGCTTTATATCGGCTAACTGGTAGACATGCTGTGAGAAATCTGATTACTAGGTTAAAATTCAGCTCTCTATCACATTTCGTAATCTGATTACTAGATCAAACTGCTGTGTACATAACCAGATAACTGCATAAATCCGGCTGTGATCGGATTATTAAGTGCATGTAAATGCACTTATTGAAAGTACCTTTGAATATCTGAGAAATACAGTACTGTGCAAAAGTCTTAGGCCACTATTAGATTACATATACTGTTGTTTCAGCAATGCTATAATGACCATATAGACCATATAGGGGACTGTGGTAGCCTAGCAGGTAAGGTACTGGACTATGGACCAGAAGGTCCAGGGTTCAAATCCCACCTCTGCCAAGCTGTCACTGTTGGGTCCTTGAGCAAAGCCCTTAACACACAATTGCTTGGATTGTAAGACTGTACCAATTGTAAGTTGCTCTGGATAAGGGTGTCTGCTACATGCTGTAAATGTAAATTATTTCTCAATCTTTTTATTAGCATACATCCAGAGAATACAGGACATTTGTATGCAGTATTAAAAAACTGTAAAGAATCAGAAAAAAAACAGCTTCTATAGGCTACAGAAGCAAGTATTTAGTGTGATCTCTCCTTACATTTGAGCAATAGCAGGATCTGGCAGCTTCATCGGGATGCTTCTATAGTCTGATGAAGCTTTACCAGAAATGGTCTTTTTTGGAAGGGTAGCAGCCAAGAAACCATGTTTTTTTGGAAGGGGAACGGGGTGAAAAGGCTAAGATATGCTAAATCTCACAAATATTAGAATGATGATCAGTGGAAAAGTGTATTATGGTGTGACAAATCCAAGTTTCTGGCTCTATTCCTCGAGAATATGCTACTTACAGTCGTTATACCATTGCTAAAACACCAAATCTAATGGTGACCTAAGACTTTTGCACAGTACATCCAAAATCCTGTGGAACTCATTCCGAGAAGACCATAATAACACCCATGTTTCACTGGCCACACTCTAAGTGTGTGATATCAATTTGCAAGATATTAAGGAGTTGCTTTATTTGGCCGTCCAAGCCTAGCTCCAGCCCGTCTATGTTCACCTCGTGTCTCACATCCTTATCGACACTGGCAGGTGTTCAGCAGCATATAAATATTTAAAAACATCTCCCATCTGATATTTTGGCCTACCTCTCAGTCAAAATATTCATGTACTGCTTTTGGTTCACTAATATATTACGATGCTGAATTCCCAATACATGATGGTCTGAAATGGGACACATTTGCAGCCACCTATTGTTCCTTTGCACGCAATAAAGAGCATGTGTGATAATATGAATAATAATTAGTGTCAGGGGTACTATCCGAGCATCCTGCTGACTCTTGTGGACGTGTCTTGTTATACCACAGGCCGCTCTGCAGGCGTACTGCTCTCAGATAAGGAATCTGGCAGCATGTTGTTGGTCATACCAGAAAAGGATGATGCACATGCCTGAATTCCAGTTCCTCGATGATGACTTCCCAGAGGTTAAATAAGAAAGTGTTACGGCTGAAGTGCACTCAAGTGCAGGACAAGAACAGCTGGGTGCATGCATGGCCATCGTTTTGCAGGGGATAAGGTTTCATGCGTCAGGAGGGCCAGCTTCGTTTTCTTGGAAGGAAGCCTGAGCCTCTGAGAACTTGTCATTATTATCGTCACCAATGTTCTGTTTGTGTCAGGCTCCTTTTAGAATAAGCTGCACATCTTGGGTGTCCCTCCACCAAGTGTTAATGTAATGCTGTACATTCTAATATACGCTGCACAGTTAAAGATGTTACTAGTCCAAGTCCAAGTGTGGCATTATGTAAGTAAGGGTGGGGAATGCCACAAAAAATGTATATTGCCATACGAAGACATTTAATGATACATAGAACAGTGGGATCTCGGAATTTGAACTTAATTGGTTCCAGAAGGACATTTGATCTCTGATTTGTTTGAAGTCGGAATCAAATTTCCCCTTTAAAGAGATTAATAATTAAAAGCACGAATAAAGGAATACAAAGGAATGTAATACAAAAATAATAATCAATGAAGACCAGGGGTGGACAGTAACAAAGTACTTTAGAACTGTACTTAAGTATGCAGCAAGCATTTTTCATTCATCAGAATGGGGAAGAAAGTTGGTCCGAAAGTGGTTTCAAACTGATACAAAAAAGCAACAGTAACTCAAATAACCACTCGTTACAACTAAGGTATTCAGAAGAGCATCTCTGAATGCACAACACATCGAACCTTGAAGCAGATGTGCTACAGCAGCATAAGAACACACCGGGTGCCACACCTGTCTGCTACGGACAGGCAACTGAGCCTACAATTCACACCAGCTCTCCAAAAGTGGACAAGAGAAGATCTGAAGATTTGGAAAACATGGCCAGGTGTGACGAGTCTCGATTTCTGCTGTGACATTTGGATGGTAGGCTCAAACAACATGAAAGCACGGATAAATTCAGGCTGCTGGTGGCATAGCGGTGTGGGGGATGTTTTCTTGACACACTTGATTCCAACTAGACATCGATATGGTCATCATATTGCTAAAACAGCAAATCTAGTGGTGGCCTAAGACTTTTGCACAGTACTGAATCCATTGGTCTTTAGTAACCACTTCACATGATGAAAGCACATCTGTATTCATATGTAGGGACAGTTTAGAGTGGCTAATCCTTCTACTGTCATGATTTTGGGAGTCTCCAGAGGAAATCCAAGGACATGGAAAACATGCCAAACTTTACACAGAGAAACAGAGCTTAAGACTGAGCTCAGCCTTAATTGCTATAATGAGGATAACTTTGGGCAACCTTTACGTTGTTTTCTAGTTCCTAATCCCTTGTGATCTATGACAAATTTGAAACGATTATTTAAGTCTGTAATTAATGGAAATAAGGTGGACTTTGCCCAATTTTCAAAACTCTTAAAATCACCATTACATTAGACAGTGTATCGGTATCTAAGCCACACTAGATATGGAGACTTGCTTTTCTGAAGGGAAAGTAGGTCAGATAGTTCCTTCAAATCCATCAAGAGAAAAGTTTTATCACATAACTCGAAGAACCCACCTTCATTAACCCCAGCAAAAAGAGTCGCACTCATCTGACCAGATGCATTTTGAAGCCCTTATCAGCCTGTGTGCATGTGATACAGACAGATCTTAATTAAATAGTACTCTTAGCCTAAGGCACTCATTTTCACCCACTTCACGTCCTGCTTTTCTTCAATCAGCATGAAGATAATTTGAACCGCTTATGGCAAATGGCTCTTAAAAAAAATCCTCCTTCTTATTAAATAACACTTTGCACCACACAATATCCAAAGCAAATGGTTTTGTTGGCAGTTTAATTAATCAGGACATGGGGCAAACCGTATTGTTTCAGCTCTAAGTGCCTTCTTATTTAGCACTTTTCACTTCGAGGTCAAACTACCAGTGGTTCATATAAAAAAAAAAATTACTTTGAACAAATTGGTGAGTAAGAAAACGGATTTGATCTTTTTTATGGGTAGACAAGGAAACCTTTGTCAATTATGTTTGAGATAAAAAAAAACTAAAACTGCTATTAAATGCAATTACAACTAGCTTCAAATCAGAAAAAAAAACTAAACTGAACAGCATCACAGAGCAGGTTACCACAGGAGTCAAGTACAAGTACATAAAATGATCATATAACACATTAAATTTGACTTTAATCTGAATTTTAAAACCCTTACAGGACTTTCGTTCCTAATGCAGTCTGATAGGGTAAACATGCTATGAGAAATCAGATAACTGAAATAAAATCCAGCTCTCTTTGTCGGATCTGATTTCTAGATCGGATTATTCTGTGTACATGATCACTTGAATAAAACGGATAACTGCAGAAATCAGACTATGAAGTATTAGTATACAGGGTGGGCCATTTATATGGATACACCTAAATAAAATGGGAATGGTTGGTGATATCAACTTCCTGTTTGTGGCACATTAGTATATGGGAGGGGGAAAACTTTTCAAGATGGGTGTTTATCATGGTGGCCATTTTGGATCCAACTTTATTATTTCCAATGGGAAGAGGGTCATGTAACACATCAAACTTATTGAGAATTTCACAAGAAAATCAATGGTGTGCTTGGTTTTAACGTTTTAACTTAATTCTTTTATGAGTTATTTACAAGTTTATGGCCACTTATAAAATGTGTTGAAAGTGCTGCCCATGGTGTTGGATTGTCAATGCAACCCTCCTCTCCCACTCTTGACACACTGATAGCAACACCACAGAAAAAATGCTCTCCTGATCTGATCCCCTTAGACTTTTATCTTTGGGGTCAGCTGAAGGCAAATGTCTATGCTGTGAAGATACGAGATGTGCAGCATCTGAAACAACGGATACTGGAAGCCTGTGCTAGCATTTCTTCTGCGGTGTTGCTATCAGTGTCTCAAGAGTGGGAGAGGAGGGTTGCATTGACAATCCAACACAATGGGCAGCACTTTGAACATATTTTATATAATCTTGTAAATAACTCATGAAAGAATAAAGTTCTATTAAAACCAAGTACACCATTGTTTTTCTTGTGAAATTCTCAATAAGTCTGATGTGTTACATGACCCTCTTCCCATTGGAAATAATAAAGTTGGATCCAAAATGGCCGACTTCAAAATGGCCGCCATGACCAACACCCATCTTGAAAAGTTTTCCCCCTCCCATATACTAATGTGCCACAAACAGGAAGTTGATATCACCAACCATTACCATTCCATATAAATGGCCCACCATGTACTATTAGTATACTGTTACACTGAATTAACCAGACATGCAGTAACGAAATTATGCAGAATGCAGAGTATTTATACTAAAGTTAAAAATGAAATGTGACTTATTTTGGCAAAATTTCCTTCTCAGTATCATAACAACACTACAAGCTAGTTATTGTCTTTTTGTGTTTATCAAGTCTAGTTGTGTTCTGGACCAGTAAACCAGACTTTTTGTGTCAGTTTAGATGATTTAATGTTATGGGTTTTAGGCATATAGGGATTTTTGGATGCAGATTCTAACTTTTCTTCTTCTTTCTGTAAAACAAATAACTCCCACCCAAGACAGAACTCGATATGGGCTATACTGCTTCAGGAGATCAGTCTAACTGCAGGAGCTAAACTTATTTACAAACAATTTTAATACCAGTTTATAAGAAAATACTTTTATGGGTAACTTATTAATTCGTTTTAGCTGGCCAAGTCTTTTAGCAACAGCAGTCTAGTTGTGTTTCTAGGCAAACATGGAACATTATTACAGCAGGACATGCACTCTGCTCACAACACCTTTCTTGGACCAGTGTAAACACAGTATAAAAATAGCCTTTTTGTAACTGGAAAATGTTGTTGTGTTGGACTGCGGCATGTCCTCTTTGTCTCTTGCATACCTTCCTGCGTGCAAACTGCCAGTCTAACCCTGGATGACCTTCAGAGGCAAACAAGGCTGACCCGCCACTAAACTTTCCCTGGCTGGATGATAAGCGGCTGTTTAATTATATTCATCTACATGGATCTGACATTGTTCCAGGATGAAGTCACAGTTCTGCAAGGTTACCGAGCGCTGAAAGTGGATGGGAATTTTAAACGGCACACACTGCTGCACTTTGCAGCCAGCGACTATATTTTCTGCTTTGTTCCATGAGCCACAGAGGACAGCATCCCTATTTGTTAGAGGGCAAACAAGGGGATTTTGGTGATTACAGCCACATAGATTGTGACTGTCACAGACGATTGTGTGGGAAAGGAAATACAAACAAAGGGAAATGAAAAATAATTAAAGGGTTTTTATTTTTTGTACATATTTTTGTCCTTTAATTTAATGACAGTGAGTACAAGTGGTCTACTCTGATGAGCTTATCGTTCTCACTGGCTGTTTTCACCTTCCACACCTGAGGCAATTTTAATGCATAACAACCGCACTAAATAAAATATAGGAAAACGGCTTTTACACTTTACTTGATGCATATTCTGATCAATATGATGTTGCTTAAGATTCACCCCAGTGCCTGGGTTTTGCAAAAGTTTGGGCACTCCTGCCCAAAAATGACATGTCTTGTTGATTCACAAGTCAACTTTTCCAGGGAACAAACTCAAATGGAACATATTTATGCAAATGTATTGCATACTGTGACAGGTTACTCCTGGTCAACCCTCACTTTGCCAGAGGCAGTGAACGTATCACAAACTCAGCACTGAGAACCAGTGCTGTACCAACTGAGCCACTCTGGTTCGTTTACTGCCTCTGGCGAGGTGAGGTGAGGGCTGTGAATTACAAAGTTGCTTTCCCCAGGTCTGGCATGAAGAACAGACCATCGGTCTGCTGCCTGAGAGACCTAGAAGGGTCTGGTCCAAGGGTAGGGGCAGGTCTGAAGGACCAGGGGATGCATTATGGGACTACGGCTTGCCTGAAGCTCCCGAGTTACAGGTCCTACTCGGGGGTAGTGTTTGTGGCATGTAACATACATTTTAAAACAGTCAGCCAAATTAATCAAAGTTGCGAAAGTGTGCAAAAATTGGGGCACTTTTCTAGATGACCCACTATTTTTAACTCTTTTAATGGTTCTTTAACATTTGCACAAACACATACGTTTTGTCACTTGTGTGAAATCAAAAAAACATGACACCATTTGTCCAAACATTTGTTTTAATGTTCATTTGGCCCAGGTCAATGTACTTTGGGTAATGGGTAGATGTGTGATATTGACAAAAAAAAAATTATATCTCGATATTTTCTGAGATTTTGCAGATAACAATAATTAAACGATATTTTGCATCCTTCCAAAATGTTTGTAAAAGTTTTACATTGTACTAGCTTGCTCTTTTATTAGATATAGAAGATGTTGCTTACTAATGGCATCAATGGAAGGACCACGTTAATGTAAGGAAAACAGGTCCTATCTCGGCAGAGGTTGGATACGAACCAGGGAAACTCAGCTTGGGTGAACACAAGGTGAGGATTGTGTGCCGGTTTCGGGTCGTATAGTGAATGAAGCCCCCCTTGTGTGGGTATGAGGGCGAGGTGCCCCTTCTTGCTTGCGTAATGCAGCCCTCCTCATGGTGATCGGATTGTGTGGGCCCATTTCTTGAGCAGCTGGTTCTGTAGTTGCATTCCTTCCAGGCTTTTCCCATTCTCAGGGGGCCTCGTCCCCTTCCTTCCTAGTTCCTTCCCGGCCAACAGGTCTCATTCCAGACCTTTGTTTTCTCTCTGTCTTTAAGTTCACCTGGCCAGGGAATTCCCCCTTCATTCAAGTTTTCCTCCAGTTGGGGCAGCTGGGTCAGCAGTAGTCATGACACATTTATGTGGATTCATTTGGCAGACGACTTGCAACTGGCTCAGTCTTACAACGTACAAGCAACTGAGCGTTAACAGTCTTGCTCAAGGCAACCGTGGCAGCTTGGCAGTGCTGGGACCTGAACTCTGGTCCTTCTAATCAGTAATCCAGTACCTTAACCGCTGCACCACAACAGTCCTAATTTCAAACGCGGGGTTGCATTTACATGCACTTAGTAATCCGATCATAATCTGATTTTTTTTGTAGTTATCTGATTATTCAAGTGGTCATGTAAGCAGAATGCTCTGATTTCTTAGATCGATTAAGGCCTAGAAATCTGATTAAGATATCAGATAAAGAGAGCTAGATTTTATCATAGTAATAGGATTTCTCAGAGCATGTATATCTTTTCTCAGTTTGCGCATGCAGAAGCAAACATGGTTGTCAGATGCGCTAATTCTGAGAGACTTCACATCTTTTGGGTTTGTTTCCCTAGAAAACAAACCTAGACCTGGACTTGATTTTCTTGTGGAATCTGGCAACCCTGAAATCACATTTACATTTACAGCATTTACAGCAGACGCCCTTATCCAGAGCGACTTACAGTTGATACAATCATACAATTCAAGCAATTGTGGGTTGCTCAAGGACCCAACAGTGGCAGCTTGGCAGAGGTGGGATTTGAACCCAGGACCTTCTGGTCCATAGCCCAGTACTTTAACCGCTAGGCTACCACAGTCCAAATTAAATGCAACATCTGCAAAAATGGCTACACATTTGGGGAGACTCTGAACCTCACAGTCCTCAGAATTCGAACTTAATTGGCTGCAGAAGGCCTTTCAAACTCAGATTTGTTCGAAGTCAGAATTAAATTTGCCCATAAGATGTAATGTAAATAGGACTAATCCGTTCCCAATGCCCCCAAAAAAATGTTTAAGCCCATATTTATATGTCATTAATGATTAAAAGCATGAATAAAGCAACAGAATGTAATACAACTAGTAATAAATAAATATATGAAATAAGAGAACGATATAGACATTAAATAAGTGGAATAAAGTGAAACTTTATAGCCACAGAGGCAAACACAATTTCGGCACGTCTTATCACTGGACAGCGGCACCGAGACTGAGAGGGGTGTCTGAAATCGCACCCATAGACTGATAAATATACGTATACATAATATATTATGATGATAAAATAATATTATAATCTTCAAAATAATAACTATGATCACACCCTAGTTTTTCTTCTTTTTCTTTTGGGTTTTATGGCCATTGGCATACAATATTGGTGCATCATCTCCACCGACTGGACTGGATTACGTGTATAATGGTTGGAAGATCGCACCATTGTGTGATATATTTAGGGTGCCCATGTTCGAAGTTGCAATTTTTTGTTCAAATTTGGGGGCAAAACATTTCGAATGAAATGGTTCCACTGTATATGCTAGAGGAAATGAAGTTTGAAAGTTACCTCACCACATTCAGTGAGAAATCATGTAAACAGTGTCTGATTAACTGTTACCCAAATGCATGTAAACTCATTGAACGGATTACTCACAAAATCCGATTTTCTGCAGTTATCAGATTAAGTGCACACAAAACACATTTTCAGTAATGAGTAATCGATTCCGACATTTTAGTACATCATGCATGTTAACGAAATACATTTTAGCATTGTTCAGTAAACTACAGCGTTATGGCCAATCAGGTTTGAGGTCCAAGGTCTCATTTATTCACTAAAATTGGTCATTCATGTACGTGCAGGACACTGAAGCGTTCGTGAAGGCTCATAACTCACACGCTCAGGTCTCTCTGATAGATAGGTTTACATGTACGTGTGCACCCTGGGCTAGCGGTTGTGCAGGGCTCCTATGAAATATCTTTAATGGCTGCACCCAGTGCTCCTCCAGTCTTCATCACATTTACAGGCGACCTGGATGTTTTATCACCTTCATCTCTCCTTGTTAGCCTCTGCCTAGCCCACACAATTTAGGTGCCCGAATCGACACCAGCGCTAATAAGATCATTGCCCTTATTTACAGCATTCAAATGTTTCCAGGTCAACTCTAATCTCGTCCTAATCAGTAAGGTCAACCCACAAAAAGTACTGAGGGCTTAGAAAAAAGCGGCAGGTCTATCGGTTGTCTGGCAAGAGCATCAGCTGCTAGCTGCTAAAGAGCGTTATATAAGCAGCACAATGGCACAGAAAAAAGGCTAGAAGAGCTTGGCTGCTGCGGATGAGAAGTTCACTGAATCGTATCTGAAACAGTGTTGCCACATCTGAGGAGAGTTTTAGATCAGTTCACGGAGGGTCACACACCACTGTGTGTCTTAGACTTGTTTACACTATGGGAAATGCACTCTTGTTTTCCAAAATGGAGGATCATGACCTTTGAGTACCATAGCAGAGAAACTCTGAAGACAGCAATGCCGGAAACATGGAGGAGGTTATGGTCAAAACCATGGTGTTAACATTTTGCCTAGAAATTAAGCTTTTAAAATCAGCTACACAAAGAAAGTGCGAGGGCTGCAAATGCACAAAACCAAAACACTCCACTTTGCTGGCTGTGTAATATGGGTGACCATACACTCTCCTAACGATTCGAGTTTCTCACAATTATCGGTTTTACATTTGATAAAAGACTTTTTTGTTTGTATTTCTGAAGTGTAAACAATGCACATTGACTTGTACAAGATTTTGAATAAAAAAACTAGAAACAAAGGCTGAAAATTGTAAACAAAATGCTCTATTTTAGCTTCATAATATCTGAAGTAGCCCGGTGAAAATTTTTTTTTTTTCTGAAGAATAACAATTCAAAATATGTACTTGTATAAAAATGTAAACGAAAAGGATCTTTTTGTCTTTATTAATAAGTATTCTCGATTAAAATACAGTTAGGAGGGGTCTCACTGAGAACTGAAGATCTGGGCCTGTGAGCAGGACATGACTGTGCCCTCTGGTGTTTGAAAAATGCAACAGCATTAGATGGCGCTATAAGCAAGAACGCATAATCCAATGCGAAGACGCTCATGTTGCCATTTTTGCATCGGGTCACGACGTATCATCACACCCCTGATCAGAGTAGTGATCAGATTTCTGATAAACGCAGCTTTGCAGAGCGAAGATATTGGGACACAGGCCATTCGGCAATATCAGTATATGAAGCTTCACGAAAGACTTGTTTACAGAACATTACCTAATCCACTGAGTGCAAGAACCAGTCCGAATGGTCACATGCTCACATATGCATCATACTGGCAAGAAAAGAAACATATCTCCACAGGCTTACAATGAACATCAACACCCTGTTTTCTGATGAAACATTTTTCCTACGCCAATCCGAAGGAAATTGTTACGTTAAAACTATTTGGAAAACTATTTGTTTTAACGTAGCAATTACTTGTTCTGGGTTGGCATGTGAAGCATCCAAATTGCAGTCACAGTACTCCATTGTGCCATCTGGTAATACCACTCCTCCTAATTCCTGCCCAGATCAGAGTGTATTATACATTGTACAAACAACATGGTTACCTCCCAGCACGTTAAAAATACCCATGTGACGTATTACTCAGGCTAGAATTTTGGAGCGTGTTACCAGAGCTAGCTACAAGCGACACGGTCATTTTATCTTCAGTATAAAAAGTGTCAACAGGAATCAAGAAACAGAGGAGACATCCAGCCAAAATTCACAGACTATATTTAGTCTTACGCAAATGTTTGGGAGCAGCTCCTACGGCTCAGAGTTATGAAGCAGCTGCTCAAAACAGCAGTTCCTGAGGTCTGAGGGTTTGAACATCGAGCTGGGCTTACAACGTAGCTCAAGTGGTGCGGTTATGGTAAAGTGACATGCACTGTTGATTTTTAAAAGAAAAAAGTTGTAATACGCCGGCGGAGGGAGCGTGTTAGACTAAATAAGGCACTAAATATGATGTACTTGTGACAATTTCAGTGAACCATAATCAAGTCAGTAGTGGCACATCCCTCTAATACTAGCCTACCAAAGCAGAAACTTGGGTTCGAGTCCCAGTGATGCCTTTCTGCTAGGTCAGCCAAGTGTTCTATTTTGTCTATTTTGGTTTCATCTGACCACATGATATTCTCCCAATCCTCTTCTGGATCATCCATATGCTCTCTGGCAAACTTCAGACGGGCCTGGACATGTACTGGCTTAAGCAGTGGGACACGCCTGGCACTGCAGGATCTGAGTCCCTCTCGGCACAGTGTGTTACTGATGGTAGCCTTTGTTACTTTGGTCCCAGCTCTCTGCAGGTCATTCATCAGGTCCCTCCGTTGTAGTTCTGGGATTTTTTGCTCACCGTTCTCATGATCATTTTGACCCCACGGAATGAGATCTTGCGTGGAGCCCCAGATCAACGGAGATTAATTAATGGTCTTGTATGTCTTCCATTTTCTTACAATTGCTCCCACAGTTGATTTATTCACACCAACCTGCTTGCCTATTGTAGATTCACTCTTCCCAAGATGGTGCAGTTATACAATTTTCTTCCTGGTGTCCTTCGACAGCTCTTTGGTCTTGGCCATGGTTGAGTTTGGAGTCTGACTGTTTGAGGCTGTGGACAGGTGTCTTTTATACAGATAACGAGGTCAAACAGGTGCCATTAATACAGATAGTGGAGGACAGAAGTGGAGTTACAGGTCTGTGAGAGCCAGAAATCTTGCTTGTTTGTGGATGACCAAATACTTATTTTCCACCATGATTTACAATAAATTTTTTTTAAAATCCTACAATGTGATTTCCTGGATTTTTTTTTCTCATTTTGTCTCTCATAGTTGAAGTGTACCTATGATGAAAATTACAAACCTCTCTCATCTTTCTAAGTAGGAGAACTTACACAATCAGTGGCTGACTAAATACTTTTTTGCCCTGCTGTAAATGTGTATAAAATTGAATTGCAGGACTGTGTGGAAGACTTAAAAACAAAATGACTGAATTACATTGCACCTGTTGCTCTGTATCTCAGGTGTTAAATATGTATGTGATTATGTAAATGTAGTTTTTATGAACTTATTAATACATCGACTCTTGCTAGTTTTAATCCATTAAATTATGAAGAGAGCTGGATTTTACCCCAGTAATTGGAGTACGTGTAGCATGTATACCGGTAACCCCATTATAATCGGTGTTTTTTCCATTTACTTTAGCAACCCCGGAATTAAAGGTAGTGAAACTGCTATCGAACACTTTGTGGAGACTCTGAAACACAGTATATACCCGAGAAAATGAAAAATTTGATTATTGAATATGAAAGTTTGAAGTCTGTCACACATTTCTGTGAGATTATTGTCTGATTGCAAAGGGGAAATCCCATTTCTGCCTGAGTCATGTAAACCCGGAGCTTTCCCATTATCTGATTACTCAAGTGCACGTTTACTCGTTGATGGGATTACAGACAAAGTGATTTTCTGCAGTTATCGGATTATTAAGCGCATGTAAACGCACTCACATAAACATGGCAAAACCCAGTTAATCTCAAAGTAGTTGAAGCAGACCATCTTACAAAAGTTCTTCAAAATCCTTCATAGTCTCAACCAGGGACTACCAAAGCTCCTGGAAGTATGGAACAGGAAATAAACTAGGCCCCATTTCCATTCAGGATGTTTGGGTGAAACCTCATTTAAAATCTCCACGGCTTGACTTTGATATGCGCCGAGATAAACTCGTTTCGGGAGACGCAGCTTCTTCACCAGCTGCATTCGGGACGGCAGCTTTATCACCTTTTATATCTTATGCAACCCTCACTTTGTGGACGACTCAAAACCATCACTCAAACCTTTATCTAATAGGAGGAAATGTATTTTCTAATCCTACTTTATTCTGCTATCAGCAAGATATAGCATTCAGCCAAATGCCACACTTTTTGGCGCACCCTTAGCCCAGATAACTTTAATCGAGCGTAGCAGTTCTGGTTCTGTGTTCCACTTCCATTATGCTGACGCCTCAAATGAGCATGGCACTCTGCACAAAGCCTGTTAAAGCCTACGCTGAGACTACTAGATCTGTACAAACAGTTGGGTGAAGCCTATAACCATGCCAGTAAGAAGGTGGTAAGTTTTCGGTAGGACATTCTAAGTTTAAATGAGGTGCTAAATGAGTGAATAATGAATGAGTCACCTATGACTCATTTCCAAATACGCGTTACTGCGAGGCTATCATTAACCTCACTCTGCCCTGTCTCTCAGGTACCATAATGCATCTTTGCACAACTTTAACATGTTCATATTTACATTTACATTTACAGCATTTAGCAGACGCCCTTACCCAGAGCGACTTACAGTTGATACAGTCTTACAGTCCAAGCAATTGTGGGTTAAGGGTCTTGCTCAAGGACCCAACAGTGGCAGCTTTGGCAGAGATGGGATTTGAACCCTGGACCTTCTGGTCCGTAGTCCAGTACCTTAACCACTAGGCCACCACAGTCCCATATAGCTGTAATGTACTTAGAATAATAGATTCTAGTTATATGTTTGCTCAGACTCACTCATTCAACACTCCAGGCTCCTTCACATTGGCTTTTCTGTATGCAATTGTTACCTTTATCTGTGTTGATCTTATTCTAGTCCAATGTCGTTCTCTTCTCTAGAACATGTCTATGTATTCTGTGAACTTGTCTGGTCTTTTTAGCATGTTACACATCATTTATGTTTTGCAAGCACCCAGAATAATTCCTTGGATGTGTTACAAGCCTGGCGAAATAAAGCGATTCTGATTAAAAAGGAAAACACCACGGACTTGTGCCGAGGCGCTTTCTTTCCTTGCCCCACTTTTCACTTCCAAAGCTTCGGGTTCAAAGTCACCCTATATTTCTGACAAAGCGTGTCTTTTCAGCCTTGCCAGCACACGGTATTAAACCCCATTTGACTTTGTTGTGACTCCTGCATTGGGTAACAACCTTGAACTGTCAACGCCTGACAAAGGCGCAGATGCCTTTATCTACTCAACAGAGTCATCAAGATCAAGTTTCAGGCCCAGTTATTCTTGAGATCCACTACTAAAAATACAAGAAGGAGCAGTCCCAGAGACGGCTTCACCCTAGCTTTCTCAGGTGGAAGAAAAAAATACCGAGACGCCCGAGGCTAAAAAGGGGTTGGTCCAGAACCGAGAGCAGTCTGACACATCGAGCAACCATTGACCAGTGGTCATCATCAAATGGTTAAACAGCTGCATCCATTCGACAGATCTGAAGCCACACTTCCGAGGCAAATGAGAGGCAATAAACCAAATCAAAACAAGGGATTACAAAAGGCTTCATGACCAAAGGCATCACCTTTCTCTGATGGCAAGCATTAGCATATGAAAGAGTCCTGCTGAAAGCACAGGACTGCAATATTTACTCAGCTGTCCTTGGTGCTTCTGTCCTCTCTGGACTACACAGGCTCTCCACGAATGGAGGGCAAAGCCCACAACGTCAAACAATATGCAGTGACCTGTACCTTAGAAAATATATCCCCTGGCTTGCAGCGTGAAGTCTACAATCACCCACAGTGTATTCATGACTACTGTTGCTCGGCAACAACCCAGCCTGCCCTCATACATAGATTCTTAATGAGCAGTACTCTCACTGGGTAGAAGTTCCCAGACATACCCTGCTCTTGGCAATAAACTGACATCATTCCAGACTCCTGTAAATATGTTTAGGATGTGAAGAAGCCAGAGTTTCTAGTTACTAGGTGCACTGAGCCTACCTCAGATAGGATGTTCTTGTTTACTCTCTTTTCTGTATGCACTGTATGTTTTTGTCCTGCACTGTGTGTACTCTCTGTACTATGTTGCACACTTTCTGTTGTCCTCCGTAGTCTTCTGTCGCTATGCAGCCCCTGGAGGTCCTTTGACTTTTTGGCTTTTTCAACCACAGTTACTGTTACAAATCCACGCACTAGAACTGCCTGTGCCCTGGTTGAGGAGCTGTATCAGTTTCCTATTGCAACTGGTCTAGTTCTCTGTAGATTATGGAGTAGTTGTATCATTATGCTACTATTAAGAGTAACCACTAACAAATGGCAACAATGGCGGGGCTTCAATATCTACTTTGTACTCAACACTTGCGTACATGATGAGAACATTATCAGATGATGCTGAAGACCGCTGTGCCTACTGAGTGTGTTTACATGCACTTAATAATCCAATAACTTGGGTAATCAGGTAACGGGAACCTCTAGGTTTACACGACTCCATAATCGCAATAATCGGATTTCTACTTTGCAACCAGCCAGTTATCTCTCAGAAGGATGAGACGTTAACTTCAAACTTTCAAGCTTTCGTTTCCTCGAGGATATACTGCATTTCAGTCTCCACAAAAGTGTCCGGTAGCCGTTTCACTGTGTTTAATTCAGTGTTGCCAACTTCTTTTCTAAGAGGAAAGCAGCTGAAGCCTGCTTGAAAAGTCAATAAATGTCACTAGATGATGTAATGCGCTAATTTGCATAAATGTGACGTAATCGCTTTGTTTTTATAATGCTGTCCAGTGTTAGGTGGTGTCAGTTCTTTACATCATCTTGTTGAAGCTCTCACTCTGTACAGGATAACTTATGGGAATATTTACAAATAAAACCATGTACAGTCGAGCCTCGAAATTCGAACGCCCTGTTTGAACACTTCTGGCACCAACAGGAACTCACCAATAGCAAGTCATAATGCTGCTGCCCAGCAAGATCCAATGGTAGCAATCTCACTGGCTTGATAAGTCAACAGACTACACTATTTGTACGTTCCACCTGTTTTCATACCTGTTGGCACCCTTAAACGAAGGGTAACCAAATTCATCATGGGTCCTTAGTCATGGTACAGGTAATATAACCGTAGCAATATAAACACCGGTGCATCCTGACAGAAAGTGGAGTTCTCTGGAAGTAGTGGCATGATGTAACTCTCACAAGCTAGTGCAAACAGTAAATGCTACCAAAAGCTTTCCTCTGCAATTTTTACATTCAAAGCATTTGCAGATGGCCCCATCCAGAGCCACTTGCAATTTAGTTTAGCAGCTGCAGGTTAAGGCCCATCAATGGCGACTTGTTCGAGCCAAGATCTGAACTCTCAACCTTCTAATTATTAGACTAGATTACAGTTCTGTACTGCTAATGATTGGGCTGAACCAATCCCAAGCAATCTGATCAAATAAAAGATTGGTTCTTTCATCATGTTGGATAAACATGTCTGGGCTACAGGTCAACAGGAACTGGTCCCTGTGGGGTGTTATCCAAAGCTGAGTTTCCTGAGTTATTAGAGTTTATTTAATTAGAGTTTATTTAGGTTCTGACATCACCCAAGTCCTGAGATCTGGGATCCAAGCAGAAATGAAATACAATCATCTTCATCATCTCTTATGGATTATGATTAATGAACCACTTGAGAAGCAGGTCTGTAAGATTCATGCTCTGCATTGGTCATGTCCAAGTGAGTTAGGTTGATGTAAGTGAGTATCATTTCAAAACGTCTGGCACAAGAAAACTGGCAACCACTCCCATATCAAAAGTCTGACATTGAGATTGGCATCAAAATGTTCTAATAGTACTTGCAGGGGGATATTATCAGTGAGTGCGTGTACAAGCACTTAATAGTCTGATAACTCCAGAAAATCCAATTTTGTCAGTGAACCGATCAACGAGTTTACATGCACAGGGGTAATCGGATAATGAGAAAGCCCCAGGTGTACATGATTCAGACAGCAATCGGATTTCTACTTTGCAACCAACCAATACTCTCACAGAAGCATATGACATAAACTTCAAACTTTAATGATTAAATAATGAAATTCTTCATTTCCTCAAGCATATACTGCAGTTCAGAGTCTCCCCAAAAGTGTTTGGCAGCCCTTTCATGGATGCTGCATTGAATTCCATGGTTGCCAGATCCCACAAGAGAAACAAGCAACCAGATCTTTAAAGACAAGCCACAAACAAGCAAAGACTCTTAGAACAAGTGGACTTGCCAACCATGTTTGATGCTGCTAACGGCTTCTGGGCTACATTTGAGTCCAAACGTGCTGGGAAATCTGAGCTAAAATCCAGCTTTATCTGATTTCTAGGCCTTAATCAGATCTGAAAAATGTTAGTAAGCTGTTTACATGACCACTTGAATAATTAGATAACTGTAAAAATCTGATTATGATCCGAATATTAAGTGCATGTTCTTACACTGTGCTATTTGTTACACATACAGTTGGGATGAACAGTTATACTTTCTTTTTTATGATAAATGTTCAGAATAACTAACCATCCTCTGTGTAAACTCAGCAGCGGTGTTGAGTGTTATAATTAGGGGTCGGTGAAATGGTAAAAATATTATATCGCGATATTTAAAGACATTTTCACGATACGATATTTATCACGATACACGTGATCACAGACAGATTCTTAAAAACTGCTGTTCAAATAGTATCCCATACAGTACTTATACAGTAAAGTGATTTATATTCAAAATATGCTGCACTTCATCCAGGACGAGTTACACTGTTTATAATGAAACAGGTAGAAGTTCAGAGTTCTTCAAACACTGATGATGTCCTCAAATATGCTCAGAAAAGCATACTGCCTACCATTATAACCAAATTTATCACGATACGATAAAATATCGTCATATTGCCCATCCCTAGCCATAATTATGATGCAGGTGCTTTTATGATCATCAGAATCATGGTGAAGTTGAACTTCTTGTTTTTGAAAGTTCAGTTAAAAGGTCCGTTATGACTTAAGATGACGTATATAGACCAATATAAAGTAATATAAAAATATATACTGATGTGCAGTTATGCTGTCTGTCTATGTCAAAGTTCTGCTCTTAACCTTGTCACATGTTCAAGGAAAGACGCATTTAAACATGGCAGTAAATCCATAACCCTGTTCCTTCCCTTCCCAGTATATGCCAACGTCCTCTGTCTCTGGCCATACATCAATCTTCTCAGTCATTCATAAATTCTGCAAAAAAAAATCCGCTTTTAGTTAATTGCTGGGCAAATTTAATTTCTAAAAAAGCTCTTCAAAGAGCAAGAGGTAATGAAGTTTGGATGTCTCCGCCTTCCCTTTAGCACTGCACCCTCTTCACAGGACCTGCTGTAAGTGCCCGTGCCCTGTAGGACACTTACATTAGAGTCAGATGGTTATGTAGGGTGAAGTGCTCCAAAGCTCAGCTTATTGTAGCTGACACAATGCCCTTGCCCAAGCTCCACAAAAGACAGGCGGATAAGAAGTTTGTCAAGGACACCCCTCCCACCCGACCCCATCACCACCAAACAACAGCTCTGCTGCGG
Organism: Ancistrus triradiatus; assembly: GCA_025084515.1. Taxonomy (NCBI): domain Eukaryota; kingdom Metazoa; phylum Chordata; class Actinopteri; order Siluriformes; family Loricariidae; genus Ancistrus; species Ancistrus triradiatus. The sequence goes on from JAJAGP010000020.1 coordinate 457,018, forward strand.
CCTTGGACTAAGAATTCTCCACTCAACAGGGGACAAACATCAATACATCAGGGCCCAACTACAGACGGCCTTGTAACCTTCAAAAGTCTCAGCACTGGTGTATAATGGCCAGCATTCAGACTGAGCCACTTCTCTCTCTGGGCTTGGCTTTATATAAATTCCGAGTAGTTAAAAATGAAGATGCTGTTGAATAACACTCCTAAGTTGAATTTAACCATCTCCCCTACTGTGTCTTCACAAGACCGCATGGTGAGAGGGCTACAAAGAAACCCAGCGCAGTCATTTTTTCTGTGGAAGCAGAAAACGGAGAAAAGGCAAGTCCTTGGTATGAGTGATACGGTTATACCAAACCCATTTCCCTCCATTTTTGAAATGGTACCAGTACTAAAGCTGACTGTCACTCAGTTCTGATACTGTCATACTGGCGACATCACTGAAACTGATCCGACGCTGTTTACACGCATCACGAGTGTGATGAGTCCACGCTTGAGGATAGTGTCTTGTATTATTTGTCATGCCAGTCAACAAAACACACTTTCACTTAAAATGTGTCAGTCAAGTCAATATGTCATTTCCAGTCCAAACCAATATCGACCCAGCATTTCAGGCCAGTACCAATCGATATGTATGAAATGGTCAACCAGGAGTCCACATAATTCTTCCAAACGTATACTAGACTGATAGTTATTAATTAGACAACTAGAATAAAATTGCCTAACACAACGTAATGTGTGTTGATGCTTTTAATATTGTGTGAAACGATGTAAAATGATGCTTTTCTGTGGCCCTTTGGGGTTACCCCTGGTCTGCTTGTGCTACCACACCCAGCAGAATGAAAGCTGAAAGCTCTGGGCATAGAAGCATGCATAGAACACATGCATAGAAATTAGGGCTATGCTAAAAAACTGATACAACAATATATCGCAATATGTATTTTCGTCGATTTTCAGATCACCCACCCCCCAAAAAAATACAGGTATGCATCACTTAATGTCCATGATACGGATACGTCCTGTGAAATTTCACGTTATGCGATCTCGACGTTGTCCGAGCACCATATTAATGTTAACAGGTGTCAATGCATTAACACCTCTAGGAGTATATAAATGGGTTTGGAACATTCTGTCATAACACTCAACACTGCTAAAGATAGACTGTAATAAATGTTCGCAGGTAAACGCCGCATAAACAATCCACCTCTCTCAGTGGCCACACTCCTGATATCTTTGAGTACACAAGGTACCGAGCTACTGGAGTAATCGTGAACTCTGGCTAAACTCTTCAAACATGGTGGCCTAGTGACATAATGTGTCAACAAACCTAAATGCGGTTTAATGTGCAACCCCAAATCATAAAAGCTGGGACAATATGGAGCATGCAAGTGCTCCTAAAATATTTAATATTTTGTCTGATCAGCTTCATTTTATTTCTTAATAAACATCCATTCCTGCATTTCAGGCTTGCAACATATTCCAAAAAAGAAGTTGGAACAAAGGCAAATTAGAGCTAGGTAAAACAAGCTAGAAATAAGGTAAAAATAATGATGTAATGTCAACAGGTTATTGTGATTATGATTTGCTACAAAACAAAGATGAAGCAAAGATGGGCAGAGGTTCTCCAGTTTGTCCACAAATGCGTGAGAAAATAATTGAAATGCTTAAAACAATCTTTCTCAAAGAGAGATTAGAAGAGATTTGCATATTTCTTCTTCTACAGTGTATAATATCATTAAACGATTCAAGGAATCGGGAGGAATTTCATTCCGTAAAGGGCAAGGGCACCAGCCTACACTCAAGGCTCAGTGATCTCTGATCCCTCAGATAGCACTGCATCAAGAAGCGCCAATCATCAATAGCTGACAGAACCACATGGGCAAGGGATTACTTTATCCAACATATCAAAGTAGGATCTTACATTCACAAACGCCACTTAAAACTTTACTGTGCAAAAAAGAAGCCTTATATTTACCATGTCCAGAAGTGGCGTCAACCTGTCTGGGCTCTGAGGTATCTAGGATGGACCATCACACATTGAAAACGTGGATTGTGGTCAAACCAGTGAGTATTGCAGATGTTTTTGGGAATAAATGGACATTGTGTGCTCTGGACCAAAGACTAAAAGGACCATCCAGACTGTTACTAGCCCAAAAGCCAGGGTCTGTCATGATATGGGGTTGGGTCAGTTCCCTTGGGAAAGATGATTTCCACTTCTGTGATGCAGCATTAATGCAGAAAAGTACATTGAGATTTTAGAGCAACATAAGCTGCCTTCCAGACGACATCTTTTCCAGGGACGTCTGTGCATTTTTCAACAAAGCAATGCAAAACCACATGCTGCACACATTACAAAGGCATGCGTGTGGAAGCAGATGGTACAGGTACTAGTCTGCAGTCCTGACCTGCCCCCGATAGACAATGTGTGGAGAATTTCGAAACTGACAATGCGACAACGACAATGCAGTACTGTTGCACATCTTAAGACGTGTTTGCAGGGACAATGGGACAAAATAACACTTGAAACTCTAAATCACTTTGTACCTTCAGTGCCAAAACATCTAAGTGTGGTGAGACGGAATGGCACCATTGCAAAGTGGTAAAAGCTTTACCATCCCAACTGTTTTTGGAATGTGTTGCAGACCTGAAATTGTATGTAACAAATGAAATGAAGGTTCACACGGTCTGCAATGAAGTAAAAGTCAACAGTAAGTGTCAGAAACACTTCTTTATCTGCATTTGCCATAGTGTCCTAACTATTTCTGGTTTGGTCTTGTAATACACGGTACACCATGTTGTTATTGGAACAGGCCATACAGTGTGCTTTGACACACAGAATTTATTTATTAAGACATGTTTACACAGTATGCACACATGCATGCGCACACACAAACTTGTTGGTGCATGCCATCCTATTCAGCATTTTCAGCCATTCCCGACAAGCTACACAAATCCTTGCTTTAATGTTTGAATATGAAACATCTCATGATTAAAATATGATCTAGAGTTCTGGCTCTGTAAATACTCACTCCTCTTTAGTTAAAGCTGAGGTAGTTTTAATGCATGTGCAGCACGGCGACTCATACGTGTGCCATAAATCGTGCGCATAATACCAGCCCACTCTATAAAAATGTCACCGGTACACCCCACTCGCCCTGGGCTGACATTTCTATTCTACAGATGGAAAAATCATTCCAGTACGGCACGGCTGACAGATGACCTGGCACCCACAGGCGTGATTTAAGATCCTTCTTTTCCTTTTGACCTCTACTTTTGCTTACGCAGTTAGTTTATTAGAGGAGTCTTTTTCTGCTTGCATTTCCCTCAGTGCTGCTACAGCAGGTGCCTGTTTAAGAGCCCCCATAAATGTCTTCATCTTAAAAGCTGGTGCACTGCTGAGATTTTTCATGGGCACGCTCTCGCTGATCTGTGGCGTTTATGAGACAGCGTCCTGCCAGTCGTCTTTTGAACGACGACTGCGTGGGCACTTTGCTCTTTGATTTATCTGACCTCGATCTCGCTGTGCACCTGCTGTTGTGTGCTGGGTTTTTTTTTGGGTTTTTTTCCAAACGATGAATAATGCAGCTTAATCTCCATTAAGATCAATCAATTATGAGTCATGACTGAGGGGTGTGATGACCTTATGTTTAGTAGATGAGCCTGGCAGTAGCTTGTGAACAATGGGTTCATGCGTGCGCAACCAGACACGGGCTGCATCTCGCGTGCACATGCTTGCAAGGGTGTGTTTCAAGTATGCGTTGCAGGGTTAATATGGCAAAAACCAAAAGCTTGAAATACTTTCCACTTTGCCAGTTTTCACTCACCCACAAGTGAAATACTCAGACGTGACAGACTGCTGTCTAGATGATTATTGAGATAAACAAGAAAGGGAGTGCTCGAGTGGCACATCGGCCTAATGCACTGGCTGGACTGTGGTAGCCTAGCAGGTAAGGTACTGGACTCTGCCCCAGAAGGTCCAGGGTTCAAATCCCACCTCTGCCAAGCTGCCACTGTTGGGTCCTTGAGCAAGGCCCTTAACCCACAATTGCTTGGATTGTAAGACTGTATCAATTGAAGTCGCTCTGGATAAGGGCGTCTGCTAAATGCTGTAAATGTAAACGTAATGCGCCAACCCACCACCAGGTGATTTCCAGCCTGGTCGGACATCACACAGGCACAATTGGCTGGTTCTATGGTTCACATGCACTTAATAATCCGATAACTGCAGAAAATCAGATTTTTTTTTTTTTTTCAGTAATCCGATCAACAGGTACACATGTACTTGAGTGATCAGATAATTATTTTTCTGACTTCCATACAAGGCAGTAATCAGATTTCTACTTTGCAACCAATAATCTCACAGAAATGTGACGTAATCTTCAAACTTTAACATTAAATAATCAAATTATTTCATTTTCCGTATACTGCGTGTGAGTCTCCCCAAAGTGTTCGACAGACATTTTGCCGCCTTTAATTCCATGGCGAGTTTAATTCCGGGGTTGCCAGATCCATCAAGAAAACCACTGAAGTCAATGGAAAAAGAGGCCAAATAAAGCCTTTAGAAATATGCAGACCTGGCAACCGTGGGGGAACTCTCGTGCACATGCGCAGACTGAAAACACTAACTGGTATACTGATTACTGAGCTAAAATCTAGCTCTCTTTATCGGATTTCTTCCTAATTCATACCTAATTAATACAATTCAGGATTGTGGGGAGCCGGGGCCTAACTGGTAGCACAGGTTGCAAGGCAGGAACAAACCTTAGACACTTCATCACCGGGTACAGGCACACACAGTCACTGACTCACACCAGGACATCTAAGAGATGCCAGTTGACCTAACACGTCTTTAAAACCCATACAAACACATGGAGAACGTTCAAACTTCACCTAGGCACAGTTTGGGCCGGAACTCCAACCCGGGGTCTCTGGAGCTGTGAGGCAATGACGCCAACTACTGCGTCACCATGTTGCCCACTTATTATTAGTAGTAGTAATAGCTTTGAGGCCAGTCAAAATTTACGTTTTGATGCCAATACATTTTTAATATGGCATTAATCACCTGTTTGATGTCTGTCCCTGACCACATGTACTTTTGGGTTGTGTGAAAAACAATCCATTCCCTACATTAGCGCTACAAATCTACATGGAACAGATTTTGTGAGGATAATAAAAGATTTCTGATGCTCTCTTATATGGCTTTGCTCATTACTGAGGGACAGCAGGTGCTTCACATAATCGCACGACTGCGCATTTTAACAACATCTTGTACAATCTGCTACTTTAGAAAGTACCTTATAAAATTAGTATTTTGCATTAAAGGTATCACTCTGGTATGACTTTTGTTATGAAAGCATTGCTGCCATCAGAGGCGTCGCAATCAAATGCTGTGCTGCAGCAAATAAGATAAGACAGTAGTAGTACACTTGTGCGAGATGAGATTTCAACGTGAGGTCACCACTTTTCCCAAGTACTCCTCAGGTCTGCCTCAGCACCTTGCGACTGCCCTTAGTGCCTAGGTTCTTATTTCTACAAGAATATCTTAATTGATGTTTTAACAATGTGCAAGTGCGATTCTTGAGTATTGAACATGTCACTCCCTCTGCAAAAAACAGCCAGATGAAAGGTTTGAGTTCACGTATTCACAGCGTCACGTAGCCAGGTAAGACAGACTACTGCACATGCTCACTGAGTGCATGCAGCGTGCACAAACCAAGCTAGCGTTCTACCGAAAAGTGCTTGACTGAAGTTAAAAGTGAGTCAACATAATGAGTGAAGTGTGTAGACAGTCTACATCGTAAGATTTCATTGACTCATCCTCACTCGCATTTAAGCTCAAAAGATGGCAATCTGCAAATGTCGAAAAAGACTATTTCACCATCTGCAAACTAACCACCATACAGAATGTGACAAACTTGAGGAGTCAGCTGTCCATGACAGGCTCAAACCAGACAAGGTACCAGCACAAAAAAACCCCACTCAGCAAACCCTACCGGAAACTTTCTGCAAAAAAAGTGCCTTACGACAAGAAAGGAAACAGATGGCAAGACACAACAATGCTGTCAACAATTACATCACGAATAACAGTTGAGGAGCTTGAGAGAGATGGGTTCAAACAACTTTGACTACTATAAGATGTACACTGTCAAAGTCTGATCTAATTATTGTTATTGGAGTTTTTTTCAGTATCGCTTACACCTGACACTAGCAATTTTTACAGCTCTATTCCAATCTTGCAGTTGTTATCAGAGTTTTAATCTGTCTTTGTCTTCTGTTTGAGGAACAGCGTCACAGACATTTGGACAAACAGTGGCAAGATGAAATTTGAGATGTTTGTTAATTGCTGTACTCAACCAAAAGAAGTACACAGAAGCCGATGAGGGGAAAATGTATTAATCCCTTCTCTACAACATTTGTGGTTTATCACATCCAACTGGTAACTGGACATAAATCATATGATGAAAACAAGCTAGTCTGTTTTATCTGTATATTAATATCTGAAAGACAGAAAAAGGCAACGACAAATACATCAAATAAAGAAATGCAGAAAATAGAGGAAAGGCAAATGTTATTTACTATATAGAGCCTGAATAGCTCAGTCGGTAGAGCATCAGACTTTTAATCTGAGGGTCCAGGGTTCAAGTCCCTGTTTGGGCGACCAGTTGTAGGGACTGTGGTAGCCTAGCGGGTAAAGTACTGGACTATGGACCAGAAGGTCCATCCCACCTCTGCCACCTCTGTTGGGTCCTTGAGCAAGACCCTTAACCCACAAATGCTTGGATTGTACGACTGTATAACTTGTAAGTCGCTCTGGAGAAGGGCATCTGCTAAATGCTGTAAATGTAGAATAAAACCATTTTCAGATATGAGGAACCAAAATACACTAAATACTTTGATTTTTATTTTATAAATGCTGCTAAATCGCTCATACGCAGACATGGCAATATTCATTAATGCAGTATATCAAGATATTTAACCCAAAAACAATTAATCATCAACTCTCTGAAAGACTGTTACTGCATTTTAGTCAAACAAACAAACAACAATCAAACAAATGGCAGCTTCAACATTTTTGGCATTTACATTTATAGCATTTAGCAGACGCCCTTATCCAGAACGACTTACAACTGGTACAGTCTTACAATCCAAGCAATTGTGGGTTAAGGGTCTTGCTCACAGTGGGATTTGTACCCTGAACCTTCTGGTCCAAAGTCCAGAAGACCTTAACCGCTAGGCTACCACAGTCCCAGTCCCTACTGGGTCCCTACCAATATCAAAAAATTACATTTTTTTACACTATATAAAGTTTTATATCTTTAAATAATTTAGTGTGCATCTTTTTTTGTACATTTAAGAATCTGTTCCCTCAGTGTGCCTTTGTTACATATTAAAGCTACTTGTCACATGTGCAGTGAGCAAAGTAGGATCATTTCCTCACCATGCCCTGACGAAATAGCACCAGTTGATTCTTCTAGTCTCATTCGTTACTGAGCAAATTTTTTATTCATGCGTATTAAAGCAAAAAGAGCAATGAAACACAAACTTAACGATAAGTTTGTGCTCCTTGATTTTTGTTTTTATATTGGGAGTACTAGTACTCCTTGGTAAAAAGCTTACTGTAGAGATATTAAGCATAAATAGATCTGCTCTTCCTGAAAGAGCTACAACTGTGCCTGAAATGTGGCAATTTGGGTTTTTTCCCAGTACTTTTGGCCATGTGGGTTTGTGTCTGTTAGATTTACTCGAAGCGCTGCTACTGAGGAATGAGCTCTCAGATCCGGACCAAGCTCGGGAGAAGACAAAGCACACCAAGATCTTCTAACTCTATTTGCCTATATGAAGGGTTTTTATAAGGCAGTTTAAACTTCCTATAGAGTAAGATCTAATTACTGTGTACGTGACAAAAGGCAGCTAAAGTACCTATAAAATCTTTAAGTTTCCCCAAACTTTTTTACTCCACATGTGGATTTGTGTCCCAATAGTTTTGGCCTCATGGGTTTGTGTGCCAATACTTCTGACCACATGTGGGTTTGGTAGTGTATAGACGAGATCTGAACTTAAATCTATCAAAAATGATCAGTCGGATCGACACCAAAAATAGTGTGATTACTACTATGTCTGATCATTAAGCGGTTCAGGCTTAATGAATCGCAGACATGAGTGGAATAATAATAATAATAATATAATAAGAGCACTGCGAGTACCTACGTTATTCAGAAAGCGCCGTATTAATATCATAGCATCATACTACCCAGCTGTACACACAAGTATTATTGTAATGCCATTCCTCCCATCTCTCTATCACACACTCTCCCATGGTGTTTACTGTCTAAATCCCTTCACAATGGCAAGTCTAATTCTCTCCTGAACTGCATTCAGCTCAAAGGTCAAAGTCCCAACACCTGGACCTTGTAGTTCAAGGCGCCATGTGACTAACTGCCGCTGTAATCCTACAAAACAAACACGAATGACAAACCTGTATTCTCTACCCAAACTCTCTGAGGTCATTTCCAAACATTACTAACATGCAAACAGTCTGGCTCATGATGAGGTAGTGCAAAAATAAAGCTCAACCCTTTCTAAAGTGCTCCCCTCTGACACTCGGCACATTCCAGGCAGGCACGTACAGTATAAATTTGTTGGTGTGAAGCGATGGGATTACACACAAGCCCGTACACAGGCACTGTACGTTAAAACGCTATTATTAGGAAATGTAAAGTTAGCACAGGCCCTTTCACAATTCTGATGAAATCGGACGCAACATGCATATTTGCAGAAATGGTCAGCTAGCCTGGCCCAAAACATGCAGCACCGACTCGCTTTCTCATTAATAACACCGCCTTTACGACATCTGCAAGCTTCCTAATTCTCACCTCAGAGAATTCACCCAGCCCCCGTTTGAGGTCAGACGCTCACAGTGCTCACAGCACTCGTCCGTCTGTTGGGTGTTTATACAAGCTCTCACATAAGACTGCTTCTTTAGTAGCTGATTCATTTCCACTGGCAGCTAAATATACATCAGTGTGCAAAAGTTTTAGGTCCCCATTAGGTTTGTTTTTAGCAGTTTTATAATGACCATATATAGCATATTGTTACCTTAAAGCATCTAATACACAGAACTCAAAGTCTTTTTGACTATTTGAGTTTTTACTACAGATACCTCCATGCTAATGTCAAAGCGGCAGAGGAATTTGAACAAATTAAAATACAAATTTGAATACTCTGAGACTAGTAACCTCTCAGTCCTGACATGCTCTTGAACGCTGCATCAGGAATTCCTTTGCCAACTCGGAAATTAGTGATTTATCTGTTCTGCTGAAGAACACCAACTACAAACACCTGAAGTAATAAGTATGTGACCCGATAACCTGTGACCCCTAACCTTTTGGCATTTACTAGTCTCTCCAGCTTCGCTGTGCATGAAGAACTTAATAAAGTCCTAATGCCAAAATCTATACCCAATCTATACCCAGTTATCATCAGCAAGGTTCAATAGCCCACAAATGGTTTATGACTGGAAAATGAGAAGGCATCCTTTATTTCTTTTATCGCACACCAAAGTATAAGGTGCCCTTTTCGTAGCTCACAGTTTATAAAGTAGAATGTCATTCTAATGGTGTAGAGGCTCAGAATGTACATAACGTTACACTACGCTCAAGCTTGTAGCGTTTCCTTATGGAAGCCTATATATAAAATGCTTATAGAAAAAAAAACATACCCTGTTAAAATCATTACCTGTTGTCACAAGTCATGAAAAAATGCTCAGCTGTGGTAGCCTAGCGGGTAAGGTACTGGACTACGGACCACAAGATCCAGGGTTCAAATCCCACCTCTGCCAAGCTGCCACTGTTGGCTCCTTGAGCAAGCCCTTTAACCCACAATTGCTTGGATTGTAAGTCGCTCTGGATAAGGGCGTCTGCTAAATGATGTAAATGTAATGTAAATGTAAGCTGTATTTACATATTATAGAACTTAACTCTGAGCAATTATTTACATTTAATTAGTAAATTAAGTAGGCACTAAGACAGATAAGGTAGATATATACTTTCTTGATCCCAAAGGATACTAAGGTCCCAGTAGCATAATAATACAGCAACAGTGATACACACTATAGTACACAAATAAAGACTCTACAGGGCATTTAAAAAACTGTACTGAACATATATATTCACTAGAACAGCTATAGAGACACTAATTCAATATACAGTACACATATGATGAAAATCTGCAGTTATGAATGAATTAAAAATGTCATAGTGAGTCTATCTTGCACTCTGAGACCATGAAAAAAAATGTTTTGAGTCAACAACACCAAGTTTGAACTAGCACTAAGAATTCTTGGAGCGAGAGAAAGATTACTTGGATATATAGATATGTTCTTGATCCCGAAGGAAATTAAGGTCCCAGTAATACACCCTATAGTACACAATTAAGACTCTACAGGGCATGCAACTGGACTGAACATGCATATATACATACACTAGAACATCTGACAGCCACATAACAATAGAAGCCTAAAAGGATGTAAATACAGAGACACGAATTCAATATACATGTGGTGAAAATCTACAGTGCAATTATGGATGAATGAATGCAGCACTCTGAGAGTGTGATGAAGCAAAAGGTATATGAGTCAGTGACACCAAGACTGAACTTGTTGAATTGAAATCCAGCACGATCTGTGGTAAAATCACACTACCTAAAATGTGTAGTACCTACTGTGAAGCATGGTGGTTCCAACATTTTTCAGTGGTGCTTTTCTTCAGCTGGGCCTGGCCAGTTGGTCAGGATTGAAGCTAAATTGCATGTCACCAAGTAGGCTACCCTCAAACCGCTGGGCAGGTGTTTATATTCCAGCATGACAACAAATTGCACGTTACCAAGTACACCCAAGATGCTGGGCAGGTGTTTATATTCCAGCGTGACAACAACCCTAAACACACCACCAACCACCACACAACAAAAAAGTGAAGGATAGGGAAGCTGAATGTCTTTGAGTTGCCAAGTCAGAGCCTAAATCCATCTGTGGATGAACTTGAATATACAGTCCAGTGCTGTTCTCCACAGAGTTTGATGGAACTTTAACTTGAACATTTCTGCAAGGATGCTCATACGATAATCCATACAGACTGAACGCTGTAATTAAAGCAAAGAATGTGACTCTAAGAACTTTTAAATCTGGAGGCTGATAACATTTTCAGTCCTGTTATTGCAGATGTTCATTTTTTTCATCATTTTCAGACCTGTTGCCTGTGTGTGGGGCATGAAATGTATCCAAAAGTATAGAAAAATCTGAATTTGTATTCCTTGTAGGGGCATTTTGCTGGTCAACATTTATTTTTATGAAAAAAAAAGCACAAAAGTTACCTTTAGGTTACTGATCTCACTGAGGGTTTGGTGTAAATGTAGCATTAATAAGTTAGTAATCATCATGTCAATGGAAAGTACCCAAGACATGTTTACTAAGACTGTGTGTGTGTGTGAGAGAGTGTGTGAAGACAGTACAGTAATAAATCACCTAGATTAAAATAGAGTTAAATTAATCATAAAAGGTCACCAGAGCAAAATACACAGGGTTAGTAGCAATAAATTAAAATAATGGCACGCTGAAAAACTAAAGGCCAGTAAAAATTTGAGCTCTTTATAAAGCTGTTTAGAGATGACTGTTGGTAGACGGTATAACATTCCAGCGCTTAGGGGCATAGAACCTAGAAGAAGCCTGTCAGGCAGAAGTTAGCTAGCATTAGCAGAGCTAAAACCTTGCTCAGTAGCAGATATAGTCTGGAGCTAAGCTAACAGGAAAACCATAAATTCATCCCATGCTGATGCAAAGAACCAATGTAGGTCTACCAAAACTCAAACAAATGTGCAGCCTCTACTTAAGATAAGTAATTAAATCTACTCCTAATAGATGCACGGACAATGTTCTCTGCATTTATCTAAACAAATGAACTCTTCTGGATCAAGGTGGAATAGGAGGTTTCCTGACATTATCTGTGGGTGTCTTGCAGGAGAGGTCTTATATGGAGCCCATATACTTATGAATTATCTGGAATGCCCAAGAAGGTTGGGTTTATTTGAGTCTTGGTCCTCCCAAGATATCTTCCTCATAACATTTATAGAGGTTTTTTTGACACTAGGATTGCTCACTCACAAAGTTGTACTGTAAAAATGCTACATAAATACATCTGACTTCCCTATAAGACTTGCAATTCTACCAGGTTTGCGGGATCTCTTTAGATATACCCAGTATGCCCTCTCCTATCCCTCAAATCAAATTGTTTCTTTATTGCCAACCTTCCAATAAAAACCAGAGCCACCACTGTACTGAAATAGAAAATAACTAAAATTATATTCAAAGTGACTTAAACCTATCCTTCCACCTCAACACAAACTTAACCACCACACTCACAAACACACTCTAGTAGTAACCCCTGCTTATCACCGTGGTGTTCCTGTTCCTGTTCTACTGAACCTTAAACTGTTTTCTTGTGTACTAATGCATCTGCTGAAGACTGCCCCATTGACTGTTACCCTAATTACAGTACTATCAGATTGGCTGCCATATGTTGTGTTTATCACAGAAGTACTCCTTTGGGTTATTCAATTTGTAGAAATGTCATTATCCACCAGACAAAATGGGTGTTCACATCATTTTAACTCTATAGAATATAAGCAAATTGAATTGCAGTTGGCTTTAGGGGCAGTGCCAGAACAAGGTCAGTATCTTCAATGTCTTTGGAAAAGCATCACATTATTAAGCTTCAGTAAAATGTAAGTAATTCAACAACCTGGTATAGTTGGCAATATAAGACTGTGCATGTAAATTAGTTCTTGAAGAGTGTTCTAGAAGTCTTATCCTGCAGCACTATAAAACAGTTTGGCAAGAATCCTGCAAGGGACAGTGAGAAGACTGGTTTTCAACAAGGTTTTAACTTTACAACTAACACAATGACATAGACGTGTTGTTAGTTAAACCTAATATGTGACTATGAAGCTACCTACTAATAATATTATATTTATATTTACATTTACAGCATTTAGCAGACACCCTTATCCAGAGCGACTTACAACTGATACAACTTTACAATCCAAGCGATTGTGGGTTAAGGGCCTTGCTCAAGAACCCAACAGTGGCAGCTTGGCAGAGGTGGGATTTGAACCCTGGACCTTTTGGTCCATAGTCCAGTACCTTAACCGCTAGGCTACCACAGTAATAACGACAGTATGACTAATACAATGAGTATCATAAATACCTTTACACATTGACTTTCTTAAATAAAGCAAGAAAATGTGTGCCTTGTTTACACTCTTTGTCTTATATATTCTGTATACACACCTATTTCGCAGTGTATTGATCATTCAACCAAACTGAAAAAATTTGAACTTGCAGATTGTTCCATGTCAGCCTGTTTTCATACTGTATTTTTATACTGTTTTGAAACATTTTTGCTCTCCCAAAACTTGACCAAGTGTTTCAGTAGTGTCATTTTTAGCTCATTTTGAACTCAAAAGAAGCTAGCCAGTACACTGAAAGCAAACACAGCTTTGAACTGTTGTGTATGTATAAAATAAAATATAAAGTTTAATACATTTTTAAAACCATGTTCTGCTGTGGCAAAGTGTTACACATTGATTTTCAGACTGATTAAAAAAGAAAAACAAATTGGACCCAACTACTCACCATGTGGCCATGAGGTACAGTCTCAATTTCTGGTCTAAATGCAGGAGTGTGGCTAAAATAAGGCTAGGTGTATATCAAAAACCAGTTCAGGTTGTGGAAGTGAGTTTTTTTTTATTACTATTTTTGAACTTATAAATCTGAATCGTTTAAAAGAAATCAAACATACCTAAAAAAGATTTCACAAACTATTTTCAAGAGTTATTTATTGCCAAGTTAAAATTTATCAATTAATATTTATTGTGGCAGCCACGTCAAAACAGAGAGCATCCTATAAACTATTTTGTACATATTTAACTTGTTACTATCTTAACTAATGCCTTTTTAATTAGTCTTTGTAAATATCTATGGTCTGAATACCTGTTTTTGAAACCTAATTCAGTAGATTAGTCTACCGTATTTTTCGGACCATAAGGCGCACTTAAAATCCTTTAACTTTCTCAAAAATCAACAGTGCGCCTTAAAATGCGGTGCGTCTAATGTATGAATTAATTCTGGTTGAGCCTTCTGACCTAGAACCGATTGTAGATGGTACACGGTGCTCATAAATCTGTCAAAATGTTTTAGCACGGCCTTGGTAGGTTACGAAGCTTACGGCAACCGTAGTGCGCAGCATCGCGGAGTAATACGGTATGTGCTTCAGCATTAGGGTACGTGCATCCATTCATTCATTTTCGAAGCGGATTACAAACACAACGCTATCAGTCACGCAGTACAACATGGTCATAGAGCAGCTGCGAGAGAATTCAACATTAACGAATCAATGATACGGAAGTGGAGGAAGCAAGAAGACGCCCTGCGCCAGGTAAAGACCAAACTGAGCTTCCGACGGAACTTAAGAGTTTTGTTTCATTTAATGCGCCTTATAACCCGGTGCGATTTATAGTCCGGAAAATACGGTATATGTTATTCTTTAAATGTCCTTTTTTAATATACTATGACCATACTACCTATCTGTTCTCCAAACTTATGATATGACATAATATATAGCATGATATTGCGGGAAAAAGCAATTCCATTTTATTTTTAAAGTAACTTACAGTGACCTATTCTTCTCTATGCTATCCTATCCTATCCTAGTCTATTCTTCCCAGATATGGGAAACACTGTGTCATGAATAAGCTTATATAAGTTAATAAAGTGCAGTCTGAAGGCTAAGGGAGCTAAGTAAACTGAGCTGTGTAAACACCACACTAAGGACATGTAACCTATCTGTTTTTATAGATCTATTAAAACAGAGGTGCAAGAGGTTACGCAGGCTTCAGCAGCCATAACACATAATCAATACCAACAAACCTTTGCGATGGAATATTAATGTTCCACAAAAACCATAATAGGACTACCTAATCTTTCTCTGTAAATGCAAATTGTAGGCATGGGAAACACTGATCTAATAAGTTAAAATATCAGCAGGCTTAACAATGTGCTTTTTAACGTGTACTGTCTGAAATGCCACCAAACAGTTTACATTGTCTAGATCTATGAACACAGATGTGCCTACGTGGACTGAACTGTGATCTGACTGATCGCTTTTGGATCCTTGACACTATGCAGTCTATAAATACAAATATTAGTAATCTATATGAAGCATGCTTGACACTGTCTAAATGCTGTCGGAGCCACATAAGCACACTGAGGACACCAGTCTGTTCTGTAGCTCGATAGATGTGCATTGGGTGAGACGTGCATCGGTATCCATAACACACGATCAATACCAACAGTATTTGTGTTGTGGAGCGTTCCTAATCAGTAAAGACCAATAGAATATCACACATTATGTGGTGTGTCTCCATGGAGAAAGGTGGACCGAGTAATCACTTTCAGATACGGGAAACACTCCGGTTTCTAAATATCTGTTTTGGAGATCTGTGTGCATGAGCTGCCTCATGTCAATGTCCATAACGCTGGCTCAATACTGATACCACTGTGCTAAGACCGCCATACCTCTCCCCATGTCTATCGTTGTCTAGATTACTTGGGTCTGAATGATTTTCAGTGAAGTATTTAAGTATTAATTCATGAAGTCATTTAATACTAAGTAATACTGAGCAATACTGAGTATTAAGTCTGAAAGCCAGAGGCAAAAATAGCATGCCACATGCACTTCGCACATCTGTTTCTTAGAATAAAAGCGCCGAGCAAAGGTACACCAAGTACCACAAGCTTAAGTATCCTTAAATAAGGATTAATAACAATAATGTACACGGCATTCTCTGTGAGCCCCCTTTCACTCTGTTGTATAGGTCAGAACCCCTACAGGACCACCAGGAATCAGGTTTTATTTGGGTGATGGCGTCTTGGTGTGTTGCTCTGTTTCAGGTTGATTACACACAGCAGTGCTGCTGGAGTTCACCTCAGTGTTACTGCTGGACTGAGAATAGTGCACCAACCAAAAATATCCACCTGCATCATTCAACCACTGATGGATCACAGTGTGACTAACAAACTGTACAGCAACAGATCAGCTGCTGTCTCTGACTTTACAACTACAAAGTGAGCCAGCGACTAGAGTCGATACCGAGTGGATACAGTGATTAAAAACTCCAGCAGCACTGCTGTGTCTCATCCACTCATACCAGCGCAGCACACTAACATGTCAGTGTCGCTGCAGTGCTGAGACTGAACCACCACCCAAATAGTACCTGCTCTGTGATCGCCTTGTGGTAGTCCTTGAAGGACAGAGAGAAAAGGTCAACAGATGAACTACAATCTGCAATCACAGAACTACAAGATGCACATATATGGAGCGGCGCTGATAAAATGTCAATGATTGTAGAAACATGGAGGTGGTTTTAATCCGTGTATGTGCTGAGGACCACCAGTGACCACCAAAGACCGCCGTAAGATCTCTATATGACCACAAACTAAAAACGTGACGTACTAAGGAAAATAAATTGTGTTGATGTGTTAGTAGGTTCACAGGGGGCTACTTGTTTAGCATTCACAATAATGGATCAATAACACTGTTTCCATGTAGTGGAAAGCCACTCAAAAGACTGCCCACTAAGCTGGACTAAGTATATGGCATACTATGCTTCCTATTTTGTATATCTTTGGCATAGAATGTTCCTAAGGTGTTACTTTGGCGAGTATATACAGCCCTGGGATTGTCATTGGACTGTGGGGGACTGTGGTAGCCTAGTGGGTAAGGTACTGGACTCTGGACCACAAGGTCCAGGGTTCAAATCCCACCTGTGCCAAGCTGCCACTGTTGGGTCCTTAACCCACAACTGCTTGGATTGTAAGACTGTACCAATTGTAAGTCGCTCTGGATAAGGGCGTCTGCTAAATGCTGTAAATGTAAATGTAATTGTGTTGTGGAGCAGAAAAAAGACCCCTGGATAAAACGTTAGACATCTTGCAGGTCCTTTGTCGACTTCTAGAAGCAGTGCTTGCCTGGAAGTGATAATTCCGACTGTCCCTGTCTGTCAGTTACATCTTTCGGCCACAATTCTGACAAGAATATCTTGTAGACTGGGATTTTAGCCACTGCAGGTAGACCCGTATGACCTTACACTTCGATACAGGCTGCAAGTTCAGCTGCTTCCTTCACACTATGGCCTTTGGTACGCTTTGGCACAACTGCCTTGTGACCCATTTTCCACACACTGTACCACCTCTTCTCAGTCTTTGAATCCCGTCACACATCCTGCAGGTATTTATGTCCTAGTGCAGTTGTCTGAAGGTATTACCAACAATTTTTGTCCAGTGAGCACTCACTAAATTGAACTAAGTAAATTTTACACAAAAGACACTAACCTACTATTACCCAGCTGTTCATTACCTTATGACATAGGAACAATATGTGCAGTGGACCAACAAAAAAACGAATTGGAATTTGGTGGTCTAGCATTTAACAGACTGAACTGTGGACCAAAAGGTCTAGGGTTCAAAGCCAACCTCCGGCAGTCTTCCACTACTGGGTCCCTGAGCAAGGCCCTTAACCCACAATTGCTTGGATTGTAAGGTTGTATCACTAGTAAGTCACTCTGTATAAGGGCGTCTGCTAAATGTAAATGTTACTGGTAAATTGCATACAAAGGACACTAACCTGATATTACATACCAGTACAAGGTGCCACTTCTATCCACAACAGGATCAATAGCATGCCTCTCTTTTCAGTGGACTGCCAATGATCAGCAAATAATAGCACCATAAGAACTCGATATGGCTACACACTAAACCGGACCAAGTACACGGCATACTAAAGACCTCTTTTGTCGATCTATGAAATAGAGGTTCATAAGGTGCCACTTGTTTTAGTATCCACAACACTGGATCAATATCGCCGCATCTGTGTAGTGGATTATCAATGATCGGCAAAGCCAAACAAATGAGCACCCGCTGTACTGGACTAAGTACATGGCATACTAAGGACCTGCTATTACACACTGATGCATAAGGTGTCACTTATTTTAGTATCCAGAACAGGATCAATAACTCTGTCTTTGTTCAGTGGTCCCACAACAATCAGGTCAGACCACTACATGATCAGCCACGAAACAGGACTAAGCACATCAAATATTAAAGAAACGTACCACAAAAAAAATATCTGAATGTCTATTTATAGATAGACGGATAGATATAGTAAGTGCCACTCTGCAGTACACTGGAATACTAACATAGCACCTGTTCTGTCGACCACCAGTTATCGACAAAGACCGCCAAGTTGTACTTACCTGGCACTGAAGACTGGAAGCTGAGCAAACTGGTCTAAGTACATGCCATACTGTAGCTCCATTAAACACAGGCTTATATGGATCCATCTGCTTTACAGTAGCCACAATACTGTATATGTACAGGAGCCCACCAGAGACAATCCACTATATGTAAAATGACTTAATATAATCATTTCAAAATATGGGAACCACTCCAGCCTATAAATAACCGATCAGTAGGTGAGACCAAGGTTCGCTTCCTGACACTAAAGACTTAAGAGCTTAAACTGAACAAACAGAGATTCATAACGTACTACTCACATTAGTACCCACAAGAAAACGTCTGCTGGCTGGCCATCAATGACCAGAAAAGATTACCAGCACTAGATTCACATACACTGTCATGCCAGTCATCTATGTGACTGTATGCATACAGTATACCAATACATCACCAGCCTTCCAAGCAGACACTGTACCTAAGGCTCAAAATGGGACTCCGCTCTCTACACCAATGTGACTTTTTTGGCTATTTGATCCACAAAACCTTTAAGTTCCCAATGGCGCATTGACTGTACAGGTCCTGATCATCCATCCATCCATCCATCAATCAGCCTGTCTACAGTTTCAATCATGTTCCAGTACAAATCATCCACCCTTCAGCTTCGTACCTGCTCACATGGCTTTTTACATCAGATTTCTTCTCTGCGTCTTTCACGAGCGCGTCCCCGTTCCGCGTCCACGTCGCGCTTCTTCTTCTTATTGCGCACACTGTGGAATTCAGCGCGGTTCCGCCGTTAAAGTGCCCGGGCTCATGCGCTCTTCATGCCGCGCGCTTTTCTGCCTCTTCCTCCAGGAGTCCTGCTACGGATCGAGTGTTATCAGTGATCCAAGGCATCACACTGCCTTACACTGCCACACACTCTCTCTCACACACATACACTGACACACACGCACACGCATACACACGGTGCGAGGCCAGCAGTCTTAAAGCTGCAGTGCATCTGTTTCGTTTCACCCACTCCAGGCTGACAGGAGATAGGAAGCATTACAGCGGAAAAGATCGACTTGGTTTATTTATTCATTGTTTAGTTTTTTTTTGTATAATAAGAAGAACAATAATATTTTTTCTTGCCTGCTTACGTTGTTTACTTCTGACGCAAAGCTTCTTGTTTGTGGAAACAGAACTTGGACTTTGCAAGAAAGCCATCATTTTTATTTGACTGATAATTCACGCAGTTAAAAATGCTTTGGAAAAGGCCTGACAATCATTTATTTCATTAATTTTCTTGATATTTTAAATATTTACATTTATACTGTACTTGCTCATTTTTTTTACTTTTGACGAAAAAGAAACTTTTATTAAAAATCACGTTATGTGCACATTTTATATATTTTCACAAATTGATTTCAGTTGAATTGATTCATACAATGCTGACTGTTTATGGATGTATTTATTTACTTCATTTTCATGGAAGTCACAAACCTTTATTTCCATGATTCATTCAATTATTGAATAAAACACAAGATTGCATTCTAACTTTTTACTTGCGTCCTAAACTTCTTTTACAGTGGTGCCTGAAAACTTATGAGCCCTTGTCTATTTTAATATGTATTTGTCTATTGCATTAATATGACCCAAAACATCAGATTTTCTAAGTCCTAAAAGTAAAGACAGAGAATAACATGAAATAAATGACACAAAAACATTAAACTTGGTCATTTATTTCTTGAGGAACATCATCCCATATTACATGTATTTGAGTTGCTAAAGTATGAAAACCTTTGCTTGTCAAATGCCCTGACATTTTCCTTTACATTGTCTGAGTATAATTCAGAATTCATTGTTCCACCAGTGATGGCCCTGGCCCAGATGCAGCAAAACAGGCCAAAGCCATCATACTACCACCACCATGTTTCACAGATGGGATAAGGCTTGAATGCAGTGATTCTTTTTATCCAGACGTAACGCTACTCATTTAAACCAAAAAATGACCAGTGTGTCCTCACCCATCCACAAACATTTCTCCAATAGCCAGTACTCTCTTATAGTTTTGTTAGTATAAATCATCCTCAGTCATCCTTATGTTTGGCAGCTTGGCAGAGGTGGGATTTGAACCCTGGACCTTCTGGTCCAGAGTCCAGTACCTTAAGCCTAGGCTAGGCTACCACAGTCCCATTGTAATTCATACAAATCTACAGTGGAGATACTAAAAGTAGCATGTATCTTATGTATCTTATGTTTTTACTGTGTAACTGCATTCATTTGCCTTGCCCCCACTTTGGGAACCACTACATGAGTTCATGTTGACACCTCAACATTAAAAGGCCTGGTTAAAGTAAACAAGGCATGTGGAGATGGCAGGAGGTTAAGATCCTGCTAGGAGATGCCGAGAGATTCACAACTTTCATGAATATGAAACGATGTGAAGGTGCTGATGCCCTCCCATTCACAGCCATCACATGCTTGAGGGAAGCGAGGTAGCAGGGCTGCCTTTTGTTTCTCAACACTGTGCATTACAAATCATCCTCGTGAGCTTTGGTTGAAGAAGACGTATTTAAAGTAAATGGCTCATTCAGTCCTCATAGGCTTCATAGCTATAAACAAATTTATATTCATTTAATTATATTTTTTCCCTATACGCTCTAATCACATACCCTGTGACTACGACTGGGGTCAAGTAACAGCCATTCTTCAGTATAACCCCAAAGATAAACATTTAACAGTTCAAAGAGCAGTACAACTCTGGCTAGTGCCCTGTGTCACACAGCAGACTGGAAGCAGACTTTGGACTGAGCACCTGATGATTATGAAGGAAAACAGTCGGACTGCCAGGAGACAATGTCCATCGATCACATTGCTTTCGCTTGATCTTTCTACGAGTGGGAAGGGCTTAGTCTCCGTAAAAGCCTGGTGCAAACAATGCAAGTTCAAATCAAGGTCTCACCTTTGGACTCAAACACAAAGGTAACCTTCTCACTCACCTGACCAAGAGAGGTTACAGTTTAACGCCCATCACACATAAACAATTCAGTGAAGTGTTATAAGGCAGACGTGTTGGCATTTTGTAACAAATAGAGTATGTATAAATACATATATAAAAAAACACTTAATATTGGCATTTTGAGTTAGGAGACGATCTAAAAAGGTATATAAAATGGTTGAATGGAACATTTCTTCTAGTGCTAAGATATAGGCCCTTTTAATATGTTTTAAAATGAGTGACATTTAACATGAGGTCACGAGGGAAAATGGTATTCAACAGCAACGGAGCACTCGAGCGGTGGCCTTGTGCCAAGAAGGAGCTGTTTAAAAGTCTTTTGTGAATGTAATTGACATTTTTACACGTATTTTCAAGGTATCTGTTAATTTCATAAGGTTTTTGTTGAGGTACATGGAAAAAGGACATTTAAAACCCATACATGTCATGTTCTAAAAGTGTAGCAGACAGACCAACAACTAACCCACAAAAGACCTACATTTTATGAACAAATCCACACTTATAGGCCACTTTATTAGATACACCTCCTTGTTTCTACACTCATTGTCCATTTTATCAGTTCCACCTACCATATAGAAGCACTTTGTAGTTCTGTAATTACAGACTGTAGTCCATCTATTTCTCTACACACGTTTTGTCCCATTTCTGCTCTTCTCTAATGATCAGGACCCTCACAGGGCCAGCACAGATCAGGTACTGCAGTGACACTGATATGGTGGTGGGGTGTTAGTGTGTGTCATGCTGGTCTGAGTGGATCAGACACCGCAGTGCTGCTGGAGTTTTAAACCGCCTCTGTGTCACTGCTGGACTAAAAATAGTCCTCCAACCAAAAATGTCCAGCCACTAGTATCCTGTAGGCAGCGTCCTCTGAGCACTGATGAAGGATTAGAGGATGACTAACACAAACTGTGCAACAACATATCAGCTACTCTCTCTGGCTTTACATCTCTATGGTGAGGATCCATAAACTGGACAGTGAGTGAACACGGTGTTTAAAACTCCAGCAGCACTGCTGTGTCTGATCTACTCATACCAACTGGACACACAATAACACACACACTTTCTAATTATTTATTATTTCAGCTGCATTTGTTGCTAATAAGTTCATAATATGAAACATACAGGCATGGAAACCAAATAAACACACACACGTTCAGTAAAAGTGATCTCCAAAACAAGTCAGTTTTTTGTTTTTTCGCTTTAACAGTCCATGAAGAAATGGTTTGTGGACGGCTAGAGCCAAGTTCAAGTCAAGACCAAAGCCGGGACACAGAGTCCACGTCAAGACCAAGACTTTTTTTTCATCATACAAGAATTAAAAGAAAATGGAAAAAAAATATTAGCTTGTAATTCACCCAAGGAGGTTGGGTCCCTTTTTGAGTCTTGGTCCTCCCAAGGTTTCTTCCTCATAACACTCAGGGAGTTTTTCCTTGCCACTGTCGCCCTAGGCTTAATCAATTTGGGATTGGATGTAGATATTAGGAGATAATCTAAACTTGTAAAGCTGCTATGAGACAATGCTCCATTGTAAAAAGCGCTATATAAATAGATCTGACTTGACTTAATTCACTTTACATTCATTATACATTATTATTAATACAAAATTCTATAATTAATCATACATTTTGTAAAATATAACTAATTATATATAGCCTAAAATTATAATTAATTATTATTATATTATAATCTTAGTCAAAATAAGTCAATGTAACTTTTGGAAGCAGATGTTGGTGATGATTCTTCTTCCTTCTATTCTCAAACTTAATCAGAAGTCACTACATAAAGTCAACTCAACAAAGCCAACATCATCCATTCTATTCATTTTAATACTTAAATGTGAAAACCTAATAATTCCAGATTTTGCTGACATGGGAAAGTAAAGCAAGCGGGTGAAAATGCACACTTGCAATCTTAACGTCAGACTATACCAAATTAAGCGTGTTCATTGATCGGATACTGAATGAGAAGGGCAGGAACTTGTTTTTCCCTGTTAGCCAATTGGAGTGTGAATTTTATTTAGGCATGTAGAGAAAGGACTGATTTATTATGTTGAATGGGTTGTTGATATTCAGTAATGATCGAAAAAAGTTTAGTTTATAATTAGTTACCTCAGATAGATGCGTTGGAGTCTGCTGGTCTAAACAACAATTTCAGAGTCCACCTTACCCCAAGACAAGACCAAGTTCAGATCAGTTTAAGCTCATTTATGGTCTCGAGATCGGACTCGAGTACTACCACTACCAAAGAGTATTATCCAATATCAGTTCCTGACCTCACTGTTCTGTAGGCTGAAGCAGGAAGAAGGAACTCCACACCAATGCCATCTTTAGTGTTTTTAATCTATTATTTGCAATATTGTTCATGGGTTGGACAATATAACAAACCCATAGCGATATTTTCAAGGAGCTAATAAGAACTAGGGCCATCTTTACCTACAAATCAACTTTGTTCCTTCGAGGAATGCTGCTATACAAGTCCTGAACGGATTGTGGTTGGAAATTCAAATAAGTTCTTCTCATGAAGTTTGTCATGTTTAAATGCAGTGTTTGTTGAGTCCATGGCTTGGGTGTTACCTGGTCCTCCTAAACTGCCTCATATTTGTTGCTGCTATCTAACCAATTAGGGCTTTGTGCCTTCAAGTCGGTGCCAACTCCGTGTATGGTGACGCCATGTATTATATTTGAAGTAGATTGGCAGG
This sequence comes from Ancistrus triradiatus, assembly GCA_025084515.1. Classification (NCBI taxonomy): domain Eukaryota; kingdom Metazoa; phylum Chordata; class Actinopteri; order Siluriformes; family Loricariidae; genus Ancistrus; species Ancistrus triradiatus. Next base: position 481,047 of record JAJAGP010000020.1, read on the forward strand.
AATCAGTAGATTGCCGAGACCACTGATCAATCATTAGGCATGATGATTTCCATATAATGGCAGCTCATATCCTTATTGATCCCCTACCTTACTTAACAGTTGGCAGCAGTTCCTGCAGATTGGCAGGGTTCCTTTGCTGCTTCTTAATTCCAGTCCATTCAGACATAGATAAGAAGGTAAAAGCTGACTCAGACTACTGTATATTCCTTTCTCCTATTGTTCAAGGGTCTAGGTTTCTTTGTTTTGTTTTTTTACACACAGTTATGCGTCTTCGCTCCATGGCTTTTGATATGAAATGTTTCTGAATGGCAGCGCTGCAATGGATTTTCATAAGGACTGGCTCATAGAGGTGCTCATTCAATTATGTGGTTGTTTCTGTGGCTGGGCTCTTGGGAAGTTTAGGAGCTTTATTGTAAAGAGTCTCTCTATCCTGTTGCTTTGTTTGTTTGACTTTGAACATTATGTCCCTTAAATTCTTAAATAATTTCAGTTTGCCCGATGCCTTTACGAATAGGGTACTCACCGTTTCGACCTCTGCTTGTTCCTTCATGTTGCTTGAAAATGTTCTCCAACACTTATAATCATTGCTTCAAATGTAGTGGATCATCCAAGTTGTGTTTGATATCTAATTTTGTGTTTTGTACAGGAGCAACAAGCCTTTTGTTACTGTGGTATTATATGACATAATGCATAGACCCAGTATCAATTCGTACCTACAGATTCATACGTACCAATATATAATTATATATGAGCATCTTTTGTACTGTATGTTTGCATGTACCCAGACATCAGTACAGAACATAAAGAAAACACACCAAGCTAGATGTATACACCTACATACACCTGAGCCAGGATGTTTATGCCGTCTACATTTGATGTGGTTTGCCACTGCATACATGGCTAAACAAAGTCAAAGATTCCGCATACTACAAACCGCATACTACATAGCAAATGTAATGTCAAAAACAACAACAAAAAAGCACCAGTGACACTACTTTGTGTGGTGAGGCCATGCCGGGATGGTACGGACTGCCGTGTTGTTTGGGTCGGATCGGTGTTGTTGTGTACAGTGATGATTTGGATAAAAGTCAGCTTGAACTCTATTGTCATTCAGACCATACATAAAAAGTGCACAGCTAAAGGAGATTGCGTTTCTCCAGTGTCCAATGTGCAAATGTAACATAACAACAGTACACATAAGACAACAGGTACATGTATAAAAGGTGATATCTCATTGCCTGTTCTAGAAACCAGTGTTTCTTCAAGTGGACTCATTCGCTCTTGGTTGTGTGCAGCCAGCGAGATATGTTTATTCTTTTTTATATTCCATCATGCACTTTGATATTTTTGTTTGTGTCTACAGTGTGTGTAATTGTTCATGTGTGATTATAATTGAAAATCCATGGTGTTGCATTTTTCCTAGAGGGAGTATAACAGTTTAGGATTGGACACTTTGGATGCTATGTACAGTGGTGCTTGAAAGTTTGTGAACCCTTTAGAATTTTCCATGTTTCTGCATAAATATGACCTAAAACATCATCAGATCTTCACACAAGTCCTAAAAGTAGATAAAGAGAACCCAGTTAAACAAATAAGACAAAAATATTATACTTGGTCATTTATTTATTGAGGAAAATGATCCAATATTGCATATTAGTGAATGGCAAAAGTATGTGAACCTCTTGGGTTAGCAGTTAATTTGAAGGTGACATTAGTTAGGTGTTTTCAGTCAATGGGATGACAATCAGGTGTGAGTGGGCACCCTGTTTTATTTAAAGAACAGGGATCTATCAAAGTCTGCTCTTCACAACATGTTTGTGGAAGTGTATCATGGCACGAACAAAGGAGATTTCTGAGGACCTCTGAAAAAGTTTTTGATGCTCATCAGGCTGGAAAAGGTTACAAAACCATCTCTAAAGAGTTTGTACTCCACCAATCCACAGTCAGACAGATTGTCTACAAATGGAGGAAATTCAAGACCATTGTTACCCTCCCCAGGAGTGGTCGACTAACAAAGATCACTCCAAGAGCAAGGTGTGTAATAGTCTCTGAGGTTAAACTAAAGCAACTAAAGACCTCTCACACATTGGCTAATATTAATGTACATGGTTCTACCATCAGGAAAACACTGAATACCAAAGGTGTGCAAAGGTTGCAAGCAGAAAGGAGCCAGGATGTTTATGCACTCTCTGTTTGATGTGGTGTGCCACTGCATGTATGGCTAAACAGCTACTTCAGTAGTGGATGGTGAATGAGAACAGATTAAAGTGCAAGTGCAACTGTTCAGGTAATACAGCTATCATTATAAGGAATTATGTGAAATTAAAAGATATCCAAGGTGGAAATTAGGCAATACTGCCATTATTTAACTGTCAGAAAAAATATGTTACGATATAAGTTTCTGTAATGGTTACAGTGGGGCAAAAAGTATTTAGTCAGCCACAGATTGAAGTTCTTTTACGTAGAAAGACAAATGTTCAACTCAATAACCTTTGTTGGCAATGACAGAGGCTGTGGACAGGTGTATTTTATACAGATAACGAGGTCAAACAGGTTCCATTAATACAGGTAACGAGTGGAGGACAGAAGAGCTTCTTAAAGAAGTTGTTACAGGTCTGTGAGAGCCAGAAATCTTGCTTGTTTGTGGGTGACCAAATACTTATTTTCCACCATGGTTTACAATTAAATTCTTTAAAAATCCTACAATGTGATTTCCTGATTTTTTTTCCTCATTTTGTCTCTCATAGTTGAAGTGTACCTATGATGAACATTACAGACCTCTCTCATCTTTCTACGTAGCAGAACTTGCACAACCAGTGGCTGACTAAATACTTTTTTGCCCCACTGTACATGTAGTTCTAAAAATAAGATTTGGATCACAATAATATTATTTATTGCAATAATTCTTCAGACAATACAGGTCTGCGCCATTTAACGACCAACCCGATCAACGTCTGTTCACTTTAACAACCGAGGTCTTAAAATATATATAAATTATTTAATAGTAAATAGTAAAAGGAAATAAATATCTCTTTTAGCTCCGGACATTGTGGCTGTAAATATCTGGTCACCTCAACAGCAAATCAACACAACACAGTCAGGATTAATATACCTATAAAACGCACCTACTATCTAACCCTGGCTGAGTGCTGTTTTCATTAGGTAATCTGAATGAGTGCATAGGCCTACTGGAGGAATTTTAGCCCATTCCTCTGAGATGTTGGTGAGTCTCATCACATGAACTGCTCACTTCAGGTTCTTCCACAACATTTCTGTCAGTTTAAGGTTGTTACTTGACCATCCCAATACTTGACCATTATTCTTCTTTAACCATTCTTTGGTATAACGCTTTGCTTGAATGTGTCTTGAAACACCTTCTCTTGAGATTCAGTTCATGAACAGATGTCCTGATATTTTCCTTCAGAATTTGCTAGGATAACTCACAGTTCATTGTTTCATCAGTGACAGCAAGCCGTCCTGGCCCAGATGCAGCAAAACAGGCCTAAACCATGATACTACCACCACCATGTTTCACAGATGAGATGATGTTCTTATTCTGGAATGTTTTCAGAAAAGGTTTTCTTTTCCACATGCATAATGAGGTCTGTTTTTGTCACCTGTCTATACAACATTTCCCCAGTCTCAGCCTGGCTTGTGCTCATGATCTTTAGCAAACTGCAGACGAGCAGCAATGTTCTTTTTGGAGAGCAGTGGATTTCTCTTTGCGATGTTGCCATGCACACCATTGTTGTTCAGTGTTCTTCTGATGGTGGACTCATGAGTATTAACATTAGCCAATGTGAGAGAGGTCTTCAGCTGCTTAGAAGTTATCCTAGGATCCTTTGTAACCTCATGGACTATTGCATGTCTTGGAGTGATCTTTGTTTTTTGACTGCTGCTGGGAACAGAACTAATCGTCTTTGAACACCTCCTTTCATACACAATTTATATGACTCTGGATTGATGGTGTCCAAACTCTTCAGATACACATTTTTGTAACCTTTTTCACTCTAATGACTACCAAGAAAACTCTGTGAGATCCGCAGAAGTCTTCTTTGTTTGTGCCACGATACATTTGTTGTGAAGGTCAGACTTTGATAGAGCCCTGTTCTTTAGATACAACAGGGTGTCCACTCACCCCTGATTGACATCCTATTGATTGAAAACCTGACAGAAATTTGACCGTCAAATGAATGGCCAAGCCTAGAAGTTCACATACTTTTATCTCTCACATTATCCTATGATGCTGGATAATTTTCCTCCAGAAATAAATGGCCACGTGTACCATTTCTGTATTATTTGTTCAGTTTCAGACCTGTGTGAAAATTCTGGTGATATTTTAAGTCATATCTATGCAGAAATATAGAAAATCTAAAAGGTTCACAAATATTCAAGCACCACTGTAATTTCAGCTGAAAGATTTATATTGTATTTAAGGTGGAATTTCCACACAGTCTGTTCCTGGGATTAAAAAAACAGAGATTTAGCCATTTTACCATGAGAAGTGCGAATACATCCGGTCAATAGAGCCTATTTTGTGGCTCTTTTGTCGTTTTATGCTTGGCTAAGTGTGACTTCCTCTTCCTGTGGCTTTGGCTTTCAGAGCAGGTCTGTCCGAGGTGGGACCCTGCGTGGGTTAAGACCTCAAATCATAATGTCGCCCTTACTATTTCAGCACGCAGTGCAGATCAATACAGTCTGTTTATGTATGCAGCGTGCATGCACAGCACTACATTTCAGAGAATGAAAGGCCGCTATTATGGATCCTTAAGACTTGGCATGGGTTCAGCAGCAGCAAAAGCAGAGCTACTGAAAATACTGTGCTTTTAAGAAACCCTGTGGAGAAAACTCGGTGCTTTAGTGATAACAAGCCAGAATGGTTTGGTTTCAATGCGGAAGACTGGTTATTGGTAAAAACAATAGCTTAGATGCCTGAAAAGAACATTTGGTTCATAGGTGTGGTGATCAACTTGGCAGAAAGGATGTGTTCCGATAAGGGCTAGGCTTGTGAAAAACAAAATCAAGAACGGTTATCAAGAAATGAATAGGAGACAAACTGCAACGTGCAGAGTTCTGCCATTCCGTAGCTGTATGGATGTGTGGGGGCGGAGGACTTGGCGTTTGGTGCAGGACAGGCCTCACTGTGTGTGCACATTGTGCAGCCATGTGTACGAACATCACAGATCACAGTCTCGAGTTTACCCTTCCTACCTCTCCCACAGGCATTGGCCTCTCTCACGGGCAATGCTCCCATTTTGACTTTCTCACTTGCTTGAGCATGAAACGTTGTTGACCTAGCTTTGTGGATGTTGTAGTTTGAAATATGCATGACCTCAGCACTAACTTGACTATAACTAGCTTTTTATACTTCCAGTATAAATAAGTTACATGCATAAAATGGCCTGATGGAATTTACACTTTAGCTAAAGGTGACTTTCGTGATACATTGTTCACCTTGTTGTTTTACAATTACAGATCTGTTCCTCTACATACTCTGTCCTTCGATGTTCAGGGCCACCACAGAGCAGTATTATTTGGGTGGTGGATCAGTCTCACTACTGTTGCAACAGTGAAGTGGTAGCATGTTAGTGTGTGTGGAGTTTTAAAGCACCTTGCCTTCTCGTTCCATTAGATACACCCACCTTTTGCTCCAACTTGTAGATGTAACATCAGAGAGAGTAGCTCATCTGTTGCTGCAGTTTGTCTTAGTCACCATGTAGTCTTTCATCAGTGCTCACAGGATGCAGCCTACAGGATGCTCTTGGCTGGATATTGTTGGTTGGTGGACTATTATTAGTCCTGTAGTGAAACTGAGGTGTTGAAATACTCCAGGAGCACTGCTGTGTCTGATCCACTCATATCAGCTCAACACACACTAACACACCAACACCACTCCAGTGTCACTCCAGTGCTGACAATGATCCACCACCCAAATAGGACCTGATCTGTGGGGGTCCTGAACATTAGAGAACAGAGTAAAGGGGACAAACAAAGTATGTAGAGAAACAGATGGACTACAGTCTGTAATAAAAAAAAAACTTGGAAGAAACAGCTTTGCGACTGTGGTAGCCTAGCGGTTAAGTTGCTGGACTAATGACCAAAAGGTCCAGGGTTCAAATCCCACCTCTGCCAAGCTGTCACTGTTGGGTCCTTGAGCAAGGCCCTTAACCCACAATTGCTTGGATTGTAAGTCCCAGAAGTTGAATCTGTTCATCTGGACAAAGTTCTTGTCGGAGAAACGTTTCGTCACTCATCTAAGTGGCTTCTTCAGTCTCAGAGACGTTTCTCCGACAAGAACGAAACGTTTCTCCGACAAGAACTTTGTCCAGATGAACAGATTCAATTTCTGGGATTTTCTTACCTGGATTATTGAGCATGCATCAAGACGTCTTCTGAGGGCAGTATTACACACGATTGGTTCTGTGAGGCGACCAATCAGAGGAGGGGGTGTGGTTATAATAACTTTGAATCCACCAAAAATTCTTAATTCTTTGAAAGCAAGCAGCTCAGCTATCCCTCAAATGGATGAGAAAAGTGCAAAAGAGGTAAGTGTGGATGTAACAGCAACCTCACATGTTGCATTGAGCAATTTTTTGCCACAATCAAAGTTATTGAAACCACGCCCCCTGTATGTTTTCATTGGTTGTCTCACAGAACCAGTTGTAATACTGCCCTCGGCAGATATTTCAAGATATAATACTCCAACCTGCTCTGGGGATCTGGTTGACTTACCCAAACCTTACCAACAGGTCACATTTGGTAAAGCTCCATAACCGTGTCAGAGACTTTGGTGAGTAGCACTGGGGCACCCTAGGGAATGGCTGGTGGAGAACATTTGGAGAACTTGTAGAACATTGTCATATGGGTTAGTGAAAATCGCCCTCTACTTATTATCTATAAGACAAAGGGGCCAGTGGTAGATTTCTGGTGTGCCATGGAACCCTGATGACAGTCTCCATTCAGATGGAGGTGGTTCAGGTCCTACAGATACCTGAGGGTTCACCTAAATGACAGACAAAATAGCAGTAAGCTACTGGAACTGTCTGTTGTGACCAGTGTTTTGTGTTGAGCAGTGGTCTGCTGGGGAAACAATGTCACTGCAGGAGATAATAAGCTCCATGACAGGGATGACACAGAACACACTGGTGGCGGTGGCAGAGAAGAGGTTGTTTTTAAAACTGGAAAATATTTTGCAAAATTCCTCTCATCCACTCTATGGTACCAAGACCCCCTTCAGCAACAGGCTCATTGCACCAAAGTGCTCTAGGAAGTGCCATCAGAGATGTTATGTAAAGAGGAGACTGGTCACTGGTTGAAAGATGAATGGGACAGCACATAACAGCCAACATGGTGACTGTAGTACAGAAGCCCCACCCCGTCATTAGAAAGAACCATTTGCTTATTAGTAAATGTGTCGACTGGGGGGGCATGTCTTGGCCCCTTTGTAGTGGCGATATACGCATGCACAGTACGCATGAACCCAACAATGCAAGTAACTTCTATCATTTTTGACAGATTATAATAGTGATTATAAATATGCATTTTAAATGTTAATTTCTCTTTCAGTTTTGGATATACAGGTTTCTCACAAATAACAGCTCGGTGGCATTACCAAGATGACAGTGGAAGTCTTACAATGACTTTGGTGCCATTGAAAATCCTTTCCAATGGCTTCATAATCATTCTTGCCAACATTAGTCTTACTGCATGAATAGTACATTATACCAGTAGAAGCTCTGGAACTCACATGCGCCCATGAAGGTTTAGTGTAAAAGCTTTTTTAACGTTCTCTCTCCTTGTCTTGTATTTTTGCACTATGCAAATTTACATTTAGTCATTTAGCAGATGCCCTTATCCTCAGTGACATAGAGCTGATACAGTTTTACAGTCCAATCAATTGTGAGTTGAGCTCAAGTAGAAAGTTAAGCTTGGCAGAGTAGGATTGAACCCTGGAAACCATGTACCTTCTGGTTCATAGTCCACTACCTTTAACTGCTGAGCATTTAGCATCCTCCCACACACATTTAGTAGACTTATCCAGAGTTTCTAACAGCTGGTATAGATGTACAGTCCAAGCAATTGTAAGTTAAAGGTCTTGCTCAAGGACCCAACAGTGGCAGAGGTTGGATTTAAACCCTGACCTTCTGGTACAAATTCCAGAAGCAACAACAGTCCCTAAACCAAGTAATGGATTTAATGTTTAAATATATATATATATATATATATATATATATATATATATATATATATATATATATATATATATATATATATAAAATGTGCTAACAGTTGAAGCCATGATGCAAGTACTTGAAAATCTGTTTATTAATTACCTGTTAGACTACAGAATAATGTTACTCAGATTAAAAGCAAGTCATCAGTTTAACACTCAAGCATATGAATACTAAGATAAATACTTAATAATAAATACTAATAAATCTAAGATCATAAAGGTACAGTTACAAAGATATGCAAATATACAAAGAACAGAGAACGAAAGACAGAGTACAGAGAAATGAGTTGTTTCCCCAGATACTATTTGAAGAAGTGGATCCTTAGACTTCTGCAAAAGGAAGAGAGACACTGGGCTGTTTGGAATGGTGTGGGAAGCTCATTCCACTAATGAGGAGCCAGGACACTGAAACATCAAAAACCTGCTTTGTGAGCATGGTTCAGTCTCAGAGAAAGATGTGCCAGCTGCCCTGAGGCTGAAGACCTGGGTTGCCATGCAGGTGTGAAGCTCTGAATTGAGGAATGTAAATCACATATAGCAGAACACATTCAGAACTGGGAAGCTAGGACAAGATTTCTATAAAACACTAGGTTCTTAAAAACCCAGAAACCTCATCAATAGCTGATAGAACCACATGGGCAAGGGATTACTTTATCAAACCTTTATCAAGCACTACATGTTATTTGGGGGTCAAGGGAAGAGAGTCGATATGCAGGTTCCAAAAATACAAACAGTTTATTAATGGATAAAGAGTCCCCAAAAGGCAAACAAGCTGAGTTAGTGATAACCCAACGAAGGATGGTAACCAAGAATGATCGAGTCAATAGTCAGCATAAATATAAGCAATGATAAAAAAAAGTAATAATAATAATAATAATAATAACAATAGCAGCACACAACCAATTAAACACACAGCGAACTGAGGAGAGGCAAGGAACCCAAGAGGAGGGCTAGCGGAAAGCGGCGGGGATAACGCAAGGTTGGCTAGGACAAACTAACGAGGCCATGGGGCGGCTCTGGAGCTAGAGGTAGGCTACCCGGAGGAAGCGGATGTTAAAGAGGTTAGAAGAAACTCGAGATCTAAAGAAATTCAGGAACAATTGAGAAAGAAAGTAATTTAGATCTATCAGTTTGCAAAGAGATCTATCAGTCCAAGAGGTCACAAAAGACCCCACAACAACATCCAAAGAAATGCAGGCCTCACTTGCCTCAGTTAAGGTCAGTGTTCATGCCTCCACCATAAGACAGAGACTGGGTAAAAATGGCGTTCCAAGACGAAAAACACTGCTGAACAAAAAGAACATTAAAGCACGTCGGACACATCTTGATGATCCCCAAGACTTTTGGGAAAACATTCTGTGGACTGACGAGACAAAAGTTGAACTCTTTGGAAGGTGTGTGTCCCATTACATCTGGTGTAAAAGTAACACAGCATTTCAGAAAAAGAACATTATAGCAACAGTAAAATATGGTGGTGGTAGTGTGATGGTCTGGGGCCGTTTTGCTGCTTCAGGACCTGGAAGACTTGCTGTAATAAATGGAACTATGAATTCTGCTGTCTACCAAAAAATCCTGAAGGAGAATGTCCGGCCATCTGTTCCTGACCTCAAGCTGAAATGAACTTGGGTTCTTCAGCAGGACAATGATCCAAAAACACAGCAGCAAGTCCAGCTCTGAATGGCTGAAGAAAAACAAAATGAGGACTTTGGACTGGCCTAGTCAAAGTCCTGAGCTGAATCCCATTGAGATGCTATGGCATGACCTTAAAAAGGCCGTTCCTGCTTGAAAACCCTCCAATGTGGCTGAATTAGAACAATTCTGCAAAGATGAGTGGCCAAAATTCCACCACAACGCTGTAAAAGACTTAAAGTTATCACAAACTCTTGGTTGCAGTTGCTGCTGCTAAGGGTGGCCCAACCAGTTATTAGGTTTAGGGGGCAAACACTTTTTCACACCACTGTACAATGAATGCCTTTACTTTAGTGGTTTAATACATACTTTTTAAGAGGTTATTAGTGCCTAGCCAACACATGTAACTATGAGCTATCATTGAAAAATGGAAAGAAACTGGCTTTTGGAAATATGCTGGGGTGTTCTGGGAAATGTAGTGCCTGTAGAGAAGTTGTGTGGTGTGTCCTGTAGCTCTGCTCAGCAATCCAGAATAAAATTGACTATTTTCCGCTATGATTTTAGTGGGGCACAGCACAGCAGTGGGTCTGATAACACCCCTGTTGTGCACTAGATTGCAAAGTGAGTTGTCTTGACATTTTTACGGTTGCCTGGAAAGTGTCCTGACAACCACAACAGACATCCAAGTCTCACGACTCAGGTGTTACGTCAGTTTAATGTAAAAATAGACCGAAGTGACAAAAGGTCATTAATCTTTTGCACTGCTGAAGTCACTATAATCCACGCAGCCCTGTTTAAGTATCATAACCCCCATGACAAATTGGTTATGTTAATCTGTATGTCAGAGTACCTCTTATCAAAGTGCAAAAGCTGCACTTTGCTCCTGGTTTGAGCTACTGTCTTGCACATGTGAGAGATCACTGGTAATCCTCCAGCCAACCTAAATGGGATGTGGATCTCATTCGTCCACGATAAGTGCAAGCTGACAGATGAGGGCTAAGCCCTGTGAAGGGTGATATGAGGTCTACTATAGTGTTAATACATGGTTAAGTGGGAATATGGCATTTGAGTTCTACATGTGACTTGCTCAAATTGTTTTTGCCTGTAGTTGGAGTGACCAGACTTTCGATAATGAAATATGGGACGCTGTGTGTACAGTATTGCAGTTTCAACGTTTATGAGCTAATTTTGCTCATACCATTAAAAACCCAATACACCACTGGCATATTAGCAACCCTAATAATGTCTTTTTACCTGTCAGTACTTGGATATGAGTGCTGAGTAGTGCCCCAAGCTACTCACCCCACTCATTCAACACCCAAGCACCAAGACAGTAACTTGCTGCATCCACATATGCATCACAGATACATAGCACAGCATACACTATATACACACTGTACACTTACTTTTTTTTATTTCTTTGTGCATTTGAATATGTTGATTAATGGCGTTGTGACTTCTGTGCAAAATTAAACCTAGCTCCACATGTTTTCTCAGAAATGTATATTCTTTTAGCAGTACCATCAGCCATAGTGTGGCGGCTGATAATTGGTTGAATCATATTTACATTTACAGCATTTAGCAGACGCCCTTATCCAGAGCGACTTACAATTGGTACAGTCTTACAATCCAAGCAAGTATGGGTTAAGGGTCTTGCTCAAGGACCCAGCTTGGCAGAGGTGGGATTTGAACCCTGGACTTCTGGTACAGAGTCCAGTACCTTAACCGTTAGACTACCACAGTCTTTTGTTGTAAATATTCATTTACAAAATCAACAAACATGATTGGCCATTTACTTTTAAGGTTATTTAATGTTTACATTAGTATAACACATACTTTAATAGGTGTGTTGAAATTTTCTACTGCATCTAGCAGACGTCCTTACCCAGAGGGGCTTACAAGGTACAATCCAAACAGGGGTTGTGCTAGGACTTGAATTCTTAACCTTGTGGTTAATAGCCCAGTCCCTTAACCACTGAGCCACCAAATCTAATTTTGTTCTCCTTTAATGATGTGGTTTTGATCTCATGAGATCATGCGTAACACACTACTTAGCATTCTCTTACTGGGACTATGTTTATTTAATTTAAGTCACTTATTTAAATTTTTGACGACTCCTCCCAATATCCCATAGGGAAACATTTAGGGCTTGATGGTTGCTCTTTCATACCTCAGTAAACTTAACGGTGATTCATTATGGTGGTCATTTATGTTTCATTTACATATGAACTTTGTCGAAGATGTTTCACCTAAAATCCCTTAGGAGAAATAGTATTAGATATAAAATGGAGACATGGTTTTGGCTCCGTTTAAGATTTAAGGCCAAAACAGAGTTTATATTTTTAGGTTCAGAGCCAGAGTTCAAAGGCAGAGGTACACCCTGTACAGGGCACCAGTCCTTATCAGAGATGCTTACCCATTCACATTGCAAACCAAACTTTAAAATTCCTACAATGTGATTTCCTGGATTTTTTTTCCTCATTTTGTCTCTCATAGTTGGTCTACCTATGATGAAAATTACAGACCTCTCTCATCTTTCTAAGGAGAACTTGCACAATCAGTAGCTGACTAAATACTTTTTTTGCCTCACTGTACCTTTCTTAGGACCCATGGTGACTTATGTGCACTAAGAATATACGTAAAAATAATTTTAAAAAAAAACTTGAGAAAGCTTACTGTGGATATTAGTGGAGATCTGCATGCGAGAGCTATTGTGAGACTGATCTGGTGTTCCTGTGTTTTGGCTGGAAAGGGTTTAAAAGTCAAGATCTAGCAAGTGCACGGAGTGGGAAAAAAACCTCCCAGTGCTGAGACAACTTTTTATTTAGAAAATGCATCAAGAACCGAATTTGACGAGTTGCGAAGCGGTCAAGTGCTGAGGTATGACTGGAATTATAGAAAATACAGTAATGTACTTTTATGATCATTGTTCTAACACTTAAGAGGTAGGTATGATGAACCTCATACTTTTGTTTGACGTAAGCCAAGAACGCATTTATAGACAGTATTACGAACAACATGGTAGATCAGCCAGATAGTTATAGTTTAAAGACAATATACAGGTAGTTGGAGGACAAACAAACCAGTACTACTTACAGTAGGACAAGCACATACACTTTTGTACGCCATTTACAGCTTGTTACAAATAAGGAGCTGAAGCTGCAAACATGAGTAACTTGAATAAAAAAGTCAAGTCAACCATGTTAGAACAATCTCTAGTCCAAACCTGAGCTAATGAGCATTCGAGTACACGAGAACACACAAATGAGGGACTTCAGCTTTTTAACTTTAACTCCCACCTCTGCTCATGGATCCACAGTGTTGATTGGCTGTTGAGGTGACCAAAAAATACAAATCTTTATTTCCTATTGTAATTTGTTATAATATTTAAGACCTCCACTGTTACAGTGAACCAACATTGATTGGATGGTCATTAAACAGATCATACCTGTAATAGACATCTATTTAAATTCTGAATAAGAAAATGTTTTTGAAGGAAAGGCTTTGTTTACTACAAAGCTATAAAATAGTGCGCTAGCATTGCCAGTATTTGACATATTATAGGTATTTAAGTATGTAACATTAAACCACAGGAACTGTTGATACTGGTAAGAAATGTTTAAGTTCAAGTTTTACTAAACCTGCATTAAACATTACATAAAACCTGAGAGAATTAAGTAAAAGTCTCATTTTGATCTCAGTGTTGTCTGGAAGAAACTACAAAGATATTTTGTAGATCCCTTTTGTCTTCTTTCTTTACAAAAAAAAATTCTGCTTTCCCCATATTTTTTCTCAAAACTCGAGAGGTGTTCAGGTGGCTCAGGTGCTGGAACAGATTCACACATATGGCGTGGGGGGGGTGTCGAGGGAATGGAGCCACATTAACCCGACTCAGCACCAGACCTCTTTTGTGCCGCACAATTCACCCTCCCAGCATGTTTTGTTTTCGCGTCTTGTTGACCTAGTTTGTGCTCTTGGACTAATCCCCATGGCCTGTGCTGCGGGTGGTCTGGGTGGAACCCACCTCGTTGCTCGCTCTCCCTCATTAGAATATCAGATAGCGAAAAACAGAGGCTTTTCAAACACGGCGTGGGGAAAATGGCAGAGAACAAGGGGTATTCAGGGATTTGGAAGTGGAGCGTCACGTGTCGTCTCAAGGGTCCTTCCTGACTTGAACTCATTTACCAGGGCCTTGGCCTGCAATCAGAAGGACTGTTCTGAGTCAACAGCATTGTATGCTGGAGTAAGGCTATCTATTCTTAGTGGCCAGACACAAAATTGGTGCTGTGTCACAAGGTCCAGGGTAATATAACCCAGTTTGGAACTGAAACTGTTCTATTCATCATGCGGCCCCCTCTTGAAGCTGAACTGTGCAGGTCTCGCCCCTCCCGTTGGGTTTGCAGGGCTGGAGATTAAATTAAGGACTGGGATTGTTCAGACATCCAGTTGCTGGTTGGAAGTGCAATGATATTTCTCATCAGATAAAAAGCCTAGTCAGTTTGATCAATTTCTATGTACTTTACATTGCCAGAATTGTGTGGACACTCCTACTAACTAGTGATCTGTTATTTCAACCACACTTTCAACCACAGCTCCTCAATTTACAATGGGGATAGGTTCCAACAGATCCATCATAAGTTGAATTTATCTTAAATTGAGGAGTTTCATCTACAGTGGAAGTTGAAAGTTTGTGAACCCTTCAGAATTCTATATTTCTGCATAAATATGACCTAAAACATCAGCAGATTTTCACCCAAGTCCTAAAAGTAGATAAAGAGAACCCAGTTAAACAAATGAGACAAAAATATTATACTTGCTCATTTATTTATTGAGGAAAACGATCCGATATTACATATTAGTGAGTGGCAAAAGTATGTGAACCTTTGCTTTCAGTATCTGGTGTGACCCCCTGTGCAGCAATAACTGCAACTAAAGGTTTCCTGTAACTGTTGATCAGTCCTGCACACTGAGGAAGAATTTTAGCCCATTCCTGATATGTAATATTGGATCATTTTCCTCAATAAATAAATGACCACGTACGTGGTCACCTAGTACGTATAAACAGGATCATAATTCATGTGGTGAACATTTTATCCAGTTACAATCCAGGTAGAAGACGCATGAAACTTGGATAAATACGATTGTCCATGGCTTCTTGTTACCATTTCTCATAAGGCAAACATGTATATTTGTTTTCTTTGCCATGAAGTGCACTTTAGAGTCTGAATGCCACCCCGCGTATAGCGCACTTGTAATAAATGGGAAGCCATGTGGGATTCAGCCTGTTTGTCCATGCAGACATGCTGAGGATGGCAGATTATGAAGGATAAGTAGATAAGACAAAGCTGTAGCATTCAAGTTTATAAATAAATGATGACCATTCTGTCTGTGCGTTTGCTGGGTCTGGGCCAGTCTAAAATGATCGGCTTGTTAATATTCACACAGCTCATTTCAAAGAACTAATTTAACTAAGGTAAGGTGTGTCACAGAGCAATGAGGAGATGTGTTTGCAGATAAGAACGTCTTGTGTGTGAGGGTATACATGGTCATATGAATATATAAAAACATGCTTATATAAGGTCATAATTAGATTGGATATAGCATTGTTTTAGCAATGGTTTAATGACCATATATCATTATTTATCATTAAACTTCATCATGAATGATCCTTTTGGAAGGGTAGCAACCAGACAAACACTTTTCTAAATGGGTGACACTCAAGTATTGGAATAAAGATCAATGGAAAAGAGTATTATGGAGTGACATATCCAAGTTTGAAATGTTTTGGTCCAATCATCGACAATATATTATATATGGCCATTATAGCCTTACTAAAACAACAAATCTAATGGTGGCCTAAGACTTTTGCACAGTGCTACATGTATTTTGATACCAAATCTATATATATTGCAACAGAAATGAATGATGAGTCTTGTGAGTTTTTAAAATTACTTTTGCCTGGAGCGCCAGATTTTGTCAAAAGAAGCGCTTCTTCAGTAGGCTTCTAAAATAATTTACCCCAGTTCATCAGCACAATTCCTGAAACCCTCTAAAGAGATCAAAATGAGGTTTTGATTACGTTAGAACTTTCCCTGCTCTGGTTTTCACAATCCTTCTCCGATTGCCGAGTCCCTGGTTAATAAATTAAATCTCACTCAGGCACTTCGCTCTCTGAAATAAGCAGCATAATTACCGAAACGATCTTTAATTAGGGCAAAGAGAAGAATTAACCAGCTGTGGCCAATGCAGTCTTCTCCAACGTCATTTTCTCTTTCAGTGAGCCTACAAAAAATAATAAAAAATAAAAAAACAAAGCAGGAACGAGACGAGGGAGAGATAAAGGTAGAGGACAGTGTGTCTTATCTCATAAGGCACCTTGCATTTTTATTTACGTCTCTGAATTTATCTCAGCTGTATTTTCTCAGGGCGGCACAGTGGAGCAGTGGTCCAGAGCTCCAGAGAGCCAGTTTCCAGTCCTGGCCCGTTCACTGACTGTGTGGCGTTAGGATGTCCTGCCCGTGTCTGTGTCAGGTTTCTCTGGTTTGCTCTCACATCCCAAAAACATCAGGTAGTTCAGTGAGTATCTAAGTTGTTCAGCTATGATTGAACGATAGTCTATGTGTGCATGAGCCCTGAGATCGTATCTAGTGTTGGGTCCTTGCCGTTACACTGAACAACCATGACATTAATACCAACCTGCCTCATATTTTGTAGGTCACTCTCAGACTAAGGCTCTGACCTGTTGAGGCATGACCTCCACAAGACCTCTGAAACTGTCCTGTAGTATTTGCCACTAAGACACTAACAGCAGATCCTTTAAGTTATGTAAGCTGTGCGGTGGGTCCTCCATGGATTGGACTTTGGTTTGTGGTTTGTCCAGCACATTCCACAGATGCTCTGTCGAATTAGGTCTTGAGAATTTGGAGGCCAGGACATTTACCTCCAACAATTCCTGTACAGTGAGTGCGTTTACATGCACTTAATAATCCGATCATAGTCGGATTTCTTCAGTTATCTGATTATTCAAGTGGTCATGTATATTATATAATCTGATAAAGAGAGCTGGATTTTATTTCAGTAATCTGATTTCTCAAAGCATTTATACCAGAGAGGCAAGCGGAAAAAAAACCATGTGGTTGCGAGACCCACTTATTCTTAGAGGTTTCGCTTCTTTTGGGTTTATTTACATTGATCCAGTGGGAGTTTCTCTTGGGGGATCTAGCAACTCTGGAATTAAATGCAGCACCCGCTAAACGGCTATCGAACACTTTGTGGAGAATCTGAAACACCATATACAGTGGGGCAAAAAAGTATTTAGTCAGCTCCTGATTGCGCAAGTTCTCCTGCTTAGAAAGATGAGAGACGTCTGTAATTTTCATCATAGCTACACTTCAACTATGAGAGACAAAATGAGGGAAAAAATCCAGGAAATCACATTGCAGGATTTT
Source organism: Ancistrus triradiatus (assembly GCA_025084515.1). NCBI lineage: Eukaryota > Metazoa > Chordata > Actinopteri > Siluriformes > Loricariidae > Ancistrus > Ancistrus triradiatus. Next base: position 498,357 of record JAJAGP010000020.1, read on the forward strand.
TAAAGAATTTAATTGTAAATTATGGTGGAAAATAAGTATTTGGTCAATAACAAAAGTGCAGCTCAATACTTTGTAACATAACCTTTGTTGGTAATAACAGAGGTCCAACGTTTCTTGTAAGTCTTCACCAGGTTGGCACACACTGTAGCTGGTATTTTGGCCCATTCCTCCATGCAGATCTCCTCTAGAGCAGTGATGTTTTGGGGCTGTCACTGGGCAACATGTACTTTCAATTCCCTCCTCAAGTTTTCTATGGGGTTGAGGTCTGGAGACTGGCTAGGCCACTCCAGGACCTTAAAATGCTTTTTATGGAGCCACTCCTTCGTTGCCCGAGTGGTGTGTTTGGGATCATTGTCATGCTGGAAGACCCAGCCACGTTCCATCTTCAATGCTGTCACTGATGGAATGAAGTTTTGGCTTAAAATCTCACGATACATGACCCCATTCATTTCTTCCCTTAACACGGATCAGCGTCCTGTCCACTCTGCAGAAAAACAGCCCCAAAGCATGATGTTTCCACCCCCATTCATTCTTCTTCCTCCAATTGAGTTTTTACCAAAAGTTCTATTTTGGTTTCATCTGTCCACATGATATTCTCCCAATCCTCTTCTGGATCATCCATATGCTTTCTGGCAAACTTCAGACGGGCCTGGACACGTACTGGCTTATGTTGCTGGCAGGATGCTGGTGGCTGGACATTTTTGGTTGGTGGACTATTTTCAGTCCAGCAGTGACACCGAGGTGTTTAAATCTCCAGCAGCACTGCTGTGTCTGATCCACTCATACCAGCACAACACACACTAACACAACAAGACCACATCAGTGTCAGTGCAGTGCTGATAAGGATCCACCACTCAAATAGGACCTGATCTGTGCTGGTCCTGACCATTAGAGAACAGAGTAAAGGGGACGAACAAAGTATGTGAAGAAACAGTTGGACTACAGTCTGTAATTGTAGAACTACAAAGTGCATGTGTGTAGTAAGAGGAAATGATAAAATGGACAATGAGTGTAGAAACAAGGAGGTGTACCTAATAAATTGATTGGTGAATGCATATGTGAATATGTGCAATATTGTTATTTCCATGTGTGAACCAGAGAAAGTACAAAGCAAAGTACAAAAAAACTGCAAAAAAAAAACCCAACAACCTCCAATCAAATAGCTAGCACACTTTGTGACCTGAGGTAGGTTCGACCAGTTGTGTCTTAGTTAAGATGCAGAACCAGACTGACATACATTCACAGTGAGTAGAAGAGATCAGGGCATCAAGTGAAGTGTAAAAGGGAGGGGGTCAAGCCGCTTACCAGCTCTGTTTCCAGGCTATCAGGCTGTGAGTACAGGCAGGGTCAAGCCAGTTCACTATCTATTGACATGCTGCTGGCCTGATTACTCATTACCAAACCAGCGGGTGGTAGTCTGGGCATCCTGGCATACGGACAAGACGGCATCACTCATCGCAAATTCAGCCTTATTTTCTCATTATGGACGGAAAAGGTTAACATCCCCTGACCCTCCAGCTGCAGTTAGGAGGGCATGTAGGGGATGCTGACATTTAGAAACCAGAAATAACTGGTCGACTTAATACCAGGAATTTAAGGCCACATTTATCACTCATTATAAAAGGAATACTGCAGTGGTTTCAACTGAATCTCCATCCACCACATTACACACGAGATTTAACAGTAAACTATGATTTGATGCTTAGGTTTTTCAAATATTTAGCAAAAGCTTAAATGTTTTGTAAATGAAGAACTATGGGACTGTGATGGAATAGCAGTTAGGTTACTGGAGTATGAAGGTAAGGTCCTGGGTTTGTATCAGTATTGTATCAGTTGTACGTTGCTCTTAAAGAACATCTGATAAATCACCTAAGGTAAATGTATGTGTATAATCCATCCTTTCAGAGAGGGAAGAATTTGGCCTTCAGATGGTTGAATAGGCAGTTCAGAGTCTGAAAATGGAAGACTATGTTGCTGTTTAGATACAACTTATTCCGTGTTATGTGGTCTGGAATGCAGATTTAGGTTTGAGAGCAGTTTGTATGAGCCTCAGTGATGGTCAGTACTATGTCTACCCCTAGTGAAGCCATTTGGCACCTTTATTTTACACCAATGAGGTGGTAGCGTGGTTTCTTTAAACCTTAAACTGATCATCTAAACTAATAAACAGTGCTGACAAATCTAACAATTTTAATGGATATTGTCACTCTCTGATGGAAAAGAGAGATGGTTAAAACGAACCTGAAACATCATAATTTAGACATACAGAACTGTGCAAAAGTCTTAGGCCACCATTAAATCAGATATACCAATGTTTTATCAATGGTATTATGACCACATATCATGAGCAACAGCAGCATCTGGCAGCTTCATCGGGATGCCAATATGACCCTTCTACAGTCGGAAGAAGCTTGATCAGGAATGGTCATTTTGGAAGGGTAACAGTCAAGAAATCACTTTTTCGAAAGGGGAGCAGGGTGAAAAGGCTAAGATGAGCTAAAGCTCACAAAGTTTGGAATGACGATCAGTAGAAAAGGGTATTTTGGAGTGACAAAACCAAGTTTGAAATTTTTGGGTCCAGTCATCGACAATATGTTATATATGATCATTATACCATTGCTAAAACAACATCTAATATCTAATACATTTAATATGAATTGGGGGACTGTGGTAGCCTAGCGGTTAAGGTACTGGACTCTGGACCTGAAGGTCCAGGGTTCAAATCCCACCTCTGCCAAGCTGCCACTGTTGGGTCCTTGAGCAAGACCCTTAACCCACAATTGCTTGGATTGTAGGACTGTATCGCTCTGGATAAAAGCATCTGCTAAATGCTGTAAATGTAAATCTAATAGTGGCCTAAGACTTTTGCACAGTACTATATATATCTGACTAAAGCATCCAAGAAACTGTGTTGTGAAAAAGCGTGTTTAAATGTTTTTGTCCCTACATATATAGACATAGTGGGCTATAGACAGACAATAGTTTGATAATGTTGCAGTGTTTCTTTAAATGTGTTTAGCTTGCTTTGCTCACAACATAGCTGCTTCAAATACAGAAATTACATGATGAACCCTTTGAGGTCTTAAGTGTGAGGTTTTATATTTAGATGTATTTTTGACAGCAAATACTGACAAGTATTTCTAACACTTTTTTAATGATTCAACATAATGCATTCTACTCCCAAAAATAACTATATACACTTTAGACTGTTTCTCAGACACTAGAGGTTTATCCATGTATCAGGAACGGTGAATTCTATTTCTTTGATTCTATTTCTTTTATCTAAGAATTGGCTGCTGTTTGTTCGACTAAAATGCAGTCACAGTGTTTCAAAGAGGCAATGATAACTATTGATGCGCTAAATATCTTGATTTACTGCATTACTGAATATTGCCATGTGTAGTTTTGAGCGAATTAGCAGCATTTCTACGAAAATCCAAAATATTTTGTATATTTTTATTCTTTTTTGCCATGGTTAGCTAAGTGATAATGTCATATGCATGATGTTTGCAGATGATTCATGTAGTACAAACCATTATGTAGCCTCAGTGTCATTGATCTGTACCTCTGGACCTCAGTGAAAGACGTATTGTTTCAAATATTGAGTTAGAAAAGAAATAATTTTAAGACATACTTTTACTTTTGACTTCAGGTTCATTTATCACCCTGTACTTTTATTCCTCTATTTAAAATATATAAAGCTAAATATATAAGCTATACTTCTACTTTTACTTGAGTGTTTTTTAACAGATTAGTAGTTTTACTTCTAAAGTTTTGCCAATATGGCTATGTTTAATTATAAAAAGACCCAAGAATTATTATTCGTTCAAGTTTATTGTGATTTATACGGCCACAGTGGACTAACATTGGAACACGTCCGAATGCTCAGATATGTAGTTGTTACTCACCATATTTCAGTTTAAACATGCTGTGAATACCTGCTGGTGCACTCATTTTTTTATAATTCAGTAGGAATTTTCTGTGTACAACAAGCTCCTGTACATGGTCGTTGCAAATAATTAAATACTTTAGAAGCTAAAATAAGGATTTTCACAAAAACAATTTAAAGTTGAATTGTTACCTTGAAGGTTGATGTGAATGGTATGCAGCAGACAAGTTTAATCACTTTATCAGAGAGTACAGGGAGATGCAGTTTTCATGGACACATCTGACGCCATCGGAGATAATGGTTAAATAAACTAGGTATTTTTTTTGTCCTTTTATTCTTCATGTATATATCAATGGATAGACACAGACACACGATGAGATTTCACATATGGTATGAAGTGAAAATCGATAGAAGTCGACATGTTTTGAATAGCATGATTTGTATGTATTTAATCCATCTGGTTATGCATTCTCATTGGATGAAGGCACTTTCCTATTTGAGGGCAGCACAGCAGAGCTGTTTCTAATGGTGTGTGTGTGTGTGTATGTGTGTGTGTGTGTGAAGAGGTGGTGTGTGGGTGGGTGTAAAGAGGAGGTTTTGTGTTGAGTGCTGCACTTGCAGAAGACTCACATTAGTGCAGAAATGGGATCGAGCAATGAGGGACAAGCTTCATAAGCTTGCTCTATGAGCAGAAAATAATGGAAGCGGATGTCTTGAATATTGAATGATTCCAATTATACAACTAATAGATTGGATTAGGGGACTGAACACGGGGACATCGAAGTACCGCCAGAACTGTCTCATTTTGTAGTATTCTGAAGAAAGAAATCGTTTCAGATGCCGCCCGCTTGTGTACTAATACTTAGTTAGAATTGAAAAAGCAGGTATTTAAACCGCTATTGTAACACGCCATAAATTCAGCCCTATTCAGTGCAATTAATTTCATTCCCAGTGGGCAATTATTCCCCTCTCTGACCATTTCATTTTACAGCTCATATAATATAATATAATGCAGCTGCTTTTTCGGTCGGCTCGACGAAAAACGTTGACATTTGGATCAGGTAGGCTCTGACGTCTATTTAAGGTTATCGCTCAATTTGTTTGTGATACTAAATAAAACACAGATGATGAAACCACAGAGGTAAACCAAGTAGGCTGACCTTGGCCTGCCACTGAAACACAAGCCTCCGAATGATCTGCAGGTCAGCAACCTTGCACTGCCCTTTATTATCAGACCCCTCTCTTTCTCTCTAGCAAAAGGTTTATATCTTCTTTCCCCCTCTATACACACAGATTTTACATGGGTCAGCTACTGGACTCAAATGCACCTTTTTTTTGGAACCGTCATCATTTTTCGGCTCTAATACAATACAAGTCTGAAGAACACAACCAGAGGTCATATAGGTTGTGTTCCACCTCCTGCTCCCACATCCCCATGATCAATACGCAGACAAAACATAAAGGTCTGAGCATGACTTTTCTGCTTGTGTCTGGTTTCCCAAACACTCCATTCGCTCTCCAAACCTAAGGCGTTATCAAACATTTACACTCGGAGCCTTCAAGTGATATTTTAACAGCACTGTTTACACATTTGTCAAAAGGCCAGGTGGAGATGTAGTGACACTCATGATGAAAGTGGTGCAGTGTACAATGGAATCGTTGAGTCTGTTTATCTCCAGTGTCTTGTCTTTGCTTATTCTGAAGCCTCGGACTGCTTTCTGGTGATCGGCTCGTAAATAACTACAGAACTCATTGCTCCTGTTTGCCTTCGTCTGTTCTTCGTAGAGGACTGTGATTACAGCTGCATGATCAAGTAGCATCATCGTTTTCCGACAACATCGCGATAACAGAAATCGTTCAATGTGACATGACTAAGTTCTGTTGAAAGTTTGGCTTTGTTTTAGGTTTGTGTTGATAGACCATGTAGAAGCCAGATATAACCATAGCAATTGTAATGAATGTCCTAAAAGTAGATAAAGAGAACCCAATTATACAAATGAGACAAAAATATTATACTTGGCTATTTATTTCTTGAGGAAAATGATCCAATATTCCATATTCGTGAGTGGCAAAAGTATGTGAACCTCTAGAATTAGCAGTTAATTTGAAGGCGAAATTAGAGTCAGGTGTTTTCAATCAGTGGGATGACAATCAGGTGTGAGTGGGCACCCTGTTTTATTTAAAGAACAGGGATCTATCAAAGTCTGCTCTTCACAACACGTTTGTGGAAGTGTATCATGGCACGAACAAAGGAGATTTCTGAGGACCTTAGAAAAAGAGTTGTTGATGCTCATCAGGTTGGAAAAGGAGGAAGTTCAAGACCATTGTTATCCTCCCCAGGAGTGGTCGACCAACAAAGATCACTCCAAGCTATTTTGGGTTAAGGGCCTTAAGGACCCAACAGTGGCAGCTTGGCAGAGGTGGGATTTGAACCTTAACTGCTAGGCTACCACAGTCCCTAGTCATTTAGCAGACTCTCTTATCCAGTGCAACGTTCAATTGAAACAGTCTTACAATCCAAGCCTTTGGGAGTTAAGGGTTTTGCTTAAGGACCCAGTAGTGGCTGCTTGGCAGAGGTGGGATTAGAACCCTGAACCTACTGATCCACAGTCCAGTACCTTAACCACTAAGCCACCACAATCACAATGGTCAGCACCTGGTCAGGTCCATAGAGGGTCCATAGAGGGTCCAAGCATGTACCCAGTCCATCACAGGACAGGTTGAGGTCTCTGTTGCAATTAATTGATAATTATATAACTTACTAAAGGATAAATTTAAAAATAATTATGCCATAATTGTGCAAAAGTTGGACAGTATGGGGGAAAAAAAATCAGTATTCCTTAAATTTACTTTGACTTTTTTTCTTTGCAGACAGTATCAACCCAAGATATTTCATGTTTTATCGGGTCAACTTCATTTCATTTCTTAATATACATCCATTCCTGCATTTCAGCCCTGAGAGACATTCCAAAAAAAAAAGTTGGGTCGGTAAAGCATTTACTACTTTGTAATGTTGCCATTCCTTCTCACAACATTTAAAAGATATTTTGGCACCGATTGCAAGCGAGTTAGTGTTTCAGGTCTTGTTTTGTCCCATTCTTCTTGCAAACACGTCTCAAGGTGTCATCATTGTTGCAATTTGTGTTTAAAAAAAAAACACACATTCTCTATTGGGAACAGGTCAGGACTGCAGGCAGACTAGTCCAGTGCCCTTCTTCTGTAGACATGGCTTTATGTGCAGCATGTGGCTTTGGATTGTCTTGTTGAAAAATGCATGGACATCCATGTTGCTCTGAAATGTCAATGTACTTTCTGCATTAATGCTGCCATTACAGAAGTGTAAATGAACTTTGCCAAGGCACTGACACCTATGGACTTGTATATAACAGTCATTTTTGGTCCATAGCACACAGCATCCATTTCGTCCAAAAAATATCTAGAATACTGATTGGTCTGACCTCAATACACGTTTCCACTGTGCGATGGTCCATCCCAGATGCCTCTGAGCCCAGATACTTCAGTGCCACTTCTGGACATGGTTAACATAAGATTTAAGTGCTATTTGTGACTATAAGTACAGATTGTAGTGCTTAACAAAGGATTTCCAAAGTAATCCCTTGTTCATGTGGTTCTATCAGCTATTGATGAATGACAGTTCTGGATGCAGTGCTGTCCGAGGGTTCGGAGATCTTGGGTGTTCAGCTTTCTCCAGATTCCTTGTATCATCTAATGATATTATGCACCGGAGTGGAAGAAATATGCTACTCAAAGACTCAGCCTTTCGTGGATACTGCTTTTGTACCAATTTATGATTACTAGCCCTAAATTGCCCCATCCCAACTTTTTTTGTAATGTGTTTCAGATGTGAAATGCAGGAATGGGTGTTTATTAAGAAATGAAATGAATTTGGCCAAAAAAGACAAAGGGTTCGTGCAGCTAAACATCCCACAGTCCTTTGCAGTGTCTAGTAATTTACTGTATGCTCTCAGCTCATAATATTATGGACATTTACATTTACCCTTATCCAGAGCGACTTACAATTGGTACAACCGTACAATCCAAGCAACTGTGGGTTAAGGGTCTTGCTCAAGGACCCAACAGTGGCAGCTTGGCAGTGGTGGGATTTGAACCCTGGACCTTTTGGTCCATAGTCCAGTACCTTAACCACTGGGCTACCACAGTCCACAATGCCTACAATGTACAAGTTTTAACCTTTAAGGACTAAAGCTTCACCCCTATAGTGTTTACAGTGCAATATAAAGAGTTTCAAATATAAGTGTTTCTCAGTGTACCTTCAGAAGGATCTAATCTATTTCATGCTCGTTCTTTCATTCAGAACTGCACGCCGACTCGGGTCTTCAGCTACAGAGCGTCTGGTACATCCTTCTCTGAGATCCAGCCATGCCCTCAAGGCCGGTTATCGATGTTCCGGTGTCCTCATTTGTGGAATGAGCTACCCACACCAATTCTGGTCTCTCTTTGTTCTGCAGAATCCTGAACACTCACCTCTTCACACAGTACCTAGGGTAATGCATCTTCTGTCCTTCTTGCACTTGTGTCAAACTGAGGGCTTGTTCTTAACCTGGACAGCTTTAGTTTCTAGGGTAACAGGTAATGAATAGCTATAGATTATCAGGTACTTGCAACAACCATTTGCACATTTTCGAAGCCTCTCTTGATAAGAACCTCTGCCAAATGATGAAATCTAAATGTAAATGTACCTTCGTCCATTCGGACGTAAATAGGACGTACGAAAGAGGCTATAGAGGGATGTGACTGCATGTTTGTGGGCATGGTGGAAGAATACATTTATTGCTGCAAAAAGTGATGGCGTCAGCATTTGGTTTGATGCCTCCCCACCCTCCTCCATTCAACGTGTAATTACTGCAAATCTCAAAGGCAAGCAGGAGCAAAGCAGAAGGAGCCTCATTCATTTTGACAGCCATCTTTGCAAATTAAAGCGACAGAGATTTCTCTGAAGGACCGGCGCGAGTGTGCGATTTTCAAACTTGTCCTTGTCCTTATCTGCGATGCCCTTCCTTATTATTCCTGCAAATAACTTTGCGCTCAAGGTGAGCGCCGCCTTGTAAGATGCAGGGTGTGTTTTTTTCCCTCGCTTTCTGCGGGGCTTTCGGTTTCATGATTACAATATCCAGCTTTCATATCTGGCAGCAAACTGGAAGCAGGGACTCTCAGTCATGTCAGAGCATTGCATCATTCAAGAGGTGAGCGCACTCATATAAACCGCCCTAACAGATCAGTCTGTCTTAGAATTCGATAAGTGAAGTCAGTGCAAGGGTTCAAGGACAGGTGTGTTCAAAGTACGCAGCTAGACATCTTTATCAAGTCGATACGAATATCAGAACTGCATGTCCTCAAAAAGAACAGCGGGTCTTTGTGAATTATTATTATTATTATTCTGTCTCAGTCTGATCCACTTCAGGTCATACACGAACCACTGCTGTGGAGCCTGTATAGATTTTCATAAGGGTTCGAATCAATCGAAATTTCTCAATTTAATGTTATGTCTGTGTTTGATCGTTGTACTTGATATGTATCGTGACTCCCCCTGACCTCCCCCCTCCATTTTTCTGCCAATATCACTCACGGACTCGCTTTCCATACTGGCTTAATCCAATTCAGGGCCTAACCGGCCGCACAGGACGGTGAACAGGAACTTCACAGGACACAGGCCATCGCTGGACGCATACGCACACTTAATCACACAGGAACACTTTAGAGACACCGATTTCTTTAATGCATGTCTTTTAAATACGGGAACAAACCAGATCACCAAAAGTAAACACACACAGTCCCGCAGTCTCCTCAATTAGAGAAAAATGTTGCTGTTCTTCACTGCATGCATGACCCTTCTGCCAAGAGAGGTGGGCATAGGCCAGCTAGAGCCTCTGTGCAACTCACAGCAGCCGACTGTTTCTTTATCACCATCTATGGCTAAAACTCTTTCATATCCGTCCACAATGTTTGCCCATGCCTCCAACAGCCGATAAGGGTCAGAGATGAAGAAGCAGGGAGATGTACAGTTAAAACGTTGTAATGTTACACACAGTGCACTCTCATCATTTATGCTTTATCCATGTACAATACATGCCTTCACATTAGGTGGTTGTATTCTGGTTGTATTCTAATAATGAGACTGATTTATGCTGATATCTACATTTACATTTGTACATCTACAGCATTTAGCAGACGCTCTTATCCAGAGTGACTTACAATTGATACTTGAATCTTATAATCCAAGCAACTGTGGGTTAAGGGCCTTGTTCAAGGACCCAACAGTGGCAGCTTGGCAGAGGTGAGATTTGAACCCTGGACCTTTTGGTTCATAGTCCAGTACCTTACCCACTAGGCTACCACAGTCCTAGTTACTTCTCAGCAACAAAAGTGATTAATCCCAGTTGCGTGTCTGAATATTTTAACACTAGTCAAGTCAAGTCCGATTTATTGCGCTTTTATATAGCGCTTTTTACAATGGAGCATTGTCTCAAAGCAACTTTACAAGTTTAGATTATCTCCTAATAACTATGTCTAATCCCAAATTGAGCAAGCCTAGGGCGACAGTGGCAAGGAAAAACTCCCTAGTTCTAGGAAGAAACCTTGGGAGGACCAAGACTCAAAAAGGGACCCAACCTCCTTGGGCGGCGTAGATGATAAATCTAAGAGCGCAACTAAAGTCATGGAGGTCATGGTCGAATAAAAATGCGAATATGCACAGTGGAGCTCCATCAAGATGAAACATCATGTGTGGGGCCGGAAACTGCCAGAACACAGCTCGGAGAGAGAAAAACAGAAAATGTAATTAGTTATTGATTAAGAGGCACAGTGTTTATTAACAAATCACTGATGCCATGTCAATCACTGATGCCAAGTGTAGCATGAGACCCCGGCAGGATTAGCTATAGCATCATAGCTAGAAAGCTAGAAAGAGGAGAACTGGTAGGAAACACAGCCAAGAGGGATCACATGAGACATTGGCAACCCCACGGGGGGCAGAAGACAGCAACCCAACGTCTCTGATCACCATAAGACTCTTTGACTATGAACCCCCAGCTCTGCTCTTATTCTAAGGCAAGGATGCATGAGTCAAGAAACTAACAATGAGTTGCTCAGTTGATGGTGCCCATATAGACATACAATTTCTACTCCTGCAATGTAAAACAGACTAGATAGTGCAACAGTATCGCATGCATTTCAGTAAATGTACTCATGCTAATAGTTAGTTAGAGCTAAGTTTGAGTTGATAGCAGATTCACTACTGTGCAAAAGTCTTGGACCACCATTGGAATTGTTGGTTTCGCAATAGTGTAATGACCATATATATAACATACTGTCAACGAATGGACCCAACAATTTCAGCCTTGGATTGGTCACTCTAAAATCCTGTTTTCCACTGATCTTCATTCCAGTCTTTGTGAGCTTTAGTGTATGTTAGCCTTTTCACCCTGTTGATCTTCTGAAAAATGGTTTCTGGCTGCTACCCATCCAAAAAGACCATTCCTCAACCTTTTTTGAACTGTAGAAGGGTCAACTTGGCATCCCGATGAAGCTGCCACATGCTATTGCACAGCTGTAAGGGGAAGAAACACATAATACTTACCACTGTAGCCTATATAAGCTTTCCAGTTTTTTACTGTACATTTACATTTACAGCATTTAGCAGACGCCCTTATCCAGAGCGACTTACAATTGATACAGTCTTACAATCCAAGCAATTGTGGGTCTTGCTCAAGGACCCAACAGTGGCAGAGGTGGGATTTGAACCCTGGACCTTCTGGTCCATAGTCCAGTACCTTACCCACTAGGCTACCACAGTTACTGCATACAAATGTCCAGTATTTGTAATACATTAACGAGACTGAGAAGTAATTATATATGGTCATTATACCCATGGTAAAACATTACTATAGCTGATCTAATGGTTGCCTAAGACTTCTGCACTGTACTGTATATACTGTACATTGTTGACAGAATCAGTTAGGTAGTTTAGGTGTAATCTGCTAATGCAAGGTTGTAGCTCAGTTCAGCTTTCGTGTCGTGTATATATATAAAACTGTCTAAATCTGCCAAACCAAATGGTACAACCAGTACTGAATGTAACTCTCAGCAGCTCCTCTTTTCAGTTCTCCTTTACAAAAATGTCATTGGCTCAGGCAGCCTGTATGGCTCCTCGGTTTATGTAACTGAGTTAACCCCGGTGTTGCTCTGACTCATGTCGTGATATGGTTACCGGATTCCTAAGTGCAGGCCTAACATAACATGTCTGTCCTCCACCCCCTCAGTGTAAGGCTTGCTAATGCACTCGCAGCTCATATCTCTCCATCAGTCACAGATGGCATTTACTGGCTCACACAGGCTACAGATTCCTGTGCCAGAAATGACCTGGTGCATTAAAAGGTATTTAGTAGATGTTGTGACGTTCAAATGCTTTGTGAGGTGGCTATAAATTCTGAATTCAATACAATGCAGTGGTAGACGTGTGTAATCTAGCTAATGTTTTACTTGTACTTATAAAAAACATTGATGTTTTAAAGGCATGCTGCTGTGATTTTTAAACTAATCTCTGTTTAGCTAGCACTTGTAAAGTAAAGTATTGTTTCTTGTATAGAAAGAAATAGCCTGCAATGAATTCTCTCTATAAATATTCAGTATATTTGAATATACTGGATGATAATAATTCAGAATCACCTTTTAAAAGCAAAGTACTTTTTTAACGAATACATTTTCTACAGGTTTGTGGTGTCAGTTTTTCTCTCAAAAATTATCTCAATTATATCTTAGTTACATATTTAGAGCAGAGTTATGCAAACACAGTAAGTGGTCTCTTAATTTTTTTTTTTCCAGAGCTGCAATGTTTTGTAACATCTTTAGATTAGTTGAAATTAGCGTTACACCGATACCGACATTTAAACACAGTATCCGTATCGGCACCAGACAGCATCGATGCCATGAAGCATCAATGGCACCACAGAGCCAGCCCACCTGACTTGGATGACTTCGAAGATGATAGCCCCAGTGAGGCAGGACAACAAAAATAACTGAGACATGGTCCCCAAACACATCCCTTTCCCATGGGAACTCCAATGGGAAGTCAATCATCTTACAAGCCAGATCTGCATTAATGGACAAACCTCACCTTGCCAGAGGTGGAACATGAACTAGCGTAGATTAGTTGGTAGAGCACTGGTTCCCAATGCTGTTTCCCTGGTTCATATCATACTTCTGTCGGTCGGATTGTACATTCCCTCACTTAGGAGCAAAGTCGTCCTGTTTCACCAGGAAGGAGTTTGGGGTTCATGTCTCGATTCCACCGGGCAGGAGTTCCTAGTTCATAACTCCCCAACTGTCAATGACAGTATCAGGTTGAGTCTGGTTCTGTTTTCAATGTGTGATCAACAGCTGTCGTCATCCTGGTGTTGGGTTGAATTTTGGTACCATGTGTCTTGATTGTATTTGTTGTTCCATCTTGCCGTGCTATCACCTTCAGGGCGGCACGGTGGCTCGGCGGATAGCATCGAGGTCCTGGGTTCAATCCCAGGGTGGAGCGGCCTGGGTCTTTTCTGTGTGGAGTCTGCATGTTCTCCCCATGTCCGCGTGGGTTTACTGTGGGTGCTCCGGTTTCCTCCCACAGTCCAAAGACATGTGTGTTATGTTAATTGACTACACTAAATTGACATTGACTTGAGTGAATTAGTGCCTTGTCTTGAGATAACCTTGTGTATGTCGCTGAAGATGGCCATTTATGCTGATAGCGACGATAAATAAATGAATAAACTTAAACGTATCACCTTCAGAGATCTTGCCAGGTGAGGGCTGGGTCTGTAGTACAGGTAGACCAGGGGTGCCCCGGAATGACACTACGTTACTTTAACTTTCTCATTCAAATGATGTCACGTTTTCCCAGTTCTCCTAATTTCACCCAAAAATCTTCAAGATTTCAATTAAAGCCTCACAGCAAGAAGGTTCTGGGTTCGATCCCAGGTGGAGCGGCCTGGGTCCTTTCTGTTTGGAGTCTGCACGTCCTTTTACTTTGGGTGCCCTGTTTCCTTCACAGTCGAAAGGCATGCATTAGTTTAAGTGATTATGTTAAACTGGCCCGACCTGAGTGTATATATGACTAATCTCAAAGTAACCTTGTGTCTGTCGCTGAAACGACCATTGATGCTGATAGTGACATTAAATAATAACAAACAGACAAACAAACATCCAAATAAAGCCTAAAATAGAAGTACTTCACTAGCAGACATTTACAGAGATTTACTGATTGCTGTATGGCGTTCCTACAATGGGCTTTAGTTCTGCTTGGCTGTGTTGATAAAAACTAAATTGTTGATTTTTAGAGAGACTAATCGTACTAAACAATATATAGCATAAATGTTAAGGCATAATGAACGAAACTTTCTCCCTAAGAGCTTTTAGAAAATGACTTGCAGAGAAATTCCATAATCTGAGCTGGCTGCCCAGAAAATGCACTTTATACAGCTGCATAGTGCAGCTCTGAATATAAATAACTTTACCTGCATATTTACTGATACTGTACTTACGCAAATTAAGGTGCCCTGTCTGGATAAAATTCTTAGAGCTCAGCTTAAATATTAAGACTTTAAAGAAGAGGGCAGGCCGGTTGGGGGATAATACGCTGGCATTCCTCTGCCAGCCCCGCTATGGACTGGTGTCCCACTCATAGGCACTTGCATTGAATCCAGCACTTTTTCAGCTTTATTTGTCAGAGAGTATTCATTTTACACAGAAGGATGGTGTAGCCAACAGTCTGGTACTAGATAACATGGTGCTAGTTACTAGGTAATGATTCTGGGTACAGGGGTAACTAACACGGATAGTACAGGCTAGTACAAACCAGGAGCGATTCTAGAGTCTGAGGAGATTGGGGGCTTAGCCCAGGCACATGAGGGGTCTAGGAAAGTTTTAATACTCAATACTGATCATTTTTATTTAGCTTTTTTATACAGCTACCGTCTGGGATTCTTTTAATGCCACACTCACTGAGTCTGTTTAGAATTTGTAGCAAAACACTGCAACGTTCAGTACAGGTAAAACGTTAATACTTGTGTAACTGTGATGTTTTCACATTTAAGCTTTTGCACCAAATATAATGTAAAATTATGGGAATAAAGTTGAGTGTACTTATATTTAATAAGTTGAGTTATATGTTGCTCGCACACAGTTCAAAATAGCGCTAAACGTGGCCGAATGAAATGGAGCCGAAAGAGTCGACTCAGTAAAACGAGCCAGATCTCTCGTCACATCCAGTCACATGACAAGCTGTGCAGTCTGCTCTGCTAAGACGTTAGTTCATCCAGAAATTACTCAGCAAACAGCATAGCAAATGTTTTATGCTTTGGGTATTCAAGTAATATTTTTATAGAAAAACATGATTAACGTAACTGTTTTTATTATGTTCGTAACTTTAATGTGATTACAAAATATTGACCACTAATGTGTTCCCAGGAAAAAAAGAGTACTGTGAATTGTTTATAGTAAAACTGTGAATTTCTTGACAGTTTTAATATAAATTTTCACAGTTCTGCTATGAATTTTTGATGGTAATTTGACCACTCCATGGTTCTACTGTCAAACTTCACAGTACATTTTTTCCTGGGTTGCATTACCTTGTTACAGAAAAATTAATCACATTACTGTTACAAACTAACCCGTTACCCCAGTACAGCTATTCGAGCTGTTCACCCAGACATACTCTGTTAGGAACCTTGTTTGGAGCAAGCATGAAGATTGGAAAACCGAGTAAAACAGTATTGATTTTGCAATTGATAAGAGCATGCCTGGTATTGATCAGAATCAAGTGCCTGCCGTTCACAGAGCCCTGCAATTTTCATGGCGAGACGAGGTTTGCAATTAAGACCTGATTAGCATTCGAGGCCTATGTGTACTTTTCTGGAAGTTGATTAAATTGGAGCTTGGTTTGGAGCTCATGAGCATACGCTGCCTTCGGGGTGTGTTTTAATAACAGTAAGCTTAGCTGCAAATGAGAGGCGAGGCACGTGAGAAAATGCATGATTAAAGAAAGATGCCTTTTGCCCTTGTACCAGTAGTATGTGTGTTAATAAAGGTGCATTTGACCTAAAGACTGCGACAAAAGACTGACAAATACGCTGCATGCTATATATTTACATTTACAGCCTTTAGCAGACGTCCTTATCCAGAACGACTTACAATTGGTACAATCTTACAATCCAAGCAATTGTGGGTTAAGGGTCTTGCTCAAGGACCCAACAGGGGCAGCTTGGCAGAGATGGGAATTGAACCCTGAACCTTCTGGTCCAGAGTCCAGTACCTTAACCACTAGGCTACCACAGTCCCCTATATCTGTGTCATGTTACCATTGCCATTCATTGTTCGAATAGTTTTCCAGAAGTAGTAAGTAACGAAGGACAAGTACTTTGTTTCTGCACTTAAGTGTTTTTTTAGGTATCTGTATTTACATTATTAGGTCTGTAACTTAATACTTTTTTTACTGTAATACTTTTTACTCGCTGCATTTTCAAAACAGTTTCATTTAGCTTTTATGAATCTATTTATTTATGTATTTATTATTCTTTTTTATTTAGGCAATTCTAGTGAGGCCTAGGTTCATAGTTGACGTATTGCAACTGGTGCGAGGGTGCAATCGTGGCAGTTTGTTTTTTTTGTAACTTCATGCTCATCTCACTCCATCATTTTGAAGGAGCTCTTGCAGAGCAAGTACGCCTCTACAGGCATTCATAAGGTTTTTATATGATACAACTATGAGAGCCTTATGCCCAAGTGTTGGCACAGGTTCTAAACTCTTTCTAACACTTTTTGATGTTCAGCATAATGCATTATACTCCCAAATAGAATTGTATATGCTTTACGCTGTTTTTATTAATCAAAGGCCAGAATCAAAGATTTTCCCATGTCGCCGCCATGGTGAATTCTATTTCTGTGGTGAATATGAGGTATATTTTAAAAAGCTATATAATATTTTTTAAGTTTTGCATAAGTATTTTTAGATTAAGTAGTTAAGTAGTGTTCTAACAAAAATGTTGAAGCTGCCATTTGTTTGACTAAAATGCAGTAACAGTCTTTCATTGTTTTTGGGTTAAATATGTTGATATACTGCATTAATGAATATTGCCATGTCTGCATATGAGCGATTTAGCAGCATTTATAAAATAAAAATCAAAGTATTTTGTGTATTTTGGTTCCTCATATCTGAAAATGGTTTTATTCTACACTTACAGTAATTAACAGATGCCCTTATCCAGAGCAACTTACAATTGGTACAGTCTTACAATCCAAGCAATTGGATTAAGGGCCTTGCTCAAGAACCCAACAGTGGCAGCTTGGCAGAGGTGGGATTTGAACCCTGGACCTTCTGGTCCAGAGTCCAGTACCTTAATCGCTAGGCCACCACAGTCCCTGTTTTTATGAGATTACCTAAAGCTGATAATACAGTATTTGTATGATTTTTGCAGATGATTCATGTAGTTGTAGTACAAACCATTATGTACATCCTTGACTTAGCAAGTCTTTTCAAACAAATACTTTTACTGTAAGTACATTTGCTACTTGTGTGTACTTTTATACTTGGGTAAAATATTTCAACTTTTACGTGAGTGTTTGTTTTATCAGATTAGTAGTGCTTTTATATAAATAACTTGTTCAAAGAACTTGTTTGGAGTAGCACTGCTTGAATCTTGTCTCAAAAGAATGATATAACCATGTCATCTACTTGTCATAGCAGTACTCGTAGGCTAAAAATTAGGCAGTATGCCTACACACTATAATGTGCTCACAGACAGCATTTGATCCCTGAGATCCCAAAAGTGTTCACACAGGTCAGTCTCCTGATCCATCTACCACAATCAGTGATGCCATATGCTTCATAGCAAGTGCCAGCGCACTAGCTGCTTAGAATGCTGAAGGTTTCATAACATAACCTGTTACAAAAACTGTATCATCTTTCTTAAATCTCGTGCTAACTAGTGTTAGATGTGAGCATCAAATTCTGCATTAAGACCATTTTCAGTAACGTTAACACGACACTTTGATCACATGAACTGTCATGACATCTGCTATAATGTGTTTATCAGTCCTATGACGTAGATGTCTGTTGTGATGTTTTGATTGATGTATCAATGTTCAGGATCACAAATGGAAGCTAACTGTGGCCATACCACAGAATGCTGGAGGGCTCTTGCTCTCTTCACTTACTCTCGTTCCATCATCTTCTGTCCTCACAGTAAATCGATAAAGTAATGCAGGTGTCTTTAAGTGGAAAAGGGTTTAGCAGAGCAGGAGCTCAAGCCCTATGTTATAAACTGAAGCATCATGATAGACCACAGCTGGCCTTAATTCCTGTAGCCTCTCCAAACCTCTGCTCATTCACAGTACGCAGGCAAATTCAGGCTCGTTCTGACAGAACATGGTCCTAGCATTTCGATTGATCTACTGTGATATAAACACTGCTGCACCAGCAACTGTATGCAGCAGTGGGCCATTACATAATGAAACCAAGCCCAGAATCTATTAAATTATTACAAGACCCATAAAAATGATTTGAAAGTACAATATGTTTTGTCCATACTGGACAAAAACAGCAAATAAATAAATGCAAGACAGACACTTTACAATACTTAAAGGGACAATACTTGGATGGTCCAACGTGTTTGGCTGGACAGCTCTACTCCTGGTTAAATGGTATTAAATCCACTGTTCTGGATATCATAAAAACCATGTTTTGCAATAGCAACTTACATTAACTGTGAGCAGCATTTTAGATGAGAGTACAATTTGGCAGCAATGCATTTGCTTTATTCAGCAATTCCTTTTCCAGAGACCATGTCATGATGCCATGCAAGTATAATCAGGTAAGCCTGGGCTTGCTATATACTCTAGAGCAATATACACTCACCGATCACTTTATTATCACCTAATTGCATCTACAGTCATTGTCCATTTGATCAGTTACGGTTTCCATATAGAAGCACTTTGTAGTTCTACAATTACAGTCTGTAGTCCATCTGTTTCTCTACATAATTTGTTAGACCCCTTTACTCTGTTCTCTAATGGTCAGGATCCCTACAGGACCACCTCAGCTCTGCAGTGACACTGATGTGGTGTGTTAGTGTGTGTTTGTGCTGGTATGAGAGGATAAGACACAGCAGTGTTGCTGGAGTCCTTAAAGACCAGTGTCACTGCTGGACTGAAAACAGTTCACCAACAAAAATGTCCAGCCACCAGCATCCTGTGAGCACTGATTTACATTTACAGCATTTAGCAGACGTCCTTATCCAGAGTGGCTTACAGAAGTGCTTTGTGTTCTTCCTAATTGACAAAACCTCATATTAGTACAAGTAAGCAATAACTCAAAAACACAATCCAACTACAATTTGCTAGTAGATAAATAAACAAAACACACAAGTAATTTTCTTTTTGACATATAAATAAGCAGTTGTATTCACTTAAGTCTTCACTTAAGATCTGGGTGAAGAGGTGAGTCTTTAGTTGCCTCTTGAATACAGCAAGAGACTCAGCCGGACATCCAGTGGAAGTTCATTCCACCACCTGGGTGCCAGGACAGAGAAGAGTCTTGATGCTTGTCTTCCTTTAATCTTACATGGAGGATCCAGTCGAGCCAAGCTCGTGTCTCGGAGCTTATAAGGTACAGATCGTGGTACAGAGCCATTCCATCTTTTGTTTTGGAGGTTTTGTATCTGATGCGGGCAGCTACAGGGAGCCAGTGAAGTGAGCAGTGGGGTGACATGAGAAAACTTGGGTAGATTGAAAACCAGACGAGCTGCATTCTGAATCAGTTGCAGGGGTCTGATTGTGCGCATTGGAAGACCAGCCAGAAGAGCACTGCAGTAATCTAGTTTTGCTATAACAAGAGATTGGGCAAGCACCTGGGTGGCTTCCCTGGAGAGGAAGGGTTGGATTCTCCTGATATTGTAGAGGAAGTACCTGCATGACTGGGTCAGTTTGGAAATATGAGCAGAGAAGTTTAGCTGGTTATCAAAGATGAAGGATTTCACTGATGAAGGATTAGAGGATGACTAACACAAACTGTGTAACAACAGATGATGTCTCTGACTTTACATCTACAAGAGAGGATCTCTGCTGTGTTTATCATGTTTCTTTATTTTTACATCTACAGTACTGTATTCTTAGTGCATGGGTCCTAAAAAGGTTAGTTTATAATAGCCAACTGAAAGCAAAACAGGAATGCTCCAGAACACAGCGTTTTGTACTTTCAGTCCATTACTCACTAAATTACATGAGATTTTTCAGTACTTTATTATAAAATAAGCTTTCTGTTAATGATTTTGGCCAACTGTAGATTAATGTAAGTGTTTTAAACATTAACTTACTTATCATGAGGCAGAATCTCCATCTACAGGCGCCATATTGTAACTGCAATCATTTAAGGTGGACTGGAGAACGAAAATAAGAAGCCAACTTCAGCCTCGTCTCTGCTATGATACACTAAACACTCGTTAAACTCCTCAGTTCATGATACGTTTAACTTATGATGTATTTGTCGGAACACCACACCATACCATAAATCAGGGAGCACCTGTACAATACATCTCCATTAATGCATATAATGCCTTATACAGTCTGGATTTTCTGGAAGTCTGGAACCGATTCATTCAATTTACATTGTTCCTTTTGGGAAAAATTTGCTCAGTACTTCTGGAACGAATGAACAATGAGAACCGAGGTACCATTGTAGTTCAGAAGTATTCTGCCACCGTAATACCAAAGTTTATATGCTTTCAGTCCATGATCATTACATTGTTGATGAATCAGTCAAATGGAGGTGTTGCACAGTTTGTAGCTTCCAGGTGTGCCGTTGGTAAACCAAAGTGAAAGTGGAAAGACTCTACATACCCTACAGGAATACTCCTACTAGCTTCCTCTTCACTGCACATCATGCAGAGTACAATTCAGAAGGTAACCTGAGAACAGACAAACGACAGCTATATTTTTAAAGCAACATAGTGCCATTTACTGTATATGAAATAACCTTACAGGTTAATTCACACCAAAGTGATTTATTCCTAGCGTTCACACGTTTGTTACTTGCACATATAAATAAATTAATACAGCTGAGATCCATTTAATCACACACTCTAACCATATATACACATGTGGGGAACTATAAATGTAAGTCATGGACATTAATATAGGGTCGGTTCCCTCTTTGCTGACATAACATGTACTTTTCAGGGAAGGCTTTCCTTTAGATTTGGATCACGACCATGGTGATTCATTTCCTTTCAGCACTGATGTTGTGTGGTAAGTCTGGCCTTGTTTCCATTCCAGTTTATCCCAAAGGTGTTGGATATGACTAAGATCAGGGCCATATCAAACTCAGTAAACCATTTATTTTGTTACGTACTTTGTGTTTGAAAAGTTGGAACCACAGCTGCCAATGCATGCTGTTTTAAAGCATTAACAGTCAGTATTACCAGAAGTCAGGGGCCTGGCCCAAATCATCACCCGAACATTATTCCTTCTCCACTTTTACTTTACAGTTGTCACTATGCATTCAACTGGGTAGCATTTTTATTTCAGGCTGTACTCTCAGATTCATCAGTCAGACTGTTAGATGATGGCATGTGATTCATGAATCCAGAAAACGTTTGTTTACGTGCATTTAATATTCCGATCACAATCAGTTACCCCCAGTTATCTAATTATCCAAGTGGTCATGTAAACATAGCATTTTCTGATTTTTCAGATCAGATTAATTCTTAGAAATCAGTTGAAGAAATCTGATGGAGAGCTGGATTTTGCCTCAGTTATCTGATTTCTCAGCACATGTGTACCCTTACTTTGATTTCAATCGGTTTTCTCAGTTTGTGCATGCACAAAAATGTAGCCCAGAAGTGGCTAGCAGAATGAAACATGGTTGCCAGGTCCACTTTTTCTAATAGATTTAGCTTCTTCCAGGCTTGTTTCCAGAGACCTAGTTACTTGTTTGTCTCGTGGGATCTGCCAACTCTGGAATCAATGCAGAATTTGAGAAATGGCTGCCAAGCACTTTTGGGGAGCCTCTGAAACACAGTATATGTTCGAGAAAATGAAGTTGTATTATTTAATTATTAAAGTTTGAAGTTTATGTCACATCCTTGGCTGATTGCAAAGTAGAAACCCAATAACTGCCTGAGTTATTTAAAACCAGAGGTTTCCCATTATCTGATTACCCAAGTGCATGTAAACTCGTTGATCAAATTACTGACAAAATCAGATTTTTGGTAGTTATCGGAAAAACACACTCAATGTCTCCACTTCCCCAGAGTTTAATGGTGGTGTGCCTTACACCACTCCAGCCATTGCTTGGAATTAAGATGGTGATCTTAAGCATGTGTGCAGCTGCTTGGCCGAGGAAACCAAAGCCATAAAGCTCTTGATAGACAGTTATTGTGCTGTGGGTATTTCCTAAAGCAGTGTAGAATGTGGTAGTGAATGTTGCTACCAATGGCAGATGCATGGCAGTCTTGCTGTGCTTGCTTTGTTGTAAGCAGCACTTGTCTATGGAGACTGGTGGCTTTAGGTTTGATTTCATGAAAGTGTGTCTACATACATTTGAACAAGGTATAATCCTCACTGAATTGTTACTAATGTATGAAAATGCAGTACAAATCTAGGTAAGTGTAACATGTTACTCTTCAACCTAATAACAAACCAAGCAGGAAAGCAATTCTGCCCCGGTTCGTGTTTGTAAAAGACATATCCCATGAGGCAATGTGTCTTTCTAGCAGCCTCATGTTGAGGAATAGTTCTGGCATGTCTTGTAATGTGTACTTTTTCCACCTTTCCTCCCTCGAGATGTGTCATCATTATCATCATCAGCAGCATCTCACGGCTACAGAGTGCTGCTAGTAAAAGCATCTGCTCTGGAGAATAGCATGAAATGCTTGTCACATTGCTGTCTGCTCACTCCTGCACTTGTTCAATGTCTCTGGAGGATAGCTTTGAAGCCATGCATCCAGGCTCTCAGCTTTCTCCTTAACTACTAATGTGGGACATTTAAGTCAATCGATACGTTCTTCTAGATGCTCCTCTCCTTTGTTCATTCATTAGCTTCTTTTTGGCTTGCCACCAAAATCACTTGGTCCAAATGCATTCTCCTTAATGCCATCATATAAATGATTTGAAAAATGCCCTTGGGTCAATTTATTTGGAAGAGCTGGATCTGGATCTGGATCTAAGTGTACTTTCAAGTGCTTATGTTTCTCCTTAACATCTTCCAGAGCAGCCTAAGTCACCTTCTGGTAGGAGTTAAGCAGAATTTTGAGGAAAACATTGTTCTTCAGTGAAACACTGTAAAAATACTAAGCCAAACATGTTGAGCAACCAAATTTTCAGCTTTAAAAGCTGTGTGGGTCCTGAACATTAAAGTACGGAGCGAAAGGGGGCAAAAGTATTCAGAGCAACAAATGGACTAGAGTCTGTAACATAGCACTACAAAGTGCACACATATGGTAAGTGGAGTTGATAATATGGACAGTGAATGTAGAAACAAGGAGGTGGTTTTATTGTTTTGACTGATCAGTGTATGTAATTTCTCAGAGCCATAAATTGCTTCTCCGGGAAAAGGTATCCCCTCAGTGCTTGAAATACCCAATTAACACAGGGATGGATCTGGTCGAGGAGTATTCAGGGAAATCAAATTCCTTTTCAACAGGCCTCTTGTAGGAAAGCAGGCAATAAGGCCCTTTATCTAATACATGCCAAGGATAATTAGGTTATTGCCGCACTGCCTGTTGTTACTCAATAATGAGGCTGATCTCTTATGGATTCGTGGGAGGATACATTGACCTTGATGGCAAAAGGATGCAAAAACAATGCTCACCGCTGACATTCAAACGAAGGATTGGGGGTAAATTCCCACCGCCGACAGGTGCATCCTGATCACGTAGCGCACGTTGCAGAAAGCTGTTGGAAGCCGAGGACACGGAGATAAAAAGGAATATGCGATGAAGTGCGCTGACTGAGATCCTCAAGGAGACCTCGCAGCCTCAGTCCTCCTCTCCGTCCTCTTTCAGCTTCATTCTGTCCTCATCCTTTTGGCCTCATCCTTTAAAGCTGCTTTTGAATAGGATGGAAAACTTTCTGGGTGCGAAAGACACGGATGAATGGTTTCTCGAGTTTGAAGGTCTGACATATTTCACTTTACCAGCGGATACACGTTAATTGCAGGTCCAGGGTCTGATCTGTGGGTACTGTCTTCCTCCTACCTTCTTAAAAATGGTTGAGGGATTGGTTACTTTAAATCTCGATTTCAGCTTTAAACATAAACGCATCCAAGTAATCATCGTAAGTCCACAGGGTCTTGTTAGTAAACAGAGTAAAATCAGGATAAATAAAGGTAACACAGAAACGCACAGCTACAAAGGTACATGGTAATTGTACCTTAGAGGAATGAGTGTTCCACTTATGTAGTTTTATGACTTTACTGCATGTTCTAGGTCTTCTAACTGTGAGTACACAAGACTTACCCTTGACAATTCCACCCGGGACAGGCATTTGCACACAATTTACCCTAAAAGCTTATTTTTTGTAGTCATTTTCTCCTGAAGAGATCACCGGAGGAGTTTATCATAGTTCTTAGAACTGTGCTGCCTTTCTTATGTGGTCACGCCACAGGAACTGGGAATGGTTGTAGTTCTTAGAACGGCATATATAGCGACTTTTTTTTAGCTCCGACTTCAAGATGGGGTCTTTTCTTAGTGCACTGTAACTCTGTGTCATGTAAGTATGCGGTGATTGGTCCAGATGTAAGAGAATGGACTATGGACCAGAAGGTCCAGGGTTCAAATCCCACTTCTGCCAAACTACCACTGTTGGGTCCTTAACCCACAATTGCTTGGATTATAAGATTGGATCAGTTGTAAGTCGCTCTGGAAAAGGGCGTCTGCTAAAAGTCATAAATGTTAATGTAACATGATTGGTCCAAACGTAGTGATACAAGTGTATAGTGATTGGTCCAGACACAAGTGCCTGTGCTGCTCAACCACCACTGTTTAAATACAGTGGTACCTCGTTTCTCGACCACCTCGGAACTTGTCGAGATGAAAAATGTTTCTCAATTCTCGTCATGTTTCTCTGTACTCGGCACACTTGCTTCAACTTCTATGAGTCAAGTCATGTGACTTGTTTCGGACACATGACGATTCAGCGCTCAGTGATTCTGATTCACAATGCAAATAATTCCCTATTAGTTCTAAAAAGGTTAGCGATAACAGCCAACCAAAAGGAAAATGTGATACACTAACACATTTGCTGGGCTTTCAGAGCCGCAGCGCTGAGTTCACCAATAGAGTAAGTGTGTTGCTTTCAATTACTCACTAAATTACATGAGATTGTTCAACACTTTATTATAAAATAAACTTTGTGTTAATGGTTTTGGCCTTTAGCTTAATGTAAGTGTCTAAAACATTAACTTACTGATCATTACTTATAATAGTATGTTTTCCATATCTCCGCTATGATACAGTATAGACTGCTCTACCAAACACTCGTTAAACTCCTCAGTTCATGTTACATTTAACTTATGATGGACTTTTCGGAACATATCCCCATCATAAATGAGGGAGCACCTGTACAATACAACTCCATTAATGCATATAATGCCTTATACAGGGTGGATTTTCTGGGGGTCTGGAACGGATTCATTCAATTTACATTATTTCTTATGGGAAACATTTACTTGGTACTTGTCATTTTTGGTAGTTGACGTGCCTTGCACGAATTAATGACGAGGACCAAGGTACCCCTGTGTACGTGTACTCTGGTAGCCATATAAACAACAGATCTTCATGCTAATAATGGAAAAAAACTCACAAAGAAATGGACCGACATTGAAGTGGTGCAAATGCAAACCAAATAAAGGCCCTAGAATGAAGGCCCAACCCCTGGGTTTCTTAGTAGAGTTTATATAACCATAATATATGGAATCAATCCACTACACAACAGGCAAGCTTATATATACTTATAGGAGGAAATAGATTTGGTTTGTTAACCACTAGGTATTGGCACATTTAATATATATATTATGAACAATTAACATATGAACATTTTTTAGAATTAGTTATTTGTAAAACACTCACTGTACTGCACGTAGGTTCATATCAAATGAAAAGTGTGTGCACATGAAAGAAGCACCGACTCATTTTAGACTCGAGATCCTGAAGGCATTAACGTGGAAACTGCACACATGTTCAAACCAGATAAAATCTGCAACAACTCACTCAGGCATCAACAGGAACCAATAAAGGTTAGAAGTCGTCATGCTGAGTCACACCTTCTGCAGTGAGGTTGCAGGTCACCAGCAGGGCAGGAAACAAAGAGCTCCTCCCCTACAGAGGTCATGAACTGTCAAAGGTCTCTTCGAGGACAGTAGTAGTTTACACTCAAGCTTTCATATGAACGCATACATGGTTTGTTAAAATTAACATTATGTGATGCGATGCCCTGGGTAATGTTTTCCTGGCAAACCTTGGGTTTTGGCATTCATGTGGATGCCAGCTTGACCACATATTGGTCAGCAGTATTTATGAACAGTGTCCCAAAAGGTATCCCTATTTCTTACATTCTACATAAGCTTACTATACAGAGTGTAATTAACCAGCGGCAAACAGTTGTTAAGGGTTGTGAACATGTGGCTTTGCATTTTCTTGTTAAAAAATGGACATCCCTGGAAAAGGATCATCTTGAAGGCAGCTTTTGTTGCTCTAAAATCTATGTACTTTCCTGCATTAATGCTGGCATCACAAAAGTTTAAATTGCCTTTGCCAAGGGCACTGACCCGACCCCATACCATGACAGACCCTGGCTTTTGGATTTGTCACCATCCTCGTTTTTGGTCCAGAGCACACAGCCTGCATTACTTCCAAAAAAGATCTGGAATACTTATTGGTCTGACCACAGTACCACTGTGTGATGCTCCATCCTAGATGCCTTAAGTGTCGAGAAGTCAATGCCACTTCTGGACACAGTTAGCGTTAGACGTCTTTTTTGCACGGTAAAGTTTTAAGTGCCATTTGTGAATGCAATTTTGTATTGTAGTGCTTGATAAAGTGATCCCTTGCCCATGTGGTTCTATCAGCTATTGATGAGTGGCGGTTCTTAAAGCAGTGCAGTTTGAAGGACCAGAGATCACAGAAGAAATATGCAAATCCCTTCCAATCTTTCTTTGAGGAACATTGTTTTTAAACATTTCAATAATTTTCTCATTTGTTGACAAAGTTGAGATTCTCTGCCCACCTTTGCTGCTCAAAGACTCTTTGGTGAAACCCGCTTTTGTACCAAATCATGATCACATGTTGACATCACCTGTTTGAAATCATATCATTATTTAGTTGTTTTTTTAAGTATAATGCTATAGTGTCAGCATGAAAGAAGAAGAAGCTTCATATATGGCAAATTTGCTCATGGCATCTTCTTCTTCTTTCGGCTTCTCCCTTTATCAGGGGTCGCCAAAGCGAGTTAAACGTTTCCACCTCACCCTGTCCTCCACGTCCTCTACTCTCACCCCAACTCCCAGCATATCTTCATTTACCACAACCAAATAACTCCTCTTTGGTCTTCCTCCCCCCCCCCTTCCTCTCCATCTCTTCTTGTGCCTGGCAGCGTCCTCTTAACAAACATCTCCTACCAATATATCCCCTATCCCCCCTCCTCCCTCACATTCAAACCTCTCAGTCACATGCCCTCTCGAATTTTGTCTCCCAATTTCCCAACCTGTGCTTTCCCTCTGATGAATGGCTCATTCCTATCCCTGTCCACCCTAGACACCCTAAAGAGACCTCAACATCTTAAGTCTGCCACCTCCAGCTCTGCTTCCTGTCCCTCGTTGTCAGTGCCACTGCTCTAATAAGCCATACAACATGCGGGTCTCACGACTCGCTTAGAAACGTGAGAAATCTGTCCTGTCACGTTTGGCTGCAACCTTCTGTCACACAGCCACACGCCTGACACTCTTTCGCCACACCCACGCCACCGGCCCTGAACTCGCTTCTGGACCCGCAAAGGAGGAACACCTCCTTTTCCACACTTCTCCACAGTTCCTGGGACAGTTGATCCCAAGTACCCCCACCGAACGCCGGGCCCATGTGTGACGCCACATTCCCTGTAGCCGCTGGCCCCTGCCTCCCTTTCCATTACAACACATGTAGTCTGTCTTACTACAGTTGACTTTCATTCCTCTCCTTTCCAGATTATACCTCCACCTCTCCAAGTTCTCTTCTACCTGTTCCCTGTTCTCACTACAGATCACAATGTAGTCTGCAAACATCATAGTCCACGGCGATTCCTGTCTGACCTCATCATAGTCCAGATAATACAGATCAAATTTACCAAAGTACAAAGGTAAGGCCACTTTTTACACAGCATTCACCAACGCGGTAAGTTGGGTTGGTATGGAAAATGCAAATCAAAAATATATGCAGCGTTCTTTACCTTTACTTTGACTTTTATTTCATTGTGGACAGGAACCCAAAATATATCAGGTTCTTATGGTCAACTTAATTTCATTTGTTAATAAATATCGATTCCTGCATTTCAACCCTGCAATACATTCCAAAAAAGTTTGCACACGGACAATTTAGGGCTAGTAATGAGGTAAAAAAAACTATATAGTGATATGATTTTAAACTTGTGATGTCAAAAGGTGATTATAATCATGATTTGGTACAAAAGCAGTATCTACGAAAGTCTCTGAGGAGAACAGATGGCCAGAGGATCTCTAGTGTGTCAACAAATGAGTCAGAAAATGATTGGGATGTTTAAAAACAATGTTTCTCAAAAAAGATTGGCATTGATTTCTCTGGGCTTGGAGGCACTGGGATGGACCATCACACAGTGGAAACGTGTATTGTGAATTGCCCCGTCCCACCTTTTTTTTGGAATGTGTTGCAGGCCTGAAATGCAGGAATGGATGTTTATTAGGAAATGAAATGAAGTTGACCAGAAAAAAAGGAAATATCTTGGGTTCACAGAAAATGTAAGGAACACTGCAGGTTTTTTAAATTTGCCTCCATACTGTTCCAACTTTTTCTGATTTGGGGTTGTGCATCTCTACAACAAGTCACTGCATGCTACATAACACATTCAAATCACAACTGTGAGCTTAACTAAAAGGCACATACATGAAAGCCTAATTAAACCCCAAAATAACAGTCATTGAGCCACGAACTGGGACCCGGAACGAACTGGGAACTTGGCACTACAAAGTATTACATACAGTTTGCTATACAAAGTGTGTAATACCAACCAATGTAGAATACAACTCATTTATAATATTTATACCATTACATTCTTTTGCCCGGCCTACATAGAAAGTTTATAAACTCTAAAGTTTACAGGAGAAGTCTGCAGTACCTGTTATTTAGAAGGCACTACATCTCAGTGCACTAACTGAAGACACAACGGGGTGTAAGTCTGAACAATGTCTCTCCTGCTGCGTGCTGCAGAATGGCTGGCTGAGCTCTCTCATTAGCATCGGAGCTGAGTGTGACGTTTCTGCACTCCACAGCCAGTGCGACCATCCATGTGGCGTCAGGGGGCTTGAGCTTCTCCGTTCCAGGCAGAGTGCACCAAGCTGGGCTTTAGAGACCAGCTTTCTCTTTTTAATGCCTCCATTTATCAATGCTTCAACTGCACGGCATCACCCGAGAGTCGGCCCAGTGTTTCCTAGTGAATCAGAGCATGATCCCTGGGCATAAGTCATTTCAGCTCATTCAGATGCAGCTAATGGAGAACGATAGTAGGTCATATTAGCAGTGTTACTGGGAATAAAAGCACAACTCAAAGAGAAGGAACACTGATGCCGTGTACCCACTACTTCAGTCTAGACTACACCATTGGAACACACTCAAATCCACCTGGAGTACAGGACGCTGATTGGGCGTCCTAAACAAAATAAGTTATATTTAGCTGGCTTTGAAGTTTATTTAAGGATTGTGCCCATAACCTTAAATTGTTCCCTTGACCTCCCACAGCCCTGAAGCCCTGAACCTATACACGCACACGCTGACCTGTCCACATGAACAGGGAAGTCTCTGTTGAAAATGACGAAATAAACTAGGCACACGGTGACCAAGAGGATGCAGCTGGGTCATCTATCTGCCTCCCCAGACTGGTCTGAATACAAGAGGGGGGGCAGGCGGATGAAAGTGGAGTACAATGTGAGCACCTGGATCCAGATTTCCCACAAAGCTCTCCCTTCATCCGGCTGTGTCCGGATACACTCGAAAAAACACACATGAAAGACCCTCGCTGTCTGAACTCCGCTGCCCCTTTTCTGAACCGCTCTTTCAGATTAGTGACTCCCCTTCCTGCTCTTTGAATTATTTTTATGACATCATGGCTGAGCTTTAAAAAACTTCCTGTGACGCTCAGGGAGGCACCAAAGGTCACAGGGTGACCCAAACAGTCCTTGGAGGGTGCTTCAGTATAGAGTACATTGGTATTATAGTGACTGACAAAAGGATGGCTAGTCATTAAACAAAATTCACCAACAGCATCACATTGTTTACATCTATAGTTGAGGCCAGAACGCTGATACCACTAGTGAAAAGGCTTCCAGTGTTGCCTTTGGATTTAATACACTAATTTTCATTACAAATCACATCAGCGGAACAAAGTTGAATCTTTCAAAACAATCTTTTGATAGATTTCAGAATTTATTAGTTCTTGCTATGTTCCACCTTTTGCTGTAATGACATTGTGCACTGGAGCTGCCATGGACTCAAAGTTCAATCAAAACCTGATGATCCATGTTATCTCAGCATGTTTTTGCAATATCCTACAGTGCTTCTAGGTGATGTCAATGAATGCTTGGCTTTCTCAGTCCCCTTAAATGCTCAATGGGGTTAAGTCAGGTGACTGTAGATTAATGTCTATGACAGTCAACGCCTTTTTTGGTCTTCAAGTAGTTGTCGCAAAGCTTTGAGGTGTGTTTTGGGTCATTACCCTGCTGCAGTATGAATAGCTCTCCATAAAAGAACAGGGGATTCCCATTTACAATGAGCGAGATCACAATTTGCTCGGTGGGTAGCATTGCCGCCTCACAGCAAAAAGGTCCTGGGTTCAATCCCAGGGTGGAGTGGCCTTTCTGTGTGGAGTCTGCATGCCCTCCCTGTGTCCACGTGGGTTTACTCTGGGTACTCTGGTTTCCTCCCACAGTCCAAAGACATGCATGGTAGGTTAATTGACTACACTAAATTGGCATTGACTTGAGTGTATGAGTGTCTTGTCTTGAGATAACCTTGTGTGTGTTGCTGAACATGGCCACTGATGCTGATAGCGACGTTAAATAAATGAAAAAACGTAAATTCAAAACAATTTGTTGGCTTTATGATGGGAATCCGATAACACACATTCAGCAGGAACAGTATCCTGAATTTTGAATTCCGGTTTTTCCTCGGGCAAGTGATATGCAGTACGATATTCTCCCACTCTATTCTGCGCTAAATGAGGAAATCAGCAGTGTGTGACATCATAGGGAGTGATGTGGTGGAAGTGATGACTGCTGGGAAATGAATGAGTGCGAGGAAAAGCAGTGGTCATGACAATAACTATTTTGTTTTTCACTTTCAATACATGATTCAATATATTACCAGCTATTCAACACGTTATTATAAAATAAGGTAGGCTACACTGTGATGTATACAGTACATATTAAATTCCTCAGTTTAGAATACATTTAACTTGCGATGGATTTGCCGGAATGTACCCCCATCATTAATCAGGGAATACCTATACTTTCACTAGTGGACTTTAAGATAATGCTTGTTTGGATCTTTCTGGATTTACAAATCATTTTGGCAGAAAGCATTGCTGTAAAGATATCCTAAAGAAATAAGAAACAATTGCTAGTAGAGTAACGAAAAATAGTTATTTCCAAATAAAGATGCATGTAGACACCTAGATGGGGTTGCTTCCAGCATATATTGTATGTATTGTACATTTTTCATTGACAGTACTGGTCAAAAGTCTTAGGCCACCATTAGGTTTGTTGTTTTAGCAATGGTATAATGACCATATATAAAATATTGCTGACAGTTGGACCCAATTGGATGAATTGGATTTGTCACTCCATAATAATCCTCATTCCACTCTTTAGCTTTAGCACATCTTAGCCTTCACCCTGTTCACTCTGAAGAATTGTTTTTTTCTTGGCCCTTCAAAAAAGACCATTCCAATCAAGCTTCTTCGGATAGTTGAAGTCAACTGCCAGATGCTGCTGTTGCTTAAGTGTAAGGGAAGCTCACACTAAATATTTGCCACTGTAGCTTATAGAAGCTGTTTTTCAGATTTTTTCTTCAGATTTTTAATACATACATGTACTTTATGGTTTTACTCTAATAAAGGGACAGAGAAATAATTATATGTGGTCGTTATACCATTGCTAAAACAATGCTATATCTAATCTAACGGTGGCCTAAGACATTTGCACAGTACTGTATTTGCTGGCAGCTTAGTTTCCAATAAAATACTGTTAAGTTTACAGAAAGAGACACCATTGAACAACAGTAATTTTTTAAAGTAGCCTTTACTGAAATTGATACAAGGCAGGAATTCATCCTGGGCAAGGCACCAGGCATCACACACTCACTCATTAACTCACAATCACACCTAGGAGCAATTTAGCTACCGGCATGTTTAACCTACCAGCATGTTTTTGGGATGTATGAGTCACAAAAGCAGACTGAGAACATGCCGAGCTCCAGATTGAAAAGGAGTCGAGGATTGAACCTGCTTCCCTAGAGCTGCCCTTAGACAGTCATGGAATTAGCTAGCTAGCTAAATTAGAGAAACGATTTGGATGTTTACTTATGTGGAATTAAGAAACCCTGTATCTAAGCCAAATTGTTTCAAAACAAAGTAACTGATAGATCGGTTCGAGGTGCAAAATGGTCAGTGACTACAATGCTCACGGATGACATCCTAGGATCTGTCATATTTTTTTATTTTTAGATTTTTCCACAATGAAAACACTGTAGACATAGCAATCACAGCGATGTTCACAGTGTGGTTTACTGTCAGGTACAAAATTATGCAAGAATATCAAAGTTGGACAAACTGATTGAAGGTTTCTAGCCTATCTTTTCACTTAACTAGATGAAAGCACACAAATATCTGAGACTTGGCAGGTGGTTTGTTAATGTGGTTTCCGTGATCTTTGTATGGGTTGTATAAGAATGATACACTAAATTCAATAGTCATCAAATGATTACACCGGCATTGTTAGATTGATTTGTGGTTCGGTTTTGAGCAGAAGAAATGATAAAATGGGCTGAAAGCAAAAAAGCCTAGTGGGAAAATTGTTGTGTTGGCAGAGGAAGGAAACTGATGTCAGAGAGTGTGGTGGTGCAGCGGGTAAAGTACTGGACTATTGACCAGCAGGACACAGGTTCAAGTCTTAGCACTGCCAAGTTGCCACTGTTAAGCCCTTGAGAAAGGCCCACAAGAAACCCATAATTGCTTGAGTTGTACCTTGTAAGATTGTATCAGTTGTAAGTTGCCCTGGATAATGGTGTCTGCTGTAGAGAGGGTTGCGGTCTGAAGAGAGTGAGTGGCATCGTACAGAAACACAATATAATATAATTATGAATAGGAAGAAGTCTCAGTGGGAAGCAGTTCATTTAGATTATCGAAAAAATCTTCATGAATGTATGGCAAACGGGGTGAGGAACATGCTTCTGATAAACCCATATTTATCAATATACAACACCCCCCCCCCCCCAAAAAAATCAGTGTTCCATTCATTGATGTTCATCTTAATGCAGAGAGTATTAATCCAATATATGTAATGTTTTTCTTCTCAACTTCATTTCATTTGTAAATAAACATCCATTCTAGCATCCCAGGCCTGCAACACATTCCAAAAAAGGTGACACCAGGGCAATTTAGGGCTAGTAATGAGGTTAAAAAAAACTAAATAATGCTGTGATTTCAAACAGGTCATGTCAACATGTGATCGTAATCATGATTTAGCACAAAAGCAGTATCCACAAAAGCCTTTGAGGAGCAAAGATGGGCAGAAGATCTCCAGTTTGTCAACAAATGCATGAGAAAATGATTGAAATGTTTAAAAACTATGTTTCTCAAAACAAGATTGGAAGGGATTTATATTCCTCCCATATTTCTCCCTCTACATTGCAGAATATCATTAAATGATTCAAGGGATCTGGAGGAATATGTTGAAATCACCTGTGTTTAGTGTTTTTAACCTTATGATTAGCCCTACCCCCACCCCCAGCTCTGTTTTTATTTGCTTTTTTGATTGACAGTGTGAAAACTCTGAAATCTGAAAATGGACCAAACAATTTATTTTATTGGTTAATTTATATAAGGCTGGGCTGATAATCCATAGACAAAACCAGCCTTGGGTACTTGTTGGAAGTAACAATAAAACAACCCATTATGGTATATTGTGTTAATCTAATTATCAGTAGAACTTCAGTAGACCTGAACAAGCACCTGTTTGCTTCTGTCCTGTTGGTTTTTAGGCTGCAGGGGAAAAGGGCCTGCTAATTCTCAGCTAATGTGCTAATTGCAGCCAGGAGGAAGCTGCTCCATTAAATGAAGATAGCAGCAGGGCTGTGTGGCCAGCAGATCCACATGACACTCTACAGGACCTGCAGGACATAACCCACAGAGAGAACATGCTAAGTTCCATACAGAAACGGTTACTGCAGTCAAAATGATCAAACCAACACTAGCTCCAGGACATTAGCTGGATATATAAATTAGCTAAATGATTTGGAAACACTTGTTTGATTTGGTCCTCTTGGTTTTATATCTACCGGGGAAGTCTGCTAATTCACAGTTAATCTGCTAATATCAGCCAAGAGGAAGCAGCTCCATATAAGGAAGATGGGAGAAGATCCACATGACTTTCAGTAACTGCAGGACAAAAGGTCATTTACCAATGACCAGCCATGACTCAGCACAGAAAAGAACACAAGGTCATTGAGATTACAACCCCTGACTGCAGGCTCAAAGCTTGACAATAGGTTAAAGTAAAATGCAGAAGGATTTAAAACTCCATTGGACACTTGCCATTAACTATGGAAGTGAATGATAGCTATAGACATTGCATACATATCTAACCATGACATTGTGATTTGGTGGTGGCATAGTGGTTAAGGACTGCTAACCAAAAGGTTGTCCGTCATATTCTGGCGTTTTGTTGAGCCCCTGAGCAACTCAATTGCTCAAATGTATCTCTGGAAGAAGACGTCAGCTGAAAGCTGTAAATGTAATATCATTGTGGCTAAGTGCTATAAAGAGGAGCATATGGTTAGCTCATGTTAAACATGATACTACCCTGGTGGTTTATATCTGTATCTACCATTCGACCCAAATAACAGTATGTAGACACTTGTTAGCAATATTCCAAAAATTGCAAAAGGTGTATCTGCTTATAGTCCCAAAACTGGCACCACACTGCCTGCATAGCCACTGCACCACTGGTAACACTGCAACGAATGTCATGCAACACCATAAAGCTCATTATCAAGCAAGGACTAACCCAGTGAAACAGTGAGGCTCATCAGTCACAAGGTGTTTCTCAATCCACGTCTGTCAAACTCGTATCCAAAAGTCAGAAAACAAACTGACTTTTGCTAACCATACGCTAGAGGACTTTGAAAGGGCTCTGAAAACACTTTTAAAATAATAAAGTCTGACATCTAAAGACAAGTCACAGAGGTTTTTTTGTCACAGACTATGATTTTGCAAAAACTGGGGATCTTTCATGGTCACGATTTGCAACACTGCAACTAGATTCTTTTTGAAATTATTTCCCATCTTGCTCCTGGTGGAATTTTACAAAAAGAGAAACTGCTGAACAATGGAGCAGAAACAGAAGCAGCTTTTGGCCACAGATGCCCTTGTGTGTTCAATGAATTGTTCAGAAAACGAAGTCAAAATGAATAAGACAAGACACCACAGAATGTGGACATAACCCTGGTTGAGTGAACCACAACTACAACAAGTTTCTCATCCTTTTGTACAGTCCAACTGAACCTCGGCTTCCGAGGCCTCTCCAGAGTCTCGTCCATGTCTCATTTCACTACCTGCTAGGGATGTTCCTGTACTCGCTCTGATACTTTGCGTTTGGTGCTGCAGAGGGATCAGTTATTGGTTGTCGAGACTTAAAACTGATAATGATAGTGATGAAAATAAAACTGATTACTCTTAGGTTTTTGTCCTTTGCCATCTCAAAGACCTTTTTATTTTTGTTTTGTTTTTCTTCTCATTTATTATATTGCCTATTTTCATTTATTCTATTAGCTTCTGTGTATTTAACTTATATGATAATTTAACAATATGACATCTAGGCTGCCCAAGGAGGGTGGGTCTCTTTTTGAGTCTTGGTCCTTCCAAGGTTTCTTTGTCATTATGTTTTGGGAGTTTTTCTTTGAAACTGTTTCCCTAGGCTTGCTTATTTGGGGCTGTGGTCCTATATGAAGCTACGTTGAGACAATGCACTACTGTAAAAAGCGCTATATAAATACATTTGACTTGGATAAGGGTCCAGAGCTCTTAAAAGCTGCTTTGTAAAAAGCTGTGAAAACAGGAGTTGATAAAATGCCATGGATACCCTCCTATCCATAATCTGTATATCCTACCACCTGTGATCTTAGTAATACTCTTCTGATTTCTAAAACATCCAGGCCCTCTTTAAGTATCCAACTCCTTCAGTTAATCCCGTGCCACTCATCGAACAAGACTGGTGGACGGTTTCACGCCTGGCTGCTTATTTGATTAGGCATACTGAGGACTTACAGCGATAAGGCATCACGTCTCGCTGTGGTAGGTCCTGTTTCAATTCGGAGACAAGGACAGGCAGAACATATGTACCGCATGAGACAGTGAAGGGTTTGTCATCCTTCAGTGGGTGCAGCACATATATGAGAAGGTATACAGTTAGACATGGAGTCTTTCCTCAGAGAGTAAAACCAGAGCCTGAGTTAGGGCTGGTCACTCAGATGGTGCAGTATTGATTTTTGCAAACACAGGGTGATTTACAGATAGATTTAGCTAGCACTCCCCTCACGTCCAGGCTTGGAAACAATCCTGAAGAGCAAATATCTCTGAAAAATCTCGAGTGAAGCCAGCATGGCCTCTTCATCGTCCTGTAGTCGATTGTGGCAGTTTAATAGCTTGCAGGAGGTGACTACAGGATTAGCATGGCTGCCGAGATCTAAACAATCTTATGCTGGATTAGACTGATTTTGGCTTTCTGTAGATATGCACCATATCTCTCGGCACTAAACATGTCAATTTTCGCATAGACAAAATGTAAGCATATGTTTTAGAAAATGCAGATATGCTGACATGAGTTTTCATGTGTAAATAGTAATCTAGATGCATGATTTTTGTTTTTTAAATTAATGTTATGTCTAGAATTATTGAAGGGATAGCACAGTTAAGTCAGCCAGCTAGCCAGTTGTTTTTGCAAACCTTAGCTAGCTATGTTTGCCTGCTATGCCAGACTATTTAAGGCCAGTGCACTAGGATAGACTGCACTATTTTCAGATAGATTTTCCAGTCACAGACACATTTTCAGGCGGTACCCAAGCACCCATTTCATGACCATTCAAGTAGCTCAAACCACAAACCGAGTCTGTGATTGATAAATTGTGCATTTTGACACTCCAAGCAATGATGTGATCAACTCTAATATAAAGTTATGTATAACTATATGGCTGGTTTGTGACCACACACAGAAATGCACTTCATTCTCCTTTATCACATCAGCTAACCTTATCGCAAACGTTTCTGGCCAATTACAGACTGCAGTGGGCAAGTGATTGTTCTTAACACCACAGTCATCAAATGTTTTCTGGGATTGAGGTACAGCTTTCGTTTAACTCATTCATTTATGCTACATTCTAATACAGGCTCGGTCTGTGTCGGTTGTACTCAAGGTATAGACATTCTGGTACAACATGAACGCATTCCACGCACCAAGGTTTGCGGTACAACTTTCTAACCCACGCTGAACAGTACAGTGTATTTTTTTTCTACCGTGCTCTTGCGTAAGGGATGGACGAGTTTAGACACTGAAGCGAGTCAAACTTAAAGGCAAGCTCAATAGCAGCATCTGCTGGCTGTTGACAGTAGCGCTGCTCTTAAGGCAAAGTTTCACTATCGTGAAACGGCTTTATAAAATGAAAAACAAGCAATATACTTTATACATGCCTAGTAAAAGAAATCGGTTTGA
Source organism: Ancistrus triradiatus (assembly GCA_025084515.1). NCBI lineage: Eukaryota > Metazoa > Chordata > Actinopteri > Siluriformes > Loricariidae > Ancistrus > Ancistrus triradiatus. The sequence goes on from JAJAGP010000020.1 coordinate 536,516, forward strand.
TGCTGAACACGATTCAGACAAGACCACATCTTAGTCTCTCACATAAGCTCAGTATTGGTAGCAGTCGCCTCGTTAAGCCTCATAAAGATGGCGTCCATAGGGCTACATACCACGTCGTTAAGCTTCGTAGGTCTGGCGCCCTTTGTGGAGTCATAGAGTACAATAAACTTTGTAGTGTACTAATCAAATACTTAATTAAATGCAGCTTCTCTGAACTACAACAAACACCTAATATGTTTTCGTATTAAGCGCTGAGTTAAGTAAAAATATTGAGACTGAATGTCTTTAAAATTATTGTTACTTCAGGAACTGTGGTGGCTCAGTGGTTAAAGTACTGGACTGTGGGTTCAAATCCCACCTCTGTCAGGCTGCCAATATTGGGTCCTTGAGCATTAAACCACAACTGCTTGGATTGTATCAGTTGTAAGTTGTAAGAGCGTCTGGTAAATGCTGCAATTCAACATAAGAATGGTGTTCATAGGGCTACGTGTCGTTTCATTAAGCTTCATAAGGATGGTTTCCATAGGGATACATGTCACCTGGTTTCCCCTCAAAAGGCTGGTGATCTTAAGACTACAGGTCATTCCATTAAGCTCTGTGTTCATTGGTCTGTGTGACCTGTTCTTAAGTACTTTAGTGTTCATAGCACCACAGATCTTCTGTATTTAATCTGTATTTCATTGATGAGATACATTTTGTGTTTGGATTCATTAACCAAGTATGCTTGTACCAAGTTTCTTTGACAGGTTCCCCAGTGTGTCTTGTTTCTTTATTGTGACTATCTGTGCCAGAGCTTCTCCTGGGTATAACTTCAGATTTATTTACATTTTTGAGTCATATCACCATTTATAGCATTGGTTTTACACTGAGGAATACCTCTTCACCTCATCCAGTCATTCGTATCATTTCTTCATTTCAGTATGGAAAGTAAAAGCAGCAACAAATGAGCAAAAAACTGAGACTGAGAGTGCATTCAATCTTTCAAGCCGTCACATCCCGTGCCAAAGATCTGCGTGCAGGCTCTCCGGCAAAGTGCCCTTTCAATGCCAGCAATGTGAAGAACATATTCAAATCTAATTTCAGAAATTAGGAATGCAGCCTTGCCAGGCTAATGACACTACCTCATTAATCAGACAGGGGAGGGTAGTGCCCTCCTGGGCTTGGCAGAAAAGATATGCTTTTCTAAAAGTGCATTTTCAGAGTGTAATGTCAGTCTGAGACAGCAGGTTTAAGTTCTTAAGGTGTCTTATGGTCTCTGCTGTCCAATTTGTCAACTGGATATTTACCTGCTTTGTCATTAGAGAGAAATACATCAAAATGAAGTCACAGTGCATTAGAGTATGAACCGCGGATAATATAATTTATTGTTTGTGCTGTTGTATCTAGATGAATTTTAAATGATACTTAAGTTAATCTAATGAAATGGCCTCAGGTGGACCCATGGCTATCAAAAAGTAAAAAAAAAAAAGATTTTCTGTCAAGAGTGGATGAATGTGAACCTTCAAATAAGGTTATTGTTAGGATTTCATTCTTATCTAACTTCAGCTCGCTAGTGTCAGGACTGATGGACCCAACAGACGTTGTCGGTGCTGCACGACTCCGTGAACCCAGGTCTGATCCAGGTCTCCAGTTACTATCGAATTCATATTTCAGTAAGTTAGGTTGGAAGCTATTTAGTCAAATTTGACAGCCTTTTCAAATTCAGGCAATTGCCTCTAAACATGAATGAGTGTCCTGACTGTACCCAATAACTTTGGATGTAGGTTTTGGACCAACAATGACTCTCAACAGTGTAAAGCGTTTAAGATGAACAAATAACAACATGGAATCTGCAGGGACTTCACCACTTGCACCCCAAGCCAAGCCAAACAGTACCTGGTTCTTTGTGTTCCTTGATGAGGGGGTTACTCTTGTCCAACCAAATTCTGTTCACACTCATCGGTAATGTTGTTAGGTGCACCTCCTTGTTTCTACACTCACGGGCCATTTTATCAATTCCACTTTCCTTATAGAGCCCCAAATCCAAAAAAATTTTGTGGATACTGCTTTTGTACCCATCATGATTATAATCACCTGTTGACTTCACCTGTTTTGAAAGCTCATCATTATTTAGTGGTTTTTGTTGTTGTTGTTGTTTTTTTTACATCACTACCCTTAAATTACCCCCATCCCAACTTTTTTTATGTGTTGCAGGCGTGAAATGAAGGAATGGATGTTTATTAACAAATGAAATGAAGCTGACCAGACAAAAGATGAAATATCTTGGGTTTATACTGTCAGCAATGAAATAGTCAAAGTAAATGTAAGGAACACTGCATTTTTTTAAAATTAGCATTTTCCATACCATCCCAACTTTTTTGATTTGGTGTTGGAGAATGATAGATAATTTATAACATAAAAGTAAATAAAAAAAGCTTTATCTTAGATTTGTCTTCTTTTATTTGTTACCCATAGAGCTCAACAAAGCTTAACTTTTTAAGTTCCTTATTTACTTCTCTAAGTCACATACTTTCGATCTCAAAATATACTTTACCACAAACTTTGCACAACACATTTATGCAAATGTGAATGCAAAGTAGATTTGAAACTTGTTGAAAAAACAAAAAAACAATCTTAAAATCTTACTTTACAAGTGATTCACTATTGCTGTTATAAGGTCTCAGAGCATAACTGACTTATGACTTTATTCCACACTGCACAAATATGCTGGATTTTATATTTTATGTAATATCTTTTTATTTAGAATACCAACCAAACCTGTTATTTGACCAGGTTTGGCCAAACCTTTGCATACAACCTTTATAAATTTGATTCTACAGATGTTTTTCATTGTTTTACATTTAATTTTTTGATTATTCTTTGTATTTAAATATCTTTTTAATTAGACTTTTTTGAAATACAGTTACTCTGCATTTCACTTGTGAAGCGATAGTTAATGTACGTACTGTAGTTTATGAAAGTTAAAATGACCAGCGGCTTCCCTGTTTTAGGGGCACCAGCAGATGTCACTGTAGAGCAGTGCAGGTCATGATTAGTAATTCAGTGAACAAGTCAGCCTAACAGTATTTTATTACATGTTTATGGCATACCGAAAATGTTACTCTGTCCATTATATTCAAAATATCTTCTTGTATCTGTTGCTAGAAGGCCACTACTTCTACCAGTATGCATGAAGGTCAGCACCATTTGTGATTTCATTGATGAAGTGTCGTGGCACAGTGGCTAAGCTGCTGAATTACTGTGAACCAGAAGGTAAAAGGTTCAAATCCCACCTCTGCTTAGATGCCACTGTTGGACCCCTGAGCAAGTCCCTTTATTCATGGACTGATGGACTTTGACAAAAAAGTTGACATGTTTGTGCAGATAAATTATCGTCATGCATCTGTTCAAGCAGTGAACATCACTGGTTTGTCGATGCTGTGTTGTAACAAGGTGTGTTGTTATGACTTAAGGAGCAGAAAGGAATAGGTTTCCATATTTAAAATGTTACTTTGGATTTTCAGTTGCAGATCACTATGACTATATAATGTTTTAGAATTCCTGGATTAATATGATGCTATAAAACAAGCTTATACAGGCCTCTGAGTTTTATGAGGTCAAATACCATTTCTTGGTGATGTCACTCTTATCCCTGCCATCACTTCCACTTCCTCCCACTTTGAGTTTTGTTAACATGATTGCATTGATGAATTGCTTGTGTTTGGATTCACTGACTGAGTCCAAATCAGATACTGGCCACACATTATTATATTGTAGTTTATTATTCTGCCACACCAGACTTCCTCTATCAGAGATGCCACTACAGATGGTAGAACGTTACACAAAAAATAAATCAAAGTGTAAATAAAATTTAATCTGGAAATATTGCTTTAAATGTAACAAAATGCGTTTTGCTTTTAGCAGAGAAAATATCAGAGAAAAGATCTGTAAAATATTTTATCTATATTATCTATTACGCTTTATCTATAACAGGGCGATTTTTACCAAATTACTAATGAATCGCACAATTTGCTGTAAGTAATTGTGATTAATCACAGTTTTCTTCTTAAGCCTGAAGCTTCCTATAATGGATATGTACAGTGGGGCAAGAAAGTATTTAGTCAGCCACTGACTGTGCAAGTTCTCCTACTTACAAAGATGAGAGAGGTCTGTAATTTTCATCATAGGTACACTTCAACTATGAGAGACAAAATGAGAAAAAAAAATCCAGGAAATCACATTGTAGGATTTTAAAGAGTTTAATTGAAAATTATGGTGGAAAATAAGGTATTTGGTCAATACATTTGGTTCAACTCAATACTTTGATTGAAACATAAACCTTTGTTGGCAATGACAGAGGTCAAACGTTTCCTGCAAGTCTTCACCAGGTTGGCACACACACTGTAGCTGATATTTTGGCCCATTCCTCCATGCAGATCTCCTCTAGAGAGCAGTGATGTTTTGGGGCAACACGGACTTTCAACTCCCTCCACAAATTTTCTATGGGGATGAGGTCTGGAGACTGGCTAGGCCACTACAGGACCTTGAAATGCTTTTTACGGAGCCACTCCTTCGTTGCCCGAGCGGTGTGTTTTGGATCATTGTCATGCTGGAAGATCCAGCCATGTTCCATCTTCAATGCTGTCACTGATGAAAGGAGGTTCTGGCTTAAGATCTCATGATACATGGCCCCGTTCATTCTTCCCTTAACACGGATCCTGTCCCCTTTGCAGAAAAACAGCCCCAAAGCATGATGTTTCCACCCCCATGCTTCACAGTAGGTATGGTGTTCTTGGATGATGCAACTCAGCATTCTCTTCTTCCTCCCAACATGGCGAGTTGAGTTTTACCCAAAAAGTTCTTTTTTGGTTTCATCTGACCACATGATATATTCCCAATCCTCTTCTGGATCATCCATATGCTCTCTGGCAAACTTCAGACGGGCCTGGACATGTACTGGCTTAAGCAGGGGGGCACACCCGGCACTGCAGGATCTGAGTCCCTCTCAGCGTAGTGTGTTACTGATGGTAGCCTTTGTTACTTTAGTCCCAGCTCTCTGCAGGTCATTCATCAGGTCCCTCCGTGTAGTTCTGGGATTTTTACTCACTGTTCTCATGATCATTTTGTCCCCACGGGATGAGATTTTGCGTGGGGCCCCAGATCCATGGAGATTATCAATGGTCTTGTATGTCTTCCATTTTCATGAAATACTCACTAGCGCACTAAGTCATTAGCGCACTTTGTCTAGAGTTGTGGATAACGCACTTTAGCGATTATTTAGTTAACCATAACAGTGACTGTTATGACTTCATCTTATAATTCTGTTTACTTTCGTTTATGAGGAATGTTCCACTTGAGACCTGTCACGTAACATTTCTGGCATGCTTTAGAATAAACCGGTTTTGACAGAGGTGTAACCGGTAAATAAAGTGTTTCCACCGTGCACAGAGCCATCAGTTCAGCTGGCATCATGAAGCTTCTGCTGTGTACCGTCGTCCTGGTGCTCGTGTGTAGCACAACTGGTAAGAGTGTCTTGATTTTACTTCATGCAAAGTTATGCTACAGAATAAAATACAGTCTGCCATAGGTATGCTATTAATTATATTAGTATACTTTTTATATTTGATATTGTAAGGTACATTTAAGATTTAGTAATGATTGTAACACTAGACTGAAAGTGAAAGAAGGTTTTATATAAGTTCTGTTTAAACAGATTCACAAATACACACTGCATTCTGCAACAAACTTGAAATAGGACAACATGTTTATAAGAAATGTGTAAATATAAAACGAGTAATTTATCTTGCTATATGAGACATTGTAATTAGTAATATGCTCTATTTATTTGTTTAGGGTAAAATACTGCCCATTTCTTCAGTTTTTGTTGGGTGCAGTATATGTAGTTTGCATTTAGCCATGGCAGCGTGCTTAATTTTAATGTTATTTAATTTCAGTTCAATAAAAAATAGCATTTTTTGCATATTACTTATTAAATACAGCATCCCTTCTATATTTAATTATACAGAGCAAGGAGGAATAACAAATCCAAAATAGTTATACAGTATAAAAGTATTAAGGTTAATAAATAAGAGTAATAAAAGTAAATAAAAATTTAAAAAGCACAATACACTGAGTTGTTCAAAATTTAACTAAAACAAGCAACAATACTCCCAGAACTCAAATATATAAAATATCATTTTTTCCCCCTGGTCAGGGTCATGGGGGCTATAGCTAATCCTTTCCAAACACAGGGTGCCACTCTATCACAGTCATGGATGGGCTGGGCAGGGATTGTTATTGCAGCACCAGATGCTGATCTCCAGGCTGGCTTCCTCTCCCTCAGACACAGTCCATCGTGTCTCTGTGACCCTGCAAGCCTTAAATAAACACTTCGCTTTAAATTAAATTATAACGATCCATTAGTGATCTGAATATATCTGACTTGTTACTCAAGTCCATTTCAAAATGTCATATTTAATTTGTTCATTGCAGAGGTTGGGTAAATCTCTATTAATCAGCAAAATTAACAACACATGTAGGGGTCTACAAACATTAAGAATGATAGAATGATAGCCTAGCAGTTCAGGTACTGGACTTTGGACCAGAAGGTCCAGGGTTCAAATTCCACCTCTGCCAAGCTGCCACTGGTGGGTCCTTGAGCAAGGCCCTTAACCCACAATTGCTTGGATTGTAAGACTGTACCAATTGTAAGTCGCTCTGGATAAGGACGTCTGCTAAATGCTGTAAATGTAAATGTATTAAAACCTCAATAAAACAAACTGCACTACTGAATTCAGAATGGAAACGGAACATTTATGGGAGTGTCCCAAACCTCAGAATTTGTAACCAATCAATTGAGAGTGGCTTGATTAGATTTTTATTTGAAATGCGTTTGACCAATAACACGACACCAAGCGTTATATTGACCTATCTCACAATGAATACATTTCATCCTTTTGAATTTGCAATACTTTGCGATACTGAATGTAACTGAATGTAAGACTTGGCCTCTAATCAGTCATAACATGTTGGCATTTCGCAGTGCATTCCCTGACATGCTACACCTGCGTAGACGGGGACTGCAAGACTCCCACCCTGTGTCCACCAACAAGCAACTTCTGCAAAACAGTGGCGACACGTGAGTGCTCATTTCCATCTAATATCTCTTAGCAGTGCCATCTTGAGATATACTCAGTACATGACCTCATATAGAAACTGCAATGTTCAAGCTTTTCCTTGTATTTTTACCAGAAGACCAATTTATTTATTTTTTTTACATTATCATTGTGATTCTTTTTTAGCTAACGCTTTTTCGCGGTCTTGTGAGGAGTTCTGTGTGCCAGGAATCAACGTCTACTGCTGTACTGAGGACCTCTGCGGTTGAAGACCAACTCGGCACAGAAATGCTGCCTTTCAGAATATGAGGGTCAAATAATAATGTGAATAGGCATAATGTAAAAAAATCAGTGGTGTAATCATAATCTCTTTCTTTAGTCTAATGGATTTGGTCTATGCTTAATTAAAATTTGTCAAATCTTCAGAGTATATTGTGTGTCTGTGTTCAATCTAAAAAGGGGTCAAATGTTACACTAACACCAAGTATAAAGGATATATGTGTTCAGATTTCAAACCTGCAATCAGTTAGGGAGTTCATATTTTCTATTTTATTCTTTCACGTCCTGCAAGCTGTCAAAAATGACAAAAATGTTGTTTTTTTCTGTTTAGCTTAGCATAGGTTTTTTTAAATATTAAATTTTATATTTTATTACATCTATACTATTATAAACTAAGTAAAATGTATTTATTCTTTAAAAAATTATATCATTTATAAAATAACAAAACCACATCACATCATGTCAGCACTATAATAAACAAACCATACTATATGTTTCCATTTATACTTTTTATTCACCTAATTGTTTAGCAACACTTAATTTGTTTTATTTTCCATGATTTAACCTGCTTATTTTCCTGGTAAGGGTCGGGGGGCTCTGGTGCCCCAGAGAACACAGGTCGCAGTCATAAGCCAGGAAAGGATGGCAGTCTATGGTATGAGACAGCTGCGCCACCCGAGTGCCAGTCATTTTTTCTAGGGTATAAATACAGTACAAGGGGACACAGATTAAATTTCCTTAGTCATTCATTCATTAAAATGAAACAATTAGAGAATACACAACAGTGTTTGACCATCATAACGTACGCAATGGATATTAAATATTCCCATGCAAACACAGTAAAAAAGACCATGACATTTTTGTGTCCCAATTTGCATAATACGATACTAATCCCACCATTTAAGCATTTAAAATCGCAACTAAAAACCTACTTTATCTCCCTAATTCTGCTGTGATCTAGTTTATATTTATTTATTTAATTGACAAGTCCATGACCAGGTCGTATAATTCTGGCTGTGTTATGAGATGAGGATAAACAAGCATAAAGGGTCCAGCATCTGGATCAGTGTCGTTTTCCACATCTGGTTCTGGTTCATCTAGGCTCCTTGTTCCTGCTGGCTGTCACCATGTGGCCCTGGCATCATGGCTGAAGGCTGATAGGGCATTCAATAGATTTCTTATTTGTTTAGTCAAGAAGTCAGATACACTGGTCAGACAAAAGTAACAGTCCATCACATGAACCGTTCTGTTCTCGCCATATCAATGGCATTGACTACAGGACCTCTGAGCCAAGCACTTGTTGCGAAACAAATGGGAGGAGCCCAGACATTGTCTTGGTCAACAGTTTTACATCTGAATTAGAGCTCACTGGCTTTCTAAGTAAGTGCTGACATGCTGTGTCTTTGAGGCTTAAGCGTATTGTTGCCACAGATGTAACAGGATGTATGGCAGCTTGTGACACTGATGAGACACTTCTGCTGTATTAAGTCTGAAGACAGATTCAGATGAAAGTTTTACGTTACTTGTTACGTATACTCGCTGTACTATTGCCCTGAAGAACATGTGCATGCATCCAAACAGCATCTGTAAATGTGAGCAGCTTTTATAATCTGTCTGCTATCATCTAACCTGACTAAACATGCCCAGGCATGTCTAGATGACTAAAACAGCTAGCTTTCGGGACAATGTACTAGTAGACTTAAAATATGATGGGAAATCACAAAAATGATATATAAAAGTATATCTACAAAATGATGTGTCTAGAAAACTTAAGGTGATTTTAAAAATTACTTGAACTGGAAGCAAAGTATTCATTGTTTTAGTTTTTATTATTATTAGTAGTAGTAGTATTAGTATTAGTATTAGTATTATTAGGGTGGCATGATGGTGCAGTGGTTAGCACTGTCACCTCACAGCTCCCAGATCCCCGGTTCAATCCTGGCCCTGGGCTCCGCCTGTGTGGAGTTGGCATGTTCTTTCCGTGTTCATGTGGATTTACTCTGGGTGCTCTGGTTCCCTCCCACATTCCATAAACATGTTAGGTTAAATGGTGATTCCAAAGTGTGTGAGTGTATGTGGCTCTACGATGGCTTGATGCCCTGTCTAGGGTTGTTCCTGCCTTGCACCCTGTGTTGCTGGCTAGGCACCAGCTCTGCCATGACCCTGACTAGGATATGTGAATAAAGCAATGAATTAATGCAGCATTATAGTTTATTTGCTTAATTTTGGCACCTAACAAACGTTAGGTGCAAATGTTTGTGCAAGTTTCCAGCTGGTTTCCTAGTGTTTCTGTAAGAATTCAAAACTTAATTGACTTGTTAGGCCTTGGGTGTAGACATTTCCAGAGCTTAACAAATTCTGTGACCCTTCAAGCCTCTCAGCAGCCCTGGACTCCTCTAAGCAGCTGGCTGAGGATAATTGGCTCTCACAAAGCAGAAGAAGCTTTAAAACGTCTTATGCATTTACTGCTGGCAGCTTTCACTGTCTGAAATGTTATTAAGAAAAGGAAGTTAATGGGATCTGGTCAAGTCAAGAGAAGATTTGGTAGAACAAGAAACTTTTCAACAATTTACAACATCCCACATAGTGTGTGCTTTACTGATTACTGATGTCTCTTTACTACCCATCCCATTGTTAATGGAAAGACAAACCAGGGTTATGACCCAGCACTGCTGACTTGTTTTCCTTTCTACCTGCATTTAATAAGTGAAAAACACAACAGGGCACTGTTTATGCATCCTAAATATGCACCGAGCATTCCACCAAATTAGTTCAAGCTGTGGTTGAAACTCATGCTCCACAGTAAAAATAAGACAATTACATATGCAGACCCTTAGATATTTAGGATTGTGTCATGATATGCTTCAGAAATTAAAGTTGAACTTTTTTGTTTCTTAAAGTTAAACAGGTGAACCTTCATACACTTCTTACACTGAATTTGAATCTGCTTTTAGTGACACAGTAACTGAATTCTATTGAACTGCTTATTCATAATTAAGGCTATTGTTACACTTAAAATATTTTCCAACTTAATTTGAAAATGTACACGTCAATATTTTGTATATTTAGTGGCAGGAATATTGCTCTTTAGCGTCAACAATCATCTGCCAGCATAGATGGGCTCCACTTTCCTTGGTACCATTGTTCCACAAACTTGTGGAGACCATGCCAATTTGCATGCATGCTGCAATTACAGCAAAAGGAGGAACCAAATACTATTTTTTTTTTTAATCTATTTATGGGTTTTTTGTGTTAAATTTATGTAGTTCTAGTTTCCACTCCACTTGTCTTGGGGTGGCAAGGTGGCACAAGTGATTAGCGCAGTCGCCTCACAGCTCCAGAGAATCCGCCTGTGTGAAGTTTGCATGTTCTCTCCATGTGTTTAGCCATTCATGCTGACGTGACTTTACATAAACAACCAAACACCCAACCTGTTATGCTGGTTATATGATTTGTAATGAAACACACGTTTTGTCTGTTTGGTTTTCTTTTAATGAAAAGTTGTTGTTTTTTTTGCTCTTCAAAGTTGTGTTTGCTAGCCATGTTATGCTCAGAATTGTCTGAAATTGAGCAAATACCACAGTAAAGAAGTTTTGTGAGAGCTAAAACAATATAAAAATAAAAATGTAATATAAAAGAGGCTAATTACTGTACACTACAAATACAAAATAAAAGGGATTGTGGTAGTCTAGCGTTTAAGGTACTGGACTATGGACCAGAAGGTCCAGCGTTCAAATCCCACCTCTGACAAGCTGTCACTGTTGGGTCCCAGAGCAAGGCCCTTAACCCACAATTGCTTGGATTATAAGGTTGTATCAATTGTAAGTCGCTCTGGATAAGGGCGTCTGCTAAGTGACATAAAATGTAATAATGGTTGGACTTTTACCAGATATGTGACGTGTATATATACATATACTGGTCCAGTGATTTACTGTATGGCTTTCCTGTATGGTAAGTGCTCTGTAACCTCGTGATAAGCATTTTGATGGACTACCAAACTGTACTGCTGACAACTTCTGCAAATGCATGCTTCATGTTTACATTTAGCAGATGCCCTTATCCAGAGCGACTTACAATTGATACAATCTTACAATCCAAGCAATTGTGGATTAAGGGCCTTGCTCAAGGACCCAACAGTGGCAGCTTGGCAGAGGTGGGATTTAAATCCTGGACCTTTTGGTCCAGAGACTAGTACCTTAAACATTAGGCTACCACAGTCCCACCATAAGAGACTTTAAGTGAGCTTAAATCTGATCTCCACCCAAACAAAAGCTTCTTCAGGAATCTAGACCAGCAGGAAATGAAATGGAAGAAAAGGAAAATAAGTCACATGAGATGTGCAATTGCTGGTAAACCCTCACTCGCTACAACCAGCTAATCATTGTGTGAACTGGCCAAACAAGTTAATCCAGTTCTTAACAATAGCCCTAAAGTTTACACGTGCTTGCTTTGTTCACCAACAATTAAATCTGGTTTAATGTAACTTTTTAGAACTACACAGCAACGTTCAAGTCCAGTAAACCCACTTCAAAAGTTATAAACTGTAACAGGTATTATCAGGGCTTGTATAGCCACCCTAGGAGATGTGTATTGAATGAAGAAGAACCTGAGGCACAAAAATTACCATCACAATTTGCTCAGAAGAAAAGTTGTTACAGTTGTTAACTCACACTTCCCCAACAATTTACATTGCTGACAGGAATTCCACCTTTTCATGCATTTACATTTAGCAGATGCCTTTATCCAGAGTGACTTCCAATTGATGCAGTCTTACAATCCAAGCAATTGTGGGTTAAGGGTCTTGCTCAAGGACCCAACAGTGGCAGCTTGGCAGAGGTTGGATTTGAACCTTGGACCTTCTGGTCTAGAGTCCAGTAAGAGAGCAACATTAACCGCTAGTCCACCACCATTGTGAGTATGTAGTGAGTGGTACAGTGGGAATTTGCTGCAATGGACTGGTGCCCTATCCAGCGTTGGTTCCCAACTTCAGCCTCGTGACTGTGGTAGCCTAGTGGGTAAGGTACTGGACTATGGACCACAAGGTCCAGGGTTCAAATCCCACCTGTGCCAAGCTGCCACTGTTGGGTCCTTGAGCAAGGCCCTTAACCCACAATTGCTTGGGTTGTAAGACTGTATCAATGGTAAGTCGCTCTGGATAAGGGCGTCTGCTAAATGCTGTAAATGTAAATGTAATCACTGGGATCTCATTGGCTGTAAACAGTTTTCTGATTGAATGTGATTGGCTCAAAGTTGTTGAGCTTAAAGTGTGACTTGGTCCTTGAATTGTACAGAAAGAGTTAATCCTAAATCAGCCCTGAATCATTTAGTATCATTTAGGGCAGCTCATTTATTTTACTGATAAAATGTTGAACCTGCAGCAGCAGGTAAGCCTGAAGCCTTCAAGATTTCTGTGAATGAATAGGAAAAATAAATTACCACTATAGGACAGGATTTAAAAAATGGCTCTGCACTTGTGCATAAATAAATCAGACTGCCAACATAATTAAAATCAAGCAGGGAAATATGGGTCAGGCATGTATTAATCTTTCTGATTTTTATTTCCTTTTCCATTAGAGTGCTGCCAGATATTAAGAAGATTGCGGTTCTAAAAATAACCACCACAGAACCTTAGGACACACACACACACAACGAAACACACCCTACATCATTTGTCTTGTCTCATTCACTACTGGGTAGCAAAAGATTAAGAGCCAAAGGCCTCGATCTGCTGAACTGATGCAGCACTTCTGTCAATTTACAGTCTCCAGGAGAGGCAGTTTAGTGAATCAAGGCTCTTTCACTGATTAAGAAAAAAACAGCACAGTGAAAAATAGCAAATGCTTTACAGTAAAAGAATTCCTGAAATGAATAAACACCAGCTGCTTTTGATACTTAATTATGTAAGAGAACAGGCTGGATTTAGTCAGAGAAACAAACTCGTATATCAAACATAGATGGATTTGTAGAATCATTGGAAGAAGCTATGTGAAACAGAACTAGGACTGCCCACCCCTGGTCTGCAGCACATATACTGGAGTGGATCCGCTGCCGTCCACAAGTATATAAGTGTAATGTATTATTAAAATGTGTAATCAACTTTAATTGCTGGACTGTGGTAGCCTAGCGGTTAAGGTACTGGACTATGGACCAAAAGGTCCAGGGTTCAAATCCCACCTCTGCCAAGCTGCCACTGTTGGGTCCTTGAGCAAGGCCCTTAACCCACAATAGCTTGGGTTGTAAGACTGTACCAATTGTAAGTCGCTCTGGATAAGGGCGTCTGCTAAATGCTGTAAATGTAAATGTAAATTGCAGACCGTATGAACCAAAAATACAATATGTCATGTTTTTACTGGTCAACTTCATTTCATTCGTTAATAATCATCCATTCCAAGCAACACATTCCAAAAAAAGTTTAGATGGGAAATTTAGGGCTAGTAATGAGGTTAAAAAAGTAAATAATCATGTGATTTCAAACAGATAATGTAAACAGGTGACTGTAATCAAGATTTGATACAAAAGCAGTATTCACAAAAGGCTTTGAGGAGCAAAGATGAGCAGAGGATCTACAGTTTGTCAGCAAACACGTTTACAAACTGATGAAATGTTTAAAAGCAATGTTCCTCAAAGAAATACTGGAAGGGATTTATATATTTCAGCCCTAACTTTTTTCTGATTTGGCTTGTTTTGCATTGTCTTATTGAAAAATCCCTGGAAAAGATGTCATCTTGAAAACAGCTTATGATGTTCTAAAATCTCAGTGTACTTTTCTGCATTAATTCTGCCACCACTTAAGTGTAAATGACCTTTGCCAAGAGCACTGACCCAACCCCATACCCTGATAGACCTTGGCTTTTGGACTGGTTGCCGGATGGACCTTTTCTTCCAGAAAATAACTGGAATACTGATTCCACTGTGTGATGGTCCATCCCTGATGCTTCCAAGCCCAGAGAAGTTGATGCCCGTTTTGGGGATGGTTAATATAAAGCTTCTTTTTTTGCACAGTAAAGTTTTAAGTGGCGTTGTGAATGTAACTTCGTCTTGTAGTGCTTGATAAATGTTTGACAAAATGCTCTCTTGCCCATGTGGTTCTACCAGCTGTTGATGAATGACGATTCTTGATGCAGTGCCGTCTGAAGGATCAGAGATCATGGGCGTTCAGTTTAGGCTTACACCCATGCCCTTGATGGACTGAAATTCCTCCCGATTTGTTAAAATTGTTTAATGATATTATGCACTGTCGACGGAGAAATATGCAAATCCCCTCCAGTCTTTCTCTGAGGAACATTGTTTTTAACATTTCTATAATTTTCTCATGCATTTGTTGACTAACTGAAGATTTTCAGACAATTTTTGCTCCTCAAAAGGCCAATGAAATCTCACAAAATGCCAGCGTGACCTGGGTTAACGCTGATTTGAGTTTCAGAGCACTCTCATGCTGACCTACTTCAGTTTTCTGCCTTTGAAGGCCAACCAAGAATATTTCTGTACAATACAAAAAATGAAAGCTGAAAAATATTGATGAGTTGACATTCACTTATGTAACAGTAATGTGACAGTAACTAAGGCTCCTGTCACGTTACTGTTTTCTGTTATTTGCGGTTTCTTTCCTTCCTTTTGCATAACTATAGATAGCATCTATAAAGCTGACACTTTTTTTCTTTTTTTTTTTGAAGAACAGCATTATCTCACATCATCTGTGCCACAGTGGGAGAGAATGTGAGGCTTAGACTTTAATTATAGATGTTTTCTGTGATGTGAGCTTTCTCCTAGGAAATTTCTCACTGCGGTATTTAAATAGCCTTCTGTAGCCATTCATGATGTCATTATACAGTATATGTGCCTTTACATTGCATTTTGAGCCGTTTTTTTTATCTGATATGTGTTGCTGCAATGGCTTGTTTTATCTTATAACCACTTTTCTTACACAATAAGAGGGTTTCTGTGAGGTAGTCAGGAGTGCTGTATACCTTCATTAATTCAGTAATGTTGAATGAAGGCACTCTTTCAAAGGGAAAGATTTTACAAAAAAATGGAGAAAAAGCAGAGCCACCAAAATAAGTATGGTTACTTCAAGTCAAACAGAGTCTGGAGCCAAAATATTACATTGTGTCTTTACATGAATCTGTCATGCAGGGGGAACCCCATGACTGCTTGTACAACCACAAACCCAGCCGTCTTGACTCAAGGAACTATGAAATTGAGAAAGTAGAGTTCTAGAGGTATCAGATGGCTGGGTATGGATGACCCTGCGCTCTCACACCAGATTGCTGGACATGCAAAGAGAGGAATCTTCTGCTGTACGCAGTGCACAGTAGATGCATAATAGCAATAAAGCCTGCCAAAAGTGTCCAGGAAAGCCACAGTATCAACATGTGACGTAGTTTTTAGCACATTTATACAACACTATATGTGTAGTACGTACCTCATAGACTTTTCAACAACTAACATTTACATTTATAGCATTTAGCATTTAGCATCCAGAGCGAATTGCAACTTATACAACCTTACACTTGTGGTTAAGGGCCTTGCTCAAGGAGCCAACGGTGGTAGCTTGGCAGAGGTGGGATCTGAACCTTGGACCTTCTGATCCACAGTCCAGTACGTTAACCGCTGGGCCGCCACAGTCCCCTAACCAACTTGCATAGTTGTCTAACATTACATCAGCCTCAATGGCGGAACAAGGTTACATCGATACTATTCAGATGCATTCATACAGGTCCAATTTAGAGTGACCAATTAACCTAATGCATGTCTTTGAAAACTGGGAGGAATCCTGAGTACCCGGAGCAAACCCATGCAGACACAGGAAGATCATGCAAACTTCACACAGGTGGAATGCAAAGTCGGAATCAAACCAGGGATCTCTAGAGCTGTGAGGTGACCTTGCAGACCGCATGCGCCACCGTGCCGTCCTATTCATACAGAATACTAAAGCACTACTATTGCTTGGGTGCATCTGATTTTTGACAAGTGATCCTTGACAAATATGACCTGTCCAACTGGGCAGTACAGATTCTTCTATTTTTGCCTATTTCCATGGCTCTTCTACTTTATGCTAAATTATTCCAGCAGTGCAGTCTATGGGTGGATCTTACATATAATCTCTGAGTCTTTCATTAGCCAGTCCAGATTTACACTCTCTCTTATCAATTTTAACAGCTCTTCTACTGTAGACATGTTTGATTCATTACCAGTCCCCACTATCTAGTTGTGAAGACACAGAACAGACAGCTATTCAATTTATTATACAGACCGAGGCAGGGCTTCACTGAGGGACTTTTGTCGTTAGCTCTTTTGGGAGTAGTACTGGTGCTTCTCATCTAGTGGATTACGCCGGGGATTTCATGCAGTATTAATCTGTGGGACATCAGGCGTGTTAGAGTGCTATGTACAGCTGTCTGTGTGCTACTCGCACCATATCAGTCTTCATCCTCTGAATAATAGCTCCAGCATGAACCTCTTCTGTTTCTCACTGGTAAGATGACTGCTTCTTTTCTGTCCAGTGGTTACACAGCAGGAAAGTCAAACTGTAGTAGGAAAAGATTCCAGCTAAGGGTTATACTCCACTCTAAGGAGGGATTAGTTTGTTAAGATCTTCTGGTGGTCTGGGGACCTGTCTTTCTTGTGATGTGGATATGGATTTGGGTCTTTAAGCAAAGTTTGATGAGCATTTAAAAAACATGAATCAGTTTGGAATAGATACAGACCACAGTGAAAGTGTGTGCTTTCCAAGCAAAGGTTTATACCAGTTGTTGTGAACAGTTCAGGATTATCAGCATATAATGTAAACTGGATTGGGCTTTCTAAACAAATTTTCACTTAAAGCATGAGCTGAAATATTGAACTGTTCCATGTTATAGCTATTATTCTGGTACCAATTTTCTTTCATTAACATCAATAGAAAAGACAAAATGTTGGCTTGTTGGCTGGATCATCATCCTCACCATTTTCTCACTTTGGTTATGATTTCTGTGGAACATAATTTGACCTAGAACTGCAAAATGATCAGTGACACCATGAGATGTAATGTGTTGACTCAAGACCTGGATATGCCACACTGCCACTGTTTGGCAGAGCTACACGATGATACAAAAACACTGTAATAAAATATATAGAGAGGAAACTAAAATTTGTTATACAGCTCAGCTAGATTTAAACCCAAGTTTGTGGACACTGTGGTGGACTTCACAGGGCAAGCCAAGTATTTCCAAACAGCGGAATGTCCCCTTTTTTGGAATACACCAGAGAATCAGTGTAACACTTGTGCTGTTTTGCAGGAGGGCTCTATGGACAGTCTGTACGAGGTGGTGAAGGAGTGTGAAGAGACACAAGTCTATACCATTCCTAGCAGATCAGGCAGCCCAGCAAACCTGCTGGACCACAGCAATCAATGTACCAGAGCCACCTCCATGGTAATAACGTATAATTGCTTAATATTCACAATTTCAGAAGGTAGCACTATATATATTTATGCCAGTGCTGTATCATATTAAACGAGGCTGATTATTAATTAATGAAATGATTAACATATTGACTAATTAGAGTCATGTGTTTTCAATCAATGGGATGCCAATCAGGTGTGAGTGGCACCCTGTTTTATTTAAAGAACAGGGATCTATCAAAGTCTGCTCTTCACAACACGTTTGTGGAAGTGTATCATGGCACAAATAAAGGAGATTTCTGAGGACCTTAGAAAAAGAGTTGTTGATGCTCATCAGGCTGGAAAAGGATACAAAGAGTATTAAACTTACTCCTGGACTCAACAATGTGTTCTGTGAGCATTAAGGCATTTTAAGGAGCTGTTTCACTGATGCTTATTTACCAAACCTAAATATGTTGATATTGCATTTCATGACGATATCACAGACACACAGCTAAGACTTATATTTGTGATGACTTATGGGTAGATCTTTCTGTAATTGTTCTCTTCAGGAAATTTCACAAACCAACTCAACCAGGTCAAAAAAGAAGAACAAAAGGTATGCTTATTTAATTTTATGACATTCAGCTGTTTTAACATGCATCATTTTCAGCAAGTGATTTCCCATTCTGACTAGTGACCAGATTTTTGGTAATGAAATACAGGACGCTGTGTGTTACAGTACTGTAGTGTCTGCATGGCTGAGGAATCTGTTCATGCCATTCTTCATTAAACTCCCAACAAGCATTACCAGCCCTAATAATGTATTTTTACCTGTCAGTACTTGGGTACAGTGGAGCTTGAAAGTTTGTGAACCCTTCAGAATTTTCTATATTTCTGCTTAAATATGACCTAAAACATCATCGGTTTTTCACATAAGTCCTAAATGTAGATAAAGAGAACCCAGTTAAACAAATGAGACAAAAATATTATACTTGGCCATTTATTTATTGAGGAAAATGATCCAATATTACATATTAGTGAGTGGCAAAAAGTATGTGAACCTCTAGAATTAGCAGTTAATTTGAAGGTGAAATTAGAGTCAGGTGTTTTCAATCAATGGGATGACAATTTTTATGTAAAAAACAGGTATCTATCAAAGTCTGCTCTTCACAACACATATTTGTAGAAGTGCATCATGGCACAAAAAAAGGAGATTTCTGAGGACCTCAGAAAAAGAGTTGTTGATGCTCATCATGCTTGAAAAGGTTACAAAACCATCTCTAAAGAGTTTGGACTCCACCAATCCACAGTCAGACAGATTGTGTACAAATGGAGGAAATTCAAGACCATTGTTACCCTCCCCAGTGCCAAACAGAAAGCCACTTCTCTCCAGAAAGAACATTGCTGCTCCTCTGCAGTTTGCTAAAGATCACGTGGACGAGCCAGAAGGCTATTGGAAGAATGTTTTGTCGACGGATGAGACCAAAATAGAACTTTTTGGTTGAAAAGAAAAGCGTTATGTTTGGAGAAAGGAAAACACTGCATTCCATCATAAGAACCTTATCCCATCTGTGAAACATGGTGGTGGTAGTATCATGGTTTGGGCCTGTTTTGCTGCATCTAGGACATGACAGCTTTCCATCATTGATGGAACAATGAATTCTGAATTATATCAGAGAATTCTAAAGGAAACTGTCAGGACATCTGTCCATGAACTGAATCCCAAGAGAAGGTGGGTCATGCAGCAAGACAACGGCCCTAAACACACAAGCCGTTCTACCCAAAGAATGGTTTGAAAGAAGAATAAAGTTCATGTTTTGGAATGGCCAAGTCAGTTCCTGAACCTTAATCCAATCGAAATGTTGTGGAAGGACCTGAAGCGAGCAGCTAATGTGAGGAAACCCACCAACATCCCAGAGCTGAAGCTGTTCTGTACGGAGGAATGGGCTAAAAATTCCTCCAAGCCGGTGTGCAGGACTGATCAACAGTTACAGGAAACGTTTAGCTCCAGTTTATTGCTGCACAGGGGGGGTCACACCAGATACTGAAAGCAAAGGTTCACATATATTTGCCACTCACGAATATGTAATATTGGATCATTTTCCTAAAATTCAATAAATAAATGACCAAGTATAATATTTATGTCTCATTTGTTTAACTGGGTTCTCTTTATCTACTTTTAGGACTTGTGTGAAAATCTGATGATGTTTTAGATCATATTTATGAGTAGTATGAACAGAACTTCGAACGCACTACTCGGTCTCGTTACTGCTCCCACATACTGTTCAGTATGGAAGTATGCAACTTCAGACACAGTGGTTCTTTCTGAAGTTGTCATTAAACGTATTTGTTCGTTTAGCCGTCTCAGCAGTACATCATCCATAGCGAGTGAGGGCATTAAGTCATGTCGACTGATAATTGGTTGAATTATTTTCATTTACAACATCAACAAACATGATTGGCCATTTTATAGTTAGACGTGTACATAACTTGTGAAATAATTATTGTGTTCCTTTTGAATAAACTCAAGTGTTTTCAGCGATGAGTCTTTGCTATTCATTACAGTATAAATTGGTCATTTTCTTTGACATATGGGACAAATGTACATATATAAAAAATTAATCAGGGCACCGGGACTGAAATATGGGACGTCTGGTCACCCCAAGTCTGGCTGTTTAGATGACATGAAACATTCTGTTTAGGATACAATGGCTTGTTCATGAAGATAATTCCTTAAGCACAGGGTCTTTCCTAGGCCTTCTGCATCTTTATTCATTCTACATGTAAGCCTTCTAACATCTGTCTCTTTGTAAGAAGTCATGCCTAGAATTAAACTCCTTAAATATATGGGTATCAATATTAATAAGCTAAACTCTGGCTTCACATTTTTGTATGAACCTGATCATCATTCATATTTTTATAATTATTGTGACTTTTTTGGAACAGTTTTGGCTTACACTTGTAATTTCAGCGGTATCTCTGATGCATTTATGGTTCATTTGCACACAGTTTTCTTGTCCATTTCAGTCAATGACTTGTTTCATGGAAGGTAATGTGGTCATTAATCAATGTATACCTGTATCAGAGAATGGTTGTTTATTATATTTGCTAGCATTTAGTGCTAGAAGAAGCAGACTGCAAATAGTGAATATGGGGTACAGTGAGTGCCCCGTCCAACTGGCAGATGGTAGGTGATCTCTGAAAGTAGGTGGGGTTTTGAAGATGCCTTTCCAAGGTGGGAATTTTGTAGGGGCATTCATCTGAAAAGTGTTTAATTATTAGAAATAACTGTTCAAGAACAATTCAGTTATTTAAATGTTCCTTTATTTAAGCTTTAGTAACCATGCAACCTCAAATACTCTGTAAATTCTAATCTCAGTTCAGTCATTGTAAAGTATAATGTTGTTTTGGTTGTTTTGTGTTTTCACATTCCTCTTCTTTGATCCTCATTCCAGACTGTGTCTTTCAGACAACAATGGTATGTACTGCAGTGGACACTCACACGATTTCCCGTAAACAGTCGCTCAGTACCTAGCACACAACAGAAAATCCAGTTTAACCAGAATTACAAGACTTGCTCTTTTCCCATCATTTACTCATTTGAATAAAATGAATCACGTTTTTGTGTGTGTGTGCGTCTTATATTGTGAGCATTAACCTATCAATAGATGAGGGCATAATTGATATTTTACATATAGTAAAAACATTTTTACTTATCTACAAACAAATTTGTAGATAATAATATTTTCGAGCCCCTCTGAACCCCTAATTTATTTTAAACAATTCATACAAAACTGCCAAGTAACAGAAACCCTTTTACTTTGGGTCTTGTTAAAGTTTTATCCCTAATACTCTTAGTCCAAGCTGTGGAAGGGGGGATCTGGGATCTATTCTGGCATTCACTGGGCACAGGTATAACAGCACCCTGGCCTGGACTAGTCCATTGCAGAGCCCAACAGGGTCTCTACTGTGGAACCAGGGAATAAAGACCCCCCTCAGTCTGGCCTCCGATCCCTCTGACGCTTTTATTGTTGCGATAAGAGCTCAGTTGCTTTGAGGGTATTTTGCACACAGTATGTTTAAACAGATTACACAAAAGATCACTGGCAGTTTGCAGGAAAGGCATTTTTTGAAACTGGCACCATGGTGTATGTAATAGAACTGACTCAGATTTAAAAGTTTAAAGTGTGCTGATGCCAAATATTGATTTTATTTGGTATGATTGTAGGGAACCCTGACTTTACTATTATAAGGATAGAAAGATCTGACATTTTTGCCTTTTGGGCACATATGCCAGGTCCCCATGAGGAAAACGTTTTATTTACAGAAAGTGCAATTTTCTTCTGATAAATCCAAAGAGCAAAAGTATTTGCTTTAGGTTACTGGGGTTAGGTGTAGGTGTAGTGTTAATTAGCTACAGCTATCATTGTGTCTAAGAAAAGTCCCGAAAAGATATGTTTACCAGTTGTTGTGTGTGTGTGTGTGTGTGTGTGTTTATCATGTATATATTACATGGTGGGGACCAAATGTCCCTACAACGATAGAAAGCTCTAGTATTTTTTTTATATTGAGGGAACATCGTGCTGGTCCCCATGAGGGAAATGGTTTTTGTTTTAGTTTTTTTTTAGTTTTTTTTCAATGTATTTTTTTTACAAAAAATTTTAGCTTTCTTTTGAAAAGCCAAAAGAGCCAAAATATGTTCTTGATGTTACATAGGTTAGGGTTAGGTGTAGCATTACTTAGATACAATAATCATTATCTCAATGGAAGGTCCCCACAATGATAGTGAAACAAGTGTGGGTGTGTGAGTGTTTGTGTTTATCATGTATATATTACATGGTGGGGACCAAATGTTCCTACAACAATAGAAAGCTCTGAAATTTTTTATATTGAGGGGACATCGTGTTGGTCCCCATGAGGGAATTGTTTTTTTGTTGTTGTTTTTGCTTTTTTTTTTTTTTTTTTTTTTTAAAAATGGTAGCTTTTATTTGAAAAGCCAAAAGAGTCAAAATATGTTCTTGGTGTTACTGAGGTTAGGGTTAGGTGTAGGTGTAGGTGTAGCATTAATTAGATACAGTAATCATTATGTCAATGGAAGGTCCCCACAATGATAGTGAGACCAATCTGTGTGTGTGTGTGTGTGTGGGTGTGTGTGTGTGTGTGTGTGTGTGTGTGTTTAACATGTATATATTACATGGTGGGGACCAAGCAATGATAGAAAGTCGTCCCTACAAGGATAGAAAGCTCTGGTATCTTTTATATTGAGGGGAAATCGTGCTGGTCCCCATGAGGGAAATGTTTTTTTTTTTGTTTGTTTTGGGTTTTTTTTTTACAAAAAAATGGTAACTTTTCTTTAGAAAAGCCAAAAGAGCCAAAATATGTTCTTGATGTTACATAGGTTAGGGTTAGGTGTAGCATTACTTAGATACAATAATCATTATCTCAATGGAAGGTCCCCACAATGATAGTGAAACAAGTGTGGGTGTGTGAGTGTTTGTGTTTATCATGTATATATTACATGGTGGGGACCAAATGTTCCTACAACAATAGAAAGCTCTGGAAATTTTTTATATTGAGGGGACATCTTGATGTTACAGAGGGTAGGGTTAGGTGTAGGGGTAGCATTACTTAGATACAGTAATCATTATGTCAATAGAAGGTCCCCACAATGATAGTGAGACAAATCTGTGTGTGTGTGGCAGTGCATGCATCTTCCCCCTCGGCTGTGGGAATAAAATCCTTACGGTTTTCTCCCTGCAGATAAAGTCCACCCTACTGCTGTCTTGATGGACGACATGAAGAACAGTCAGAGCAGAGGTAAACGTTCCGGGTTTAAGGCTTGACATGATTACATTTAACACACCCTCATGTCAAACCATGGAAGCTTAACGTCAAAGTCAGGGCTATGCTTGGGCTGAACAGTGATGTGCACAGCTGAATCTTCCAAGTGTACTGGATTTGTTCTGAGAAGCTGGGGAATGTCTGCACTGATTAGCTTTTCTCTCTTGTCAAATACTGGATGTGCTCACAAACATATTGCTTGCAATGTCAAGCTCACATAAAAAATTCTTCTACAGATTCATTAGACATGGCTGACAGGAGCGCATAACTGAGTGTTATCCATGCCAGAAAGTACAAAATACTGAATGAAATACAGTCAAAATGAGAGAGTTCTCTCATTTTGATTCAACTGGAAAAAACACATCATAGCATTAACAATAAAAGAGACAATTACATTACCCCTTCCATATATTTCTATACATAGTTTTCAAAATCACTTGTATGTCTGTTTCTGCCATTTATCTACTTTGTATTCGGGCTCCTCATCATCAAGAGCTGATTAGTTTTGTGTAGTGTAAAATTCTTGAATTGGGTGTGTTAGAAAGTCAGCTTTTACAGGTGGCAAGGTGGTACAAGTGGTTAACACTGTCACGTCACAACTCCAGAGATCCCTGGTTCGATTCCCAGTCCATACTATGTCTGTGTGAAGTTTGTGTTCTTCCTCCTTATCTATGTGGGGTTTTGCCGGGTACGCCCATTTCCTCTCACATTCGTAAGCCAGGTGGTCTCTGTAAAGTGTCTCAGTGTGAATGCCCAGTTACTGTATTCAATGCCAGTCCCAAGCCTTCCTGTGACGACCCCTAGTGGGAGCAGTCACCGTGCCACCATACCAGGGCATAATTGTCCCCCCTCCCCACTTCTCCACTGGTCTGCGCTCACATTGCACTTAAACATTCTGGGCCTGAGCATGCTTACGTCATCATGATGCTTCTTGGTGGTGGAGTACAGACGTGCTTGCCCAGCACAATAAATGTTACTTACTTTGTGGCTTTTTTGGACTACTTTTGGGCATGCTGGCACACAGCCCTCTCATACCCCTTGTAGATTTATTGATTATGCAATGTAGCGATATCCGGCTACTCTATGCACGTATAAGAAGGTTTTTATGGAGGCAGCTGACGTTATGTTCCGTGCTCGGGCATGGTTAGTGATCACACTACATGCGTACTGTGCCCGAGTCTAAATGAATGGTGCCTGAGCCCACCTCTTCAAGATGGTCTGAGCATGGTTCAGCATACATGGAATGGAGCGATCAGACTAGTCAAATGAATCACATTTTGGAGGTCAAACAAGCTCGAACATGGTATAGATCACCGAGTGTGAGTACATCCTAAATGCTTTGAATTGCTGAAATAATTGTTTAGAAAAATGTCCAAATTATAGCCAAAAGTTTGTGGACACACAAAAATGTAATCTAAAAAGACTTGTATTGTTGTATTATGTTGTGCTCTGGTGATGGACAGACTAACAGATGAGGTCAGACAGGAATCGACATTGTGATCTGTAGTGAGAACAGGTAGAACTTGGAGAGGTGGAGGTATAATCTGGAAAGGAGAGGAATGAAAGTCAACTGTAGTAAGACAGAATACATGTGTGTAAATGAAAGGGAGGCAGGTGGAACAGTCAGGCTACAGGGATCAGTGGTTACAAAGGACCAGGAGTTCAGGTACTTGGAATCAACTGTCCAAGGAAATGGGGAGTGTGGAAAGGAGGTGAAGAAGAGAGTACAGGCAGGATGGAGTGGCTGGAGAAGAGTGTCAGGAGTGCTGTGTGACAAAAGGGTCGCAGCAAAAGTGAAAGGAAAGATTTATAAGAGAGTAGTGAGACCAGCCATGTTGTATGGGTTAGAGACAGTGGCACTGACAAAGAGACAGGAAGCACAGATGGAGGTGGCAGAACTTAAGATGTTGAGGTTCTCTTTAGGAGTGTCTAGGGTGGACAGGATTAGGAATGAGATCATCAGATGAACAGCACAGTTTGGAAAATTGGGAGACAAAATTCAAGAGGGAAGACTGAGATGGTTTGGACATGTGCAGAGGAGAGATAAATTGGAAGGAGGATGTTGGAGATGGAGCTGCCAGGCAAGAGACGGAGAGGAAGACCAAAGAGGAGTTATTTGGTAGTGGTAAATGAAGATATGCAGGGAGTTGGGGTGAGAGTAGAGGACGTGGAGGACAGGGTGAGGTGGAAACGTTTAACTCGCTGTGGTGACCCCTGATAAAGGGAGAAGCCAGAAGAAGAAGAAGAAGAAGAAGAAGAAGTATAGTGTCTGTCCCTTCTTTGCTGTTACAACAGCCTTCAGTCTTTTGAAAAAGGTCTTCCACTAGATTTTGGAACATGACTGTGAGGTTGGTCACCAATAGTGAACAATGAGCCCTGACTCACAGTCCAGTTCCACTTGTCTTTGTATCCCCATAAACAAAAAAGAAACAGTTGTTACTTTTTTGTTGAGAGTCTAAGATAAAATAGCTATTTGAGAAATCGAAACTTTTGCTTGCTTTCAAACTGAGCTCCACAGAACGAAGAGATGATTTCCGTTATAAAACAGGATGTACACCATGCTCTTATCTAAAGTTCATGCTAATGTTAGTTCAGGTTAGGTTTCTGGCTGCAAAAACATCCATAACATTATGACTGAAAAACACTTTCAGTTTGCACCTTGACCAGGTTTAAGTGAATCGTAGTTGCTCTTAAAATATCGGGATTAAATCATTTACTTCAGTGAAATGTATAACTAGATATAACATTGGAACCATTACCAAATACTGATTATATGTTATTTTATCTGTCTGAGCTAGCCAGGGCTGCAAACCATGCTGAGATCCATATCAAGAACGACAGAAACCACCAGATGAACGCAACCCAGAGAGAAAAGACGCCTTCCGTGCAGGTTAGAAAAAAATCTGTATGATTTACCACAGTTTGATCTGAGTTTTCACATTGATCATTAACATATATCTGAGCAAGCTGACCATCTCAACACTGTCATTCAGATTAATATCCATTCCTTTATTTTCTCATAGACTATCTTCTCAGATGAATGGAAATATGATAGATCCAACAACACAAAAACTGGCATGGTGAGTCACAGCTCCGCCCTACCTGTCCAACACCAACAAAATATTTTCTAAATCGCTGTCACGCATTGTTGTGAACACAGATGAGCAGATGGGGCGTTTAGTAAACGGGGTAATCAGTACAAACACTGTATAGATGTACAGATGGAGAGAGGGGTGGCATGACAGCCGTGTAATCCCTCTACCCTACAGATGGGGAAAGGTCTTTGAGACTGGCCAATCCTTCATTGAGGGCATTTAAGAAAATGCCAAATATTGTCAATGCTTTAATACAAATGTAACTCACACATGATGTTCTCACAATGAGAAGAACACTAGAAGAACAGAAACCCTGCCTACTACTTTAGCTAAGAAATATTACATTAAGAAGCCTGGACATAAAGGCATTGCATTCTGTGAAGTTTTACACTCATCTACATCATACACAATGTCTCATATTAATAAGTCTTTGTAATTAGACTACTTATATAATCATGAGAATGTTTGCAAAAAGCCAACATACTTCACATGTTCTACCAAATACTGGAAAATCCCTCCTATTTAAACACTGCATATGATTGACACCAGTGACAACACGAGATATACCTGATACTGGTGTCTGGAGGTGTGACTTGGTCTGGATGTGCGCCAAGACAGTCAAGAACTACAGTGCTGTGCAAAAGTCATAGGCCACCATAAGATTTGTTGTTTTAGCAATGGTGTAATGACCATATATAGCATATTGTTGATGAGCGGACCCACAATTTTCAAACTTGGATTTGTCACTCCATAATATTCTTTTCCACTAATCCTTCTTCCAGTCTTTTTGAGCTTCCTCTTCCAAAAAAGTGGTTTCTTGGCTGCTACCCTTCCAAAAAGACAATTCCTGATTGAGACTGTAGAAGGGTCAACTTTGCAAACTGATGAAGCTACCAGATGCTACAGTTGCTTAAGTGTAAGGGGGGTCACACAAAATACTTGCCACTGTAGCCTACACACACACACACACACACACACACCTTT
The DNA here is from genome assembly GCA_025084515.1 of Ancistrus triradiatus. Classification (NCBI taxonomy): domain Eukaryota; kingdom Metazoa; phylum Chordata; class Actinopteri; order Siluriformes; family Loricariidae; genus Ancistrus; species Ancistrus triradiatus. Next base: position 564,172 of record JAJAGP010000020.1, read on the forward strand.
GCTGCTACATCAGCCTTTGTTCTTCTAAAACGGCTTTCCACTAGACTTTGGAACATGACTGTGAGACCAGCTTCAGATGTTACATGACGAGCCCTGGCTCACTTTTGGCACTCCTGTGCATTTTGAAGGTGTCTGATGGAGTTCTCCATCAAGGTTGCCAAACCAATTCTCTATTGACTTTGTTTAAGGACAGCAGGGGAGACGGTTGATAAGCTTGGACTTGTTGGAAGGCGAAACCGATAAATGTGTCATATTGAGAGTCACTGAGCATTCATTACAAACCATTATACTGCCACTCTTTGTCCATGGGGAATCTAGAAATGTCTGCTTTATATTATGAATGTATTACAAGTCAGTGTTGCTCAAATAGCAGACGTCAGTAATTAGAAGTGGTGTCCACAAACGTTTGTCTGTATATTTGTCTTTTGTCAGTACAATATTACACTTCAAAAACAAAAAATAAAAAAAAATACAAGCATGGAAACTGAAAACTCAGGAAGCATGCTGAACCATCTCTAGGTAACTGGTGTTAATGGTAACAAGGAAAGGTGAAGGAAAGTTATGGTTCGGATCACATCTAATAACACATCTAAAGTCCTACTCCTACAGTACTTTAATGTCTAAATGCGTGCTTTCATTTTCTTTGCCATGACAGATAACATCTCACACAATCACAGTGGATGTAGATGTGAGAGGAACCAAAGAATCAGGGAGTCGAGGAACACAGACAGCAGTCACGATCAAAGGTATTGTATGAGCCAGAATATTCATGCATCCACAAACATAGCGACATGAAAGATGGATGTGTTAGTGTGATTCTCTCTCAAAGACAATTTTAAAAGCAATGACCATTGATCCAGCCCCACTGTTGGTAGATGGAGGTGGGTACCTAATGCCTTACATACAACAGAATCCCAGCCTTTTTATGAGAGAGAGAGAAGATCACACAACACCCTCTACCCATGATCACTGGAGTAACCCTACAAATGTCCAGGCCTGGGCATCAAACCACCACAGCTTTCGTCGACCGCTGTCTGATTATCATGTCCACTCCCACGGCATTACCTTACACAGCACTGCAGGAAAAGATGACATGATCGATGATTATACACAGAACAATGTCTCCAGTCAAGCAATGGTACGCTCCATCACCAGTGTGGATCTACGTGCCATCAACGTAAGTGGAAAATTACTTTTCAGTGTAATAGTATAATTACCTCTTCTATTATTCATTATGAATTATTATATCTTGACCAAGGTATGCTGTTATGGATAAATAATTAAAAACTCTGTGGCGGTGTTAGTCCACGTATACAGCATCAACTTGGCAACATTGTGAAGGCACAATAGGTTGAAATTGGTTCTAGTGGTTACTATGCTTGTTTACCTCTGGACACCATCTCTTATCCATCTTCAAGTACTTAAACCCCAAATCTGCTATAAAATATATTGATGATATTACACTCATACCTTGTTTTTCCACGTACAAGTATGTGGTGTTTAACATCCATCTGAAAAATGCCTGTTTGCTGACAACTGAGGTCAAAAGTGCCCAAAAGGGTCCTGAGTCTCAGCACTCCTATTGATGGGGGCTAGGCCAGTCATAGCATATGGCACTAATCAAGTGTGCCCCTACATTAAAACCTGTAGTGATGGCATTTTTGTGCTAGTATACAGGGTTTAGGGGCTATAAAAGAAACCTGCTTGTATATTTCATACCACAATCCATCTTGTAAATGACCCTAGGGATTATTAGTAGACTTTTCTCCACTTTGTCTGTCCAAACTATAATATAATCATTACATTACAGTAGTATTATTTATGAATTGTTCAAGGGGCTGGCTATAAAGGGAGAAAAACAAAGGACCTAGCACAGTATCTTGTGGGACGCCCTGTTACACCTTTACCTTGTCCATTAACACAAAGAAATTGGATATTGTCTGTCAGATCTGATTTATCCTACCATTGAAGAGAGATCAGGGAATAGCCATGTATTAAGCAGCATACAAAATTAGCAGTCAGCGTTTTAGCGTGTATTGATCGCAATAAAAGCCCTATTCCCTCAGCATATCTTTGTTTTTTAAAAGCACATTCTGCGCTCAGGTTCTTATCTTCATTAACAGGCTGCTTGGAGTATCTTATAGGATGCATTATTTTACTAGACACAGAAAATACAAACTGGAGCATATGGTGTTTGTTTTTGTGGTCGTAAGTGGGTCTAGGAGCCAGATGATGATGCTGGATTAGCTGATGTATTAGGTCACTGGCTTTCCGTAAAGCAACAGTATATCCAAAAATAACGTATGCATTTTCTTTTAACCAGATGCTTGATGAATAACGTTAGCATCTGGATTTTTTAGGTACATGTGAGTAGATGTCAGCCACTCTGGTTTGTATCCCTTCACTGGCGAGGTGATGATTGTTCCTCAAATTCTACTATCTCTACGCCAGGTCATGCCCTGGTCCCCAGCTCATGTGATGGGTTCTTATAGTCGCAGTACCCCCAGGGCTCATAGTGATCATGGAGTCTCATTCTGGTAATTGTTGTCTGTGTTAATTGCTCCATCTCAGCAGGGACCTCTCATCTCCTCTCGAGTTTCCAAGTTCCTGTCTAGGGGACTGGATCCAATTAACCAGGCAAACTTTCACAAGTGTTCAAGACTGGTTGCTAAATGATTACACTTTACTACATACTAGATCATTATTACATACTAGATGTAATAATGAATAAGTTCTATGGTAGCAATTACTTACTGCTGGGTTAATAAGAGGTTACAGTAATTAAGGAACTGTATTATAAAGTGGTACAGGTTACACAACACAAGCTAAATTCTCCACAACCCACAAGCCGGCTGGCATTTTGCTGGATAAGTTTTGTTTAAGCAATTAAACCTTGATATTTTAAAAAAAGAAACAGGGAAACAGAGAAACAGGATTGTGTGTGTTTTATATTCTGAATCCATGAACATGCAACACTTTTATATGCTAAAGTTATACAGTTGTTAACTCATGAACATTAAGATTGCCTAATATTGTTTTTCTGTGATGGAAGCTAGATTGCAGTGCTGCTCAGTAGATATCCTGATGGATTTTTCCTTCCCTTTTATTTAAAAAAATCCACCTCATAAACTTGTTTCCCACTAGTTTAAGGAAAAGTTTATTGGATAGCGTTTTTGACAATAGGCAATTGTCTGAAAACAGACTTACAAAAGTCTAGACTACAGACGAACAAGCCAGGTGACAGTGACAAGGAAAAACTCCCCGAGACCAAATAGGAAGAAACTTTTAGAGGAACACGAATTAAATGAGGAACCTACCCTCCTAGTTTCCTACTAGTCCCCAAGCTATTCCAACAGCTAATAAATGAGCATGGACCTGAAGTAGAATGTTCATGCTTATTTATTATTTCACACCATGACATTGTTAGCCTTTACTGTGTATTTATACAGAAATTAATATTCAGCACAAACATTTTTCTCATTTTGCACAGCTGAGTCTTTATGTCACGCTTTTGACATATCAGGTTTTTTGGGTATTCTGATTTCTCAGTTTTTCTTAATGGTGTGGCAAGTGGTTCAATTCCTGATCTGGATATGTCTTGGGTTTCCTCTCATGTTCTTACATATACATATACTGCTCAGAAAAAAATAAAGGGAACACTTGAACAGCACAATATAACTCCAAGTGTTCTCTTAATTTTTTTGAGCAGTATATATATATATATATATATATATATATATATATATATATATATATATATATATATATATATATATATTATATATATATATATATATATGATGTGTGTGTGTGTGTGTGTGCATATATATTAATCTAGATAAATAAATATGCATTAATTTCTTCATTGACACTTTCAGACACTCTTAACATAGGCACAAGTAAAAGTTAACCGGAAATGGACTCAATACTCATTACAAACAGGTGCATGAGCAGATGTCTGTATGTGTACTTTCCAGTGTTTCAGTTTCAGTTAAAAAAAGATCCTGATTTCTAACTGTCCTCTTTATGTAATATGTAAAGCTGAATTTAGAATCTGATTACAGGTATGCACAGTATAGCTTGAAACACAGCGAAAACGTGAAAGAAAGCCTTTCAAGACTGCGATTCTCTTTTCTGTCAGTAGGTGTTGCAAGGGATCCCTCATACTAGTTTTCGGTCATTCATGGTTTATTATATGTATATGAGACTGATTTTTATTTCCTACTATAATTCTTATGATCGTGGCTGTTAAAGCGAATCGGATTGGAAACATTGATCGGATGGAGGTTCATCTCTGCATACCTGTATATGAATGGTCATGCTGTTTTGGTGTATATTATAGAAGTATACTTAGACATACATTTGCATGGTTCAAATGGTAACTATGTGCTTCTCTCACATTGTAACTATGTTAGAGTTGTAGCTCCAGAACTTTCATTTCAACTAGTTAATTACAGAGTCATTAGTTACAGAATAGCAGCTCCATTTCTCTATTATGAGATGGTCTGATGATCTGTGAGGGTCTTTATAGTACCAACACTGAGAGTTAACCCGCCCAACTTTGCCTTCTGTTACATAAAGTATTGGGTGGATTGTCAGAAGGACTGAAATGAGGAAACATGCTTTATTTAAATCCTGGTACTGAAAACAGAAAAATAGCAGGGAAATAGGCCAGAAGCAAGTAATGATGAATTTTGCATTAGGTGAGGCACAATGAGTATAAAATATTTAGGAAAGATGAGTGCAGGGTCAATGTGATTGTGGGTGTAGGGTTAGAGAAACTGGGCCAGAAACTGATGCTGCATAACTGATTCAGTGTAGAACCATTTGCATGGCATTTTAGACTCGTATGAACTCTGAAACAGAGCTGTAACACAGAAAAGTTATACAAACATTATTTTTTCATGATTTAACCATACTTTATCCTGGGTAGGGGTGTGGTGGGGTACAGAGCATATGCCGGGGAACAGGGTTCAGGCAAAGGATGATCTTCCAACCAGCTTCTTCTCCCTCAAGCACTGCCAGATGTGCGTGTCAATGTTTCATTTGGCTTGAAGGCATTGTGGTCACTGCAGTGGTGGGCTAGCTAATGCCGGCTGTGCGCAAGCACCTGCCATAAGTTAATAGTAAGCAACACTTTTGCCCCCAAACTATAAGCAATTCTTAACTCAGTTAGGAATTACAGTGGGGCAAAAAAGTATTTAGTCAGCCACTGATTGTGCAAGTTCTCCTACTTAGAAATGAGAAAGGTCTGTAATTTTCATCATAGGTACACTTCAACTATCAGAGATAAAATGAGAAAAAAAATCCAAGAAATCACTTTGTAGGATTTTGTATTTGGTCACCCACAAACAAGCAAGATTTTTGGCTCTCACAGACCTGTAACTTCTTCTTTAAGAAGCTTTTCTGCCCTCCACTCATTACCTGTATTAATGGCACCTGTTTGACCTCGTTATCTGTAGAAAAGACACCTGTCCACAGCCTCAAACAGTCAGACTCCAAACTCAACCATGGCCAAGACTAAAGAGCTGTCAAAGGACACCAGGAAGAAAATTGTAGACCTGCACCAGGCTGGGAAGAGTGAATCTACAATAGGCAAGCAGGTTGGGTGTGAATAAATCAACTGTGGGAGCAATTGTGAGAAAATGGAAGACATACAAGACCATTGATAATCTCCCTCGATCTGGGGCTCCCCACAAGATCTCATCCCGTGGGGTCAAAATGATCATGAGAACGATGAGCAAAAATCCCAGAACTATACGGAGGGACCTGATGAATGACCTGCAGAGAGCTGGGACCAAAGTAACAAAGGCTACCATCAGTAACACACTACGCCGAGAGGAACTCAGATCCTGCAGTGCCAGGTGTGTCCCCCTGCTTAAGCCAGTACAAGGGAAGAATGAACGGGGCCATGTATCATGAGATCTTAAGCCAAAACCTCCTTCCATCAGTGAGAGCAGTGAAGATGGAACGTGGCTGGGTCTTCCAGCATGACAGTGATCCCACACCGCTCGGCCAACAAAGGAGTGACTTCGTAAAAAGCATTTCAAGCATCTGGAGTGGCCTAGCCAGTCTCCAGACCTCAACCCCATAGAAAATTTGTGGAGGGAGTTGAAAGTCCGTGTTGCCCAGCGACAGCCTCAAAACATCCCTGCTCTAGAGGAGATCTGCATGGAGGAATGGGCCAAAATACCAGCTACAGTGTGTGCAAATCTGGTGAAGACTTACAGGAAACGTTTGACCTCTGTCATTGCCAATATATGTTATGTTACAAAGTATTGAGTTGAACTTGTTATTGACCAAATACTTATTTTCCACCATAATTTACGATTAAATTCTTTAAAAATCCTACAATGTGATTTCCTGGATTTTTTTCTCATTTGTCTCTCATAGTTGAAGTGTACCTATGATGAAAATGACTGACCGCTCTCATCTTTCTAAGTAGCAGAACTTGCACGATCAGAAGTCCCAATTGAACTTTGAGGTCAATGAACTGAAAGGCATGTTATAAAATGTATTTGTATAGCACTTTGTGAAAAAAGGAACATTGTCATAACACACATGTTCCAGGTCCAGCACCACTAAAGTTTAGAGACACTGTGACAATAAAAAAAATAAAAAAATAAATAAATGAGGAAGGAACGTTAAAAGAACCATGACTACAAGATGACCCATTCTATATGGACAGTCTGGAAAATACTGGTAAAAATGACAAAGAATCAGCACAAGTTTATTAACTCTCAGATGTGTGAGGCTATTTTGACTGTCCTTGTGTGCTTTATAATAAGTATACAACTTCTACTTATGTTTGTATCAGCAAAACCCAGCCAATATAGCATGTTTTTTACTTAGACACTATAACAACACAGTGACCCCAAAACACAGACACAAAAGTAACAGAAATACACATAATGAGTATACAAATAACAAATGCATATACAGTAGTACCTCGGTTCTCGTCATTAATTTGTTCCAGAAGAGAGGCAAATATTTCCCATAAGGAATAATGTAAATTGAATGAATCTGTTTCAGACCCCCAGAAAATCCACACTGTGTAAGGCATTATATGAATTAATGGAGTTGTATTGTACAGGTGATGCCTGATTTACTATGGGTATGTGTTCCGACAAATCAATCATAATTAAATGTTTCACGAACTGGGGAGTTTAATGAGTGTTTTGTAGAACAGTCATAAGTAATGATAAGTAAGTTCATGTTTAAAACACTTACATTAAGCTAAAAATGGCGAAAATCATTAACACAAAGCTTATTTTATAAGAAAATGTTGAAAAATCGTATGTAATTTAGTGAGTAATGGATTGAAAGTGAAAAGTAAAAGCAAAACACCAGTCTATTGGCGAACTCAGGGTGCTAGCATAGCTTCTTAGCTACCTGCAACCTGTGTTCTGGAGCATTCAATTCCTGTTTTGCTTTTGGTTGGCTTTTATAACTAACCTTTTCAGGACCCGTGGTGACTTATTTGCACTAAGAATACAGTACTGTAGATGTAAAACTAAAGAAAAACACGATAAACACAGCAGAGATCCTCTCTGAGTGAGGGCTATTGTGAACCTGAATCCCTGTGTACTGAATCGTGAATCATGTATCAGGAATCGAGATTCAGCCGACATACATTTTTGCAGATGGGTGTCTGTCTTGCCATGTTACACACTATGTGATCGTGCAAGTGCTAACTAATGGGTTACTAACGAGCCTAAGAGAAAGGTTAGGATGACTGAGGAAGTTTGGTTCAAGACAAACACTGAGATATTACAAATAACATAGACACTATTTTTCTATGTTTCTATAATGTGGCTTTTTCAGTTTGGGATACAGGTACAACTAACAGGACATTACTTCCTAAATGTGTCGACAGTTTCGCAATGAAATACACTGGGTTGAGAAATTTTAAAGCAGCTCTTTCAGTAAAGTGACGTCTGTTTTCCTGTATGTCGATGTCAGCAAATTGTTCCCCAATTCAGACCAGATTATGCAATTTGGGCATAAGTGACTCTCTTTGTATTTATTTTAAATTAATGAATCTAATCTGTTAAGGACATGGATTTAGTCTCTGGCACAATGCTTCATATAAATATGAATAATAATTTAAAAAATAGTTTAGTGGAAAAACATTTTGACACCATGTCCATATTCATTTGCTGTATGTAAGTTCCTTGAAATGACTGGGAAGTGGTTATGAAGCAGACCGCAAAGTGCAGACTCAAGCAGTAATGTTTTTCCCCCTGTGAAACAGCTTTGATAGAAGCTTTGACAGAAGCACATATTGAACCACATCCTGTTTCATTGGAGGAAGTCACAAAGCAAAGCTCATCTGCCGAAATACTGCAGTTAGCACTTCAGATACAAAGGTCAAACACTATCCAGGATAAAAAGTAATACGGCTATAAGAACATATCAGGGAAATATAAAGCCATGCTTCAAAGAGCAGCTTCAAATGTCTCAGACAAACCTAAGACTCTCAAACCGAAGGTAAGAGATATTATTATACTTACTGACAGAAAGAATTGTTAACTAGATTATGAGATGGTGAAATATTTTTGTGCTCATTTGTATGTAAAATTGTAAAATTATTCTGTTAAGTTCGGATTCCCAAAACCATTGGAAAAGTAGGTCAACTGGTATAGAGGTACTCCAGTGTAATGCTTGCTCGCCAGTTTAATAACAGTTGTTGTGTTTTGATGATTTTTGGAAACTCGGCTCTGGTGGCTTTATGTATTTGGGTCACAGTAACAGATGAACCATCCCTGCTCTGAGCCATGGTTTAGGATTTAGTAAAGATTTCATGGATTACTGATGTTTTTTTGTAATTCTAATAATAACTATCCTGGTTATGCTGAACTGACAGTTTTGGGACTAAACCAGTATTATTTACTTAATAAAAAACTTTGTGTTAACTTTTGTTAGTTATAGAAAGTTAATACAAAGCTTTTGTTAGTTGTCAAATTACAGTTCCTTTTGTTATATAACAATGTTAATTGCATTAAATACATAAACAGGCCACTATGGTTCTATAAGACATTATAACACTTGTGTTAATTGAAATTTGTTTGAATGTTTTATATTCTCATTGCATGTTGGACATATGAATCTCATGTAAGCAAGCATCATTTACAGAGGGCCTAATAGAGAACTCTGATAAATGCCCCGGAAGAGTGGTCAGAAAAACAGTCACTGTTTTTGCAGGTTTCTGATTAGTTCATGCAATTTAACTTTACACTACTGATTAGAAATTTCATTTCTGAAAAGCTTTTTTTTTTAAAAGCTAGACCAAGAATTGTAAATCAATATAGAAGCTATAGCTTGAGTCACAGACATACCCGTGACTATAGACAAATTAAATTACTAAATGGTTTTTAGGTCACTTAGTGTAAATACAGCTTCAATTTTACAAACTGAAGAACAAAAAATATAAACAAAGGCCTCCAATCACATTGAGTAATGTGGATTTTAATTTTTAGTCAAAGCTGGAATAAATATTAATTCAGGTGGTGATTATTTATTCAATATATAAGCAAATATCACTTAATGCAAGTGTTAATTATATTTCATGACGTTCACAGTGCTAATGCTGGAAATGACGCAAGTTAAGGGAAATTTAATGTCCTTGTAAATGACAGTGGAGAATGAGCAAACTTCTGGTATCTGAGTACCAGATCTTGGTATTCCTCTCTAAATGAGGTTAACACGTTCACAATTTTTCCCCTCATTCAGCGTTCTACCAGTTTTGGAAAGTTTGACAGCTTCAGGCATCAGAACTCACCTGCCGTCCTCGAGGAAAATGGAACAACTCTGGTATGAAACTTTAGATTTACACTCTGAGACATAACTCTGCCCACTCTTTGGAAAATCAAAGACACTAAATTTAGGGTAATACCAGCTGGTATTTTAAGGTACAAATCATTAACTAGGAGATTGCTTTAAGCTCTGAGTTCTGAGCTTACTCAGCGTTTGGCAGCAGAGTTGTTAGCCTGTATAGATGTCAATATTCATTCCTGGACTTGTCTCCAGCAGGCTGAGGGTGAGTCAGAGAGGAGAGAGAAGCAGCACGGTCTGGGGAAGAAGATGAAGGCCATTGCACTAACCATGAGGAGGGGCAAGAAACATGTCAAATCTTTCTCAGAGGACATGGTGAGTCAGATGGCATGAACAAAAGGACAGAATATGACCCTGATCTTGCAACAAAAAACTCCTTCAACTTGTCCAAGGACAAGTATAAAAAACTGTCTTCTCAAAATCCAACCTGCTGTTAGCTACAATACTGTGTAACCATCAATCAAATCGCTTCTCACTGCTTCTCAGACTTTTATCCCCCAAAAGTTCAAGATGATATTTAAGGACCCCAACAGTCCTTTTGCTGCAACCATGGCAAATGTTCTCGTCTTCAAACTTATGCTCACAAAAATTTTGACAAATTGCATGTTATAGAAAAATACAGTCAAAATGTTTTACTTACACCAGTACCCGTGTTCAGTCCAACTTTCGGTTACACAATCATTTTGTCTTTTGCTCAAAAAGACCTGCTTTCATCATTTGCCTTGGAAATACTGTGTTGTCTGCAATGGGAACTTTGGTTGAGATTGCAGTGTATCCTTTAATTTTACAGCAGGCAACATTTTTTTATCAGTAGGCTACGGACACTTTCTAATGAGTAAGCCTACAAGTGGTTTTATACTTGCAAATTTACATTTGCTAAGCAATGTTCAGAAAGCCTCTTGAAAATTTAATTGGAGATCAAGTTGGCCCCCTAGTGGGGCATGACACAATGGACGCTCTTAATCTCCATCCTCCAGCAGTGTAACATTTTATTGGTACACCTCATTGTGGTAAGCCTGTGGTTAGGTGTAGGTAACCTTTCCCAAAAATATATATTGGAAATTTCACACAAAAAATCATCCACAATTGTGGATGTGACTAATTTTAGCAGTAGATTACATTAAATTACATTACACTATTAAAAAAGACCAGCATATGTTGTGTTTGTATGCTGGTCAAAAGCACTGGGTGTTGGTATTATTACTGGTCACCTAAAGTGGATCCTGATTTGGTGAGTATGCTGGTGACCAGTACACAAAAACGCATCATATACTGCTATTTTTAAGGTTGGAAAACATCAGGTATGAGAAATCTGAGAATTTATAGTACTTGTTTGGTACCCACTTGGTACCTTAGCAAGGAGGACAAGCAAATGTAGAGCAGGTACTTAGTAACAATGGAGATTACTTTGCTATTTAAATATGCAAACTGCAGTCTAAGAAACCTCTGTAGTTCTTTGTAATGCGTTTAATATTCAGGCCTTGTTTTCAGATTTAGCTCATCTTTGAAAAAAATGTAAATTATTTAAAGTGCCTTGCCAGCGTTATTGATTCCTAAATCGATGCCTGTCATGAAGCTAAAAATTAGCATCCTGATTTATAAAAGAACATCCAGTCATTATACCATGAGCACAAAAACATGAAAAACACATTTTTGCCAGTGGATAAGGGGACATAAAGATTTCAGTCAGCATGAACTTCTTTAATAAGGCCTTTAAAAACGTAGTGGTGATCGTAGTGTGGTGGAACCACTGGACAATAAGGTGCTGCCATTGATGGACTTACTATTTTCCCTGGGGAGTTTGTTGTCAAGAGTAATATGGATCAAAAATCGATGTGTGCTTGAACATAATTTACATTATTCATACCAATATTTCTTTAGCGGCATATTTAGGTTAGGTAAGTGGTTAGCCTGTGCTAATTGGGATTGATTTAGAAAGCTAACAGCAAATGATTAGCAAACGTCGATCTGCAAGGATACTTTTTAAATATGCCTAAATAGCGCCATCTGCTGTTGTGAATGCACAATGACTCTAGGCTACCGGACATTTTTGGATGTCATTTCTGTCCTACTCTGTCGTGTCTGTCTGTCTGTTTGTCTATATCTATCTGTCTCTATATCTATCCCTGTCTAAGTGATTCTGGTTGCCAGTTTAGTATGTGTTGCATCATCTTTTTGTTTCCATTCAGTGTCTTGAAAAAATTGTGTAACGCCAGACAGACATGCACAGACACTTGCACAAGCACGGTGGCTGGATTTGGTTTGGTAATCTGCTGTAACCGTTGCAGGCTGATGAAACAGACAGAGAAGCTGAAGGACACGCAGAGAGAGACTCACCAGTTCAGAAGAATTCAAACCAAACTAGTAACTCACTGGAAAGTCTCTCCAGTGGACAGAGCTCTTCCAGTAAGCACTCAGACTTCCAATTTTACATATTATGCAACACAAGGAAGCTTGGACAACACTCAAACTCTGGTTGTGATGTGTCTCAGGTGGCATGACCAGCAGCTCAGACATGTCCAATAACAGGGACAGCCTGAGGCTAGAGGAGGACGTGCCCTACACGGGCCAGTTCTGCGGACGAGCCCGAGTGCACACAGACTTCGTCCCCAGTCCATATGACACAGACTCGCTCAAACTCAAGGTCAGCCTGCCATCTGCTTTATGTACTTTGGCATTCAGCTCTGACTTTGTGACTTGGCATCATCATTGCAGCAAGATGGAGTAAATGTATGAATATTTTTGCGACTAGTGTGATATAACCTTGTCAATCGTTTTCTCCTTCACTCTTAGGTTGGGGACATTATCAATATTATAAGCAAGTCTCCTATGGGAATATGGACAGGCATGCTAAACAACAAAGTGGGAAATTTCAAGTTTATCTATGTGGACATGCTGGCTGAGAAAGAAGAAGAGGTTTCAACGGTCAGACCTCAGAGGCTGTCCAAGAGACCTCGACCAAGAACTCTGCTGGAGTTACTGGAGAAGCTACATTTAGAGGTGTGTAGAAATCCTCAGCAACTGCAAGCACTGAGTGTGTTATTTATCCACACACATCAGATTACTGAATAATGAATTGCTGATTTAAATGGCATCTACTGGTCTTTCAAGAAATGTTAAAGAAAACATATTTAGTGTAAATACTTGTACACAGTTAATGTTCATGTCATTAATGTGGATGTGGGTGAAAGTGTCCCAAATTGCCTGTTACAAACTCAAGCTTGACTCGTGATTGTTGTAGCCCAGTGGGTAAGGTTCTGGACTATGGACCAGAAAGTCCAGGGTTCAAATCCCACCTCGGCCAAGCTGCCACTGTTAGCTCCTTGAGCAAGACCCTTAACCGACAATTGCTTGGATTGTAACAGTTGTAACTGCTAAGATTGTATAAGTCGTAAGTCTGAATAAAGGCGTCTGCTAAATGCCTAGATGTAAATGGTATTCCAAAACCATAGCAACATCATAGGTAGTCCACAAATTTCACATACATACATGGCATGGGAAGTCCAGTGTTTGTAATATAAAATACAGTTAAGATGAATACAGCATTATTCAAGATATTCAGCCAGAAAGATTGGAATATTTCAAATATATTAAATATATGGGGCTCCCCTCTTGTGTGCCATGCATCAGACCGACCCAGTCTCCAAAAAACACACATATGGAAACACACTTGTTTCCCTGGCACACACATTGCCAGGAACCCACACACCTGAACCTAACAGTGCCAGAAATCTGTACATCTGGAATTTTGGGTGCCAGGGAACCATATCTGGACCTGTGCCAGGAGACCGAATACGAACCAGGATGGTTCAGCCAACTTGGTGCTTTACTGCTGAGCCACTCTGGTTTTTATCTCACCTCTGGAGAGCTGAGGTTTCAGTTGTCTTCAGTTTTGTGACACCAGTAAGGTCAGGTGTATGGTTTCCTGGCACCAAAAGTTTGGTTTGTGCTTTGTGTGTGTTTTAGAGGTGTAATAAAAGTGAATAAATTGAGTATTTGTAATAAAGTGAATACACTGGATACTTTAAAAGGTTGACTCATGCCTAAGCAAAGGCAGCCCAGTGGCTAGCACTGTCGCTTCACAGCCAGAAGGTCCTGGGTTCGATCCCCAGGTGGAGTGGTCTGGGTCCTTTCTTTGTGGAGTCTGCATGTCCTCCCTGTGTCCACGTGGGTTTACTCCGGGTACTCCGGTTTCCTCCCGCAGTCCAAAAACATGGGTTAACTGGTGTTTCTAAAGTGCCCCTAGTGTGTGAGTGAGTGTATGAGTATGTGTGCTCTATGATGGCTTGGCACCCTGTCTAGGGTTGGTCCTGCCTTGCGCCATGTTCTGGATAGGCACCGGCTTTCCCACGAGACTGCTCATAATTAAACCAGAAAGTGAATGAATGATGCCTAAGCATCAAATTCCACAATGTTTTGCTCGATCATGCAATATCTGAGTCACATTTGCCCATATTGGATTTTAAAGATGCGTTGGTGTTTTTTAATCAATTTGTAAATTGTAAATTGTAATTCAATTTAATTTTTCAACCTCAACATTTCTTTCAAATCTGCAGGAATACGCCTCTACGTTACTCTTGAATGGCTACCAGACAGTGGATGACCTGAAGCACTTGAAAGAAAAGGACCTGATTGAACTTAACGTGACTGATGCAGAGCACAGGTGCAAGCTGCTGGCAGCGTCAGGAGTCATCTACGACATGGGCAGTGAGTATCATTCCCAACAAGCCATTCATAAAATTAGAAACACTTTGCTTCCTAGTCCAAATACAGGTATTTTTGTAACCTGGATGAACACTTGTGTCCATTCCTTATCCTTAACATCTGTGGAAAGTATGAAAAACAGTGGGGTTGTGAAGCTATTGTCAGTAGTACACTTTAAAGACAGTATCAACTAAGAAGAAAGCTCCATTATCCATCAATCAGTGTGTCATTTACTGGTCTTCTACCTCAGTCCCCATTCAACATGGACTCTCCAGATTTTCACAGTACATAGTGTAAGAGCAAAACATGTTATAAAATAAAAATATTCCTTAATATACAGTATCTTATTGAAGTCTGAATGACAGAAAACGAACCCTTGCGACACCTGCTGACAGAAACGAGAATCACAGTCTTGAAAATAGAAAACATGGTAGCGTTACACTGTCTTTGATTTTCTTGGAGTGTTATAAGTTTTATAATAGATATAAAGATAAGAATTACTGTATTGTACCGTGCAGAAATGTACTAAATGCTTTCATATTGTGTTTTAGTTAATATTATTGTTCGAAATAAAACATTATGTGCAATGTATCTAAACTACTGTGGGCCACTGTGGTAATGTCTGTTCATCTTCCATTTCGGTTTCACAGAAAGTAATGCGGACGTTAAACGGCCAAGAGCAAGACACTTAAACCTCAACTCCTTAATATCAAGTCTTTAATCCCCAAAGGTCATCTGCAAAATGCTGTAAATGTAAACGTAAAATGCGTTATAGGTTGTGTAGCGTTTGGTATGTTCGCCAGTATAGACATTGGTTAACTCTGTGACCAATGGGATTTATATGTTCTTCTAAAAACATGCTAGATAGTTTTACTGCGTACTTTAAACTGTCCCTATTATTTGTAGACTAGTAGAACCTGCTTTAGGAACAGCAGGTATGCCCAAATTAGCTCACTATCTCCTATACAGTGCACTAAATTGACTATATTACCCGTTGTATAATGCACCATAAATCTCGTGTACAAAAAAGTGCACACAATTTAACCACTGATATCACACAGTGCATAGCGATAAATTTTAGTTCTGAATTTACAATCCCAATTCCAATGAAGTTGGGACGTTGTGTAAAACATAAATAAAAACAGAATACGAAGATTTGCAAATCGTTTTCAACTCATATTCAATTGAATACACTACAAAGACAAGACATTTAATGTTCAAACGGATAAACTTTAAAGATTTTTGCAAATATTCACTCATTTTGGATGTGATGCCTGCAACATGTTCCAAAACAGTTGAGACAGGAGCACGTTTACCACTGTGTTACATCACCTTTCCTTTTAACAACACTCAGTAAGCGTTTGGGAACAAAGGACACTAATTGTTGAAGCTTTGTAGGTGGTCTTCTTTCCCATTCTTGCTTGAGATACAACTTCAGTTGCTCAACAGTCCGGGGTCTCCGTTGTCGTATTTAGCGCTTCATAATGCGCCACACATTTTCAATAAGCAGGGACGTCCCTGAAAAAGACGTTGCTTGGATGGCAGCATATGTTGCTCCAAATCCTGTATGTACCTTTCAGCATTAATGATGCCTTCACAGATGTGTAAGTTACCCATGCCATGGGCACTAACACACCCCCGTACCATCAGAGATGCTGGCTTTTGAACTTAGCGCTGATAATCCGGACAGTCCTTGTCCTCTTTGGCCCGGGGGACACGACGTCCATGATTTCCAAAAACAATTTGAAATGTGGACTCGTCAGACCACAGGACACTTTTCCACTTTGCCTCAGTCCATCTCAGAGGAGCTCGGGCCCAGAGAAACCGGCGGGGTTTCTGGGTGTGGTTGATATATGGCTTTCGCTTTGCATGGTTTTAACTTGCACTTGTAGATGGAGCGACGAACTGTGTTCACTGACAGTGGTTTTCTGAGATGTTCCTGAGCCCATGTGGTAATACCGTTACAGAATGATGTCCGTTTTTAATGCAGTGCCACCCAAGGGATCGAAGGTCATGGGCATTCAGTGTTGGTTTTCGGCCTTGCCGCTTACCTGCAGAGATTTCTCCAGACTCTCTGAATCTTTTGATGATATTATGGACTGTAGACGATGAAATCCCTAAATTCTTTGTAATTGCACTTTGAGAAACGTTTTTCTTAAACTGTTGAACTATTTGCTCACTCAGCTGTTCTCATCCTTGCTTGTGAACAACTGATCCTTTCACGGATGCTCCCTTTGTACCCAATCATGACACTCACCTGTTTCCAATGAACCTGTTCACCTGTGGAATGTTCCAAACAGGTGTGTTTTGGGCATTCCTCAACTTTCCCAGTTTTTTGTTGCCCCTGTCCCAACTGTTTTGGAACGTGTTGCAGGCATCAAATTCAAAATAAGTGAATATTAGCAAAAAATCAATAAAGTTTATCCGTTTGAACATTAAATATCTTGTCTTTGTAGTGTATTCAACTGAATATGGGTTGAAAAGGATTTGCAAATCTTCGTATTCTTTTTAATGTATGTTTTACACAGTGTCCCACCTTCATTGGACTTGGGGTTGTATTTAAGGACGGTGATGGAAATGAATAGGAATGCAGTGGTTTGCAGTGCAGATTAGCTTGTGTTGTGTAGTTTGGTATGTTCACCCATATAGACATTGGTTAACTCTGGGTAAAATGGACTCCTTTGATTTCCCAAAAACATGTTAGTTTACTGGGCACTCTAAATTGTCCCTAAGATTTATTACATGAATCATTGACATGTTTATGTATCTGTAACCATTCCATGTCATATCATATTGATAGCAGTCTGTTTCTGAAGCCAATAGTTTGCACACTGTAGTTTTTCAACATTCACACCAGGTTTTCAGATTCACTCACAGCACAAATGATTAAAAGTGCCTTTATGCATGAATCATTCCTAAACTGAATTCTAAAGTCAATCGAAATTTGCATCTTTAATTTTGAAAGTGCATCTCATTAGTGTAGTCTCAGTGACCACAAAGACCTTCAGAAGACGAAAAAAGACGTTTTTGCCAGACGTCTACATTTCAGCCAGAGTGAAAGGTTTTCACAACAATAGGATAAACAATAGACGACTTTTTAGTTGTCAAGCTTAATGTGGACCAAAAACAGATGCATTTTTAAGAGGCAGACCAAGGCAGGACAGTTCTGACTTACAATTAACCAATAACAATGTCTCTTTATGGGCCTATTGAAGTCAGGGCCAGTTAGGGACGTCCACCGACATTTCTGGGATTATTTTTGGCAGGTTCAGCAAACAGTTCTGGAAGTAGTTTCTGCGTTTCTTGGTTAGAAAATGTGGTCAGACCTTCAGCCAAGTTATAAAAGAAGACGGTGTATTTCTCACACCATTTTTGAACATATTGTGTAATCTTTCAGACTGGAAAAGTATGTGAACCCCCACTTTTCATAACTGGTAGAATCTACTTTAGGAACAGCAGGTATGCCCAAATTCCCTATTCCCTACATAGTGCACTAAAATACCTATATTACCCACAGTATATTCCAATATGTATTTATACAACTGCAAGTACAAAGAGACACAGTACAAGCACAAGTGAATACAGTAGATATTAGATTAATGGCTGCAAGAACATGAGGTCAATGACAACAGGTGGCACGTTGTTGCGTCGTTCTGCCTCCAACTTGCAGATGCAGTTAATAACCAGCAAGGGATCCAGTCATTTCATTAACATTAGCTTCATTAAGGTCGGGTACATACGGCCAAACCTGGTTTGCCAGACTGAGATGTAATTAAGCAGCAGGAGTCGATATGCTCACCCTAACCTCACTCTGCCCTCCCCACAGGAGAAGACCTGGAGGACATGAAGGGCGATGAGGATGATGACGAGGCGAATGACTGTCCTCGAGACTCGGGTTGTTTCATCCCAGCAGATTGTGCAGAGACAGGCAAAGAGGAGGCAGAAATTCACTAATGTCACATTAAAAACTTGACAGCAGAACAAATGTTTGCTAGTATATCATTATGTCATAATACCTGCTATTTTATTATTAATTTATACATTATACACAGTCTTTTCTTGTATTGTATTGTCTCGTATTTCTTTGTATTGCTCATTAATATAAACCTGCTGTATATATTCTTAATTGTGTCGAATGTATTAATAAACTGTTTGTTTGACTTATTGAGTTATTCTTGGATTTTGTAATAGACCTTTTTTACATTTCAAACTTTAAACCTCCCTACTCTATCTAGTGACATTATTTGTGATTGGAATGTGACTGCCTTTCATTGATAAGAAATGACTTAGACCATGATTAACCATTACCATGGTTGCACAAAGAACGGTGCCAAATTCTTTATTATGATTAAAAAGCTTTCAAAAGCTCTAAAATGGGACCACAGTGGCATATTAGAAGATGCAATTATGCAATTATGCAATTATTTTATTATTAAGGCATATTTGCTTTACAGATATTTCTGTGCCCAAGTCATTTGGACAGTACTCAGTCTTGCCCAGAGGAGGGTGGCTAGTCAAGGTATCATTATTATGCTTCTCAAAGGCCTGTTGCCTCTGAGTTTTGCAGCAATGTCTATTAATGAAAAGCACTATACTAATAAAACTTGATTAAATCAAATTGAATCGCTAGTCAACAACAGATATATACAGATATAACAGTTTAATACAGTATATTGTGTGTTTATTTAAAAATGAAAAAAAACTATAAAAGCTAATAGGTTGCGAATCCCTTGTTGTGACACTGGGATTAAATTGAAATATTCTCAAAACCTTGTATTGTATTTGCAGACATCATTCAATCATGATTTGATATGAGAGCAGTGCAGCTATCAGTGATTTTCCTTCTTCTCATTCTATTTGGCTGCTTAATAAATAAATTCACTTCGTAACTAGAATTGTTTAGAAATCCAGATATATTCGCACACAAAAAAAGAACTTTTACTGGTCCTGTTTTAGTATTAACTCATACAGTTTAACTAAAATGACATTTATTAAAATTGTTTAATATACGTTTAATATATTCTGCATAATTTACTGCTTCCAGTGACTCTGATTATGCTGACCACTGTTTTGAGTTAGTCTTGTTGTTCAGTCCCACCCAGAGGTGGATTCAAGGTTTCTACCTAAGTGGTCTAAGGGACAAGCTGACTCTGGCTTGCTCACTTAGGGTCTAAAGTTTAGACTCTAAACTGTGCTTTTGGAACTTGGCAATTCTGGGATCAGAGATTTAGGGGTGCTTAGTGCCCAATGCAACCGACAAAAGAACCTGTACATTTCAACATAGTTTTGGACTATCATCCCCACATTTTTGAAGAAAGAAAACGTCAGACTTTTTGTTGGAGTCACACTGTGATCCACAAAAAGTCATATGTTGGATCATGCCATTTGTGAGGCAAGGGGGGGCTGATGTATTATCTATATTTTTTGTTTCAGCATGTCAGATACATTTTTTAGCATATCAGAGACAAATTTCAATGAAAAACAAAAACAAGCAAACAAAAAGTTTTAATATTTTTATTTTTAGTGCTGGGACTCAATTTAGTTTTGTTAAGCTACTTTTAGAGAATGTCTATTAGAAAAGGTGATATACAAATGAACTGAACTGGAGAAATGCGAATATAGTCTTTTATACGGTATTTTCATTGCTAATGCTTGTGTACGTTTTTGTGTAATACAGTACTTTTATGCCGGTCCCTAAAAACATCTCTAAAATAAACTCGAAGTTGTACACAATTTGTACCTGTAGTATTACTTTATCCCATCGCCTGTTCATGAAACTTAACCTTTTAAGCAGTAAATCTGTTATGTATGTAACGTAATATTCCAATCACTACATTACAAACAGCCTAACGCAAGCATACACAATTGGCTGATCTCCATATCGATATCCACATCGTGACTAGCTTTACTCATGGTATTTAAATCGCATAAATACAAACGCCTCACTTTCTTAAACATGTATTTGCATGACTGTATGGGAAGTGTATTTTGAAAGCGCAAAATATGACGTCGTTACGACCGAAATGGACTACATTACCCATAAACACCGTATTCTTCCGTTAGGCGGACGTGTACATGTGCATAAAGATGACTGTCTGCCGGTCCGGATTGAGTCACTGAAGGAACGTCACGATAGTTAACGTTTGTTGTTAACTACGCAGGAAGAGCGATGGCTGGAGAAATGTCCATAATCGGTGAGTTGTACTCTGATAAGGACTACAATTCGTAATTTAGCTACTGAGGATGAGGAAGAGGAGGAGAACACACGGCTAGTTACGGATTGTTGCTAATTTCCTGAAACGACTGAGCAGATGTTATGAAGAAATGTTCGATAACGTTATTATAATGTAGGTTTACCTAGAGACAGATTGAGTCAGAATTGTAAAAAAAGTTGCTCTTTTCAAATTTAAAATAATAAAGCTTGTTTAGACCGCTAACAGTAGCTGGTTTACGAAAGCTGCTTAACCAGCTGTTCTAATAATCGCACTTTAACAGTTAAGTCTGCCCGTGTACAAACATAACGATTCGCAAATCATCGTCATCTTTTCTGACATAAAAGTGTAACACTAATTATTTCGTTAATAGTGAAGACGAATACGAACGATTTGGGAGAATATGGGAATATGTCGTTTAAAATAAGGCACCGTGGAAATAATTATAAATACGATACAATACTATAGTAGTGAAATATCAATATAATAAGCACAGTCAATACAATGTCATTATAGTAATAAATACAAAAAGACTGTAGTAATAGACGGAAATACGATAATACCCTGTACAGGTATGCGCCGTTTAACGTCCGCATTACTTCCTATTGACCACAATGTACGTTGATCGGACATTACCATAGTTTATTACCACATTATTACGAACAACAGCCAGATGAAACAGACTTAACGAGTGAATGTGAACCAGTGTATAGTTTTGGCTTAGAGGGAATATACAGGTAGTCAGTGGTTAAACAAAGGAATACTACTTACACTAGGACAGGCACAGACTTACAAATGCCATTTACAGCTTCTTACAAATAAATAGCGGAAAAGTCATACACACCAACACGAGTTTGTTACACACAAAATCTCAGACAGTCTCAACACACTCAAGCACAGGCACAAATGATGGACTTCCGCTCTTAAACTCCCGCCTTTGCTAGTGGATCTGCAGCATTGACTGCCTGTTAGGAGACCTGTTGTTTACGGCCACAACTTTCAGAGTTAAAAGACAGACATTTATTTCCTTTTATAATTTATTCTAAGTTAAGACCTCGGTCGATAAAGTGAACGGACGTCGAGTGGATGGATGTTAAATCGGCTCATACCTGTAGCATGAAATTAAAGTACTATTAGACACTAGTAATAGATAGAAAGAGACACCACAGTAATAAACTTGTCCAGTAAGACAACATTCCTCAAACTCTCTCGAGTAAACACTCTTATAAAAGTAAACTATTTGAATTATTTGGGTATATTTTTAGCTTCGTTCATTTTTAATTTATCCATGAGCAACCGCGCAAGTCCGTCTCATGTAGAATGTTCTGACTTGTATTTAGGCCGCTTCATTTTCAGACTGTACCTGCCTGCATGACAACCGCCTTGAGAAGTTCATGTCCATATCTGACTGGTAGTAACATTGTGATTCTCTGCAGGGTCAGTGATCCTGGCTTTGTTCCTGGCCGGGTATCTAGGACAGCAGTATCTTCCTCCTCCTAAGCCCAGAGTTATCGGGCTGGATCTTGGGACAACATTTTGCTCGGTTGCAGTGTTCCAGCCAGGGACAGGAGATGTGGAGGTGATCGGAGATGAGAAAGGAAGGAAGAGCATCCCTAGTGTGGTGTCCTTCACCCCTGCTGGGATATACATCGGCCACGAAGGCCAGGAGTTATCCGATATCAATCCTCAGAACACCATTTATGATTCCAAGAGATTCATCGGAAAGATTTTTGATCAGAACACTTTGGACCAAGAGAGCGCTCGCTACCCGTTTAAGGTAAATTGTGCAAGGAGGAATCAGCAAATTAGAAAAGATGAGATGAGCCAAATTCAGAAAACGCCAATCTGCTTGACCCTTGATAGCCAATATGCTAGTAAAGTTGTGTGCTTCAAGACCAAGGCTACAACACAACCTTCTGCTTTATAGTCACATTTATTTCTATAGTGCTTTTGGAGCATTTTCTGAAATCAGCTTTACAAACATCTAGGTCCACAGCCCCTACTGGGAAAGCTTACAGTGACAAGGAAACACTTGTCAATGATTGGCCCATGCCAGCAACACACCTAAAAGTAGCAGTAAAAAGAGTGAGATGTGAGACAACATAAATTACATGAATTACACTATAGGCCACACAAGACTTCCACACGTTCCTCCTAAGAGGGGAGAGGCCCACCACAATGACCATAGAAAGGATGACTCTGATCACAAAACATAAGAAAACATTTTACTCAGCAGAACATGTGACCTTTTTTTTTAGCTTTTTAATCACTGATATATACACAGTGGGGCAAAAAGTATTTAGTCAGCCACTGATTGTACAAGTTCTCCTACTTAGAAAGAGGTCTGTAATTTATCATAGCTACACCTCAACTATCAGAGACAAAATGAGAAAAAAATCCAGGAAATCACATTGTAGGATTTTTAAAGAATTTAATTGTCAATTATGGTAGAAAATAAGTATTTGGTCAATAAGAAAAGTTCAACTCAATACTTTGTAATATAACCTTTGTTGGCAATGACAGAGGTCAAACGCTTCCTGTAAGTCTTCACCAGGTTGGCACACACTGTAGCTGGTATTTTGGCCCATTCCTCCATGCAGATCTCCTCTAGAGCAGTGATGTTTTGGGGCAACACGGACTTTCAACTCCCTCCACAAATTTTCTATCGGGTTGAGGTCTGGAGACTGGCTAGGCCACTCCAGGACCTTGAAATGCTTTTTACGGAAATGCTATACATACAGGGGTTAGACAATGAAACTGAAACACCTGTCATTTTAGACCACAATAATTTATTAGTATGGTGTAGGGCCTCCTTTTGCGGCCAATACAGTGTCAATTCGTCCTGCACAGTGGTCAGAGGGATTTTAAGACCTTCTTTTTGCAGGATAGTGGCCAGGTCACTACGTGATGCTGGTGGAGGAAAACGTTTCCTGACTCGCTTCTCCAAAACACCCCAAAGTGGCTCAATAATATTATTTACTAATAAACTGGTGACTGTGCAGGCCATGGGAGATGTTCAACTTCACTTTCATGTTCATCAAACCATCTGAACTCTGGTATGTCACCCATAATGTTGTGTGCATTGCAATATTTTGAGCAAAACTGTGCTCTTACCCTGCTAATTGAACCTTCACACTCTGCTCTTACTGGTGCAATGTGCAATTAATGAAGACTGACCACCAGACTGGTCCAATTTAGCCATGAAACCTGCCACACTAAAATGACAGGTGTTTCAGTTTCATTGTCTAACCCCTGTAGATGCTCTTACACGGAGGGAGTTACTGATGTGGTCCTGCTCAAACAGCCCACAGTGGTGTCTTGGCAGTGCTGGGGCTTGAACCCTGGACCTGGTCTAGTAACTTAGCTGCTGCACTATCACAATCCTAGGTTTGAAGAAAGAGTTAAATGTTCTGAGTGAGTTATGACCTTTTGCAAGTGAACTATGGTGTAGAAGCTGTTTTGACAAATGCACCTGGAGCAATGAGAATGCTAAAACTGTTCAGTGTTAGGACTGGGCTCAGTGTTTTAGGTACTGCACTGTGGTTCAGAAGGTCTAGGGTTCAAATCCCACCTCAGTCAAGATGTCAGGTCCTTGAGACCCTTAATCCACAATTGCTTGGATTGGAAAGTGGAACGGGGCATCTGCTAAATGACTGAATAATGTAAATAGTTTCAGATACTTCATCATCCAATTGACATGAAGTTGCAAAAAATGTGGGACTGATTTGTCTCGGTGGTTAAGGTACTGGACTGGGTCCCACCTTTGCCAAGCTGCCACTGTTGGTTTCTTGAGCAAGGCTCTTGACCTATGATAGATTGTGTTAGAGCGTCTGCTAAATGCTGTTAATGTAAACGTTCAAGAAATTAGCCAAGCAGTTGAGGTACTGGACTCTGGAGCAGAAGGTCCAGGGTTCAAATCCCACCTCTAGTAAGCTGCCACTGTTGGGTCCTTGAGCAAAACCTTTAAGCCACAAATGCTTGGATTGTAAGTTGTTCTGGATAAGGGTGTCTGCTAAATGACATAAATGTAAATCTTTAGATCTTTTGTTCACATCTGTTTGGTTGTACAGGTGTTGCTCAACAATGGCAGCGCAGAGTTCCAGGTAACTCCAAACGGCACGTTCACCGTGACCCCCGAGTTCATTGGCTCTCGGCTGCTGCTGAAGATGAAGAAGATGGCAGAGAATCATCTGGGAGTTTCCATCGATAAAGCAGTTATATCAGTGCCAGCAGAGTTTGATGAGCGGCAGAGGAACTACACCATGAGAGCTGCCAGGTTGGCTGGTGAGTCTGCCAACAGACTATTTGCTTATTACATCCACAGTCTCAGCTCAGGCTGAATCATTTGATCTATTTCTGTAATAATTGGTTAGATGTTAAAGGTGTCAGACACTGAAGCACGGAGAAGAGTCTTGATGCTTGTCTTCCTTTAATCTTACATGGAGGATCCAGTCGAGCCAAGCTTGTGTCTTGCAGGGTACGAGGTACAGAGCGTGGTTTGATCAGAGCCTTTAGGTAAGATGGTGCTATTCCATCTTTGGCTTTGTAGACGAGCATCAGGGTTTTGTATCTCATGCGGGCAGCTACCGGGAGCCAGTGAAGTGAACGCAGCAGTGGGGTGACATGAGAAAACTTGGGTAGATTGAAAACCAGACGAGCAGCTGCATTCTGAATCCTTTCTTTTTTTTTTGTAGGTCTGGATGTCCTGAGAGTTATTAACGAACCCACAGCAGCAGCCATGGCTTACGGACTCCATAAAGTGGATGTGTTTAACGTGCTGGTGGTGGACCTGGGAGGAGGAACGTTGGATGTGTCTCTGCTCAACAAGCAGGGGGGAATGTTCCTCACCAGAGCCATGGCAGGTAAGAACACAATTCGCCAGAAACGTGCATTTTTAGTGGCTGTAGTTCATATAATCCCGATTCCATACCAGACGGTATGACGAGTTCGTTTAAAGCAATTCACTTTAGCACTTGGAAATTGGAATTGGAAATTTTGCTTCTTAGCTAAACATGGCTGAAATGCAGAGAGGGTCTTCACTGCAGAACCAACGGTCCAGGGGGTCGGATTGGGTTTGATCCAACTCCAAAACTGTTTTAATTGGTCTTAA
This sequence comes from Ancistrus triradiatus, assembly GCA_025084515.1. Classification (NCBI taxonomy): domain Eukaryota; kingdom Metazoa; phylum Chordata; class Actinopteri; order Siluriformes; family Loricariidae; genus Ancistrus; species Ancistrus triradiatus. Next base: position 590,032 of record JAJAGP010000020.1, read on the forward strand.
CCAGATTGGACTCCAATCCACTCCTTTTCATGTAGAATTTCAAATATTTATAAGAGTTCAGAAACTTTTTCATATACAGTGCGGCAAAGAAGTATTTAGTCAGCCACTGACTGTGCAAGTTCTCCTACTTAGAAAATGGAGAGAGGTCTGTAATTTTAATCATAGCTACACTTCAACTATATGAGACAAAATGAGAAAGAAATCCAGGAAATCACATTGTAGGATTTTTAAAGAATTTAATTGTAAATTATGGTGGAAAATAAGTATTTGGTCAATAACAAAAGTTCACCTAAATACTTTGTAACATAACCTTTGTTGGAAATGACAGAGGTCAAACATTTCCTGTAAGTCTTCACCAGGTTTGCACACACTGTAGCTGGTATTTTGACCCATTCCTCCATGCAGATCTCCTCTAGAGCAGTGATGTTTTGGGGCTGTCGCTGGGCAACACGGACTTTCAACTACCTCCACAAATGTTCTATGGGGTTGAGGTCTTGAGGCTGGCTTTTTACGGAGCCAGCGTAAAAAGTGTTTGGGATCATTGTCATGCTGGAAGACCCAGCCATGTTCCATCTTCAATGCTCTCATTGATGGAAGGAGGTTTTGGCTTAAAATCTCACAATGCATGGCCCCGTTCATGCTTCCCTTTACATGGATCAGTCATCCTGTCCCCTTTGCAGCCCCAAAGCATGATGTTTCCACCCCCATGCTTCACAATAGGTATGGTGTTCTTGGGATGCAACTCAGCATTGTTCTTCCTTCAAACATGACGAGTTGAGTTTTTCCCAAAAAGTTCTATTTTGGTTTCATCTGACCACATATTCTCCCAATCCTCTTCTGGATCATCCATATGCTCTCCTGCAAACTTCAGACGGGCCTGGACATGTACCGAGTCCCTCTCTGGCATAGTGTGTTACTGATGGTAGCCTTTGTTACTTTGGTCCCAGCTCTCTGCAGGTCATTCATCAGGTCCCTCTGTGTAGTTCTGGGATTTTTGCTCACCGTTCTCATGATCATTTTGACCCCACGGGATGAGATCTTGCGTGGGGCCCCAGATCGAAGGAGATTATCAATGGTCTGGTATGTCTTACAATTGCTCCCACAGTTGATTTATTCACACCGACCTGCTTGCCTATTGTAGATTCACTCTTCCCAGCCTGGTGCAGGTCTACAATTTTCTTCCTGGTGTCCTTCGACAGCTCTTTGGTCTTGGCCATGGTTGAGTTTGGAGTCTGACTGTTTGAGGCTGCGAGAGCCAGAAATTCTGCTTGTTTGTAGGTGACCAAATACTTATCCACCATGATTTACAATTAATTTCTTTAAAAATCTTAATGTGGTTTCCATGAACAGCTGAGTTTTCACAAATGAATGCCAACTTTATGACTTATGAGCAGTTAATTAAAATAAGTCATAGAAAGAAAACAAACGAAAATATAAATGGTGGTTTAAAGAGTCTGACTCCACCCTTTGGACCTATTTCTGCAGAGAGTGGTAGCTGGGGAAATGCAGGGCAGCCAGTTTGGCAAAATGCACACGGCTTGCTTCAATGTTGACGCAAGTGATCTCGAACGGGCTTCCTCTATGACATTATATTCTGTTATAGGACTGTTTATGTACAACTTTTCCTAATGTAAACAATGTTAAAAGATGAGTGCACTTTGCATAATGTTAGTGTTAACGTGGTTGTGCTCAGAGTGTGAAACTTCTTCCACAGTGTCTTCTCTAAAGCAAAAATGTGTCCAAACGATGGAAATGGCATTTATTTATTTATTTATTTTTGGTACAAGCTGCTCCTTCATGCTGCTTCCATGTCCCTGAGTGGTAGGGGTAGGGGTAGGGTAGGATGTTTTTAAGGGGACAGTACCGAAATGTACACAGTGGGGAAAGTACTTACAGAATTGAAATAAAACCTATGTATAGAAAATAAAATATAATAATATGTAGACTATACTAAATGAAAGAAAATATGACGATTTTAAATAGGAGAATATAAAACTAAATCCTGGTGCCCACCGCTCTGCACACTTTAGTGCTTCTCCTGTTTAAACACACCCACTTTAAGTCGGTAACAGGCTTACTCATGAGATCAGGTGTGTCGGGAGCAGGAAAACCCTAAACCATGCAGAGCGGTGGGGCGCCAGGACCAGGATTGAGAAACCCTTCCAGCTTGACAGCCGTCCGTGTTAAAATGTCCACAGGCAACAACAAGTTGGGAGGGCAGGACTTCAGCCAGCGGCTCTTCCAGCACGTGAGCGAGCAAGTGCGTCAGCACTACGGCGTCGCCCCTTCCTTAAAGGAGGATATCCAGCGCCTCCGTCAGGCTGTAGAGGAGGCCAAACTCAACTTGACGGTGAAGCCCAGCGTCTCCCTCAAAGTTCCCCTCCGTCTGCAGACGACGGGAGTCGAGGGAGCGCAGGAGGACAGGATCATCTACCAGGAGGAGCTCAGTCGGGAGCTGTTTGAGAAGCTGAACGCGGATCTGTTCCAGAAGATCCTGGCTCCCATCGAGACCGTGCTGGTAGAGGGAGGCCTGGATAAGGACGAGGTGGATGAGGTCGTCCTGGTGGGCGGCTCCACGAGGATCCCCCGCGTCCGACGGCTCATCAGTCAGTACTTCGGCAAGGAAGTGAACACGAAGGTGGACCCGGACCTGGCTGTAGTGACCGGCGTGGCTCTGCAGGCTGGGATCATGGGGGGTTCGTGGCCCCTGCAGGTCAGCGCCATAGAGATTCCTAACAGACGTCTGCGCAAAACCAACTTCAGCTGAGGCCGAAACAGGGATGTGTCTGGATTACACACTCAGGGCTTAACGTCAAGCCTAGCGAGTGGGCGAGTTGCAGAAATTTGGATGCAGACGGTAACCTCAAATCCAATGTGCTACATGTTTAGGTGCAGTGTTTTTTTTTTCCCTGATATTCACAAGGAGTTCAAATCTCTCTTAACCAGGTTTGATCCTTTGTTATAGGTTATAGGTAGGTTTCTCTTTTTAGGTTCTGAATTCCCTCATTCTGTGATCGTTCTTTACCCCTGGAATATTAAAACTATCAAGCATTTCCATCGAGAGGCGTAAAGCCAAATGCTGACTCTTGTCGAGCTGCTGCTTTTGCAACATGGGAATATGAGAACACTTGTACGAGAGCACTAACTGCTCTGTTCTGTTTACTTACATCATTGGCCATTATCGCTCCATTGGTCGGGCCGTGCTCTTGGACTCTTGGGCCATGATCGACTGTTAAGTTATCAGGATTTGAACCTGTAATCTCATAACAGGTTGAACACCACTTGGAAATAGTGGTGATGCATCAATGAACAAACTTAGTTGTTTGTATTATGACAGCTATTGCTTGCAAATATAGCAGAAACTCACCATATTTTCTCAATTTTGTCGATAACGATAATTAGACGACACTTTGCCGCTCCATCTTCGGTCTAATGCAGTGTTTTTCCAACCTTTTTGAGACACGGCACACATTTCACATTAGAAAAATCACAAGGCACACCATGAAATAAAAATGTCACAAAGTATATTTATTGAAATATAATGAAAATCTGGTCTCAGTTTACTCAATTTACTACTCGGTGTGAATCCTGGGCCTGTTTGGTTGAACAACATGCTGATATCTTACTGCCCTCTAGTGGAAGAGAATGTAATTGTTCTGCCTGTAACTACAACCCATTCGCTTAGAGTTCCAATCAGGTGAAGGATCTTCCACACCTGATTTCTCACAGCACACTTGCGTGCCGTGGCACAGTGGTTGGGAAACACTGAGCTAAAGTATATGAGTTATTCGAACCCATCTCTCTCAACCGCCTGCACAAACTGCTAACGTTTGCCGAGTCAAGTCAGATTTATTTCTATAGCGCTTTATACGATAGAGCATTGTCTCAAAGCAGCTTTACAGTTTTTTTGCTCCCAAATTGAGCAAGCCTAGGGCGACAGTGGCAAGGAAAAATTTCATTGGGACGAAAACGGACTCAAAGTAAGCAGGAGTCGAGGGGAGCAACCCGAGACATGGCTCCAATCCACTGTATGGTGCACACTCGCTCATACTGGGACTAATCCTGATCCTAATGCATATCTTTGGAATGTGGAAGCTGGAGTACCCAGACAGACCGGGGAGAACATACAAACTCCACACTGGGATCTCTGGAGCTGTGAGGTTCCAGTGCTGCCCATCTCGGCTCATCAGATATCTCCATAATAATTTTTTGGGATTGTGAAAGGTGGACAATACGGAAAGCATGATGTCTTACTGCTTGGATTGGAAGATGGGCATCTTTTGTTAATATTTCCTAGACTAAAGCTGGACGAAATATTGAAATGGGACCAGACCATCTTTATTTATTTATTTATTTATGTTCTTTTTTGAGTCTAAGTTTTTCATTGGGTAACATTTTGTCTAAGCCGTTGTGTTTACAGTAATCTGCTTGTGCCTTTGAGATATTGCTGCTGCTATATTATTTCTGAGCACCAATCAGCCATAACATTAAAAGTACTAACAGGGGACTTGAATCACACTGATAGTGACGCTTTGGATAGTGTTCTGCTGGGGACCCTTGGGTACTGGTGTTCATGTGGATGTTACTTTGACACGTACCCTCAACATGTGGTGACCTAGCAGTTATGGTGCTGGACTATGGCCCAGAAGATCCAGGGTTCAAATCCCATCTTTGCCAAGCTGCCACTGTTGGGTCCTTGAGCAAGACCCTTAACCCACAATTACTTCTATTGTAAGACTGTATCATTATATCAAGATTGCAAGAGGTGGCCAAGTACACTCTTCATAGCAACGATATTCCCTAATGGCAGTGGCTCCCTGCCACACTAAAAAATATCCAGGAAGGGTTTGAGGAACAGGAGGAAGAATTCAAGGTGTTGCCCTGTCCTCCAAATTCCCCAGACCTCAATCCGACCCAAAGTCTGATCCAGGATTTGCTGCTGACGTTTGATGACAAACACCTTCAGAGGTGTCCAAGCCTCGATGGGTCAGAAGCCCCCCAGGATGAGGGAGACCTACACAATATTAAGCAGGTAAATTTAATGTTATAGCTGGTTGGTGTATGGCTGTTGTCACTGGTAAGAAGAAAAGTGAATACATAGTCATTGTGTACAGTACTGTGCAGAAGTCTTAGGCCACCATTAGATTAGATATACTATTGTTTTACTTTATTAGAATACAACCAGACAATACATATTTCAAAAAAACTGGCTGTCGTTGTGGTATATCAACAGTCCATTCAACAGAATAAATCAGTCCTTTCTCTAGATGCCTCTACGTGCCAAAAATCTGTGACACATCCAAGTTTTAGTGTCCAATTATCAACAATATATGTAGTCATTATACCATTGCCAAAACAACAAATATATGTATATAATAACAGATGTTGCCTTGATACTGTGCACCACTGGACAGATATAATTTGGCCAGTGGTTAACCATTGCCAAGAGTATACCTAACATGGCCAGTAGATTGTGGTGTTGGGTGTTTAAAAACAGTGTACATTTACTGTCCACACTTGCTTAGTTGCTTAGCTTGTACAGTTATAAACTCCATTGAAATTCCATGCAAATGCTAAGTTGCTCTTCTAGTGCTTAATCCGTTGTGGACCGCAGGACCCTGTTGGTTCAATATTGGCTTAGTAATTGTGAGCAAGTTTACCTAATAAAACTTAGGGTTGGGCCAGTACTGAAACTTAAGACGAACAATACTGTCTGAAGAATTCATGTGATCCAAATTCAGTGCGGAAGAGCCATCGGAGACATTTACAGATTTGACATGTATTGTTTGTAGGTGGTTTTATTTATTTTTATATATATATATATATATATATATATATATATATATATATATAATATATATATTGTGTGTGTGTGTGTGTGTGTGTGTGTGCAGGTGCTGTTTAACATCCACATTCCATTCTGCGGATGTTTGTGTTAAATATATAGGGAATACGGTAATTCTTATCTTTGTAGCTTGAAACCCTTACCGAAAAAGAGAGGAACATTACCATGTTGTTCCCTGCCTGCAATTCTCTTTAGTGTCAGCAGGTGTCACAAGGCTTCGCTCATACTAGATTTCTGTCAGTGCTGTCTTTAGATCATTGCTGCTTTACTGATCCTTGAGTATTCTATTTGGTAGGCTAATTTTCCTGTGAAACTAGCGAAGTCGCGACAGCAAGCTAATGCCTGTTTGACAGCGTAGACTAGTTCTTTGTGTCGACCATCGGCCCAGAAAATATATATAAATCAAACGTCTGGTCTGATCTGCTGCCTCATTTTTGCTGCGTCATCCATTGTAAGGTGATTCATCCTTATTAATCTTACAGTCCTGAAGTACAGAGTGAAGTCCCTCAGCACCGACACCATGGAACAATTAGCACGGGTATGTGTACTTAATAATCCCGGCAGATTTTCATCATCCGAGCTGCACATGAGAAATCAGATCATGAGAAAGCTCTGGGTTTATAAGACTCTATATATCGGATTTCTCCTTTGCAACCTTCCAATAAGCTCACAGAAATATGTGACAAACTTCATCATACATAATCATATTCTTCGTTTCTAAGTGAAGTGTTCGATGCCATTAATTCCACATTTAATTCTGGGGTTGCCCGATCCCGCCAGAAAAATCCAGTCATGGAAAAAAGGTCAAACAAAGCCAAGTCTTTAGAGTAGGTGGACCTGGCAACCGTGTCAGGTTAAGAAATTGGGTAACTGGTATGCATGCTGTGAGTGATCTGATTACTGGAGTAAAATCCAGCTGTCTGTTGGACTTTTTAAAAATCTTTTCCAATATCTAGATCGGTATATGCTGTATACATGACCACGCACTCCTTGTTAACATCTAGAGCGTCTCTAATGGGTGTAGTTAATAGCACCAGACCTGCGTGTTGGCGTACTTCTATTTTTAAAAAATCTACAGGAAAGTGGAATTTATATATTTACATTTACATTTACAGCATTTAGCAGACACCCTTATCCAGAGCGACTTACAATTGATACAGTCTTACAATCCAAGCAATTGTGGGTGAAGAGCCTTGCTCAAGGACCCAACTGTGGGATTTGAACCCTGGACCTTCTGGTCCATAGTCCAGTACCTTAACCACTAGGCTACCACAGTCCCACAGTACCACAGTATATACCTGAGGTTTTTTTTATTCTTGTTATCCCAGAATACCTATAAAAAATATACGTTTTTTTTTATGTATTCCAGAGAGGTAGGATGTTTTCTTACATTCTCACTGCATCATCTTTTCCAATAGGTTTACTGGACTCGTGGACATTTTGTAAATCTGATTGGGATGAAAGTGCTGCATGTTAACAACGGCTACTGCTAGCTTGTTTTAAATGATGTACGATGACCCGAAACGTATAAACATATTTATTTTTATGAATTTAAAATAGTTCTATATGTTTGTGACCAAATATGAAGGAGTAAAGCACCCATGTGAATGTGTTCTCCTGAGCCATCACTAATTCTGTACGGTCCCGTTTTCATCATCTGTTGTGCTAAGGCAACAAGGCTTTGGTTCTGGTAAGTGTCGTACACAATTCATTTGGTTGTTGCCTTAAGTTGTGTTTCAAATCACATACTGGGTGCATTGCATTAGGTAAAATCACATTGTTCTGGTCAGTTTCCATTCCCTTCTGCAGCTGGAGAGATGATGCCGTCCATCAGAAGCTTTTGTAGACTGGTCTTCCCTCCCTCAGATACAGCCAATCATGGCTGCAGATGACACCTGATCTCCTAATAATCAGATATACAGGATATATATGTGGAAATCAAATTTAAAGAATTCACAGAATAGTACACAGCTATGTGATTTGAGACACAGCCAGTTTGTCAAATTGTGCTTCATCATTTCTGTCTTAAAAAAAAAACAATACTGTAACATGTGGTGTGAATTCTTAGACACAAACTACAGTTGAATACTTGTGTATTTTGGGCCCAAATATAAACCATGCAGTAAAAGAGTAACAGCTTGTTTTATTGAGCAGAATATGAAATAAAAATGTGAATTAGAAGTTTGTTCAGTGTTTATTGTGTGACAATATATTTTTGCTATGATGTGATCTATTGCTCTAGTTTTCTGTCTATTGTTTTTAGATTTGATCTAGCTGCCTGACATCAGTCTATCTACCTGTACATTGTGTCTATTTAATTTGAGCAGTCTATAGGTATCTGTACTGTATTTTTATCTGGATGTGTAGTTATCTTATTTTGTTATTTTGTCAATCTATCCGCCTGTATGATGCCTGTTTTAAAATATAGACAGACAGACAGACAAACATGGACACAATAAGACAGAAAAGATTGATGAAAAAAACACAAGGTAAAATTTGAAGGAGAGGGATAAAATACAGATGTTAGATTAGATAGATAGATAAATTAGATGAGATGAGAGATCAAACAGACAAAAGATATATAGATGTTAGATTAGAAAGATAGAGAACAACTATAGATAAAATAGATATAGATGTTAGATTAGCTAACTAGATAGTTTGTAGATGAAACATGGTGAAATTAGATGGAGAGAGACAGACATAAAATAGAGATACAGATGTTACATTACATAGATAAGACTATATATAAAATAGAAATGTAGATTTTAGAAATTAGATAGATAGACAAGACAAAACAGAGGTATAGATGTTAGATTAGATAGATAAGAGAGAGATTAGATTGAATAGATGGATAGATCTTTGTACAAAAAACAATGAGGTGAAAATAGATGGATGGAGAACGTTTGTTCATAAAACAGGAGGTGAAATTAGAGACAAAGTGAGAGAAAGACAGATAAGAGTTAGGTATGTTAAATAAAAATGTTAGATTAGATGGATGGATAAATTAATAACAGACAAAATATACGTTTAGATGTTAGATTAGATGTACATTAGATAGACGGATAAACTACAGATGTTTGCTTAGATAGATAAGATAGAGGTATAGATGTTAGATTAGATTTAAAAAAGATAGATTGGATAGATAGATATTTGTAGATAAAACATATGAGGTGAAAATGGAGATAAAACAGACAAAAAAAGATATACATGTTAGATTAGATGGACGGAGAGATAGATGAGACAGAGATACATAAAAGTAGTCAAGATATAGATTAAATATCAATATATAAAACAAACAGTTGCAAGTATAAACAGATGTATAGATGGATATAATTATCATTATTATTATGACAAGATAGACAGAGAAAAAACAGATAGACTGACAGATGATAGAACTGGACATACAGGTAGTAAGTAGTGACAGACAGATGACAGAAAGATAGATAAATAGATTACAGAGACTGTTAGAATTAGACATAAAACAGAGATAAAGATATAGAATATAAATAAAATATACCCCTCTCTACAGTTTGTTTTATTTGAAATATATCCACCAATGTATCTATATTGTATCCATCCATTTATCAGAATTTAATAAAATATCTGTATAAAATAGATAAAAGAGACAATACATAGATGACAGATCAAATTAGATGGATGGATAAATAAGAAACATAGATAGATACAGGATTAATACAGGTAATGAGTGGAGGACAGAAGAGCTTCTTAAATAAGTTGTTACAGGGCTGTGAGAGCCAGAAATCTTGTTTGTTTGTGGGTGACCAAATACTTATTTTCCACCATGATTTACAATTAAATTATTTAAAAATCCTACAATGTGATTTCCTGGATTTTTTTCCCTCTTTTTGTCTCTCATAGTTGAAGTGTACCTACCAAATTACAGTCCTCTCTCACCTTTTTAAGTAGGAGAACTCGCACAATCAGTGGCTGACTAAATACTTTTTCGCCCCACTTTAGATAAAATAAGTGAAATATAGATAGGTCAAATTAGATAAACAGAGAAAATACAGATTGATAGCTAGATAAATTATAAAGCCTGGACAGAAAATACAGGTCTGTTATAGAGGAATTATAGACACAATATATACAGAATAATATATAAT